>OX941092.1:71482500-72682500 GCA_954870635.1 Arctium minus | reverse complement strand
AAACATTTTGTGGTTTATAACCATGAATGTGGGAGGGGCTTACAAGCTCCTTTGATTGGTTTTACTCCAACACCTACCCACGCGCAGGGGGGGTGCCGATTGAGATTTTTGTAAGCCAAAATCGGCGAACTTGTGCATGGGTGCGACCGGCGAACACGAATACAACTCCAAAATCTTGTGCTAGCACAACTTGGTTTTTGCGAAATTTTTGTTTTGATCCAGTGGTCCAGGCAGGTTACACCGCGGGCTAAACCGCATGGCAACCCGCGCCGAGCACTGGAGTATGGACGAAAAAACAGTGCACCGGGCGTGTTAGGCCACGGTTTAACTCGTACGGTTACCCGCGCCGGGCACTGGAATGTGACAGAGAACAGTACACCGGGTGGGTTTGCCCTCGCGGCTATCCGCGCCAGGTACTGTTGTAAATTTCGTCCGTAACTCCCGAATCAAATATATTGAAAAAAATTAATATGTTTATTACCAATTAATACGAATTAATCTTGTCGGTTTTAGAGATTAATTCTTCTATTACTGGTTAATTACATACTGATGATGTCGGTTTCGATTTTCAATATAAAAGGGAGGGACTGGTTGCATTCCAATGCCCCACCGAATACCGAACACACACACGACTATCTGATATCTCTACGGTATACGCTTAATTCCGGCGACTTTTCAGGCAAGTGGTCATCTCCGGTAGTACTATTGTTTACGTTGTTGTACCTAGGAACAGACGGCGAATTTGTTTAAGGGAATCGTGTTATACACGAGCCTCAACATCGTTTGAATCTTCTTCGGTTTATTCCTTTAATTTAATCTTCAGTTGATTCCTTCTAATTTTCTTTGTATTCGAGTTATTATTAATCATTCGTTGATTTTGTGTATTACATACGTTGTAATATTATATGTGTTATTAAAATACATATAGAAATACTAACACTTTGCATCACCTAAACCTTTCTCCCCATAGAGCCGAACTTTTCTACCCAAAGAGCCATGGACTACAACTACCGGAACTCGAACTCTTGTTACACAACGACTTGATATACACTCGGAGATATTCACTAAGGATGCCCGTCTTCACACCCTATAATGTGATGGTCCTCTCATAGATCAAACTATCCGCAAACCCAATGTATACTCGGAAGCGATAGCATTAACATCATAGAAAGGTTCTCTTCCTCTATTTTGATGTATGTCGCTTTAATCTTCATGATCAACTAAAGCTCACACCTAGTTCTCTTACACTGAAATTCTGATACTAACTTGTAACACCACAAAAATTCTGAGAAAACAAACTTACAAAAACTTGGTATATAAATATCAATATACTTGTATACGACCATCTACACAGAAAGGGGAACAACGCCAATTAATTACATATATATATATATATGTATGTATGGTCGACGACCTCCTAATATAATTTATACAAGAACTAGAATATGATCGAATGTCACTAAATCTCCAAATACATGAGCCATCCAAAAATTGCTATCACAGCTACGTGCCTCTAACAAACACCGAGTCAAGTCACCTTAGTATCTTTGTCTCTAGATACTGAGATACATGTCGACACTACAAAACAGATGCTTATCACCGACGGACAAATCCGTCGGTGATCCGTCGGTAAAAGTAAAATCCGTCGGTGATCCGTCGGTAAATGGACGTCGGTATAGATGTGGTCGACGTTCAGATTACCGACGAATCACCGACGGATATTACCGACGGCTCACTTTTCCGACGGATCACTGACGGCCACCGACGACGTGGGTTATTTCCGACGGATCACCGACGGTCTCCATTTACCGACGGATCTTCACTGACGGATTTAGCAACGAATTTCCGATGGATATTTAATAAATAAAAATTAAATTAAAAAACATTTACCAACGGATTATCCGTCGGTAATTTTAATTTTTTTTAAAAATAATTAAAAATTAAAAAATTCCAGTTTTTAACCTTTACAAAACCTGTCAATTTTTAATTAATACTAAGTTTTAAACTGTACAAAACCGTCGTTTAATATCTATAAATGCATAAACGCATTACAAAAACGTAATCCTACAAAGGGGGAAAGGGGTGCTGATATGTAAACTTCCTCATGAACGCCTCAAACTGATCTATTCGCTCCTGCATCCGCCTCCTCTCTTCTTCATCTCTCTCTATTCGCTCCTGCATCTGCCTCCTCTCTTCTTCCTCTCTCTCTACCCTCTGTCTCAGCTCATTTAACTGAAATTCAACATTTGACAAACATATATAGAACAATGTTAGACTACATTTAACAAACATATGATTGACAATGTTAAACAACATTTGACAAACATACCACCTCATCGTGACGGACGTTCGTGCTCCCGCTCGAACTGGCACCTGAATCACCGGTCATAGCATAATAGGGATTCTGATTGGTCCCCCATCCAAAAATACGGCCCTTACGTCGTCCTCCGACACTACGCTCCCACAACTCGGCGTCATTGGGGGGTACAGTGCCGGCAAGTAAGTCCGGGTACTCATCCCTCCTAATCCGATGGTAGTTATCCTACAGTTTACCAAATTAGACTTTGTCAAGTCAACTAACCTATAGAAAATTCGGCAGCATTTCAACTGTAATTTGAACATATATATCCATGACCTGTTTTTATCAAAACAATCCTATCGTCTGCCCAACAATGGTAGCCCAAACTAAGTTTGCTATAATTTATATCTATCTTATAAAACAAACAAATATCTAGCCATGCATAATTGAACTTACCGCCAAATGAGCCGCCTTTGGGTAAACGTAGATCGGAGGATCCGTGGACGGACCAGTCGCACCCGGAACAAGCTTCCTGTATGTGTAGTGTGTAGCCTCCCAAACCTCGTCGCTGGTAGGCTCACGGCCCCATGCATCTCTCTACAATAGACAACTTAAATTGTTAGTAGTTAATAAAATTATGTATATACATATATTCATCAATTATATACATTTAGTCTAGTGTATGATAAATTACAGTAACACCCGAGAAATTCAAGGTAAGTATTTATATCTTGTATTTGTCAATTCTAGTAATATGACCACTTGAATTCCTTCAAAGCTTAAATTATTTGTTTATGGTTTACATTAATTATGCGCTACCTGGTCTATCTCTTTTCGTGAGCGTGTGTGGGTTGAAAAGCTAAATATTTGGTCTCAGGGTCTTGGCGCGACAATGCCCACGCGATAGTGCCCTGGGCATAGTCGCGGGATCTGTACCGCGGCTTGGGTTTGTGGTGCGACAATGCCCATGCGACAGTGCCAAGGGCACAGTCGCAGGGCATAGTCGCGAGGTTGGTACCGTAGGGTGTTGCCTTGGAGCGACTATGACCATGCGACAGTGCCATAGGCATTGTCGCCGGGCACTGTCGCCGGCGGGTATTGAGGGTATAAAAACCCACTTTGACCACTTTTGACTTCATTTCTCATTTTCACCATCTTGGAGTCGACTTGGAAGACCCTTGGGATGATTTCTTCCATCTCAATACTCTACCAAATCTCCTCAAAATCCTTGTTTAGTAGGTAACATTTATTGTGATTCATTGGAGGTTGGTGGAGCATTAAAGGGAGCATTTGGACACTCAAACCAAGTTCTCACCTACACATTCCTCATCCAAGTTTCTAGGGATTCTTATAAAACAAAAGATAGTGATTTTCTTCTACTATTTTCAAATGAGATACATATCGTGTGTGTTTATTTATTTAGCATTTCATGTTTATATGGAAATCTGATCACTTGATAAGTTTGACCTAACTGTTACATTTGGGATTGTTGAGAATGTAGTTATGGCTATTCATGTGGACCTTGATGAGGTTATTATCTATGATATTTGAGCTTGGATGGGCCATGGGCATTATATTGGGAATTTCATATTTTGGAATTTTGTACCTAAAATATGCTTGAGATTATATGTGGTCTTATACATGAATCTTGTTGATATGGAATTATGTGTAGAGATGGATATCGTACGTACGTAGGATGAACCATGAGTAAGTGCTAGGAGGATGTAGTCTTAGGTGCCACCATGGCGGACTGGCGGTATGCACCTAGACCTCCGCCATTTGGAGTAATGCCTGGAAGGTAGTCTTCAAGTGTGCCGGGCCTTTGGGATGTTGCTCTTATGAGTGAACATCAAGGTACATTGACTTGTGGTAAAACTCATTGGCGTGATGGGTCTCCCCCATTGATTTTCCTTGTGGCCTTTAGTGATCGAAAGGATATAAATGTTTAAACCATGATTTATAAATGTTACGCCATGATCTTGTACAACTCACTAGGCTTGTTTGGCCTAACACTTGATTGCTTTGATGTGTATCTCAGGTTCTAGAAGCACGAGTGCCAAGGAAGTTTAGTTGGATGTTAGAGGTGAGTTTGGGAGCATTTTTGGGATGCCATTCTAGAAGACGATTCTCTTGGGAATAGTTGACAACTGATTGTAATCTTATTTCTAGCTAGATTATAGATTAGGAAGTTGTCATCTATCATTGTTTCTTATTACAAACATGTAATTAACAGGCATTTATTGTTCCTTTTTGAATGAGCTCATGCTTTGGCATTTTTGTGATTACCACATTTCCATTTTCCTGAAATTTTTGTTTGTCCCATTTTTGGGGCGTTACAAGTTGGTATCAGAGCTCTAGTTTAAGTGAACTAGGTGGCGACTCTAGTATACCTAGACTTAGACTGGTTGTGCTTACAGGATCACTGTCCATTTGGGTAGAGCATTCTTAGGTGGGGAGAGTATTAGTATTACGGAATTGCATTGATTGCGACTTATGATGATGACAACAAGGATTCTTGTGTAAAATACGTTCACAATCTCACTTGGCCAGTATTGTTCTGAATTTATGATTACGTGAGCATGCATGAAATTGTTATTATGATGATTAATTCTTGTAGTAGTACGTATTGAACCGTTTATCTTTTAAAGAATTAACTGGTGTGACCCTTATCATGTGTGACAGTTCACAATGGTAAATACGAGGTGTCGGGTCGGGGCGACCGAAGATGCAAATGAGGCAAGTGTAACCGCCCCGGGAATTACTCGTCAAGCAAACCCATCGGAAAATCAAGTCATTCCACCGATACCCCAAATGCTAGAGGGGATCATAGATGTGGCCCCTCAAGTGAACTTGGAAACCGAGAACCCGGTTGTTCAGGAAGTGGACACTCAATCGGTCGTATTGGCTAGCATAATGCAGATGATGAACTCTGCGATGGACAAGCGGGATGAGAGACTCATGAAATTCTTGGAGGACAGGGATGCAAGCAATCGGAGACATGAGACGATGGAGGACAACGCAGTGTTGGGATCAGGCGGTGCTGATAATGCAGTTGGGACAGAGAAGCATGCGATCAGAACTGAAAAGAGAAAAGAAGGAGGCTGCTCTTTCAAGACTTTTCTGTGCTGTCGGGCTTCGGAATTCTCCAGGACGACCGACCCACTAGTATGCATGAAATGGACCAAAGACGTGGAAATGACGTTCGAGTCAAGTGAATGCGGGGACTCGCAGCGGGTCAAGTTCGCATCCCAACTGCTGAGAGGGGATGCGTTAAGTTGATGGAATGTTACACGAAGAGCGATTACACCGGAAGTTTTGGCCAAGCTCACTTGGCCAACTTTCAAGAAGAAGATTTTGTAGAAATATTATAATGACCGGGCACTTGACAAAATCGAAGACGATTTCCGGAATCTGAAGAAGGGCAACCTAACTATTGTCGACTACGCTAAGCAATTCATGGATAAACTTGGCCTAGTCGAGCAACTGGCGACCGATGAGGGGTCAAAGATAAAGGCTTTCTTGAAAGGATTACCGGCGGAAATGAAGATGGGCGTGAGGAACGCTCAAAGGTCTACCTTGCAGGGGGTGATAGAGGTTGCTCAATTAGTAGAGGACGACATACTACAAGAGAGAGAGGAGAAGAAACAACAAGGCGAGAAGCGAAAATGGGAGGGGCCAACCGGGCCTGGACGACCTTCCAAACCCTTTATCGGGGGTAGGAACATTGATTCGCGACGAGAGGAAAAATGGTGCCCCAAGTGCAAGAGCAAGCATTTCGGGCCTTGCAATCCGAAACTGTTTTCTGGAGCAATGGAATGTTTCAAGTGTGGGCGAAAGGACCACATGAGTCGGGATTGTCCCTCACGAGGAGTTTGTTATGAGTGACGGGAACCGGGGCACATCAAGAGGGACTGCCCTAAGTTAGCTAAGGGCACCCAAGGGTTTTCGAGCGGAGCAATGTCGAAGAGAGAAGTTCAACCGAATGCGCCAAGTCGGGCCTTCCAAATGACGGCAGATGAGGTGAGAGAGACGGTGGACGTAGTGTCGGGTACATTTCTAGTGAACTCTCTACCTACCCGTGTTTTATTCGATTCCGGTGCAAAACGATCCTTCGTATCCACCTCGTTTTGCAAGAATTTCACCACTCCTTATAGTTTGTTGATTGATGCTATAGTAGTAGAGGTAGCCAATGGGGAACATATGGTAGTTCGGGAGTGTTATGTGGGGTGTACCTTAGAATTAGATGGGAAATCCTTCGCTATAGATTTGTTACTGGACAATATCGGAGGATTCGACGTGGTTGTGGGGATGGATTGGCTAGCTAAGCACGACGCCGGTATCTTTTGCTCTAAGAAATTAATTCGAGTACCCTTGCCTAAGGGCGGTGAGGTGATAATCTACGGAGAGAAGAACCGGAGGACCAACATGATTATCTCCTCACTCAAAGCGCGCAAGAGCCTAGCCAAAGGATGTATTTCGTTTTTAGCCTACGTGATCGATGCGAAATCAGTAAAGAAGAAATTGGAAGATGTGGATGTGGTTTGCGACTACCCGGATGTTTTTCCGGAAGATCTACCGAGATTGCCACCGGAAAGACAAGTGGAGTTCCACATCGACCTTACTCCGGGAGCCGCTCCGATCGTTCGTGCTCCCTACCGTTTAGCCCCGACGGAAAAGCAAGAGATGATGACGCAACTTCAGGAACTTCTCGAGAAGGGATTCATACGACCGAGTTCGTCGCCGTGGGGATCTCCGGTGTTGTTCGTGAAGAAGAAAGACGGGTCCATGCGGATGTGTATAGACTACCGCGAGCTCAACAAGGTTATCGTGATGAATAAGTATCCATTTCCTAGGATCGACGACCTCTTTGATCAACTTCAAGGAGCGGGATGTTTTTCTAAAATAGATTTTCGATCCGGTTACCATCAAGTGCGGCTGAAGGAGAGCGATGTACCGAAGGCGGCGTTTCGAACGAGGTACGGCCATTATGAGTTTTTAGTCATGCCATTCGGGTTGACTAATGCTCCGACCGTATTCATGGACTTGATGAATCGAGTATGCCGACCATTATTAGACAAGTCAGTCATAGTCTTTATCGACGACATCTTGATCTACTCACGGGATGAGGAGGAGCATCGGTAACATTTGCGGGAAGTTCTAGAGATCCTTCGAAGGGAGAAATTATTCGCAAAATTCTCGAAGTGTGAATTCTTGCTACAAGAAGTGCAATTCTTGGGCCACGTGGTATCAAAGGATGGAGTAAAGGTGGACCCGGCAAAGATCGAGGCAATGACGAATTGGGAGCCACCGACCAGCCCATGGGAGATAAGGAGTTTCTTGAGCTTAGTTGGTTACTACCGACGGTTTATCCAAGACTTTTCGAAGATCGCGTCTCCACTCACGTCGCTGACAAGGAAGAACGTTAAGTTCTTATGGACCGAGGCATAAGAGAAATCCTTCTGAACTCTCCAAAAGAGGTTATGCGAAGCACCGATCCTATCCTTGCCCGAAGGATCCGAAGATTTTGTGGTTTATAGTGACGCCTCCAAGCTTGGACTCGGGTGTGTTTTGATACAAACGGGAAAAGTGATCGCGTACGCATCACGGCAACTCAAGGATCACGAGAATAATTACCCTACACATGATTTGGAGCTAGTGGCGGTGGTATTTGCCTTAAAGTTATGGCGACATTACCTTTATGGGACGAAGTGCACTTTATTCACCAATCACAAAAGTTTGAAGTACATCTTTGATCAAAAGGACCTCAATATGCGGCAACGAAGATGGTTAGAACTCTTGAAGGATTATGACTGCGAGTTATTGTACCATCCGGGTAAAGCCAATGTAGTGGCGGATGCCTTGAGCCAAAATAATTATGGAAGCGAAACCAAGGTGACCCTCACCAGGATTGATGTAATATCAAACTTAGTGGAAGACATCAAGAGAAGTCAAGCGGAGGCACTTCGGGAAGAAAACCTCAAGGAAGAAGTCATGGTGAAGCAACGAGAAGTGCTAACAGAAGACAGTCGCGGCCTCAAGCTTTTCCAAGGGAGGATTTGGGTGCCGAAAATTGGGGGAAACCGTGAGTTTATCTTGGCGGAGGCGCATAATACCAAGTACTCTATACATCTCAGTAACACCAAAATGTATAGAGATTTAAAATTGCACTATTGGTGGCCGGTGATGAAGCTCGATGTAGCCAAATATGTGGAATGGTGTGTCGCATGCCTTCAAGTTAAGGCGGAGCACCAAAGACCCAACGGGCAACCGTTAACCATTCCGGAGTGGAAGTGGGAACATATCACGATAGATTTCTTCACCAAGCTACCGAAGACCTTAAAAGGGCATGACACTATTTGGGTGGTGATGGATAGGCTTACCAAAAGTGTGCATTTCTTGGCAATGCAGGAGACGATACCAATGGACAAATTAGCTAAGCTCTATATTGATGAAGTGGTGTCACGTCACGGTGTTCCGCTATCCATAGTCTCAGATAGAGATAGTCGGTTTACTTCCAAGTTTTGGGATGGGCTACAAAGAGAGTTGGGCACGAAGGTCAAGTTGAGCACGACGTATCATCCTCAAACCGACCGGCAAAGTGAGAGGACGATCCAAACTCTCGAGGACATGCTTCGATTGTGTGTTATAGACTTTGGAAGGACATGGGATTCGCACTTGCCTTTAGTGGAATTCGCCTACAATAACAGTTATCATTCGAGCATCGGGATGGCACCCTTTGAGGCATTGTACGGACGGAAGTGTAGGACCCCGGTTTGCTGGCTCGAGGCTGGGGAGAAGCAATTTGAGGGATCGAAAATTGTACAAGCAACAAAGGATAAGGTGAAGGGTATTCGACAGTGGTTGAAGGCGGCTCAAGAGAGGCAAAAGAGTTATGCGGACAAAAAGCGAAGACCGGTTGAGTTTCAAGTAGGGGATCGAGTTATGTTGAAGGTGTCGCCTTGGAAGGGGATCATCCGTTTCGGGAAGCACGGAAAACTTAGTCCCCGTTTCCTTGGGCCCTTCACTATAGTGGAGAAGGTGGGACTTCAAGCTTATCGTTTGGACTTACCGCCGGAAATGGACGGAATCCACCCCACATTTCATGTTTGCTACCTTCGCAAGTGTTAAGCCGAAGAGGAGAGTGTCATTCCGTTGACGGAAATCCGGGTGGACAACGGTAATTGGTTTGTAGAGGAACCGGAAGCCATTCTAGAGTCAACGAAGAAGCAACTGTGGCACAAGTGACTATGTTGAAGGTCCAATGGAAGCACCATCACGGTGCTAACGTGATGTGGGAATCGGAGGAAGACATGAGGAAGAGATATCCTCATTTATTTAGTGAATAAGATTTTGGGGACGAAGTCCTCATTAGGAGGGGAGGATTGTAACACCCGAGAAATTCAAGGTAAGTATTTATATCTTGTATTTTATCAATTCTAGTAATCTGACCATTTGAATTCCTTCAAAGCTTAAATTATCTGTTTATGGTTTACATTAATTATGCGCTACCTGGTCTATCTCTTTTCGTGAGCGTGTGTGGGTCGAAAAGCTGAATTTTTGGTCTCAGGGGCTTGGCGTGACAATGCGCACGCGATAGTGCCCTGGGCACAGTCGCGGGGCACAGTCGCGGGATTTGTACCGCGGCTTGGGTCTGTGGTGCGACAATGCCCATGCGACAGTGCCAAGGGCACAGTCGCAGGGCATAGTCGCGAGGTTGGTACCGTAGGGTGTTGCCTTGGAGCGACTATGACCATGCGACAGTGCCATGGGCATTGTCGCCGGGCACTGTCGCCGGTGGGTGTTGAGGGTATAAAAACCCACTTTGACCATTTTTGACTTCATTTCTCATTTTCACCATCTTGGAGCCGACTTGGAAGACCCTTGGGACGATTTCTTCCATCTCAATACTCTACCAAATCTCCTCAAAACCCTAGTTTAGTAGGTGACATTTATTGTGATTCATTGGAGGTTGGTGGAGCATTCAAGGGAGCATTTGGACACTCAAACCAAGTTCTCACCTACACATTCCTCATCCAAGTTTCCACGGTTTCTTATAAAACCCTAGATGATGAGTTTCTTCTATTATTTTCAAATGAGATACATATCTTGTGTTTTATTTATTTAGCATTTCATGTTTATATGGAAATCTGATCACCTGATAAGTTTGATCTAACTGTTACATTTGGGATTGTTGAGAATGTAGTTATGGCTATTTATGTGGACCTTGATGAGGTTAATATTTATGATATTTGAGCTTGGTAACTTGTTATTTTGACGGGCCATGGGCATTATATTGGGAATTTCATATTTTGGAGTTTTGTACCTAAAATATGCTTGAGATTATATGCGGTCTTATACATGAATCTTGTTGATATGGAATTATGTATAGAGATGGATATCGTACGTACGTAGGATGAACCATAAGTAAGTGCTAGGAGGATGTAGTCTTAGGTGCCACCATGGCGGACTGGCGGTATGCACCTAGACCTCCGCCATTTGGAGTAATGCCTGGAAGGTAGTCTTCAAGTGTGTCGGGCCTTCAGGATGTTGCTCTTATGAGTGAACATCAAGGTACATTAACTTGTGGTAAAACTCATTGGTGTGATGGGTCTCCCCCATTGATTTCCCTTGTGGCCTTTAGTGACCGAAAGGATATAAATGTTTATACCATGATTTATAAATGTTACGCCATGATCTTGTACAACTCACTAGGCTCATTTGGCCTAACACTTGATTGCTTTGATGTGTATCTCAGGTTATAGCGGCACGAGCGCCAAGGAAGTTTAGTTGGCTGTTAGAGGTGAGCTTGGGAGCATTTTTGGGATGCCATTCTAGAAGACGATTCTCTTGGGAATAGTTGACAACTGATTGTAATCTTATTTATAGCTAGATTATAGATTAGGAAGTTGTCATCTATCATTGCTTCTTATTACAAACATGTAATTAACAGGCATTTATTGTTCCTTTTTGAATGAGCTCATGCTTTGGCATTTTTGTGATTACCACATTTCCATTTTCCGGAAATTTTTGTTTGTCCCATTTTTGGGGCGTTACAATTACCTTGTGGTCCCGATGCATAGCGTTACTAATAGATCCAGTACAGTGTTTGGATGTCATCCCCTCATACTCGGTGGCCTGATTGGCCGTAGTAGCCGCAGATACATGCCAGAACGCATCGGTGTTCCATACCTGTTAAAAAGAAGACATAAATCAATATAAATCCTAGTACAACCAGATACAAGTATTCAAAACAAAACAAACCTGCTCAATCATCTGGACCCAAAACTCACTCCGGATCCACTATGGAGGGTGTGCGACAAGAATCGTGTTGTCACGTCCATCGAACTGGACACCATCAATGGCTAAAGCCCTTTCCTGGGCAAAACGAAGAGCATCTCTCATCATGTCCACGTACCTATTATTTAGGATACACCGGAATGCAGCTACTACGTCGGCGTCTATCTCAGGAGGCCAACTATAATATAACTGCAAACACATTGTTTGGATTAAGTCAAAATAAATCCACTCAATTAGTTAAATAGAGTAAAATACCTACCCGTAATCGATCCAGCATCCGTGGATAGTGCTCATCAGGGACATCCCTAAAATGAGCCCACGGACCATCGAACATGGATTTAAATACGGAAACGGCCCTCTGGACTGCCGACTTGTCCCTAAACCTTCACAATTGCAAAATATACAACATAAAAAAAATTAGGATCGGTTTATTATGTACTAGAATAAATAATATATCACATCTACTTACTCGCCTGCTTCAGACAACAAAAGTGGTGGTCGCTGACTCGGCTGGGGCGTATGTGATGCCACATTCGGGCCTCTAACCCTCGAGCCTGATGCTAGTCTGTCATCAGACTGGATCTGATCTAGTTTGTCATCGGTGAACTCGTCGGCGTGGGGGTCACCACACCCGGCGGAGCTGCTACTGCCCCTATCCCTACTACCTCTAGAAGGGCGTCCCGACATCTAAAAATAGAGAATGGTGAACACAAAATGATATAAGTGTACATAAATCATAAGACCCAAAAATGTCAACATAAGAACGGCAAAATAGAGAATGTTTAACACAAAAATGTCTACATAAATGATATAAGTGTACATAAATCATAGAGAATGGTTAACTTAAAATGTCTACATAAGAAAGGTACACTAGTTATCAGACGAGTGATCAGATAACATAAGTTCGTCTTCGTTATCTTCATCATCGTCCACGTCTTCAAATTCTTTTTCCTCGTCGCTAGCTTCATGATCTGATGCATCTTCCTCGCTAGCTTCGTCATTTATGGTGACTACGTTGAGCTCCCCAGTGACAAGAGGGACGAAATCGAGGTCCTCATTTACCCAATTGTTTGTATTATGAGTTACCCGTTCGTTGATTTGAAAGAACGGTTCTCCATCCACGTTATCATCATCCAACACATCGATAGCCCTTTCTGCAACTTCATATATTCCACGGGCTTTGGTCTTCACAACTGCCCACCAGTCCTCTAAATCCTTACTTCCTGAAGGATATGGTGTGTAATACACTTGTTCCGCTTGTGATGCTAGGACGTAATAGTCCTCATCTCTGAGTCTAGACTTGCATTTGATATCAACCAACCCATGTTTAGGGTCGACTCTAACTCCCTCTGGACTATCAAATCATGTACACTTGAAAAAACTACAACACAATAGCCTACACCGTAATACTCCACCTCTAACACGTCTTCCAATAATCCGTAATAGTCAAACTCGGAGTCTTCATAACAAGATCCTCTCACACATACGCCACTATTATGTGTGACACGCCCAGCAGCATGTGTTACCGTATGAAACTTGTAACCATTGACAAAATATCCCTTATGCGACCAAGCATATCGGCCTGGTACACATGCTAGGGATTTCAAATGGTCGGAGAAATCGCCTGATCTGAGAGTAACCTATAAAACCACACATAAGAAATAAATTACATATGTGTAACATTACATACGTAAATTTCATATTTTTGTACTCACGTGTTGTTCGAACCAAGTAGAAAACCTTTCATCCCGAGCTTTATCCCGTGCAATTGCATCAAGATGAGGTTCTCTTTGTCGTATCCACTCATCGAAGGTCCATTGAAAAGGTCGAACTTCTTCACAATTCAACAACACATATGTGTGGATCTTGTGAATATCGACTTGAGTCAAGATGGTCTTTTTCCCCCACTTCTCGAATAATCTACGAGATGGAACCTTGAATATGCTCAAGCGATCGTCAATTCCTGAAGAACTAGGAATATTTGGGGCAAAGTTTCTTCACTCGCGATTATGTCGAGTTTCTATCTGTGGATCAAAATACAGGGAGCAATAGGTGGAGAGTTCATTTACTAGATAAGACTCAACGATAGACCCCTCCACCCTTGCTTTGTTTCTAACAGTCCTCTTCAACGACCCAAGTTTCCTAAACAACGATTGAAATACGTGTTAGAAAATAAATGGGTAAGTATTTGAATGGAAAAGTTCATTTACCTCTCATAAAGATACATCTACTTATATTGGACCTGCCCACCATTTATGATTTCTCGTGTCAAATGTATCACTTTGTGTTCCATAGAATCAAAGAATCCGGGCGGGAAGACTTTTTCCAACTTACAAATTGTTTGAACGATACTTGTTTGCAATGGAATCAAGTCTTCTAAGTAACACCCTTGAGCAAATTACATGAAAGAATGTGCATAACTCCGTTATCGCATCCAATATGGGAGTCGGTATCATCCCTCGTAACGCAATAGGAAGCAATCGTTGCATAAACACATGACAATCATGACTCTTGAAGTTATAAAAGCTGTAATCTGCCATGTTTACACAACCCCCAATATTCGAAGCATACCCGTCTGGAAACTTCAGTCTCTTCAACCATTTACATACTTGTTTTACTTATTGTTTCATCAAAATGTACGACGACTTCGGCTTCACTACTTTATTACCTGACGTGGCAATGTGCAACTGCGATCGGTTGCAATAAATCTCTACACCCCTCCTTGCTTTTATATTGTCTTTCATTTTTTATGTGTCCATGACAGTGTTAAAGAGATTCTCAAAGACGTTCTTCTCAATGTTCATGAGACGAGGACTGTGAGACGAGGTTGTGAGACGAGGTGGTCGTCGCCGGTGGCTGTGGTCGTCGCCGGTGGTCGATCGAGAGATCGGGAGATTGAGAAGGAGAGATGGAGGGAGTCTAAGAGATCGAGAGGGAGAGATGGAGAGATCGAGAGGGAGAGGGCATGGAGAGATCAAGAGGGAGAGATGGAGAGATCGAGAGATTGAGAGGGAGAGACTGACAGATCGAGATTCTATGAGATCGAGAGACTGAAGTTAGGGCTATATGCCCGCTAGAGAATTTCAGAAATTCACCGACGGATTTCCGATGGAAATTTCGTCGGTATTTACCGACAGATTTTATTTTTTATTAAATAAATTACTTTTAAATTAATAAATTATTAAGTTATTAAATAAATTCTCATATATTATTTAATTTTCAATTTATTAAATAAATTATTAATTAATTTATAAAATTAAATTTAAAATTATTAATTAATTTATCAAATTATATTTAAATTCACTAAAATACCCCTGAAGTAACTGAACTTAACGGAAACAATTAACGACCGTTATCTTTTCCAGTTAATTTCAGTTAGATCAGGGACCAAATGTGTTACACGCACACATATACATACATACATATATATACACCTAAAGTAACTAGACTTAATGGAAACAGTTAACGGTCGTTATCTTTTCCCGTTAATTCCAGTTAGATCAGGGACCAAACGTGTTATACACACATACATACATCTATACACATACATTCATACATACATATATGACATATTTATACATACTATACACATATATATAGACATACATATATATACACACATACATATATAGACATGATATAGACCTATGTGCAATATACATACAAGTAATACATATGTATACATCTATAGACATACATACACATATACGTACACACATACATATATGATACAGACATATATGTGCTATATACATACAAGCAATACATATGTATACAATACATCTATAGACATACATACACATATACGTACACACATACATAGACATGCATGATACGGACATATATGTGCTATATACATACAAGCAATACATATGTATACAATACATCTACAGACAATATACACTACATATACATACAAGCAATACATAGACATACATGCATACATATATAGACACATACATAGACATATATACATACATACACACATGACATAGACATGATCTATAGACATACATACTACATATCATATACATACATGATCACATGATACGTACATACATACATACATACTACATATCATATACATACATACATACATGATCACATGATATGTACGTACATACATACTATACATGATGTACATACACACATATATGATCACATACATACATACATATTACATATACATGATCACATACATACATACATGATCACATACGTACATACATACATATTACATATACATGATCACATACATACATACATACATACACAAACTTTATTACCGACGGATTTTTGTACGCCATCGGTAATTCGTCGGTAATTTCCGACAGATCACCGACAGACATCAGAAAAAAAAATTATTTATTATTAAGTTATTAAAATCACCGACGGATTTAAATATTAAAAAAATAAAATAAAATAATTTTATATCCGTCGGTGATCCGTCGGAAATATATATATTTACAGACGGATCACCGATATTTCCGACGGATCACCGACGGATGGTCTATCCGTCGCAAATTTTATTTTTCCGTCGGTGTTCCGTCGGTAATTACCGACGGATAAGGTCCGTTGGAAATAGTTGGTCGATGATAAGCCATTTTCTAGTAGTGCGACAAGAAAAAGTGTTAGGATTACGACTCTTGTGAGTTCACACATTTTTAACAACCACATAAAAGAATGATACATAACATTTATTACTTCACAAGAATACATGTTGCACCATTGTAGTTTTTCCTCCAAACACCAACATGAGACTCAAGCCATTTTAACTTACGCATACGGGGAGATCGATTTACATTGAATATAGAACACAAAAGTAGGCTAGGAAATCAATGTTGTCAGTACTCAATAGCACTTGAAGATCTTTGTCTTAGTGCATACAGACCTCCGATAAAGTTTCACCTCAAGCACTACTAAAATTAATTGTATTACCGACGGCTGAAACAGTCGGTAAACCGTCGGAAAAAGGCTTTAGCGACGGTTTTTCGACGGGAATGATCGTTGGTAAAAAGCTGGTCGGTAATATTCAGCGACGGTTTTCCGACGACAACTACCGACAGCTTACCGACGGTTCCAGTTACCGACGGTTTTCCGACGGTATTTACTTATTAAAAATAAATATAAAATGAAATGAAAAAAACAACCGTCGGTAAGCCGTCGGTACTTCACTAATTTTTCCGACGGTTTTCCGACGACTTATTAAAAATAAATAAAAAATAAAATTAAAAAGACACCGTCGGTGGGCTGTCGGTTTGTCGTCGGTAAATACCGAGTGTTGTTTGCCGTCGGTAATTGCCGTCGGCATTTCACATTTTTCTAGTAGTGAAGGTTTAGGTTGACATTAGTTCCTACCTATATTGATATAATTTTCTTTTCAAATTTTACACCATGTTTCCATAATTTCAATCAAAAGTATATTCACTTGCGAGTCTATTTTATTATATTATACAACATTTATACTTTATTATTATTACATAGATGCAACTTATTAACGCACATAAACTTTATTAATCTAACTCATAACAAAACAAAGCCAGTTTTTTCAAGTTCGTCCATAAACTTCCTTGAATTACAAAACTTGGCAAATACAAGCGTTGAGACTTGAGACTTACTGACAAAATTCTCCATAAAATTGATTACCAACAGAAGAGATTATCGCTCTTTGAAAGTTAAACAAATTCATAAAATATAAAAAAAAAAAAAAGACGAAACAAAAATGTATTACCATGTATTACACGATGCACTTGTATAATATAAAGAAACCAAGAATTATGAGTGGTTGTGAGTTGCTAGCTAGAGAGATAACATCAAAACTAAGAATGTCTTTAGTTCCAAAATTGATATAATAAAAGGGTTTTTGATACCCTTTAGATCGCACTCACCCTAACTTTAATTTCTAAATTGACGCCAAAGGCTATCCATTTCGACATTCGACTGTCGGCCACAACCGAGCTCATAAGGGGGATATGATTTGTTCATCGGACATTATTAGAAAGCAAACGTTCATCGACAAAAAATTTCGTCGAAAACCACTGACATATTTTCGATGGAATGGAGAGAAGTTGATTTTTCCCGGGTTAAAAAAATTGATGGTCGATAATCTGTTAGTAATTTTATGACTTTTAGTTTTTTTTTTTTTAAATTTAAGATTATCGACAGATCTTAATGAATCAAAATTCGTCGATAATTTAATTAATTTAAAAAAAATCTTAATATAATCGGCGGATTTTAATTAACTAAAAGTTGTCGGTAATTTTATTTGAATTTTTATTTTATTTGAATTTTATTTTCCGTCATTTTTCCTTCTTAGAAAATTAAATGACACAATATTTTTTTCTTTATACCCTTATTTTCTTTCCCTTTTCCCTCTCTTTCTTACGTAAAGAAAAGTCTTGAAAACACAACATCAATGGAAAAGCGAAAGCAATTGATAAAATTAATCAAGGGAGTATAGTTAATTATAAATAATTAAGATATGTAAAATTACTCTAATGTCTATTTTAATTAGAAATAAAATGTTTGTTAAGGTCATAGGATTGAAAAGGTTACAATAAGAATTGGTTGGCACGGTTTATAATAAAAGTTAGGTTTGTTTTTTATATGTGCTCTACAAATGTAATCATCAATTAATTATGAATAAATAATAGCTATCTTTTCAAGCACATGTTAAAAACATAGAAAGATCTTTTTAAAAAAATTTGGGGATGTATTTAAAGCTTACTATATCTTTTTAAAAGTTAAAACAAAATCAATATCCTTTTTCGTGTGAGAGGCATAAATCAAGAGATTCGGTTTAGAAGCTAATATGGAAATATATAAGTCGGACTTAAGTCCTCACTTTTTCATTCTTTGATACACATATAACCGGTGTTTGATCCAAGATTTTTGTCTAATAGGGACACCTTTAAGATAGATTAAAGGTCTGCAAAGTCGTCCGTTGTATTTTTAGTCTAATTCCACGGATTTAAGGGATTTTTAAGTTTTTTATATGATTTTGAAAGATTTTTAAGTGTTTTTTTAGATTCGAGATATTTTCTTTTTGGTTTTTTGGTTGGTGGAACACATGGAAAATATTACTGAGGAGACTATTGGTTTTTTGATAGAAAGTTAAAAAAAATGTTTTTTAACCTAGGTAATTTTTTTTAATAGGGCCATCCCCCTACCTTTTACATACTTGCAAATTGCCAAGCAAAAATTGAAGGTATTGTATCCCCAAATGCACTCCTTGTTCTAACCACAAGTAAGCCGAAAAGATGAATAAGGCGAGTAAAAACCTTGGTTTACTCACATTTCTTTTAATATACAATTTAGATTTATAAAAGAGTATTTTGACATTTCTTCTAATATACATTTTTCAAACTTGTTTTACTTATTTTTAGATAAAAAACATGAAGATTCGAAAGCGTTTGATCAAATGATTATATATAATGTTGTGATTTTACTCACATATCAATTTTAATATTTCATAAAAGCATTTTTTGGAAACATGTGAGATTTAAACAAGGACCATTTTGGATCGAGTGAGATGTTTAACATATGTAATCTAAAAAGATCTCACATAAATGTGAAAAAAGAGATCCCCAATTCCCCAACGGGGATCCATTTCCTGTTGGAGACGAAGATGGGGATGTGATCAAATTCCCCAGGAGGGACGGCGATGGGGACAGAGATTGGGAATCGGGGCCCAAATGAGGATTGGGGTCCCCGCCCTATTCTCATGCCGATCAACTAACAATTAGACTTGGATAAAGGATTTTCCTCAAAACTCACCGGTTTGAGTCCTACAAGGTCGTGCAAGGCCACCGAGAATTTACCCTTGTGATTTGTCAAGATGCGTGTAAGTTGACCTGCACACCCATGGTTAAAAAAGCAATCAATCAATATGATTAAACCCATATTCCAAGTAATTAATATATATATATATATATATATATATATATATATTATGAGGGTCATTTTTTTATTAACCAATGATTTTGTATTAACCTTGTTAACTAATCTGGACCCTTAATCTTGCAAATTAATGGTTGTGATTAAATTGATTTTTAAATTAAGAAAAAGGGGAAAAAATCGGTTCAAAGTTGATGTTCCTATATGAACAAGGGTAAAAAGGTAAATTTATATTAGTTGATAATCATGGAAACGTATCAAATCCCAAAATAATCGGCACCACTTCCCTAAACATATTCCGGTGGCGATTTCAAAGGAGGCGATAAACAAAATCTTCACGGATCAACAAAATCTTCACAGATCATCGGCGGGTTCGCTGGAGGCGACGATGGCGAGATCTATGAACACCAAGGAGTAGTTGAACACCGATGGCGAGATCTATAAACACCGACGGCGAGATCTATGAACACCGAGGCGAGATCTATGGACATCGATGATAGCGAAATCTATATTAAGGTGGAAATTGTTCCGTGATTTGACAGATCTGGAGGAGAATAAAGTTCATTGGCCGTCGGATTTCACAGTTGAATCTCCTTCTCGATGTAATATTACTACCACGACCGCCACCGCCACAACCTCCCCTGGAACGCCAAGGAGTGGTGTGATAGTGATTTTATAGTCGATGATTCACCGGTATGGTGTTGTAGATTTTCCTGTGAGATTGAGGTCGTCGATAAGAAGAATTTCTATATATGTGTTTGGTTTTAGGTGTGCATATATGAAAATGGATTTTTTTATACATATATGTTCTTTATTTTACAGTTCATATATGAATACTTAGGAGTTCGGGTTTTGGTGTGCATATATGAGCTTTATGATGTGCATATATGAAACCGAATTTTTGTTATGCATATATGTTCTTTACTTAACGGTTCATATATGAACACTTAATACATTGGTTGTGTAGTGCATATATCTATACTATATTATAAAAACGACATAAAAAACTCTTAATTACAACATTTTAAGCACAAGGTACAACTAATTAAAGTCAATTACTTAATTTACAATTTCTTAATGCTTTGGTACAACTTTTCCAAGCACAGTATCTCACATAATCATCTATTTGTGGAATAGATACTCATTTATTAATATAAATATTTGATTTTTTGTGGAGAATTTTATAAAATAGATTTTATATTAGCATAATCTATTTTAAATGTAGATTTTACATTTAAATCTATATTAATGAGATGTAATATAAAATCTTTTTTCTTCCATATTTTTTTATATTACATTTCATAATGATTTTTCCATATTTTATTTTATAAAATCTTTTTACATAATGAGATGTAATATAAACTCTTTTTTCTTCCGTATTTTTTTTTGCTAATATAAAATCTATTTTATTTTATAAAATCTACACGTATTTTATATTAGCATAATATAAAATCTACACGTATTTTTTTGCTAATATAAAATCTACATGTATTTTTTTCACGAGCATTAAAAGAAGAAAAAAAAAGGTTGATATGAATTAAAAATAAAAAATAACGAGATACCCTAATAAATTATCGTATTCTTTAAAATAAAAATATTTCGCAATACTTTCCAAATTAACCAAGTGTAAAGAAAATAAAATAGAAACGATGTAGATATAAAAATATTCTTCCATATTTTTAATATATTTACATTTAAATATAAAATCGAAAATGAAAATAAAAGATTTTAAAATATTCTCTACATTTACTATAAATATATATAGTTTCTCTATGTATCATCCGAGTACAAGAAGAAGACGAACGGTCGGGTGTCAATGGCGATTTCTGCAACTGAACAAAAGGTATTCCACTATATTTTTGTTTATTTGAAAAACTACTTTTTTATATTTTATTTTATTTACTGATGATTTGTTTATATTTTTCAAAACCCACAATCATATTTTTCGAAGTAGGGGAATAAGATATATATACATATCTTTATTTTTATCGACTAATACTATGAGGTCTTGAAGTCAATAGTCAGATAAATTTTCAAGTGGTACTGAGTGAATTTGAACTATACCAGTTGAGTTGCCAGTTACAAAAGATATAAATCATTTATTTTCTTTGTCATATTTGATGTGGGTTGAATGTTGTTAATTAATCTACAGATTTATACGTTCAAAGTGATTGTCAAGTGTTGTCGAGGAGGTTTCAGAAAAATTGCAAAATCTGTAAAAACGTATGTTCATATTTATAATTATTTCAATAATAGTGATATATTGTGAGACATGTCGTTTGAGTTTTAAATAATATAATACAAAACTATTACCAATATTATTGCACAAACTCATAACAACAAACGATTAAGAATATATGCAAGTTAACCACCTATGAAAATAAATTCGTTTTTCATATTGTATTTCATTAACTGTTAACAGAGAAATTACGTTTCATTTTAACTCGATTCAATATTTCAACAAAAAATTTATCCTCCCGTGCAATGCACGGGCCCAACACTAGTGAAATATATGAAGTTGAATATTGATACAGTTACATCTTGGTTTGCATATGTGAAAATTGGATGTCCATTATGTGCATATATGCACATTTTCTTTCGTGTATATATGCAATCTGGGGTTGACGTCCATGATCAAAAAACAATCCCATATAATATCAATCCCATATGTAATTTATAATTCAAAAATTTCTAATCAATCCCATAAATATCTCAACTCCCATATATATCTCAATATAATATAATATTAGAAAAAAATAAAATTCAAAATTCCTAATTTACTCTTACTAAAAAAACGGTTACAATTACTAAACCAAAAAAATTCTTACAATCCTATTGGTCTAAAATGGTTAACACAAAATCATTGTTTAATAAAGAAAGGGGACCTATTAATTATATGGTAAAAAGAAAGAAACAATAGAACTGTTGGAAATTAATGAAAATAATTAAAAAAAAGTAATTCAGATCAACAAAAGAGAAACGTGATTTGCATATCCCACTCTAATCCATTGATGAAATGGTGCAAAGGTGGTCCTCAAATTTTTGAGAGCTTTTTTTTTAAAGCATAAAGAGGATATGTACCTTTATTGATTAAAAAACCTTATGATAAACAAAATATGAGGTTATTGGTTAGTTTAATTGACAATAAGGATTGGGTGGAGATTTTTTTTAGGGGTCATCGGTTCGAATTATATAAAGCTTTTGGTGGTTTTCCTAGCTATTCTCCAGTGCCCCTATGATTAATCGAGATATGAGAAAGTTGGTCTGGATACCGACGGTTTAACAAAAAGAAAATTGAAGTTCTTTATACTTATGAAAAAAAAACCCCCCCATCAAACTAGTAGTCCTCTTTGGGGGCTTCGACCCCGGGCTGCATGCTTTAGCAGTCGGGCTTCGGCCCATATTGCCAGGGATTAGTCTGGGCCCAATGTGGTCTGGGATACCCTCTCCAAAAAAAAAAACTAGTAGTCCTCTTTGGGAGCAACTTTTGGCTAATATGTTAAATTCATATAATTTATCGAAATTACCACGTTGTATTCTCGAATTTGTAAAGAAAATAGAAGAAAAAAAAGGAAAAGAAAGACTTTTTTTTTATTATTATTTATGTTGTTGTGAAGAAAGAAAAGAAAATAAACTTTTTAGTAAATTATGTTTTCCGGTTCTTTGGTTTGTTGAAATTTTTTATTTCCGTTCATATAATTTTGAAATAATGATTTTTATCTTTATGATTTATGATTCATTTTGTTTTCATCCTTAAGATTTATAATATATTGTTATTTTTGTCAATATTGTTTCAATTCTGTATTGTTTTAGTCCCTTATACTAAAAGGTAAGAGTCAAGCTCAAAGATGAAGATATCAATGAATTATTCTTAACCATAGGGACGAAAACGGAAAGTTGAAAAAATATTTTTCTATAAATTTTCATGTTTTTGAACATGACAAAAAGGAAAGGAAAAACTTTATTTTTTACAATTATAATCTTATTTATTTTGCAGTGGATTGTAAATAATGGGTAGATTTGTAATTCTGGAAATGTTATTAATGTTTGTTTTCTTATTTGAAAGAAAAGTTTCGGTTAATTTCTTACAATTTTTCCCTCTTAAAGAAAAGTTTGAAAAATGTCTCACAACGTCAATAATGAATAAACGAATCAAATGATAACATCAAGGGAGTACAATTAATTAAAAATAATTAAGACATAAAAATTTACCCTGATGCCCGTTTTAAATTAAAAATATAATGTTTATTAAGGTCAACGAATTAAAGAGCTTACAATAAGAATTGGTTGACACCGTTTATAATAAAAATTAAGTGTGTATTTTATAATTTTATTTTGTGATATGATTAATTATAAATGTACTATAGCTATATTTCCAAAAAAGGCACATGTTAAAAACTCAAAATATCTTTTCGAAGGTTAAAATAAAATCGTTATCTTTTCTCACGTAGAGGTATAAAATATAAGTTTTTTTTAAGCAGATGTGGATCTATATAAGTCGATCCCTAAGTTCACACTTTTTCATTCATTGATCCACAAATAGCCAAGCAAAACCCCAAATACACTTCTTGATCTAACTACAAGTAAGCCGAAAAGATGAACAAGCTGAGTAGAAACCTTGGTTCAATCGAGCGAAATTCCACAAACCAATACCATTAAGTAAACATTGCGAGTGTTGAACATAATCAAGCGTCACAATCGCTACCACTGAATCTACCTCGTCGAGATTTACTCTATAGTAAGTTTTTATTATAATACATACTATGGTTTTGAGATCCATCCTAAGTCTATCTCATATGTAAAATTGCTTGAAAAGTATTATCATTCAACTTTCAAAGATTTGCAAACAACCTTTTGCATGTGTTCTACATCAAAATGTTAATGTTTCCATTGGATGTGGCAAAATAGGATGATGGAGAGAGTTGGGTAACGATTCAAAATGATTTAGGTTAATATAAGTCATTTTTTAGTACAAGTCAGGTCGGAATTACCTGGTAATAAGTTTTCTTCTCAGCTTTATTTGAGTATAAAAAATAACGAATTATACAAGATTACATAAATAATATGACTAACTAAGCTCTTTATGCTCTCTCTGCTCACTCTTTTTCATAGCGTAGATCTTTCTTCTCATAAAAATCTACCTTTTCATAAATAGATTTATGATGTTTGGATAAGTGTAGGTGCACGAGTCAGTTTACGCTCACCTTGACTGAACCATGTAGCCCTAATGTTAACAACCAAATAAAGCTCTAATGTTAACAACCAAATAAAGCTCCTATGGCCTCCAAGGGGACTCGAACGAGTGACCACTCCCTCGTATATAATATCTTAGGAACCTTATCCTCTACAAACGATCTTTTGGAAAGAGAATAAAAAAATTCCACGTATTCTAATATTGTTTATCTTCATTATACTATTAAACTCCTTATAAACTATTCATTCATATTTACATGATAGATACATGCACAAATTGGCAAACAGAATATCAAATCTCATTCATATTTACATGATAGATACATGCACAAATTGGCAAATAGAATATCAAATCTCATATATTAGTAGGAACTAATGATCAATCAATGAAAGTTGGCACTACATCCATTTGTTTCCATGTTCACGATTACACATTTAGAGATTAGCTTCAAATTTATTTCCATTGAAGGATATATATATATATATATATATTAATATATATATATATATATATATATATATACATGGAGATGTTCAAATGATGCGTGTTAAATGTATGAGAAATAGAGAAATGATCATAGTCACCTTCATCTGATCAATATTTGTGGCTGTAAAGTACGGGATAATTCCTAGCATGGTCTGTAGAAGATAGAGGGGTAGTTTCATAACTTTTACAAATAGACGGCAAACAAGTTCATATGTGAACCAGTTGATTAGTTCATATGTGAATATTTAACTGATTTGTTCATATGTGAATTGGTTAATTAGTTCATATGAGAATTAATTAATTAGTTCATAGAAAGGATTGTGAATCTAAAAAAAATGGATGACCATATATGCATAGTAGTGAATCTAAAAAAATGGATGACCATATATGCATAGTAGTGAATTGGGTAATTGGAAATGGATGACCTGAAATTAGTAGCAGTAGTAGTGAATCTAAAAAAAATTGAGGGATTATCTACAGAAAGGATTGTGTAGTCTATACTCGATAGCTAAAGTCATCTTATGTGAAAAGATAAGTACATATATGCATAAGTGCATGAATATAAAAAGGTTTGATGTTCGATGCATACTTAAGTTGTGAAAGAATTTGCAACGAATAAGATGAATGTTGGCTTGCATGTTACCATATTTTGTAGATAAGAAAGACAAGGTGGTAGTTAGTGATATTTTTAAATGTCGTTTATGCATTAAACGTGAAATATTTCTATGATATGTGTTTTGGCATTTGTGTGGCAATGGGGGTGTATTACGGTGTAGACCGTAAGGCGAGCATGCTGTGTGAGCTTGTCTAAGCCGTAAGTGCGAACATGTTGTGTGAGTTCGCCAGGTAAAGCTGTGTGAATCAAATACCTCCCAATATGCCGTTAGCTTTGTGATTTAAATTATTTTACCGCATACATGATAAATTATGATGCTTTGTGAAATTTATTATTGATATTATTCATGCATGAAAACCGTGAATTCACTGGGCTTAGGCTCACCCAAACTCTTTTAAAATTGTTGCAACCCAGACATTTATTAGACTAGACTGGAAAGAAAAGTGGAATGAAGAGAAGATCGAAGGACCGATATTTGAAGAAGATATGTGCAGATCAAGGCACTTATACATAGAGCAAAAGTATGTTCGTCAAAAATGTAAAGTTAGAGATTTTATTTCCGCTGCAATGTAAGTGATGATCTTGGGATATTATTTTCAATATATTGAGGTATTCGAAAATTTTGGGATGTTACAAGTGGTATCAGAGCAAAGTTTAAGCGAACTAGGTTAATTTAAACTTAGACTTAAACTGAGATTGAAAGATGTTATTCTTGACATATGTGCAACTAAAGATTGATTTATAGTGATGAGAGTAATGATTTAAGTTAACTTGGGGTCTGTAAACATAGTCTTGAACTAGATCAAAGTCGAGAAGTCGTTAGATGGCTTGATGTCATCGGATATAATGACATTGATAGAGATTGACTATAATTGATGAAAGAAGTATGGTAAGAGGAGATACAAATAAAAAGGTAGAGATAAAAAAAGGGTTTTAAGGGATAAAGTTTGGTGATAAACTCCCACTAATGTTCTGGATTAAGAAGAAATATGTTAAGCTTTAAGAATAAAGGAACTCATAGTATTGATGATATAAGTAGATTATTCAACCCATATTGAGCAAGATGGGGAACATTTCTTATATCAATTGGCGAGAAGAATAGTCAGATATGAGAATAGCAATGAGGTCATTAGTATCATCATTAATGGCAACAAATTTATGGTAAGAACTGATGATTGGATGCACGACTAATTGAATGATTTTACAATCAAGAGTTGGGTAGTCGAGATCATATGTAAACGTTATGAGAAGATCTAAGGGTTTTCTCAAAATTAGTTTCATAAAATAAAGACACCAGGTCGATGTGCGAGATGGTCTTAGAATGTAGGATACTATGGTTTAGTATTCTAGTTGGAAAATTGGGGTTCTATTATCCTCCATGTATGTATGGTGTGGTTAGAGAGATGGTATTAACTTCTTTGATTTGATGAAATCAACTACTGTTAGTAAGCATGTGTTGCTTTGAGCAAGTTATGAAAGTGAGAAGGTGATAAGACAAAAAAAAAGGTGTTATGATTGTAATCATGTATCACGTGTAGTTCGGAAGAAATATTTTGTGGTAAAATAATAAGGTTTATCCAAGTGTATGAATTCTAAGCCATAAATAGGGGGCAATGGAATTGTTCCCATGGTTATAAAGGCATCGTGCTAGGATAGTACAAACATACATGAGATGTTCTTCATTTAGGGAAAGATAAGTAAGATGCGATACAAGTTAAGAGGATGAAATAAATAAAGTGGTGCACTTAGAATCATCAATGATATGAATGACTCATAATATCCCAAATATCAATGAGGATGTAAATGGTCAATATCAAGAACCTTGTTTGAGGATGTGTAGTTGATGATAAGTATATGAATTGGTTCAGGAGAACCAAATGGTGGCATGTGTGGTGTAAAAAGTAGAGTTAACTAATTAGTTAGTAGAACAAGTAGTGAAGCCGGTTAATGGTAAATATTTATCGTCAAAGGAGAGTTGTGACTAGACTCTAGAATGAATGCAATGTATGATATAAAGATTTTCCTTTTTGAAAGATGAGTTAAGTTAAACTTTATGGTTGATTACAGGGTGAATTCGAGTATGAATTTGGCAAAATATTAAAATAACTCAAGGGTTTGTACTCGACCAGTGACTTGGTCAAGTCAAATGATGAACATTGTGATGTTTAAGCATATCACACAAATGTGAAGTCATAAAGGTAAATGAAGTATGCCATGAAGACCAAGAAGTGATCCTAAAGTGTCTCTGCTAGGTTAGACAAAGGATTTTTTTTGTATACAATAATGCTCCAATGTTGGCACTATGATGTATATTGGTCAAAAGGGGAAATGTTATAGTATGTGTGTCATGGTAATTGGAAATGGATGACCTGAAATTAGTAGCAGTAGTAGTGAATCTAAAAAAAATTGAGGGATTATCTACAGAAAGGATTGTGTAGTCTATACTCGATAGCTAAAGTCATCTTGTGTGAAAAGATAAGTACATATATGCATAAGTGCATGAATATAAAAAGGTTTGATGTTCGATGCATACTTAAGTTGTGAAAGAATTTGCAACGAATAAGATGAATGTTGGCTTACATGTTACCATATTTTGTAGATAAGAAAGACAAGGTGGTACTTGTAAATCTCATTCATATTTACATGATAGATACATGCACAAATTGGCAAATAGAATATCAAATCTCATATATTAGTAGGAACTAATGATCAATCAATGAAAGTTGGCACTACATCCATTTGTTTCCATGTTCACGATTACACATTTAGAGATTAGCTTCAAATTTATTTCCATTGAAGGATATATATATATTAATATATATATATATATATATATATATATACATGGAGATGTTCAAATGCTGCGTGTTAAATGTATGAGAAATAGAGAAATGATCATAGTCACCTTCATCTGGTCAATATTTGTGGCTGTAAAGTACGGGATAATTCCTAGCATGGTCTGTAGAAGATAGAGGGGTAGTTTCATAACTTTTACAAATAGACGGCAAACAAGTTCATATGTGAACCAGTTGATTAGTTCATATGTGAATATTTAACTGATTTGTTCATATATGAATTGGTTAATTAGTTCATATGAGAATTAATTAATTAGTTCATAGGTCACAAGGGTTTCTACGTGAATCTGTTAATTAGTTCGTATTATTCACATATGAACTTACAAGTTCATATATGAATCAACTAATTAGTTCATATGTAAATTAGTTAATATGTATATGAACCCGTTTTCCAATTCCAAAGCTACATTATGTGAACCAAACAGAAAAATTCTAATTCTTTTAACAGATTTCATTCCAATTCTGTCAACCAAACAGGTGGTCAAACCTGACAACATTTCATTCCAATTTCTTCAAATTCAAATTTCTTTGACATATTTCATCCAATCCAAAAACATTCTGCGAACCAAACGCCAGCTTACTTCGCAGATTTTGAAAGAATCTGATTAAATTGGAATGTTGAATTCCATTGACCAAATTATTTTCCTTTGTTTGGTTTATTTTTTTTTTCACAGAAGGAATCTCAAAATTCCATCAAATTCCACAAATGAGGGAATTGAACATTCCTTAGCAACTACAAGGTATTTTGATGTAATGATTTTTTTTTCTTCATAATACCACATATGCTCTCAATCCAATATAACCTAATCACATAAAACGTATCGGATTAAACCATGCCTCCATCGGATCCTTTTCTAAACTACCGCCGATCTGAACCACCACCGACCACCGCTGTTCAGAACCATCGTCGAGCATTGTCGATCTGAACCACCGCCGACAACCACTAACCACCACTAACCACCGCTGACCACCGACTGACCACCACTGACCGTCACCGACCACCGTCGACCATCGATCACTGCAGTTATGAACCACCGCTGATCTGGACCATCGCCGACCACCGACCAGCGCCGTTTTGAACCACCGTCGACGACCGCCGATCTGAACCATTGCCGATCTGAACCATTGCCGATCTTAACCACTATCGACCACCGCCGACAGCCATTGTTCTAAATCACCGCCGTTCTGAACCACCGCCGATCGCCGCCGTTCTGAACCACCGCCTACCATCGTCATTCTGAACCACCGCCGATCTGAACTGAACCACCACCGTCGACTGCCGACCACCGCCAACCACCATCAACCATAGTCGTTCTCAACCACCCCCGACCACCGTCGATCGGAACCGCCACCGACCACCACCTATCTGAATCATCGCTACCGCCGATCTGAACCACCGTCGACCACTGCCGTGATCTGAACCACTGTCGACCATCGCGTCGATCTGAACCACCGTCGATCTGAACCACCGTCGATCTGAACCACCGTTTTAATCCACCACTGACCACCACTAATATGAACCATCATTACAAATAAAGTATTTTTAATGGCTATTTTATTAAATCATTTTTTGTTTAGGAAAATTAAAATTATCAAAAAAGGGTATTTTCGTCATTTATCAACATTTTATTCCAATTCCAAAGCCACGTTATGTGAACCAGATAGATTCCAATTCCTTTAACAAATTAAATTCCAATTCTGTCAACCAAACAGGTGGTCAAACCTGACAACATTTCATTCCAATTCCTTCAAAATCAAATTCTTTTGACATATTCCATTCCATCCAAAAACATTATATATACGAATCAAATGCCACCTAAGGGTCCGTTTGGTATGCAAGAATGGAATGGATTTGGGGGATTTGGATTTCAAATCAATTCCAATCCCATGTTTGATTTGCAGGATTGTCTGGATTTGCAATCGTAGGATTTCTTTGAAATACCTCAAACATACGATTTTAAAATCCCAAGGGGTTGGCTAGGATTTCAAGAGATTTCGTAGAATTTGTATATAATAATGTTTAAAAATATGTTAAAAACATTTGTTTTCTAATAATGAGTTAAATAAAAGGTAATTCAATTATTTTTTAATTTTTTAATGATTTTTTTTTATAAATAATGGAATTCAATTTCATTCCAAATCCTACAAAGCAAACACACCACAAATTCCAAATGCTTCCAAATCCAAATCCGTCCAATTCCAAATCCTTCAATTAAATCCAAACCTTGATAAGTCATGGTAATGATCTAGTTTTTTGTGATCTCAACCTTGATAAGTCATGGTAATGATCTAGTTTTTTGTGATGCTAGGAAGTAGAAAGGATGCTCCCTCGTCATCTTCAAGGAAAGAAGAATGCAGCTGGCCTAACACCCTACGAACTATTCATCCAGAACCACAAAGATCTATTTTCACAGGAAGAAAAGTTGATGAAAAAAATTGCCACCGAATTAATGGTGGTTGCGGCACTCGTAGCTACCATCTCATTTGCAGCATTATTCACATTTCCAGGTGGATACGACCAAAATACTGGTCGTCTTATGTTCCTTGAAAAATGGTTTGGAAAACTTTTCATAATATTTGATAGCTTGTCGTTATTATCCTCTACAACTTCAATCCTCCTGCTTTTATCGATCTTCATGTCTGATCATGATGCATATGATTACATGCTTTCATCACCCAGGTCACCATATGTCTAGGATTAGTTTTCTTCTCTATAGTGACCGTCATGCTCACTTTCCTTATCAGCCTTTTCCTACTCTGTGACGAGAAACTTGTTTGGATGCCATCAATAATCAGCACTTTAGCTGTCATGTCATACATGGCGTTTTACTTGATACAAAAGGGCCTTCTAAGTCGCTTTCATAAGCTTTCATCATCCTTTCGGACATCGTCCTTTCCACTAGGGAATTCCGTTTGAATCGATGTACTTATCTAAGGGTACGGGTTGAAAGTTGCAGATTTTGGTGATGTATTATCAAAAGACATCATGTCAAATATTAATAATGTTTTAATTTAAGCATCAAAGTTTCTTAATGTCTAACTATTTATGTATGTAAACTTTAATGATTTGTATCCTTTTTTATGGTCCTTAGTTTTTTTGTAAAAATGCAACAAATGTCACTTCTAGAGAAAACGTCAACAAAAATCTGATACTAAATAAGCAAATAACAAATCTATGTTAACCAAGCAAAAACATTTGTAACACTAGTAACTTGTAGCAACATAATTATTTTTACGATCACTATTTAGAGATCTTTGTTAATTACGCATACATAGAAGCATATCTTGATGGGCAGTCTACTACATTGAACTTGGTCGATAAGTTGACACCTTGTCCATATGTTGGTAGGTTGATTTCACCAACAGTACGTGTTCATAGCATCAATTGTTGGCCTACTTACACGATCACCTTTCTGATGACGTCCTCATTGTTCAAGCCCATACTTTCCAAGGCGTTTCTGACAATACTCTACTAGAAATCTCTTCATTAAATAGTTTTTAACTATCAATGTTGCCACTAACCCATCATGGCGTTTCTTTGGATGGTCTTGGTTCAACTTGAAAGCCTCGATGGATTTCAATGAATTCATCAGAAAGGAGCGTCTTTTCGATATCCCACTTGGGGCAAGAAAACTCACAAGAGTTAACAAAGACCGAAGACAATTCAGCAAGCTCGATAGGTTCATGGTTTCAGAGAGTTTTAGGGACGTTTGGCAAATTTTTCTGTGCTAGCTTTGGAAATAAAATTCTTGGATCATAGTCCTATCTTTCTAAAGGACAATTCAATGGATTTTGACCCTAAACTGTTTCGAATTTTTGATGCATGATTAGAAGAAGGGATTTTGAGGAGACAGCAAAAGTATCTTGGGTCAAACCGACTTTATGTTGATAGTTAACCTAAACTTGTGGGTTAAATATAATCAAGTCAGAAAGTATGTATGTATGTATTATGTAGATAGAATAGTTTAAGTATCAAAAGTAAAAATATGAAAGGATATGTCTATTAGGAAGAAAGGTGTCGTTTGGGGCTGCCGTGAATAGTTGCAACCGCCGGTAACCATCACCGATGAACAGTCGCATCGGTTCAGAGGCACCTTTTCAGTGTTTATAAATAGGGTCAATGTATTGTAAAGTGTATGAACAAAAAAATTACAAGTATCAATCAATTAACAAGTGTATTCATATTATTACTTATGATTTGTTCATCATAGCAAGATTTTTCCAACAATTGGTATCAGAGCATAGGCTTCGATTTTGGCACTCCAGGACCAGAATAAAATCAAGGAAGTTAGGGGCGATTTCTGTATATAGATTTAGAACCAAAACACAACTCCAGTGTTGATTTCTGGTTCGGACAGAAACAAAGAAGAACAGGGAGTTCTTTGGACAAACAGATCAGGGACAAAAAGGAACACATTTGTGTGTTCTTGTTGGTGAAATTTTTTTTCAAAAAGGAGGTTAATACCTTTCCCAATTTCAATGTCCCGTTTCGAAGGCAACAAATTATACGAGCACGTTAATCGATTTAGAGCAGAACAAGTGCAAGGGGCGGTCGATTAGAATCGCAGATTGAAGGGGAAGGAAAAATAAAGGGAAAGAAGAAGTACTGGGATGTTGAAAAATTAAAAGGTTATAATCCCAAATTAATTGAAAAATAGCAAGAAAGGATCAATTATTTTGATCAAAGCAAGTAAGAACCTGATTAGCAAGTGGGTCAGGAGGCACGAACTGATTAGCAAGTAGGTCAGATACGTGCAGTAAGAGCCAGATTAGCAAGTGGATCTGGAAATACAATATTGATTAGTAAGTTGGTCAATATTAAACAAGTTTAGCAAGAAAACCTGGTTAGCAAGTTGGCCAGTAGCAAGTAAGATTTTTTTTATTTTTCAAACACAAGAGCAGAAAAACCAGAAACCATCTCGGTTCTGATTTGTAAGAAGTAAGCAAGTTAAAAGCAAGCAAGCAAGCATGACAGGAAAAACAGGTGATAAACATGATAACGCATCAAGCAGTACATCAGTTCGAGAGCAAGGAAACGTTTTACTACAATGTCCAAAATTGACTGAAACAAACTACACTACGTGGGCATTGTTGATGGAAACAATATTGAAGGTCCATGGTCTGTGGGAAACAATTGATGTTAAAAATGCGGTGGATGAGAAGAAATCACATACATCAAAGGCAATGATCTTTCAAACTTTGCCCGAAGATGTCCTAATGCAGGTAGCACAGTGCTCGACTACAAAGGAAGTTTGGGACTCAATCAAAGTTCGTTTCATTGGAGTAGACCTAGTTCAAAAGGCACGCTCGCAAACTTTGAGGAGTGAACTAGAGTCTTTAAAGATGAAAGAAAATGAAACTGTAAGTAGTTTTGCAAGCAAATTGAGCAACATGAGGGCAATATTTAAAAATCTTGGAACTACACTCGAAAGCAAGATAATTGTAAGGAAACTACTCAATTCGGTTCCGAAGAAGTTTTTACCGATCGTGGCAACTATTGAACAATATCAAGATTTGGACAAAATGTCGTTTGAAGAAGCCGTTGGAAGATTAACAGCCTTTGAAGAACGAATCAAAAATCAAGACATGCCAGAGGCAAATGATGAAGACAAACTTCTGATGGCAAGTTCAAACAACCAAAGACGTGGTAAGGGCGAGGTAAAAATTTCAACAACGAAGCCAAGGAAAGCATAAAATGGAAGAATAGTCCAAATACACGTGGAAGAAGTACGATTCAAGGAACTAAAGACAAGAGCACTTTCAGGTGTTATGAATGTGGTGACTTCGGTCACTTTGCGAGGGAATGTTTGAAGTGGAAACACGATAAAGACAAGCAAGAAGAGTCTTGTCTCATTAATGATGAAGAAGGACCTACGCTGCTGTGAAGAGCAAGATAAAAGCAAGTTGAAGACCTACCTTAAACCAAAGTTTAGTTTAAGGGGGAGTGTTGATAGTTAACCTAAACTTGTGGGTTAAATATAATCAAGTCAGAAAGTATGTATGTATGTATTATGTAGATAGAATAGTTTAAGTATCAAAAGTAAAAATATGAAAGGATATGTCTATTAGGAAGAAAGGTGTCGTTTGGGGCTGCCGTGAATAGTTGCAACCGCCGGTAACCATCACCGATGAACAGTCGCATCGGTTCGGAGGCACCTTTTCAGTGTTTATAAATAGGGTCAATGTATTGTAAAGTGTATGAACAAAAAAATTACAAGTATCAATCAATTAACAAGTGTATTCATATTATTACTTGTGATTTGTTCATCATAGCAAGATTTTTCCAACACTTTATAGTCTATTCCAGACAAGATTCTCAGGGAAAAAATAAATAAAATGTGAAAAACGACTTAAGAGGATGGAGTAAACAAATATTTGGAAATTTAGATCTAGATTTGAATCATTTTAAGAGTGTGGTTCAGTTTTGCGAACTAGACGCAGAAAGGAGACTGTTATCAGGCGAGGAGCAAGATAAATGGAAAACTGCTATATTAAAATGAGTAGAGAATGAGTCATGCAAAGCCAAGATGGTCCAACAGAAGGCAAGGGTTGTATGAGTTGTGGAAGGTGACAAGAACATCAAATTCTTCCACTCATCGTAAAAAAAGAGATATCATAAAGATTCCTTGAGAGGGTTATCTATATATGGAAATTGGAGTGAGGACTCAACGATCATTAAAAGTACAGTTTTCGATTAGTTTTGTTCCTGATTTGGTGAGGCTGAATTTGCAAGACCAAAGTTGTTTAGTGACAAATTTCGGAGTCGCCGAAAGAGGCAACTTTCCTAAAATCTCGATTTACGGAAGTAGAATTATGAAATCCAATTAAAAACCGTAGTTGCTCAAAAGCATTAGGTCCGGATGGATTCAACTTCAAGTTCATGGAAATATTTTGGAATATTATAAAGCGGAAGGTAATGAAAGCAATGTCGTGGCTTTGGGAGAAGGAAGAGATTAGTAGGGGGTGCAATTCTTCTTTCGTTCTTCTCATTCCAAAATTAGTTGATTCGATTGGTTTGGGGAACTATCGACCAATTAGTTTGGTTGGGTGTTTCAACAAAATATTAGCAAAAACTCTTGCCAAAAGGATCAACAAAGTAATTGGAAAAGTAATCGTGGAGATGCAAAATGCATTTGTCGAAGGTAGATTCATTCTTGATGGTGTACTTAATTATAGCTAATGAGAGTCTCGTATATGTTAAAAGAAAAAGAAGCGAACCTTGATTTTCAAAGTTGATTTTGAGAAAGTCTATCACTATTTCAATTGGGATTATCTTTGTGATTTAATAAGGCAAATGGGCTTTGGAGCAAAATGACATAGATGGATGATGGCATGTTTGGGATGATGGAATGTTTGGGATCGTCATCAGCTTTGGTTTTAATAAATGGATCTCCAACAACAGAATTTCAAATGAAGAAGGGAGTGTAGCAAGGTTGTCCTCTATCACCCTTCTTATTTCTTATCGCGGCAGAAGGGATAGATGTGGTCTTCCAAGAAGTTGTCGATTATGACATTTTTTAAGATCTTGAGATAGGTTATAACAAGGTTATGATTTCTCATCTTTAATACGCCGATGACACGATCTTTTTTGGGGAGTAGAGAGTTCTCGGAAATTGAGAAACTGATGGCCCTTTTAAAAATGATTTCAGAGGCGTATGGATTAAAGGTGAACATGTCAGAAAGTTAGTTGTTCGGTGTTGGCGTTTCAGATTCAGAAGTAGACGAGATGGCTAGAAGATTCATTTGTTACTTAGAAAGGCTTCAATTCAAATACCTTGGAATTCCTATCGGGAGATGCATGAACAAGGTTGATAGTTGGAACCCAATAATTGGAAGTTCAAAAATAAATTATCGTCTTGGAAATCTAGATAGATATCTTTTGGTGGAAGACAAACGCTCTCAAATCAATTTTTGACAGTTTCTCTATGTATTATTTCTCTCTTTTAAAAATGTCCCTCAATTTAATGGATGATCTAACGTTCGTTATGTACATTAACAAATGGTATAAGCAAATTGTAACGATAAGATTTGGTGTAATTTTAGAACTACAATAACAATCTTTATATATATTAAAGTAAAACCCACAAAGAATGAGTTGGCGTCTTAAGGAATGAGTATTTTTCTTTTCTTGAATTGTGGTTGAGTTTTGTGTATCCCGCACATTGATGGAGAGATAAAAGATTAACAATATATGGTTGGTATATGAATGGTGGTTGAGATGGCTTTGTGCCAAGTCATGGGGTTGGTTATTTTTGGAGAACTCTCTTTTGGCAAAAAAAAAAAAGTTAACCATATTATAAAAAAAAACAATAAAAGGACAGAAAAGTCTTTATAAGATTTTAGTATTTTAAAATCTTGTAGTATGGTTATCCCACATTGTTGGGAAATCATTAGTTTGAATAATGGATGTAGGTATAATGAGCTGAAATATTATTTTGAAAATGAAAAGGCTAGTTGGCTAAATGACTACATTCATTTTGCAAAACAAACTTACTTATATTAAACATATATATATATATATATATATATATATATATAGAGAGAGAGAGAGAGAGAGAGAGAGAGAGAGGTGGGTTCAAACGAGAATGATCCCTATATAAGAAAATAAAGAGATAAATCTCAACCCCTTATTAGATCAAATCAATGGCTGAAATCAATAGTGGCAAAATCAGTAATTAAAGTCTATGAAAAACAACTTTCTGGCGAGGTCAAATTGTTTTATGGGTAAAATGGGAAGAAATCTTTGTGGTTGAATTGATATGTATATGAGGGAAAAAAACAGGGATTTGATTATTCCTATCAAATCGCCAACTACAGTTCTTTCCAAAATTTTCTCAAACGCCACATTCATGTGGTTGAAATCTTGAAGAGAAATAACAAAATCACATCATACAATCGAATCGACTTCATTCCAGACATATTTTTGCAAAACTATGTTTAATCCAAACTTGTTTTACACGATTTCAAAGATTAATTGTGGATGCACAAGGTATGAACTACTATTTTCATTTTAGGTTTTTGAAACTAAACCTAGGGTTTCTGTAATAACTCTAGTTTAAAAAAAAGGGAAAAATATATATTTATGACATGCATTTGAAAGGCCTCAAACGGACGGATTGTGAAAGGTCGTCATCAATCGGCCATTTATGTTGTGTCCGTTGATATGCTTCGAAACCGACGGTAGGTTAATATAAAAGGGACGATGCATGAAAGGTAACCATATGTAAAAACCGATTGAGAAGGAGAGTAATAGAAGCCAAGAAAGAAGACAAAGGTTCGCTACGAACATGACTACTTCGACGTCAATTGGGAGAAGCTAGCCACTGCGAAGATCGGTTTGGGCTACAACGAGTACGGTGAGTTATACGTGACTTTTCATAAATGGTTGCATGTTTTATGAAAAAATATTTACGAGCTTAGTGATACTTTTAAATGTCGTTTATGCATTAAACGTGAAATATTTCTATGATATGTGTTTTGGCATTTGTGTGGCAATGGGGGTGTATTACGGTGTAGACCGTAAGGCGAGCATGCTGTGTGAGCTTGTCTAAGCCGTAAGTGCGAACATGTTGTGTGAGTTCGCCAGGTAAAGCTGTGTGAATCAAATACCTCCCAATATGCCGTTAGCTTTGTGATTTAAATTATTTTACCGCATGCATGATAAATTATGATGCTTTGTGAAATTTATTATTGATATTATTCATGCATGAAAACCGTGAATTCACTGGGCTTAGGCTCACCCAAACTCTTTTAAAATTGTTGCAACCCAGACATTTATTAGACTAGACTGGAAAGAAAAGTGGAATGAAGAGAAGATCGAAGGACCAATATTTGAAGAAGATATGTGCAGATCAAGGCACTTATACATAGAGCAAAAGTATGTTCGTCAAAAATGTAAAGTTAGAGATTTTATTTCCGCTGCAATGTAAGTGATGATCTTGGGATACTATTTTCAATATATTGAGGTATTCGAAAATTTTGGGATGTTACAAGTGGTATCAGAGCAAAGTTTAAGCGAACTAGGTTAATTTAAACTTAGACTTAAACTGAGATTGGAAGATGTTATTCTTGACATATGTGCAACTAAAGATTGATTTATAGTGATGAGAGTAATGATTTAAGTTAACTTGGGGTCTGTAAACATAGTCTTGAACTAGATCAAAGTCGAGAAGTCGTTAGATGGCTTGATGTCATCGGATATAATGACATTGATAGAGATTGACTATAATTGATGAAAGAAGTATGGTAAGAGGAGATACAAATAAAAAGGTAGAGATAAAAAAAGGGTTTTAAGGGATAAAGTTTGGTGATAAACTCCCACTAATGTTCTGGATTAAGAAGAAATATGTTAAGCTTTAAGAATAAAGGAACTCATAGTATTGATGATATAAGTAGATTATTCAACCCATATTGAGCAAGATGGGGAACATTTCTTATATCAATTGGCGAGAAGAATAGTCAGATATGAGAATAGCAATGAGGTCATTAGTATCATCATTAATGGCAACAAATTTATGGTAAGAACTGATGATTGGATGCACGACTAATTGAATGATTTTACAATCAAGAGTTGGGTAGTCGAGATCATATGTAAACGTTATGAGAAGATCTAAGGGTTTTCTCAAAATTAGTTTCATAAAATAAAGACACCAGGTCGATGTGCGAGATGGTCTTAGAATGTAGGATACTATGGTTTAGTATTCTAGTTGGAAAATTGGGGTTCTATTATCCTCCATGTATGTATGGTGTGGTTAGAGAGATGGTATTAACTTCTTTGATTTGATGAAATCAACTACTGTTAGTAAGCATGTGTTGCTTTGAGCAAGTTATGAAAGTGAGAAGGTGATAAGACAAAAAAAAAGGTGTTATGATTGTAATCATGTATCACGTGTAGTTCGGAAGAAATATTTTGTGGTAAAATAATAAGGTTTATCCAAGTGTATGAATTCTAAGCCATAAATAGGGGGCAATGGAATTGTTCCCATGGTTATAAAGGCATCGTGCTAGGATAGTACAAACATACATGAGATGTTCTTCATTTAGGGAAAGATAAGTAAGATGCGATACAAGTTAAGAGGATGAAATAAATAAAGTGGTGCACTTAGAATCATCAATGATATGAATGACTCATAATATCCCAAATATCAATGAGGATGTAAATGGTCAATATCAAGAACCTTGTTTGAGGATGTGTAGTTGATGATAAGTATATGAATTGGTTCAGGAGAACCAAATGGTGGCATGTGTGGTGTAAAAAGCAGAGTTAACTAATTAGTTAGTAGAACAAGTAGTGAAGCCGGTTAATGGTAAATATTTATCGTCAAAGGAGAGTTGTGACTAGACTCTAGAATGAATGCAATGTATGATATAAAGATTTTCCTTTTTGAAAGATGAGTTAAGTTAAACTTTATGGTTGATTACAGGGTGAATTCGAGTATGAATTTGGCAAAATATTAAAATAACTCAAGGGTTTGTACTCGACCAGTGACTTGGTCAAGTCAAATGATGAACATTGTGATGTTTAAGCATATCACACAAATGTGAAGTCATAAAGGTAAATGAAGTATGCCATGAAGACCAAGAAGTGATCCTAAAGTGTCTCTGCTAGGTTAGACAAAGGATTTTTTTTTATACAATAATGCTCCAATGTTGGCACTATGATGTATATTGGTCAAAAGGGGAAATGTTATAGTATGTGTGTCATGGTAATTGGAAATGAATGACCTGAAATTAGTAGCAGTAGTAGTGAATCTAAAAAAAATTGAGGAATTATCTACAGAAAGGATTGTGTAGTCTATACTCGATAGCTAAAGTCATCTTGTGTGAAAAGATAAGTACATATATGCATAAGTGCATGAATATAAAAAGGTTTGATGTTCGATGCATACTTAAGTTGTGAAAGAATTTGCAACAAATAAGATGAATGTTGGCTTGCATGTTACCATATTTTGTAGATAAGAAAGACAAGGTGGTACTTATGTGGGATAACCTTTAATGACAACTGGAATAACCACTTAGTGTTGAAAGCATTCACCTAAGTTAATGACTATAAAAGGGTATTCAGATAGAGCCACTCGAAGAGTACATTATATGATAAATGCTAGTCGGTTTGTCGAATTACCATTAAAAAAGAGACAGATAGACGGATCGGTAGTATATCTTCATTTGTTAGAAAATATTGATCAAGTTAGCAATAGATTGAAGATTGCCAGGATAAACAAATGAGTTATTTATAAAAATGGAAAGTAAGCTTAGATCTCCAAGCAATAAAAGAGTTGGTACAGTGGAAATTCTGACATAATCTAAGGAAGTGTCTAGGCCGATGTAAGTGTCGAGGTAACTCTTAAGGATGTAGAGGTAGACAAAATTTTGAGCAATATTGAAGAATCGAAAGCTATCGTTGATTGAAAAGTAAGGAAACTGAGAAATAAAGAGATTGCTCTCGTGAAAGTTCAATGCATGGAGACATCATAGTGGGTGAAAAGCAACATGGGAACCCGAGAAGGAGATGAGATTGAAGTACCCTCATTTATTTGCATAGGACAAATTTCGAGGACGAAATTTTTTTAAGGGAGGAAGTTTGTAATAACTCTAGTTTAAAAAAAAAAGAGAAAAATATATATTTATGGCATGCATTTGAAAGGCCTCAAACGGCCGGATTGTGAAAGGTCGTCATCAATCGGCCATTTATGTTGCGTCCGTTGATATGCTTCGAAACCGACGGTAGGTTAATATAAAAGGGACGATGCATGAAAGGTAACCATATGTAAAAACCGATTGAGAAGGAGAGTAATAGAAGCCAAGAAAGAAGACAAAGGTTCGCTACGAACATGACTACTTCGACGTCAATTGGGAGAAGCTAACCACTGCGAAGATCTGTTTGGGCTACAACGAGTACGGTGAGTTATACGTGACTTTTCATAAATGGTTGCATGTTTTATGAAAAAATATTTACGATCTTAGTGATATTTTTAAATGTCGTTTATGCATTAAACGTGAAATATTTCTATGATATGTGTTTTGGCATTTGTGTGGCAATGGGGGTGTATTACGGTGTAGACCGTAAGGCGAGCATGCTGTGTAAGCTTGTCTAAGCCGTAAGTGCGAACATGTTGTGTGAGTTCTCAAGGTAAAGCTGTGTGAATCAAATACCTCCCAATATGCCGTTAGCTTTGTGATTTAAATTATTTTACCGCATGCATGATAAATTATGATGCTTTGTGAAATTCATTATTGATAGAATTCATGCATGAAAACCGTGAATTCACTGGGCCTTAGGCTCACCCAAACTCTTTTAAAATTGTTGCAACCCAGACATTTATTAGATTGGAAAGAAAAGTGGAATGAAGAGAAGATCGAAGGACCGATATTTGAAGAATATATGTGCAGATCAAGGCACTTATACATAGAGCAAAAGTATGTTCGTCAAAAATGTAAAGTTAGAGATTTTATTTCCGCTGCAATGTAAGTGATGATCTTGGGATACTATTTTCAATATATTGAGGTATTCGAAAATTTTGGGATGTTACAGTTTCTTTCGGTAAAATTGTTGGTTTTTTATTGAATGTCTTCAAAAAAGTACCATGATTGCCAAGAAGCAGGTGTTGGGTACTTTAGAAACACCATTGATCATCTTGTAGACCTTGATGATTGAGAACCCATTGAAGACCATCGCCAAACATGATCAAATACACCATTCATGATGGAAGCAGGTTTGAACTTCAATGTTGTTAAAATATTGTTGATGAATGGTTGCTTTGGTGTCTTACATGCTCTATTAGAAGAGTATGTGATAAAAATGGTGATTTTCATTATGTATTTTATATTCTTTATAATATGATTACAAGGTACCATGTGTGATGTTCTATCAACATATTTAGGGCTCTTAATGCTACATTGTAAAACTTATTCCATAATGTGGTTGGGGTGTTGAATATGTGAAATCATATATGATGTACAAAGTAAACCAAATAGGTTATTGATATGATTAATGATCATATGTGATTTACAATGTCGTAAAATTATATGATATTGTTAACAAAGTTATGAAATCCTGATGCCAGAGTACAAATATTATTCTATATGAGTGGTTTTAGGGTCGAATATTTGAAAACATATACGATGAACAAATTAACAGAAATTGGTTGTTTAGATGATTTCTGATCATATGCGATTCACATTGATGTAATCTAATGTGACGTAATGTTAACAAACTTTGGACTCTTGATTCTAGAGTGTAAATCTTATTGCATATGAGTGTCTTGACTATTAAATATTTGGAATCATACATGATGTGATAAATAACAGAACTGGGTTGTTGATATCTTTAATGAGCATATGTGATCTATTATGAATATGGTTTTGAAGCACAATATAGTTGGGGATTTGGGTTGGGGTTCATCGGGTTATTGTCAATGGCGGAGGTAGCTTTATGAAGGTGGGGGAAAGGCCCCCACTCATATGTAAATTTATTTAAATTTTGTAGGTAAAATTTTGTCTTTTTTATTGTTATGTGTTTAGTTCCCCCAAGTCATTTTTGACGGTTCCCCCCAGTGACCTAGTCCGTTTTAACGAAACCCCCACTCTCTTGCTTGTCAATCATGTTTTTTTACTGGGTGTGGTTGATGATTTTAGTTTTATATATGTTCAAACCAATTCATTTAGAAAAAAACAATATAAATTAAATAATAGTATGCTTTGATATTCGATTAACCGATACGGTAAAAAAATAATCGAAATCGAAATTTATTTTATTTGGTTAACCGAATTGTTTAACCCACAAACCGAATAACCCGAAATCATTTTGAGTTGTGTGTGTTATTTGGTTTCGGAATTTTTATACCTCAGACCCAGTCACCTAAGTTTCTGGATCCGCCACTGGTTATTGTCTTAACCATCATTGGTATGCTACTGTAAATCAGAAAGATTTCTTCCTCGGTGTGTGTTCTTATGGCTAAAGGATCACTTGTGATATTGGTAAATTAATAATAACATGCTTTAGGGTTTGGGTAAATGGTACTCATATTTGATATGATGTATACTATTAGGATTACATGTGATCTTCTGGATCATGGGGCTTGGGATTGAGTTTAATGATGTTCATATTTAATCAATAGAAATGGCATGTTCATAAGATTTATATCATCTTTTATTCACAAATGTTGAAATAAGCATATGATTTATGTTGTTTGATGCAACAATCAGCACTATGACGTATAAAGTACTTATCAAATATCTTGTTTTCAAGCCATAACACTATGAGGTATAAAGTGACCAGGCATGCGACATATTTTGCAAAGTTGGATTCTAAGCTAACCAAGAAGATGATACAAGATGCATCGAAAACCAAGAGTGCACGTCTTGCTTAGATCTTGATTATTGATGGTCATTTTGTTTTTGATAAATGGCCAATTTCCTGAACAATTCACTTTTGGGATATTATTTTTGTCTTAGGAAGACTTAGCATTAGAATGTTGATAAACAATAGCTTATGTAGATCCCAGAACAGTGCGATTTATCAGCAATAATAATCAATGATGAATAATGAATAAACCACAACTGGTGGTCATATGATTAGATTTATCAGTAAAGGGTTTAGGTTTACAGAGAGAATATCTGATACGGCTAAGTAAACCTTTCTAAATTCTAATGACCATTAACCTCTCCACCTCTAAAACTAGGTTAAGCAGCCTTTAAATATGAACGCAAGCCCATTTACAATGAACTTATAAACAATTACAATTTAAACCCTATAAATGCGTTATACAACTTTCAACGCACTAGGACTTTCAGTCCTAAAAATCTCCCCCTAAAGTTGAATAAGACATTTATCATCTTGAAATCTTCAAGATTTGATTTTCCTTTTGAATCTTTGAAGAACTTTGGTGTTGCATGTCTTCATGTATTTCAAAACTCCCCCTTGAATAAAGCTCTTCGACTTCATAGTTTCAACTTTGTAACCAGATTCAATATACAGTAGCCTCCACTGAACGCACTATTGAGCAACTTTCAACTGTAGAAACTCAACACATCGGATCAGCACACAAGAAAGATAATGTGCGAGTTACGTGACATTCCACAGTGCATCTTCAGTTTAAAACAAAGAATATGTCTCTGAACCGCGAGTTGAATATGCTTTCAGCTTAAGAACTTGTTTCAATCAGCTCGTAAGAGGAACAAACTTGTAGCAGACACCACATGATACGGGATAGAAGAAATGCAATAAAATCTTTTCTGCTTAGCTGCAATCTTTGAATCTAAAGGCTTTTCAACCTCAGATTTAAGAAATTTTGTTACTCCCCCTCAACACGATAATCTGTGTCTTTGAATTGTGTGACGTTCTCCCCCTCATGATGATTAGGAGAATCCTGAGCATCATGTATCTTTAAAGACTAACCGGATGAGTAGCAAAAGATTAGATAAAACGATTCAGTAACCAAGGGTAACAGCTAACACAGAAACACAATAGTAACTGTCATCACAACAATTAAAATAATTGTGTGGCCTATTTTCAGAGTTGGCATCGATGTATCTCTGATAGGACTTCCAGTTATCAATGAAGTAAAATATTAAAAAAATTACCTCTCAAACTGTTCTTGCAATATCACAAAGATATGCAAGGGGAATCACAAAGATTCGTGCCTGTGTGAAAGAAGTATAACTCAAATCGATTAGGCTCAAAGATTGATTCCGCCTGGGACGCAGGTTAGAAATCAATAGACTCAGTGAGATGAATATGAAGTTCGGAGACCGGAGCTGATGTCTTCCTTTTTCAATATCTAAGACCTCCGAGTGAGGAATAGTTAGATTATGTGCTAAATCTCCGTGAAAATATGAAACAAGTATATTTTGAGAGATACTTGAGTGGCTGGGTGGGGTGACATGAGTTATCGACACTGGGTCCATGTCTGTTTCAATATCCATCTCCAAAGAACGAGAATGAATAGATTATGTGGTAACCCGGATAACTGACTCGGTTTGGTTAGGACCAATAATTCTTTTAAGTCCTGTCACATCCTCACCATATTCTTTTCGCTCCAAACTCATCTATCAACCTAGACCCCTCACTAATATCTATGAATGAGATGTGTTTCTTGGGTAGGTCCTTCCGGTTCTGGACTGACCATAGAAACTTTATGAGCCCTAACACTCATTTAACTCACCAAGATAGAACATTGAAGTAAACTTTCTGATTTGAGAGAATCAAAAGTCAAAAGCATTTAAGAACGAGTCCTGAACTGAAGTGTTCAGAAGTCGATATGAAAAATAAATAACATGGTACTCCCCCTCAAAAGTGGCATAACCCTTGATTGTAGTCATGTGACATGAATAGTCTGAATTAAATCACACATGACATTCCTGCAAAACAGATTAAGAAGATCTTGGTTTTGGTATCCGTGCTGTGATGGATCCTTGATGGTTAATTGCCTTAGCTTTTAAGCTATTAAACTGAGGATTGGGGATGCTATAAGTACCATACCAACTATTTACGTACCTTGGATGCACAAAGTCACTCTTTCCACAGTAAGTTCAGCAGATCGTTTGTCGGCGCAGACTGATCAACTTTCCTATAGAATAGACATAAGTAGGTGAATCAGTCTTGGAAATAAATGACTTTGTATCAACTAGAGAAGAATCATGAGACTTGTTTCCTTCACTACGTTCTGTAGTTGATTTCTTTCTCCAAACCATCTTGACTTTTCGAAACACTTGATTATTTGAATCATCAACAAGAGAATTATAGAAAAGATTTGAAGGGTGAATCCGATCTTTTGAAAATTCATTTGAATTGACAAACTTCTTCGAAGAGTTAGTTGTAGAAGGTGAACTTGAAGAATAAGGAGACTGAACAACAGTATTGGGACTGGCTTGTTCAGATAAATCGACTTTAAGATTTATTTCTTCAAGTTTCTTGACTTTTTCGGATAAAACATTTCTTTCTTCTAGAATCAAGTCAAATTGTTTTTGTAAATCGGATTTTACCTTATGTTCTTTCAAAATCTCTGTTGTTAATTCAGATAATTTCTTTGAAAGCTTATGAATCTCAGTTTCGAAAATCTTTCTTTCACTTTCAAAATCATTTTCTATACTGTTGCGTTTATCAGATATCTCTTTAAAAATCGCAACATTCTTCTTTTAAAGCATTTTCTTTTCACTCTCAAAAACTTTTCGCTCTTTCTCAAAAGAATCTCTCTCAATTATCAAAACGTTTTCAAAATCAGAAATCTGTTTTGAAAGTTTCACATTTTGAACCTCAAAAACCTTTCTTTCATCGAAAACTTTCTTTGAAAGCTCGAGAATCTTTCTTTCAAGATTATTCCTTTCATTTGAGAAATCGATTTTTTCTTGTTCAAAAACAACAAGTCTTTTTTTCAGGTCGAGATTTTCACTCTCCAACACGTTTCCTCTATCTTTAAGCATCAGGTTCTTCTCTTCTTTGGCTTCAAAATCTGCAACTTTTCGTTCAAGTTCAGATATTTTCTTTGAGTTTTCATGTAGATCCCTTTTCTTTATATCAGCTTCTCTTTCAAGATCTGATATTCTCCTTTTCAGCTCAAAGTTTTTATTTTGCAAACCTTTTTTATCTACTATAGTCGTCATTGAATTAACCTCCGCCTTCAGTTTTGAAACCTCAAGATCGTCATTAATTTCCTCAAGAGTGCAAATTTTCGCTTCGAAATCTCGAATGATTTTCATCATATCTCCTTTTGAAGTATCAAGATGAATCAAATGAGTCATTGTTACCTGTAAAGCTAAAAGTCCAGGGATTGAACTTGACAAGAGCTGAAACTTTAAAGTGCAAGGACCAAAAGTGACAACGAGTGAAACTTGAAAGTTTAGGGGTCACAAATGACAAACGACCAAAACTTTGAACTACGAGGCTAAAAGTGACACAAACTGAAACTTAAAACTACAAGGACTAAAAGGGGCAAAAAATTAAACTTAAAAGTAGAAGGACTAGAAATGACATATATTAAAACTACTAACTAGAGGGACTAAAAGTGCAAAATTTGAAACTTCTAACGGACTTAACTGGACACTAACTGAAAAAGGACTAAGAATGAAGTAAAACTAACCAAACTAACGGACACTAACGAAAAAGGACTAAAATGTAAAGCATTTAACGGCAACTTAACGGAATCTGGTTAAAACACTATTCATCGTCTTCTCCGATGAGATGCACCTGCAAAACTTCGAATGAGTTAGAAATATTCAATTCAAAACGATCGTTAAAGCTCCCTGATCACTCCTTAACAAATTAAAAATCAAACGGTCAACTCACGGTCACAAATGAACCAACCAAAAACTTTTCGTAAAACGATCGACAACTTAAAAACTCAGTATGGGTTAAAACGTTTCGACCAAAAATGATCTTTTATGTTCCCTTAAGCTCCCTCAACTGATTAGAACTCAAAACACTCTCTCAAACTCTCGAACGAAGCAACCAAAATATTTCGGAAACCGAAGGACAACTTAAAAATTCAACATGGGTTGAAATTTTTCGATAAAAAATGTTCGTTTAGGCTTCGTAAACAACCCTTAACGTTTTAAAATCCAAAAACTTCGTCTACAAACTCAACCGAATCAACCGAAAATTTTCAAAAATCAATCGAAAAACTCGAAATTCTAACGATAACAAAGTCCTCAAATAAAACACCAAGATGATATTTAGAACTCACAGACCTGGATATGGATCTGAATCATACTCAAACAAACCCGGAACATAAAGAAGCAAGTGCCGGTTCCAAATGTTTAAAAAAAACACCAAGTCAGTCGCCGATTTCAACTAAAAGCCCCTAGTCAACATTGATAGCATCGACCCACGATATACTAGCCGCTGTTGGAGCTGTAGATCACCCGGGTCAACTTGATCACACCCGGGTCAAAGAAGTTAGGCCGCCACCGATAAGATTTGATTTATCACCGCCAGTTACAATCTGATTTTACCGACAATCAACAATAGACAGTCGTGGATTGCTTTAGATTTAAAGACCGGGAGATAGCACCGGGATGGACCGGGGAGTATCACAATCCCAGGAACCGGGAGATTTCACCCCAGGAGTTTAATCGACCAGGGTCAACACCGGACGGGGTTTGCGCGAATTAGACCGACCCGGGAGTTAACGAGACCGGGAGATTCGGTAGTACCGGGAGATGTAGGGCCGGGAGAGCACGGAACCGGGAACCGCAAGGACTCGAGAGAGGATGGTACCAGGGACCGCAGGGACCGCAAGGACCTGGGAGTTCGAAAGATTTTCTGGGTTTCTTCATGTTAAAATCGACGACAACACCCAGATTTCGACAAAACAAACCTTTTCTAAATCAAACTTAATCAAACTTTTAGTTTCACCAACACGAACCCAACACGAATTTAACAGATAATTATCAATCCTCAACCCAAGAACTTCGATTTTGAAAACCCCAGTGATGCGCCGTATCAAACCAAACGTCGATAAAATTCCCAAATTTCTCCAAAAATTTTCAAAATTTTATCGTATCGACTTAGATCCAGAACCAGTTTAGCAAAATAATAGTTTCAACACAAACCAAAAGCTTCAATTTTGATGAACACCAAAAAAGAATGTAACCCCTAAGTCGATAAACAGAAAAAACACTAGAAGAGGGTTTCAGACAAACCTTTTGATCGTATCGAATAAAAATTAATTCGATCTCGCTCTAATACCAATTGTAGATCCCATAACAGTGCGATTTATCAGCAATAATAATCAATGATGAACAATGAATAAACCACAACTGCTGGTCATATGATTAGATTTATCAGTAAAGGGTTTAGGTTTACAGAGAGAATATCTGATACGGCTAAGTAAACCTTTCTAATGACCATTAACCTCTCCACCTCTAAAACTAGGTTAAACAACCTTTAAATATGAACGCATAAGGCCTAATGGGCCTAAAGCCCATTTACAATGAACTTCTAAACAATTACAATTTAAACCCTATAAATGCGTTATACAACTTTTAACGCACTAGAACTTTCAGTCCTAACAGCTTATTTGCTTAATTATGGGGATAATGATGTGTTTTTTTCGAAATAGTATATGGGTGAAATTTTTGGTAAATAATGTTATGTGAAGCATTGTAAATCATCCTAATTTAGGTATTAGTATGTGATCAACTATGATTTTGATTGGATGAATATGGTGGATAAAACATGTCCAAATTCTTCATAGTATAATCACATATGATTATTTGGTGCATAATATAATTAAACATTCTGTCAAATTCCTTCATAGTACAATTCCATATGATTATGTGATACGTACTACACTTAAACATTATGTCCAATTTCTTCTAGTACAATCACATATGATTATTTGGTGCAAATTACAAAATACAATTAAACATTTTGTCCAATTTCTTAATAGTACAATCACATATGATTATGTAATGCATAATACACTTAAACATTATATCTGATTTCTTCACAGTACAATCACATATGATTATGTGATGCATGATACACTTAAACATTTTGAACAATTTATTCATAGTATAATCATATATGATTATGCGATGCATAATACACTTCAAATTTTTGTCCAATTTCTTTATATTATAATCATACATGATTCGAAATGCAAATTACACTTAAACATTCTCTCCAATTTTTGTACAATATAATCGTATATGATTTCAGAAGACAAACTATACTTAAACATTTCGTCCAACTTCTGTGTAGCATAATCATATGTGATTGAATCTTATTAATTTGCATATAGATTAGTCTTGTATGCATAAGCATTATTATACAAATAACAAAAAACAAATCGAAAAAGCTATACAACTCCGATATGATATGGCCGAACAATTGTGAAATAATAATATCTAACATAGTCAAACACATAATCAAATTAATACTATGCCATCAATCATCCAATTAATTAATCGAACATTCCTTTCTTCATTGGGCAGTTGTCGGATTCGTGGTTTGTGAGTTCATTACATCCTCTACACTTCCTCTTGTGTCGCACATTCTTTATAGCTCGCTCGCGCATTCACTGTGATAGGAACTCCAAAAATTAAATCAAAACCTTATGTCACATATCATAAAACCTACACGCCACATATAATTATAAGATTATAAAAACATTATGATGCAAGTCATCTATATTAAAAATCACTTGTAATTGCACATGAAAATGATAATAATCATTTATGTACCCAACAACATCACATGTGATCTTAAGATTATGTTTATGTACTCAACATTTCAGATTTTGGAAATTAACTATAACATCTTCATACACAATGTAATTTTTTTTAACTAAACTAATAAAAACGTTCCAATAATCACAAGTGATTGTTAATTATAAGAACTTGCCTGGGGTTGATTCATCAATATGAAACCCCTCTTAAACTAAAATCTATCAAAAATATCCCATTCAAAACAACGAATCAAATGATGAATAACGATATAATTTAGACTTGAAAAAACAACAACATAAACAAAAGTTTAGCTTCAAACTGTATCACCATCGGAATCAACACTGATTGCTTCATTAAAAGAAAAATCACCCATATTAACTTTATTTGGTATGACAATTTCAGAAATCGAAGGAATATAATAATCTCCGACTTCGCGTAAAAATCGATTCATTTGATGGCTCCATTGAAGACGCAACCAAGTGAATTCACTTGCTATGGTTTCGCTTGAAGAAATCATGACTTGCTTGAAGAAAGAAACAAGAACCAGATGAATTACCCAGAATCAATCAAGGATTATGATACCGAAATGGATAAAAAACGGGATTTGCTTGAATGAGAGAAAAAGGATACATGGGATAATGATTAGAATGATATTTTTCTAATCCTTGATTTTTAAGGAAGTCAATTATATCCTAAATTAATCCATAGAAATGTATGACCTTAATACCCTTCTAATATGAATTGTGAAATTATTATTTTCAAAATTATTTTTAAAAAAATGATTGGCTAAAAGTTGCCCCTTTGTTTTCTTAAATACTTAGTATTCTCGTTTGATGCTCTCTCTCTCTCTCTCTATATATATATATATATATAAAAGATGAAAGACAAAAATGATGTGACATTATGAAGTTAAAGGTATTTTAAAATATTGATGGGTGCTGTGATTTTGGTTATACCATATCAATGTGACATCTTTAGTTTAAAGAATAGATGTGAGTATATGAAAGGATGATGCATGTTTTCCTTTGAAAATGATAAGGTTAATAACTACCTTTATTTTCTGAAACAAACTTATTTATATAAAATTTTTATGTATATAAAAGAAATATCAAAGACATTTGATGGGAAATTAATAGAGTTAAGTATTCTAAAAATTTGAAGTGTAGTGTGATTTTACTTATCCAACTTTGATGCAAAACCTTCAGTTTGAAGAACGGATATTAGTTTGGAAATGAATAGTTTATATGTAGTGGCATTAAAAAATTTAAATATTTAAAAATCTTGGATTGTGTTGTGATTTTTGTTATTCCATGTTGATGGGAAGATATATATTGGAGGATAGATGCGACTATGTGAAAAGAGTAGAGATTCCTTCGAAAATTAAAAGGGTTATGTGACTTAGGGACCGTTTACCCAAATGCTTACCCGTTAAGTGCTTACTGGTAAATATTAACTATTTCACTTACCTTCTCGCGTAAGATTCTAGTTCATTTAAACGGCATCGTATGCAACAATATACCTTGTAAGTGCTTACCCGGTAAGACTTGTTGCACACACTTACTGAGTAAGACTTTCGGCCCTTGCTATCGTTCTTAATGAGTAAGATTCTCGGTAATTGTGTTGTTCATCCGGTAAGGTAAACGACAATTGGTAAGTGTTTACCGGGTAAGCGTTTGTTAAACGGCCCCTTAATATATTTTGTTGCCAACCCTCCTTTTATTAAAAACAGAAAAGAAAATTTAATTAAATTGGCCGATGAAGAGTTTATGAGATTTAAGTATTTAATTTTTTTGAATGATGGTGTGACTTTTGTGGTGTTTACTTCCAATGTGCTTTTTTTTTTTGGAAAAGTTTATAAAAACCTAACAAACTATTCCACTTTGAATGATTAAGTTGTTAAACTAATTTTTTGAATGGAAAAATCATTAAACTTTCTCATTTTGAAATCATTAAGTCCCTGAACTATTTTTTTGAAATAAAAAACCATTAAACTTTTCTCATTTTGAATGAAAAACCATTAAATTTTCTCTTTTTGAATGATTAAGTCCGTAGACATTTTTTCAATAAATTAAATCATCGAACTTATAAAAAAAAACTAACCTATAGCTGGCTATCTTTTGTTTCTTTCTCTTTTGATAGATAAAAATAGATCAAAAAGAGGGAGATCGATGGTAGGGGCAACAACGTGTTAGACGATATGAAGAACAGACAACGTTCGGGCAACGGAGAGTGGCAAGGCGGAGCAATACGATTGTTTGTGAGGGATTTTAATGGCGTACAGTTTGAGAACGGTAAAACAGCTTTAGATTTGTTTTAATTTAAAACCTTCACAGTCAGTTATAGGGTACCTTTAAAAAAAGGTAACCAATTTTTAGAAGTTCGATGGTTTATTGGGTTTTTTTTGAACTTTTCCCTTTTTCTTATTACTTAAGTTGTTTGACTAAGAAAATCTCCAAAAGATTCTCTAAAATGGATAATTGAAAGTGAAAACCTTCAATAAATATTGATGTTCATTTTCAACAGTTTATCCATTTTAGAGATTATAATATTTTTTATATTATGATAATATTCAATGTCGTTCATAAAATTATTTTTTCTCTCTTAAACATTTAATTTCAAGTATTCTCATTAATTGGTAGTAAGAATAAAAAATAATTTCTCTTTTAATTATAAGTAATACTTTTTAGAGAGTTCTCCAAGTTTGGAGAATTTCACCATCTCTCTTACTTTCTCCAATTTTTTAGAAGCTTTTGGGAACCTGTTGGACCAAAAATCCTAAAATCTCCATTTTGGTGAAATGTTAGAGATGCTATGAGAACCTTGGATAGGTGTTTCAAAGTAAGAATAGGACAAATTTTTGCATATGCATCAAGGTGTTAAAAGGTTGCTCTTGATGCATATGTGATAAAAGTAGAATTCAAACTCAAGATTTCTAGAATATTCGAAGAAACTTCAATCAGTTTAGTAGACTTGTTTAAGAACGTTTATAGTGTGATTGAGATCTTCTCTAGGGCTATTGAAGTTCTATAAATTGTTTTGTAATTCAATTTGTTTTTCTGTGGTCAATCTTCAATTTTGTATTTTTGTTGTAATGGTTTCCACATAATCTCGTAACGCTATGTTGCCAATATTTCAAAGTGCTTAGTTTTATTACCTGTCATGAAGTTCTCTCATCAAGTGACTATCAAATGTTTCGTAGATCTGGCATTACAAATGGTGATCGACTATCACGAACTTGCTATAAATGCGGTTGTACTCACACTATTGGCTCAAAACTGTCATGCATTTCTTCCTACACAACATCACCCTCGTATTGAATTCATGAAATTACGTAAGAATCCTAATCATTCTCTGGTTTCTTAATTCTTTCTCATTTATGAAATTACGTAAGAATCACAATCCTTCATGTTGAAATTGGTTAGTAACACACAAGTATTTGTTCGATTCAAAGGTTTGATCGATGCTTTATTACTGCAGAACTTGGCTCTATATATAGAGCAATTTACAAACAGTAATCAGAAAAATTCAAAGGAAAATCCAAAAGAATAAAACCCTGCGTGAAAACAAACAGGTCAAACAAAACAACTAAACTTTATCTCCTAATAACCAAGAGATTTTATTTTATCTAACTTTGAATAAGTCGGTCCCTGACCTATTCGTAACATTTCCTTCGCCAAACTGATTGTGCTTAAGGCACCTCAGTTCGAATCTTCGAACTCTTGAACTCCTAGCATTCTCCTTAGCTTCAGAAAAGTATCGAGCTTCAATGTTTGTCATGATGTCTGCTACCTGGTCTTGAGTTCCACAGTGAACCAACTTAATCTCCTCTTCTTCAACTAGATCACGTAAAAATTGGAACTTAACTTTGATGTACTTATCGTAAAAAGTTGCTTAGTATGTTCTTCATCCATAGGCATTGACAGGCACAAGATGATGCAACAACGAACTGTGCCTCTGTTGTTGATAAAGTCACCACGGATTGCTTCTTCGAGCTTCATGCAACAACTGCATTACTCATCAAAAAAATGTATCCAGAAGTGTTCTTGCATCGCCTATCTCTCGTGCAAAATCATTATCGGTGTAGGCCTTTATTGTACTTGTACCATCTTCTTTGTACAACAGGCCATGCTTAGTGTACCTTTAACATAACGTAGTACCCTCTTTACTTCCAGTAAGTGTGCTTCTTTAGGACTTGACATAAATTTACTCAGAAAGCATACAACAAACATTATGTCGGGTCTGATAGCTGTTAGGTACATCATGCTACCAATCAACTGTTTGTACACAGAAGAATTTATCGCCTCTCCCTTCATATCCTTTGAGAGCTTCGTTCCAGGAACAATGGGATTTTTAATCGCATTGCAGCCAACCATTCCAAACCGTGCAAAAACTTCAATAACATATTTTGTTTGACAAAGGAATATCCTTCCATTTGTTTTTTGTATTTCAACCCCATAAAATATCGCATCTTTCCTAAATCACTCATACCGAACTCCTCCTTCATAGAGGCTTTAAACTTCTCACATAAAGTTGCATCATTCTTTGTGAATATTAAATCATCAACATTAGAGACACAATTAAGAATCTTCCATCAGTGTCATTTTTTATGAACAAAGTATGTTCATGTGCACAGTTGTTGAAGCCTCCTCTTATGATTTATTCTTCAATTTTACTGTACCAAGCTCTAGGAGCTTGTTTAAGCCTGTAGAAGGCTTTGATGAGTCTATATGCTTTGTGCTTTTCTCCGATTCGAATGTATCCTTCGGGTTGTTCAACATACACCGTTTCTTTCAACACTCCGTGAAGGAACGCGCTCTTAAAGTCAAGTTGAAATACACTCCACCTTTTCTAGAACTGCCACTACCAATAACATTCTAATGGTATGTAACACCCTCAAATTTGGTAAGAGCAACTAATTAAAAATTTCGACATTACATCAAGTAAAAAATAACTTTCCAAAATAAAACTTTCTTTTTAACCTCAACGATATAAAGTCCAGTCTTATACAAAGACTAGACCAAAGTCGGTGTTACTTAATCCCAACTATAAGCTACTCTTCCCGAAACAAGTGCGGAAGACTTCACTAAGATAACCACCTCTTGAGCACACAACTAGCACTCCTCTCTGCACAGTGTCACTAGAGTTATTCCCAACCGGACCTGTTGCACATGCAGACAAATAAAAGGTTAGGCTAATGCCTAGTGAGTTCAAGAGTTTTCCACATGAATAAAGATATCGTTGAAAAGAGGTAATGTAATTTAAATCATAATCTTTCAAAATGATATGCTTTGAATATGAAAACGACCCGTTTTCCAATAACATGCATTTTGGGCAAAGAAACACCAATATAAACGTTTTCAAATCTAAACTACTTCGGGGACAAGGTCCCAACATATAACGTTCTTTCGTAAATTAATTTCAACCTAAACTCACTCAAAACGTGAATAGAAATCGAACTCTCCATTTATGAAAGTGCGGTTAAAACTTTATATATCGAAACACCCAAAACACGGGTGGGGCATAACACTCCACCCATAAATCATGGTTAAAAATCCATTTATACAAAACATCACCGAAACTTGGATAATAAAACTCAATACCCAAAAATAACACCTTTCGGTGACGGGATATCCGAATTCCATCGAAAGTGGCGGGCACACAAAGTTAAGCCACTTATCAATGTTCTCGAGCTTCACAAAGAGCCATGGATCCACTAGTAATAGTCTAGACTTGTCACAATTTTATTTGTGACCAACTATAGTTAGACATATAGTTCTCAATACCATTTATTTTCAAATATGCATTTCCATGTTTACTGCTGATAAGAATGAAAATCATAATATGAGACTATATACATTCTTTCAAGTACCTAACATAAATGTGCATATAGTACTTTATATAAATACTTTCTTTTAAGTACCTCACATAAATGTGCATGTAGTACTTTATATAAATATTTTCTTTCAAGTACCTCACATAAATGTGCATGTAGTATTTTATATAAATATTTTCTTTCAAGTACCTCACATAAATGTGCATGTAGTACCTTATAAAACACTTTCTTTCAAGTACATCACATAAATGTGCATGTACTACTTTATATAAATATTTTCTTTCAAGTATCATGTAGTACCTTACAAAACACTTTCTTTCAAGTACCTCACATAAATGTGCATGTAGTACTTTATATAAATATTTTTTTTCAAGTACCTCACATAAATGTGCATGTATTACCTTATAAAACACTTTCTTTCAAGTACCTCACATAAATGTGCATGTAGTACTTTATATAAATATTTTCTTTCAAGTACCTCACATAAATGTGCATGTAATACCTTATAAAACACTTTCTTTCAAGTACCTCACATAAATGTGCATGTAGTACTTTATATAAATATTTTCTTTCAAGTACCTCACAAAAATGTGCATGTAGTACTTTATAAAACATCCCATTTCATGAATGATGCATAAAACCCGACAAACACTTAAAAGTGTATTTTTGACCAAAGATCTATTTATGAAATAAATCATCAAAACACATTCATTTGTGACACCTTTATCAAAATGCCCAAAAATCTCAAATGTGGGTGTTTTATAAAGTTTAATAGGCTAAACACTTTAAATAATCAAAGGTTAACAAATAACTCAACAGTTGATAATTTCATGTAAAACACATAAACGCTTTAAAATAGACATTTTGGCATGTACAACGTTTTCACATATCAACTTGAACTCACCTTGCTAGATTTAGGCTAAATCTAGGTTTTACCCCCAAAACTTGAATTTCCTTTGGTGAAAGCCTGAATCTCCAAGAAATCTCCCTAGACCTTAGATCCAACACATCTACAAGGTCACTTTCAGTACACAAGTCATCCAAATCACACCCAAGTTGAAGGATGAAAGGGAAAAGGATGAAATTATCAAACCCTAGCTTAACATTGATAGAGATGAGGAGCTTACCACCATAAAATACTCTTGTATTCTCCAATAGACTTCAAATATCTTGCTATATCCTTGAATATCTCTCAAAAACGAGACCATGGCAACTTGAATCACCAAAAACGGAGTTGTGATGCAAAAGTTATGAAGAAATGAAGTTCTAGGGCTGAAAATCGGGTTTTATACTCGAACAGGGCATTTCACGAGTTACCACGCGGCCATAAGTCGCCCGTTTCCCCCTAAGTCGTGCGGGTGGATCTAAGTCACGACACAAGTCGCGTAGTGCACTGTCCACCCGGTTTTCTTCTCGTTCACTGTTTTGGCCGTAACTTCTTCGTTATAGCTCCGATTTTGCTCTGGAAAGAACCGTTGGACTCGTAATTGAATCCTTAATCCACCAAGACTATAAAATCTAGGATTAAAGTCCAAAACCCTATATATTATTTTTCCCTTAAAATACCGATTCTGTATTAACTTGAAATGATACTTTTCGAAATTCGGGGTGTTACAATCCTCCCAACCTTAAAAGAGATTTCGTCCTCTAAATCTGACACAAACCAAGCACCTAACATCGCACTTGGCAAGATTGATTGATTTCCTATCCAACAGGAATGCCTTCACGAAATCTTACCTCATATACGTACTCAAATACATCCCGGTTGAGGTTGTCGCTGCGTTTCTCATAACGAGTCATCGCAAACTCAACTTCAACGTTCGATATAACCCACCAATGTCAGGATGAACGTTGAGTCCTTGCTTAATCACTTTCTTAACATTCAATCTTGGTTGCCTTCCAACCTTATGTTGAACATAATGCCTCATGAGTAACTTACGACCTTACACTACTATAAAAACTCACAATGGCCACGGTTAAAAACCGTGGCCGTATGCCTTTAGCCACATTTTTTTCTTCAATCAAACCGTAGCCTATTCTGCCGTGTCTTTTCATACCCAAATGGACACGTTTAAAATGTGTCACCATATCACATGAAAAACCGTAGCCATACCGTAAAAACCGTGGCCATAAACCTATCGAATTTTTTATGGTATTGGGACATTTTTCCTATAACCGTGGCCATAAACTACTTATCGCCACACAAACTCACCTTAAACATGGTTGATTCATTACATATATTTACACTTGATTTTTATAAACGTGGCTATTGCTATCTTTTGGTCACACAAGATAAAGAAAACCATGACAATAAACTACTTATAGCCACATAATTTGTATTTAAGGTGGCCAATGATTACTCTATAACGACGTTTAACGTGACCATATACTACTTATCATCACACAAATTTTATATTAAATGTGACCAATTCATGACATGGTTACCATAAATGTTAGAACCGTGGCTAATGGGTGTCTTTTGGCCACAAAAAATAACTAAAAATGTAGCCATAAAAAACTTATAGCCATGAAATTTCATAGTAACCATGACAAATTCATGCATATGGTTACACTGAATTGTTAGAATCGTAACTATTGATTATATTTTTGTCACATTAAATAAATAAAATCGTAGCAATAAACGAGTTATCGCCACACAGACTTCTTATTAACCTTTGCCAAATCATAAATTTTGGTTTCACTAAATTGTTAGAAATGTGGCTATTGATTAACTTTTGGTCACATGAGTTAACTAAAACCGTGACCATAAACTAATTATAGCCACACAAATGTTATATTGACCGTGGCCATTTCATGCGATTACATTGAATTGTTAAAATCTGTGGCTATTGGTAGCATTTTGGTTACAAGAAATAGCTAAAACCATGACTATATAATATTTATAGTCACACAAAATTTGATTTACCCGGTTCCCATGCTAACGTTGAATTGCAAAAACAATGACCGTTGCTTACCTTTTGGTTACATGAAATAATTAAAATGGTGGTCATAAACTACCTATAACCACGAAAATTTCATATTAACCGTGGCCAATTCGTGACATATAGTTACAGTGAATGGTTAATATCGTGGTGATTGGGTACCATTTTGTCACATTAAATAACCAAAACATGACAATAAAGTAGTTATAGTCACATAATTTTCATAGTAATCGTGTCCGATTCATGATGGATGGTCATGTTGAATTATAATTACCATGGCTAATTGTTGCCTTTTGGTCACACGAAATAACTAAAACCGTGGTATTAAACTATTTGCAGCCACACAAATTTTATATCCACCGTAGCCAATTCTTGATAATGGTTTCTTAAAATTGTAGAACCATGGCTATTGGTTGTGTTTCGACCATACGAAATAACTAAAATGTGTCTATAAACTACTTAGAATCACAGTTTAAATTGAAAATCATATAGCCATAAAAGATGATTACAATAATAATATTTGCAACGGTTTTAATAATGTGTGCCAAAATAATAAATAAATCTTTAAAAAAGTTTAATATAATAATTACCTTAGAAACATCAAACAATTAAATTACTAGTCATATGATCATAAGGAATAAAAATACCAATGATAAACTTATCACTACTAGTTATCTAATATATTAGAATTTTTCTTATTAAAGCTGCTCCTCGTATGCTTCGTCTTCTGTAACTCACTGACACTTATATAATTCTTCCTTCTCTTCTTAGAATTTTGTTTATCATCATGTTAATTAGAAGTTGGATCCGATACCTGCAACAAGAATAAAAATACATGTTAAGTTATTACACTTTTTGTAGTAATGTTATACTAATAAAAATTGTATGCTAACCTTCCAAGGTGAAGATTTCTTATTATTACATATAATGCTACCGTCAAAACTAAAGGGTCGTTTACCGCTTACCGCTAAGATTCAATACTTTCATTTTACTTACCGGGTAAGATTTACCCTTATGGTTGTCGTTTACCCAAACCTATGCATGTCAGATGGGCTATATCATCTATAAGAAAATAAAATACACAAACATTTTTTTACGGTTTATAATAGATAGACTCGTATGTGAGAATAAAAGTTAACGACCAAAGAAAATTGGATAAGCAACTAACCTTTGTATCAGTGATGACAAGGCTTTTTGGCCAGGCCACAAAACTCTCAATTGCCTCTCCTACTGTCTTGTGCTCACCAGATTCTATTGGTAAAAAAGCAGCCGACTTTATAGGTTTATCGATTGAGACTTTATAGCAATCATCATCAAGAGTAACTCCATGTAATATTTGTTCCTCTGATGAATAATAAACTCTACCGCGTGCAACGATGTTTCTTAGCTCTGGATACGCCAGTTGGCATTTTACGATCTACAAAATTATAAGACATATGTACATCATAAATCTCAACCCTACTATTTATGTTAATCTAAACAATTTAAAAAACATACTATTGGGTGTTTAGTTGGGACAAATTGAGATACCGTATTATCAGACTCTTGCAAGTTAATATGAGAAGACGTGATAGCACCAGAAAGTTCCTGCCTAGATCCAGAAGACTATTGGCTACTTGTACCAGTTAGTTGAGTAGATTGTTGGGGTGGCATAGGAAGTGAAGATCGCAAACCCTTTCTCAAAGATTCCTAGAAAGTGTAGTTGAGATTTTAGACATTTTACAATGATTTATTGAAGCAGTCTCTTAAACATACATTCAAACAAAGAACAAAGTAATACCTGTCTTTCAGACTTTTTGTTTGTAGTAGGAAACTATGGTAATGTAATTCCATGAGAAGCAAGAAGAGATAATAAGGCATTCAACATTTGACCTTGTTCTTGTACCACCGTAGACAAATGTTTAGCTTCTTCATCCTTCGATGCTAAGGTTTCAGTCATTGTTTGCTCCCGTTCTTGCATCTTCGTATACAACAACTTAAATTCCTCACGTTGTTGTCTCTCATCATCCAATTGTTTCTCAAGTTGAGCAATGCGTTCATTTGATGTACCTCTACGTCGAGGAATGTGCCAATATTTTGTTGGAGTGACTCCCTTTCCAACCCCTCTTACACGTCTATTATGATCTTTGCCAAACACCAAAGTAAGGGCATCAGTGCCTTCGTCAAGCTTTATGGATCCTTCTGCAATCTCCTTTTCATGGCAAGTCTGTATACATAATAGGGAAAAAATTAATTTTGATTATATACTTGCACACTTGTTTTAGTAAAAATCAGATTACTAGGAAGTTGCAGGTTTCTTACAATTTCATTTGCCACATTCCTAACATCATCGTCTTTGTATTCTCCACCTTTCGATTCACGTGCCTTCCTCCACATGAAAGATCGCTCAGGAACTTCATCTTCCGTAAGTTCTTTATTCTTGACCTAGTAATTCATTAACCGAACAGATGGAGTATAACCCAAACAACAAATCACATACAATAAGAGACCTCACTTACTAGTTTTTCTCATAGTCTCGTATATCCCGAACGTCCCAACCGATGTGGGTACTTGACCTTGGCACGTGCTTGTTTTTCCGCTTTAGACACATCCTTGCAACGCATATAAAAGATTTACGTTAATATTTAGACTAATAAAATGAAGATAAAACAACGATAATTAAAAGAATTTGTACTATTAGGACCTTGAATTCTGGTGAAAGTCTCCATTCCACGAATGCGTCCCAATGTTTTTGTTGCACAAACCCCCTGTATAGTTTTGGAACGACTCCGGGTTTCCTGGGTTTACCTATATTGGGTTGAATATACTTTGTGTATAACTTCCTTCTGAAATGACGTAAATGTTCAACGAGATGACACATCATTTGTTTCCTCCTTGACACATTTATTTCATAATATAGCTGGCATCATATTTAATAGTAAGTTAGACACAGGTATTTGATAGAAAGAACAATAAATAGAACCTTAACCTTTAATATAAATCGGTTGATGCATACCGTTATTGAATCCCAAAGCATATCTTTCAGCTATTTCGTCACTTTTTTCCATTTTAAGAAGCGAAGTCCAACAACATGTCTTGCCAAGTCCCCTAAGTAACTAGAGAACTCTGCTCTATATTTCCCCGTTAATTTTCCCCATTGATCAAACTCTACTACACGTCTCTTTCCTTTAGATTCTCTAAAATCTTTATGAAGTTTTACTAACCTAGTTAAACCCCTGGTCTTCTTCTTTACTAACCTAGTTTTGATCCCCTCTATCTTCTTCTGGATCGCCTCTATCTTCTTCTGGATCCCCTCTATCTTAATCTAAATAAGAAAATAGGAATTAAAATAGTAATTTCATCATATACATTATGACTTAAAATTGTTAAAAGTGTAAAATTTAATGTCAAAGTTCATAATCATGAAGTAACATCATAAGAGTAACTTACACAGATCAAGACAGGTTAAGCAACAAGGGTGATCCTTCTATATAAGGGCAAAAAAATTTTAAAATGCATCATAAGGGATCAAGACATGTTAACAAAGTTTGCTTCTGTCCAAACAAAAAGTTGTTGTTATGATGATGCATAATTTAAAAAGTGCAGCAACAGTTCCTTTGTGCATAATTATGGACAGATTCGAATTGTAAAGAAACCTGAGAAATTGGGGATTCAGAAGATGATAAAATTGTTGGTGTTAACGAGGCACCTACTGTTGATAAAGGCCAATCAGAAGATGATGATCTCATGCTGTCAAGACTTAGAGATCAGATATGTGTAGAATGTATATGTAGAGCTGTTTATATATATATATAGAGAGAGAGAGATAGAGAGAGAGAGGTGGGTTCAAACGAGAATAGGGTGTATTTAAAAGAACAAAGGGACAGATCTCATCCCTTGATTAGATTAAATCAGTGGTTAAAATTAGTAATGGCATTTTATGTAAATAATGGCAAGACTATACCCTTTCAAATACGTTTCTAAATTAATGTAGGGGCAAAATTATTATTTTCTTTCCGTTTTACAATGATGATTCTTCGCGGGCTATTTACACGGGATATCAAATCCTATCAAATCAAAAACAAATCCTTTCCTATTTTCTCTCAACCCGTATCAACATAGCCTTGAAGAATCATTAGTCTACTGAAAATCTTTGATATCTCTACTAAAATCGTTGAAAATGTTATTTACAAAATCGAAACCCTAAAAGGAAGAAGAAGGCATTGAAGAATCAAAGTCGTCGAGTTCAAGCTCCTGTGCACGAGAAAAATGGATAGTAAAATGTTTCTTAGGAATTCTGTTTCATCTATTTCTCATCGATTAGAAACCCTAATTTGATTCTTAACAATGTACGGTTTATGATTGTGCAGGTGTTTGAAAGAGTGATAAAATCGCAAGGAAGACAAAAACCATGGTTAAAAAAATAGCTGAAGGTGAACGACGAGCCTACATGTGGAACGTGAAATTGATGAAGTAGAATGTAAAGGACGAAGGATCCCTATTCAAAATCGACCATTGAGACTTGAATCTGGTAAGAACCCTAACATTGGTACTTAGCTATAATGATTTCATTCAAGAATCAATAGTGATTTATAAAGTAACATATCTTAATTAAAAGTGATAATATATAACCTGCTAATCAGTGTTGATTTTATACAAGATTGAAGTTGTTTTATACATAACATATCTGTGTTAACAGATATGGATCCCTGCTAATCAGTAATGATTTTGTACACACCCTAATCAGTAATGATTATATGTAAACATGCTAATCAGGATTGATTTCTATAAGTAAGTAGTTACTATATAAGTCATTACAAAATGTTGCAGGTCCTTCGTTTGCTAGTAGGATGAATACAAAAAGAGGAAGAGAGAATGAAGACTACTTGGAGGGAAAGACAAGATGAAGGGCAAGACTTCATTGGTTGGTTAGGTCGTACTTATGAATAGACTATTTTGGTTTAGGTTTTCCAAGTGGTTGAACAATATTATTTTGGATATCTTTGGTGTTTTTGACTAGGAAGCTTTTGAAATTTGAATTCTACCAAAACATATCATGTTTTGTTTAAGTTTTTGTGTCTTAGGAAGCATATCAGGGTATGATTAAATACTACCTTATGTTTATCAATGGAAAATATGTAATCTTTAATCGTCAATCAATCATTTTGTTTGTTTCATTGTAAATCACTAATAATCATTCCATCATAATCTACCATTGTCCTTATAATTCTATAATCACTAATAATCATTCCATCATATATGATGTGCGGTGCGGTGCGGTGCGGTGCGGTGCGATTCGGTTTGATAACTCAAAACCATAAACAGCACTGCATAAACTATAATTACTTCCTTCGATGATCATATATGATTACATGAACAATGCATGTTATAACGATCTCTAACAAATATATTTTTTAAACATCAACTATGATAAATTGCAAGATGATGTACTTAATAAATCTTGCTACTTTTTTTAAGTGTTAGACAATACAATTCAAACAACATTATATGTGACATGTATTGATTTTATGGAATACAATTATAAAATGACGAATGTTTTTGTCTCTATAACTAGTATGCGCGTAAATCACAAGTGATGTGCTGAACATAGTAGTATCAGCAGTCTTCATACACTGGTACAGTTTTAAATCATATATGATTCTTATCAAATCATAGCCAATAGAAGGATAACAGTACCTTATTGACCAACCATGACATTCAAAAATCACATATGATTCAATCAGTCGTCGTAGATTTATCATTCACTCATACATGTTTCTTTTATAAAAATATGAAGATGGTAATACCAATAAACAACACAAAAGATGAATAAGACATGGAAAAATCAAATCAATGAACGAATAATACCAATTCCAAACAACTAAACTTCAATAAGTGAAAAAAGGTTCAACGAAAACAAATCATCCCTAAAAAAGGTAAAAACGACAAACCAATAGTCTTCATACACTGGTACTGTTTTAAATCATACATGATTCTTATCAAATCATAGCCAACAAAAAGATAACAGTACCTTATTGACCAACCATGACATTCAAAAGTCACATATGATTCAATCAGTCGTCGTAGATTTATCATTCAATCATACATGATCCTTTTATAAAAATATGAAGATGGTAATACCAATAAACAACACAAAAGATGAATAAGACATCGAAAAATCAAATCAATGAACGAATAATACCAATTCCAAACAACTAAACTCCAATAAGTGAAAAAAGGTTCAACGAAAACAAATCATCCCTAAAAAAGGTAAAAACGACAAACCAATAGGCTAACTTAATCAATCACCTGATGAACCCAATAACCATTGCCATCAATCATTGAATCTGAGAGCAGGCGTAAATCACAAATGATGTGATGAACATAATAGTATCAGCGGTCTTCATACACTGGTACTGTTTTAAATCATATATGATTCTTATCAAATCATAGCCAATAGAAAGATAACAGTACCTTATTGACCAACCATGACATTAAAAAATCACATATGATTCAATCAGTCATCGTAGATTTATCATTCACTCATACATGATCCTTTTATAAAAATATGAAGATGGTAATACCAATAAACAACACAAAAGATGAATAAGACATGGAAAAATCAAATCAATGAACGAATAATACCAATTCCAAACAACTAAACTCCAATAAGTGAAAAAAGATTCAACGAAAACAAATCATCCCTAAAAAAGGTAAAAACGACAAACCAATAGTCTAACTTAATCAATCACCTCATGAACCCAATAACCATTGCCATCAATCATGGAATCTGTCGGACATGAAAGTTTTAAACGATTTACATTCAACATCTTCTAGCACTTCATCTCTCATACAAGTGTGGTTCATTGCCGAATTCACTTCTTTGTCTCCAATGTTGACATGATTTGCAGGAACGAACTCCATGGTGGGTGTATTCACAACCTTCATGGTCACAACCTCTATTGTCGGTGTATTCACAACCTCCATTGTCGGTGTATTCACATCCTCCATTGTCAGTTCAATCAAATCCTCCATGGTCGAGACTGATAAAGTGTCACCATCAACCACATTCGATTCTATGACAGGCTCCATGGTTGAAGGTAAAAAGCTTGAAAAATCTAACCCTATTCTTCAATTTGATATGGGATCCTTCACATGCGTCTAATGGAATCAAACGGCTTGTCAAAAAAAATTCGGGAATTGGTTGTTATTGAGTAGACGATTCATTTCAGTTTTGATTGGGATTCAATTTGGATTGGGATGAAATTCAGAATCGCATGATTTTAGGATGGGTGATATACATTCCTAAATTATCCAGAATGAAATATGACGTTTTTACCCTTTTTAAAATACTTTTTAATTAAAATAAATAATGAGTAATTAATGAATTATGATTGGTCCCTAACTGTTCCTTTATTGTTTTAAACTGATACCATTCTCGTATGATCCTCCCTCTCTCTCAATATATATATATATATATATATATATATATATATATATATATATGTGGTTAGAAAAAGAAGTATATAATTGTATGCAGCTTCAATTTTTCCTTGGGAAATAATACAATCCTTCCACATTCTCTTATATCCAGGATATAACTATATATTTTCACTGAGCAGTAAAGAATATGCCACAGATACGGGGCAAAATGGCAAATGGCAAATTAGAAGAAATTGGCATGAAAAGAGAGTGGTTGGTGGTCAATAAAGAAAACCTCACTGTCAACAGCTTCTAACATATGCTTTTGTTATGTGGTTGTAACTTACAGTTTAGTTAACAAGATTCCAAGTCAATAAGATTAAAGAAAGTTCTTTATGATGAACGTTAATGAATGGGTAAAATTAAATAGTTGTAATCATTCATTTGTTGTTGAATCTGGTTGATGGTGGGTTGACTGGTGGAACCAAATCAAGATAAGCTCAGAAGGAAAAATTTACATAATTTAATCTGCAATTAGAATATAGAATATAACTGGGAAATCACTGGGAAATCCTCTAATGTTTAACTCATAACATGTTTTCTAGTGGGAAGGAGCAAGAAGTGACAAAGTCTTTAACTTTCATTCTATCATTTAAGTGACGGGAAGAAAGAAAGGCTGATCCAATAAGTTCAAAAGTGGTAAAATAGAAAATATACTTACATGAGAGCATGGAAACCTAATCTGGAGAATAGCAAGAGGAGAGGAAGGCAACATACATCACAAAAGGAGATTGTGGCACATCTTTGATTATGATAGAAATAATCATTGATGATTTTGCTTATAATTTGTGATTTTTGAAGATCCAAGGTTTCATAAAATCAATATGATGTTACATCAGCAAGATCAACAGCATAGCCATTTATGATTTAAATAGGCACTGTTTAAATCATGAATTATTATTACGCATATCATAAAACTCATATTCAATTATTCTAATGGTATTTATACTCATATTCAATTATTCTAATGGTATTTATGTAACTTAAATTTCAAAATGGACAGCCGTATACGCATAGCAAAATAAAACTCGATACATAGTCAAGTGCAATTCCGCCCCTGCAATTGACAGCTTATAAACCTCTTCTTTTCAAGCATTTTTCTCTTACTTAGAGGCCAAAAGATATTATAGTGTCTAAATAAAAGTTGTTCTATGACTTCTTATGGTTCTAATCAAATTGGAATCACCCCATTTGGATCATCCATCGATTTTATAGAAATTTTACAAAAAGACAGGGACTGATCCCGAGTACACTGTGAGCAGTCCTAAAAACATACATTTTTGAGCCACTTAGAGTTACAACTAGGTTCGAGGCCCTTCATAAGAGGTGTATTTTACATTTAGGTCATTCTAATTGTAAAATTTGAGCTCATTATGACTTATTGTTTGAGAGTTATGCACAGTTAAAGAACCTGATCTGCAAATATCCTAACGTTCGATTTCCAAAATTTTCATTCGCTTTTTATAATCCAAACTTCGATTTTTACTCAATTAAACATGTTTTGTATAACTTAACATAATAAAAATCAAAATGGAGTCTAATGGTTATCATTCTAAGCTTAATCTTAGAATTTTTATCTCTTAGGCATTTAATCAAACACTTGGTGTGCTGATAAACATATAGATACAATCTTACCATTTTGATTCCACACTTGACCCTTTTTCAATTTTGACCAAACTAAAACATTTCTAAACATGCATATATCATAACTTTAAAAAGTGCAACAACAGTTCCTTTGCGCATAATTATGGGTAGATTCGAATTGTAAAACAGCTTGAGAAAATGGGGATTCAGAAGATGATAAAATGCCTAAGATATTACAGAAAGATGTTGTTGTTTGAACCATAAGCCATGAAAACCGATTTTGGTGCTGATGTGCACTATATTTTATTGTTGTCCATGTTAGTGTATATATGTGTATAAGACCCATGCCCATGGCCCCATATAGTCTCTGTATATAAATCCCTCGTATCTTCTAGTCTAGGTTAAGTTTTCTTATTATTTTTGTCGTATTGTACGTTTATTCACTCAATCAATATATCGAAGTCTCAACCTTTAGCATATTCATCGTCTCTTTCAGTCATCGTCATCTTCTAACATGGTATTAGAACTGTAGGTTTGCTTTCTTCCTCACCCTCACTGTCACCATCCTTCTCTCGTCGTCGCCGCAGACAACCTTTGATAAACCCTCGCCGTCGCCGCCCTCTCTGTCTCACATCCCACGGGTACGTCCTCTCTGTCTCCCATCTTCGAATCACTCCAGTCGTCTGATCAGGATCTTCAATCGGGATTTTCTATACTTAGCGCAAAGGGTTATTTTGCGCCACTCTCTTAGCGCAACTTGTCTTTTTGTGCCAGCCATTCTTAGTTACTCTTAGCACAAACACTTTGCGCCAACCATTCTAAGCTCAAAGTAACACTTTGTGCCAGCCATTCTTAGCGCAAAGTGTTACTTTTGCACCAGACACTCTTAGCGCAAAGTGTTACTTTGCGCCATCCACTCTTAGCGCGAACCATCTCTTTGCGCCAACCAGTCTTAGCGCAAATCTGAAGTTTTCGCGACGTGATCTGTTTCTCGTCACACACATGGCTGCCAATCTCAGTCATTCAAATCCCATTTCGGTTGTTTTCAATGGTAGCAACTACATCCTATGTCATCACCATATGACAATTCTGCTAAAATCCCACGGGCTTTACACCTATGTTACTACTGGTGCATCTAAACTTCCAGTTCAGGTAGCAACTGAGAATGCTTTTGATTTTGCAAAACGCATAAATGAGTGGGATATCAATAATGCACGTATTCTTGGTTTCATTAATGCTTCCACTACTCCTGAGATCAACCAACAGTTTCTTGGCTATGTCACCGCCAAAAGTCTCTGGGATTTTCTCGCCAAACGGTACACGTCATCGGGCCTATCTCATCAGTATCAACTGTGGACCACCTTTCAGAATAAACGCCAACTTCCTGATCAATCCGTAAACTCTTATATCTCTGAAATACAGTCTCTTAGAGATCATATAAGTATTGGTGCACCACAGGTTTTTGATGAAACGACTCAACAATTCACAACCTACTTCAATCAGCTACATTTGATCACCATTCTGATGGGTCTTACTGATAAATTCGAGAATGTTCGTGCTTCTCTTCTTCATAGGCATCCACTACCCACTCTTGAAGAAGATATATCAGAGTTGTTAAGTGAAGAAACCCGTCTTCACATGCGATCACCGATCCCCGCTACTGATAGCGTCCTTTACACTTCTCATCCCAAGTCAAAAGGTAAATGGACCAACAACAACCATCCCAAATCTGTGGGAAAAACGAACATATCTGAGTGTGCCTTTTGCCATTCTACTGCTCATCTTCTCCTTGATTGTCCTATTTGCAAGTGCCGTCGGTGTGGCATCACTCATCCACGCCATTATGAGTCTGATTGCCCTAAGAACTCAAAGAACACTGGCCCTCAGAACCGGACTCACGCTGTTGCTGGGTATACTATCGCTGATAATGATGTTTCTCCAGTCTCCTCACTTGACCTCATGGAACTGATGCGTTGCAATCAAGAACTCATGGAGCAGATCATGTCTGGTGCTATGGGTATAAATTCTCAACACTCAACTGCATCAGGTAACTCATGGATTTTTGACTCTGGGTGTTGCAATCATATGACACCCTGCACTGATGGTTTTGTTTCTAAGAAACCACCTCAGCATTTTACGTCAGTACGAACTGCTGACAACATTGGCCTACCGGTATCTTTTAGTGGCAATGTCTCCACTCCTCATATACAATTACCGGATGTTCTAAATGTTCTGAAACTATCTCTAAGCTTAGTTTCGGTTGCGCAACTTCTAGAATCTAATCTGATCATTTTATTTCATTCTTCTGGTTGTGTTGTACAGGATCCAAAGACCAAACAGATCCTTGGACTCGGCCGTAAAGTTGGACGGATGATTGAAGTGGTCTATCTTCGTCTTCCATTACCATCTTCAAGTCTTGTTGCCTCAATTTTCAGCACTTCTTCCTTTTACTTGTGGCATGCCCGGCTAGGTCACTTATCTCTAGCCAGAATAAAATCCTTAGCAAATTTAGGGGTGTTAGGAAATTGTGTGTCAACTGACAGTATTTCATGTTTATCCTGCAAACTTGGCAAACATCATGCTTTATCTTTTGAAACAAATGAGTTTAATTCTACTTCTCCTTTTGATCTTATTCATTCTGATGTATGGGACCAGCACCACATCCATCCATGGGGGGTGCTCGATATTTTGTTATTTTTATTGATGATCATACACGTTTCACATGGATATATCTCATGAAACATCGTTTGGATCTACCTAAAATTTATATTATGTTTGCTCGGATGATTCATACCCAATTCTCAAAATCTATAATGATTCTTAGAGCTGACAATGCTATGGAATACAAAGAGTCCTCTCTTCTCTCCTTTCTTCAATCTCAGGGGACTCTCTCTCAGTACTCCTATCCTGGCACATCTCCTCAAAATGGTCATGCCGAACGCAAACACCGTCATATTCTTGATACGGTTCGCACTCTTCTCATTTCTGCTAAATGTCCAGAACGTTTTTGGGGTGAAGTTGCTTTCACTGCAGTATATACTATCAATCGTCATCCTACTCCCATCCTTAATAATAAATCTCCTTATGAGGCTCTTCATGAGTTCACCCCTGCCTATGAACTTCTAAAAGTTTGGGGTAGTGCTTGTTTTGTTCAGTTACAACCTCATGAACATACCAAACTTGAACCTCGCTCCAGACTTTGCTGCTTCCTTGGATATGGTATTGAGCACAAGGGTTATCGCTGCTGGGATCCTATCTCCCAGCGTCTTTGTATATCTCATCACGTTACCTTCTGGGAACATGTTCCTTTTTCTTCTATATCCAAGTTTCGTGAGTCCCCTACCTTCATCGCTCCGTTCTTTACTGATGCTTCCGTCTCATTGGACTAACTCCAATCTGACATCACTTCCTCTCCGCCTATTGTTCAAACACCTCCTAAATTCGCCTCTCCTTCAGAGTCTCCTGACTCTACACAACCTGCCTCTCCTAGTTTTCCTGATCAACATCAATCATCTGCTCCATCCGCACAACCAACATCTGAGCTGCCTACTGAGTCTTTGGCTCCTGGACCGTCTCAATCTCAGAATGTTAGATGATTAGATCGGGTAAGACAAGTTCCTTCTCATCTTCGTGATTATCATGTTTATGCTACTCTGCTGTCCAATCACGAACCTACTTCCTACAAGGAAGCTTCCTCTAATTCTGATTGGCAAAAAGCTATGGTTGAGGAACTTCAGGCTCTTGACAAAGCTCAGACATGGGAATATGTCCCTCTTCCACCGGGCAAGTCACCCATTGGTTCCAAATGGGTGATAAAAAAAAGACAAAATCTGATGGCTCTATTGATCGGTACAAAGCTCGCCTTGTAGCCAAGGGCTTCAATCAAGAGTACGACATTGATTATGAGGAGACATTTGCACCTGTTGCTCGAGTCACTTATGTTCGCAGTCTCCTAGCCATCGCAGCTACCAAACAATGGCCTCTCTTTCAGATGGATGTTAAGAATGCCTTCTTAAACGGTGACTTATCTGAGGAAGTCTACATGACACCTCCTCCAGGCGTTCGACTTCCACAAGGTCATGTTTGTCGTCTTCGGAAGGCTCTTTATGGACTCAAGCAAGCTCCGCGAGCTTAGTTTGAGAAGTTCAGTTCCACAATCATCTCTCTGGGTTTCTCACCCAGCAACTACGATTCCGGACTGTTTACTCGGACCACTGAGGATGGCACAATCTTACTTCTTTTGTATGTGGATGATATGATTATTACTGGCAGTGACTCTACAGGCATAGCTCATCTCAAGACATCTCTCAGCTCCTGTTTTGAGATGAAGGACCTTGGCTCTTTACACTATTTTCTTGGTCTTGAGGTGCTCTCAAATCCATCAGGAATTTATCTTTGTCAAGCTAAATACACCTCAGATCTCTTGTCAAAAGTTGGGCTTACTGACAACAAAACTGCATCCACTCCTCTTGAGCACAACCTTCATTTAGCTCCGAATGCTGACTTCCTCTGCGTGATCCTACTTTGTATCGACAGTTAGTGGGGTCACTTGTCTACCTGACAGTGACTTGCCCTGACATTGCCTATGTTTTCCATACCGTCAGCCAGTTCATGTATGCACCCTCTTCCGATCACTATGTTGTTGTCCTTCGCATCATTCGATATTTAAAAGGGACCATGTTTCACGGTCTTCATTTTACATCCGCATCATTATTGACTTTGCGAGGATTTTCTGATGCTGATTGAGACAGTGACATGACTGATCTTCGCTCCACTACCAGCTACTGTATCTTTCTTGGAGACTCACTCATATCTTGGAGGAGCAAGAAACAATCTCTCACATCTCGATCCAGTACTAAAGCTGAGTATCGATCACTAGATGACACGACTCAAGAACTTGTGTGGTTATGCTGGCTACTCTCTGACATGGGGGCTCCTTAACATTCTCCAACTCCATTGTGGTGCGACAACAACAGTGCGATTCAGATCGCTCACAATGATGTCTTTCACGAGCAAACGAAGCATATTGAAATTGACTGTCACTTTGTTCGTCAACACGTGACTCGTCAGACTATCCAGCTTCTTCCTATTTCAACTATTGATCAACCGGCCGACATTTTCACTAAAGCTCATCTACCAGGACGGTTTCGTGATCTAGTTTCCAAACTCCATCTGGCTCATTCTTCTCCCGATTGAGTTTGAGGGGGGATGTTAGTGTATATATGTGTATAAGGCCCATGCCCATGGGCCCATATAGTCTCTGTATATAAATCCCTTGTATCTTCTAGTCTAGGTTAATTTTTCTTATTATTATTGTCGTATTGTACGTTTATTCACTCAGTCAATATATCGAAGTCTCAAGCCTTCAGCATATTCATCGTCTCTTTCAATCATCATCATCTTCTAACAGTCCAGATCACAGAAGTTGTTGTAGCAGATTCAGCAGGTCCAGAGCTCGATCAAGAAGCTTCCATATTGATTCCTGGAGATATTATAAGCATCAAACTTGGCGACATCGTACCTGTTGATGCCCGACTTCTTGAAGGTGATCCTTTAAAGATTGACCATTCTACACTCACGGGTGAATATCTTCTTGTCACCAAGAATCCATATGATGAAGTGTTCTCTGGTTCAACTTGCGAGCAAGAAGAACTTGAAGCTGTTGCTCTACGCCAAACAGGAGGTATCTGCAACTGTCTCAATGCTTACTCGAGAACCATCTACCCAGTACATTGATTCATTATTCTCTCATAATTGAATTTTCAGTTGTTTGAAAGCTCTAGACTGATGCATATATCTGCAGTTAAATCACTTGTTTTTGCACTCCAGCAATTGTCACATCGTTTTATTTCTGATCACAAGAGTGACTACTAAGACTTCCTTAGAGATCTGGCGAGGCAACTCGTTCAACATCTGACTTCCAGAATTGATACTTACATGGCATCAACAATACAGACTGTTGATGCTCCTTAGCTTGCTATTCAGGTGAATGCCATTTATTTATCCAGCAGCATGCTTGATTTGACAGATGATCAACACATTTCAGCGTCTTATTATTACCTGGTATTTGGATTGTTGGTTGGGAAAGCAAGTGGGTCTACAGATGCAATCATGAGAGCAGCTTGTTCTTCAGCTTAAGGCATGTTATAGAAATATGCAAATTTGATTTCATGGACAGTTGATCGGCTTGATCATACAGACTCTGGCAGGAGCAGCATTGATTTAGAATCTAGTACTAGGAGCATGTGCAGAACTTGAGAATCAAAGCACACAGTTGCAGCTATTTTGTTCTTGTCAGCTATGTTCGAAAAGTGCAGCAACTAGGCAACCAAAAGGATCAACTTATGTAGAGTCTGAAATACATCAAGAGTGTTGTTACAGCTGCCAATCGACTGTCAAATGGAAGTTAAGTCACAATAAAAAGTAGTGTTGCACGTTCTGTAATTCTAGACGTGTGACCACACAGAAAGAGCAACTAGTTAACTCTTTTTCGAATCATGTTCCAACAAGAAGCTCTGAAGCACTAGGTTCCATGACCAGCAGAAAGGATTCCAAATTAACTCTGGTTGCTTCTGGCTTGTATGGTTACCTATCTGAGATTTTCTTTGTGTTTTGTTTATGATCAGCTCACTCCTTATAATGTTATCCCATTTTTAATCTTGCTATATGTTACTGGGATTTGCACTAGGAGAGTCTTATGATTGATCTATGACTATTTTTCTGATCAGTCTTGGACCTCGATTTCAGATTCTTCCATGTCCGTCTCTGTTCAAATTATGGTCTCAATGTGGGAATGCTCAATATGCTAATACTAATTTGTTTTGGTTTCTGGTTCATCAAATTGTAATCTGGCCTTTGGCCATTACACTAGCAGAATTGCTTGGCTATTTGGTGATCAATGGTTTAAAAATCATCAATTTTGAATGGTACGACAACTACAAGGTATCTCATCAGGTTTGGTTTTGCCTTTTGAGGTCAGAATTGGCTACTTGTATGCTCCAAGGTTTGATCCTTCTAATACATTTGATTTTCTTCCTGTTGGCTACTGCCATGGTTTCCCAACATTTGTTTACTCTCTTGTCATTTGGTCTATTAATATGGTTCACTTACTTGGAGGATGAATGTAATTTGATCAGATTTCAACAACCAAAATCTATGCAGCAACTCCTATTTCAACAGTCCCGTGCTTCTGTTGATTTTTCTGGTAAATAGTGGGATAAGGATTTTTAGGATTGTTTCTGGTTGATGTAGGCCATTGTAATTGATGTCAATTTGGTCTAAGTTTGGAAATCTTCCCAGTATTGGCTTCCTGCTGCAATGGTAATAGGCCAAATTGCAGCCAAAGTTTGATTAGACTATGATCAGAGTACCATATTTTGCCCTAAGTTTCCATCTCTTAAATGATGCATCTGCCAAGGCCTGATACTTTAAGCATGGGTGAAATATGGTTGGGAAGTCGTTGAACAGACTTTTGAGGTTGGTTCTGAATTTGCATTTTTTTAAGGTCGGTTTTGATTTAGTGATTGTTCTAAATTTTTAGTAGTTTTACAGTTTTGACCACCATTTTTATTAGAAGTTATGTTTCACTTGTAGGAGCTTTAAGTAATACTGAACAATGCAATTGGATAAAACAAGTGTATTGATCCAGTTTGCAAGGTAAAAAAAATGTCATTTGAATGCTTTATTTCTTTGTTTATTTTGACTCTATGGTGTTACTCAGTTACAAGACAACAATGCATTTGGATTCTGGTTGATCAGTACAGTGCAGTGCAGTTTGATTATTGGATTTGGTGCTATGAATTTTGGTCATTGGGATTCACATTGTTTGGTTTCCTTACTGTTGGTATCAATTTTGGTCTGCTAATTTCATACATGTTGGTTTGCAAGGATTATGTTCATCTGTTGATGATTTTTTTTAAAACCCAACAGCTGATACAGTACAAAGTTGCATCAATGCATTCAATGTTTCAAATTTGAATTTGTCCATGGTATAGATTTCGAAGAACATTGTTCTCAGGGTTTAAACAATACAAAGTTTTGAGACTGTGTAATCAGAGTTCTGTCCAAATGTAATCAAAATTAAGCTGCAGTGTTCAGAAGTTATGCTTTCAGAATTTTGATTATTTCGGTCCAGAGTTCAATGGTAAGCTGCTCAGATTTTAAACAACTTCCAGATTTCAAGCTTAATATGTGTAAATATGGATAGAAATGAACTAAAGATATGGTGAACAAACATAATGATTATGATGATAGCAAGTCGGTGGTGTGAAAGTCTGTTCAGATGTGTTTGGTACTGTTTTGATAAGTAATGAATTATGCTCAGAAGAGTTCAGATTCTTACAGTTCATCCAACTGATAGCAGGATCGAAAGATTAAGTAATGGACAAATGTCATAGAATCAGGCAGACAAAGCTTGTTTATATGTACATATTTACAATTTGTGAAATCAACATATTTGAAGTTGTGTGATTATGCAACAAAAGGTTCATATGTCGTCCATAGTTGATACCAAAACAGAAAGTTGCTGTCAGATTTGCACATCTGTAGCATTTTGATCATATCTCTCTCATTATCGCTCCAATTTTCATGATTCCAGATGATTTGGAAACCTAAGACACAATTTTACAACTTTCATGTTTTGAGTTTTCTCAAAATAAAGATTCTTATATGTCAAAAACTATGTTGAAGTCGAGTGATAATTGCTGGACAGAAGGCTATTTGCTGTTGTCTGTTGCTGTCAAACATGATATTGCTGCTGTGTAAACAGTTTATTGCTGCTGTCCATTTCAGATTTGAGCAAAATATTTGGTACAACTGAACAGATGGATTAACAGGCTATCAATTTGGTTTTGAGCATCGCAAGGCTAATGCCAATTTTGATAAGATGAACAGAGCAAAGGCTGAAGATAGGAAAAATGTGGCCTGAGTTATGAATGGCTTAGCTACCGTGTGCAATCAAAAGTGTAAATGGGATCTAATTATTGATGACTGAAGTGGATAACATCTAGATGTGAATTGTTCAATTGATGACTGAAGTGGATCAGAATTATTGTTGCTACTAATTTCATCGAAATTTCGATAAGAGATTGTCCAGATTCATAGATTTTGATTTGTTGCTGTTGTGAGTTCATTCAAATGGCAGTAGCAGATCGTGAGCCATAAAGGGTTGTGTTTTTTTTAAAAACTCTTTGGTTCAGATCTTGATCATGATCATATCCTCTTGATCAGACCTATGCACCAATAACCTGTGCATAATATTTTTTGGTGCTGTTGTCGCTTATTTAAGTGCAGATTTTTTTTTGGTTCAAAACTGTTGGGAAATTCAGAAATATACAAGTACAGTTAATGCTGCTAGAAGAACTTGATTACTACTTCTGAGATTAATGCTGCTGAGTGAAGTTAATACTTCTGATCAAGATTAGTACTGCTAAGTCAAGATTAATACTGCTAGAGGAGATTACTACTGCTAAGCAATTTTAGTACTGCTAGTAGTTATTACTGCTAAAGATTAATACTGCTCAAAGTATTAATACTGCTGAAGACTTAGTGCTGCTTATGAGATTATCAAGATTCGTGCAGATCAAGTTTGAAGATTATGGAAAGCTTGGAGATAAAGATGGAAGATTATTTTGAAGATCTTTTATTATTTGTAATTATCTTTTATCTTCATTTTATAAAGAATAGTTTAGAATTGATAAATAAAGAATTCTGAATTTTTGTTTTGATAGAGAGAATCAACCTCAAGGTTTGTAATCCTAATTCTAAAGAAGTAGAATTCGTATTGGTGAGCCTGTTCATCAATATTGAGGTTGAGTGTTGAATCTTGTAGCTTTACAATCATTCAATAAAGTTTACAAGTTGTTCTTCTGATTCACTGTTTTCATTGATTATTGAATATTAAAGTGTTATTCCGCAAACTTCTTTAATATTGTTTCTGAGTGTTTATTCTTGTTTAGAATTAAGATCCTGACAAGTGGTATCAGAGCAAGTATTCTCAGAAATCTTATTCATCATGGAAAACAAAGCTGAATCAAACAGTACTCTGGTCTCAAAGGTTCCAATGCTCAGACCCAATGAATTTGACATGTGGAAGATTAGAATCAAGCAATACATTCTCCTCACAGATTACTCTATGTGGGACATCATTGAGAATGACCCATCTGATGCAGGAAAGATTGGTGAAGATGGAAAAAGAACTCCACCAAAGACTGATGCAGAAAGAAAGACAAGGCAGACAGAGATGAAAGCCTTGAGCACACTGCTCTTGACCATTCCCAATGAATATCAACACCAATTCTGTAATTGCACTGATGCACAGATGCTCTGGAATGCTCTAGAGAAGAGATTCTCTGGTACCAAAAGTACCACGAGAAATCAAAAGACAATCTTGAAGCAACAGTATGAAAACTTTATGTCAACTAAGAATGAGTCCATGACTCAAACTTTTGACAGGTTTAACAAACTGATTGGTGAACTAGCTACTATGGGAGTACGGATTGATCAAGATGATGTAAACAGAAATTTCTTAAGGTCCCTTGGAGATGAATGGACCATGTACACTGTTTCATTCAGACAGAATGATCAGTTGGAAGAGAAAGAACTTGATGATATGTACAATGATCTTAGAGTATTTGAAGTTGAGGTGGAGGCAAAGAAGAAGCCTTCTGGATATATTCATAATGCTGCCCTCCTATCAGCATCAATTGATTCTACTGCTAATCCTGAATCAGTTAATGCTGCTAATGGAGCAAATCAAGAAAAAGGCATTGATTCTGTGTTTGAAGCCTTTCTTGCCAGCCATGGAAATTCCTCCTTAATTAATGATGATTTGGAACAACTTCATCCTGATGATCTGGAAGAGATGGATATTAAATGGCAGATGACCATGCTTTCCATGAGGGTGAAGAAGTTCATAAAGAGGACTGGGACGAAAACTTCCCCCAAAGAAGAGAAGATGGAGTAGGGTTTGATAAATCAAAGGTGGAATGCTACAAATGCCATCTGAAGGGACACTTTGCCAGGGAATGCAGAAGTGGAGTGTCTCACAACAACAACCACCAACAAGCACAGTCTGGAAACCTCAACCATAACAGAAACTCTGCTCAAGCCCTTGTTTCTCAACAAGGAATGGGATTTGACTGGAGTGATCAAGCAGAAGAGGCTATCCAAAATCAAGCACTTATGGCTGAAGTATCTGATCTCCCATCCGAGGTAAGTTCTAATCTCTGTTCTAAAACTTGCATAGACACTGTTAAAAGGTACAGGGATCACAACCAGAAGATGAGTGATGACCTTAAGAGATTAGAAAAGGATATAAAGGACTATGTGAGAATTGTTGAGAGGTTTGAGGAACAGATTAAAGGTTTTCAAGCCAATGAACTCCAACACTCATATGACACCAATTACTGGAAGTGGGAGAAAAAGGATCTAGAACTTAAACTGACCAAATCTAAAGAGGAGAGTGAAAAGTTGAGAGAGGAGCTAACCAAGGTTAAGCTTGATGTATAAAAGTTTTCCAATGCTTCTAAAGCAATGGACTCTTTACTACAAACTCAGATTCATGATAAGCTGAGAAGAGGAATTGGGTATAATGCCACACCACCACCATATAACAACAATTACATCCCTCCTACCTCTGACTTGCTAGAAACCAAAGATAGGAAGGACTTGCCTGAGGGAGCCACAGAGATAGATCCCTTAGATGAGGTAGTTGTGGAGGATAAGACTGAGAAAGAGGTTGGTAAGAGTAAGGAGAACAAAGTGAGTGGTGAGATTCCTCTAGAGAATAACATTATCACCAATGAGGACTGTGGAAGGGCTTGGATCAAATCCAAGGACATAGAGAAGATAGAGGGAAAGTCTGGTAAGGTCCATTACAAACAGACCACAGTTGTGAATCCAAGTCCTTGCAAACAGTGTGCATGCAAGAAGAATGTGCCCCCAAAAACATGATAAAAAGAGGGGAAATCAAAGAAACTAGAATAATCAGTGGGCACAAAAACAAGGGGTTGATTTGAGTAAAATCAATAGACCAAAACCTTGTTTTATCTGTGGCAAATTGAATCATCTTGCCAAAAACTGTTATTTCAACCCTATGAACCAAAGGATGAACTGTCAAAGATCTATGCAAAAACCCTTTGGTTATAGGAAGAAGGTTGAAAGGAATCATGTGGCTAAGAAAACTGTTAAATCTAAAAGCCACATGAAGAAAAAGTCTGTTAAAGAAAGTGTCAATATGTGGGTTCCTAAAAGCACTAAAATTGTTAGTACTGCTAACACAAATAGTGCTGCTGACAATGATAATGCTGCTAGAAGTAATACTACTGCTAACAATGTTAGTACTGTTGACATTGTTAGTACTTCTTCAAAAGTTAATACTGCTAACCCTGTTAGTGCTTCTAAGGTTAGTGCTGCTTCTAGTGTTTGTGCTGCTAAGTCAATCATATTGACAAAGTACTCTAATAAAGAGTGCTCTGAGTTTAAAAACCTCATCAAAAAGGAATGTAAATACTTTGATGAGAAAGGGAGACCGAAGACCACTTTGGCTTGGGTCCCCAGTCAATACTAATTGTTTAGTCTTATGTGCAGGGCAGGGCAACCAACAGCTCAAGGGGAAGAGTATCTGGCATATTGATAGTGGTTGCTCAAGGCACATGACAGGGAACATGTCATGCCTCAAGAATTTCAAGAAAATTGATGGTGGTTATGTTTCCTTTGGTAATACTCCAGATGGAGGTAAGATAAGTGGTAAGGGGGATGTAGCCAAAGGTAAAATGACCTTTGAAGATGTATTCTATGTTGAGCAGTTAAGGTACAACCTGTTAAGTGTATCACAGGTTTGTGACAAACAACATAGTATATTATTTACAGATTCTGAATGCATTATCCTTGCTCCTGGATTCAAGGTAGTTGATGAAAAGATGACACTACTAAGAACTCCCATAAAGGATAATGTATATTGCTTAGATATGGAAAGTGTTTCAGCTGATTCATCCCTTAATTGTCTTGTTTCAAAAGCTTCTTTGGATGAATCATCACTATGGCACAGAAGGATGTGTCACATGAACTTTAAAACAATGAATAAACTTGTTAAAAACAACCTTGTAAGAGGTTTACCTTCCAAAGTCTTTTCATGTGATGATCATTGTGTTGCCTGTCTCAAAGGCAAACAACACAAAACTTCTCATAAGTCTAAAGAGTTAAACACAATCTCTAGTTCTCTTCAGTTGTTGCATATGGATCTGTTTGGTCCTACAAATGTTATGAGTATTGGTAAGAAATCATTCTGCCTAGTTATTGTTGATGATTACTCTAGATTTACTTGGGTATATTTTCTAAGGACTAAGGATGAGACAAGTGGACTGATCAAATCCTTTATTCTAAGAATTGAAAACCAAACTAATCAAAAGGTAAAAGTCATTAGGTCAGACAATGGTACTGAATTTAAAAATCATGACCTAAACACCTTTTGTGAGGAAAAAGGAATTGAGAGGCAATACAGTGCTCCTAGGACTCCACAACAAAATGGTGTTGCTGAGAGAAGGAATAGGACACTGATTGAAGCTGCTAGATCTCTGTTGGCAAATTCAAAACTACCAATTACTTTCTAGGCTGAAGCAGTTAATACTGCTTGCTATGTCCAAAACAGAGTTCTAGTAGTCAAGCCTAAAAACAAGACACCATATGAGCTTTTAAATAACAGAAAACCTTTTATAGGATTTTTCAAACCTTTTGAGTGTCCTTGTACCATCCTCAATACCAAAACACACTTAGGAAAGTTTGATAGAAAGGCTGATGATGGTTTTCTTGTGGGTTACTCATCTCAGAGTAAGGCTTACAGAGTTTTTAATACTTCTTCTAGAATAATTGAGGAAAGTGACAATGTCAAATGCAATGAGAACACACCAAATTCTATTGAATCTGGTCCTTAGTGGTTATTTGACATTGATTCATTAACTAACTCTTTGGGTTTCAGTAGTGATTATCATGCAGGTTCAGGAAGTGGAGGATCAGGGGATGAACAGGTACAAGTACAAGACATTATTCCTCAGTCTGTGATCTTTCCCATACCTACAATAGAGCCTGTTGATGTCTGTGCAAAAGAGACAATGACTGAACCAATTCAGAGTGAAGAAGAAGGAAGAGACGAGGAGAATCAAGTGCATGAAGAGCTAGAAGCATCTGATGAGATCCCCTCAGCTGATTTAAATGATTCCAATCTGGATGTGGGAATCAATGAAGAACCTAGTCATCAGACTAGAACTCAAAAGAATCATCCTCCCGAGCTGGTCATAGGAGACATCTCTTCTCCCATGATAACAAGGAATCAAAGCAGACTTCAAGAACTGCAGGATCAGCAACACACAGTACTCTCATGCTTTCTATCTCAAATTGAGCCTAAGAAGGTTTTTGAGGCAATGAAAGATTCTAGTTGGTTAGAAGCTATGCAAGAAGAGTTACTGCAGTTCAAATTACAAGAAGTTTGGGCCTTGGTGGACCTTCCAAAAAGTCATAGAGCTATTGGCACCAAGTGGATTTTCAAGAATAAAAAGGATGAGAGAGGTATTGTGATAAGGAACAAAGCAAGGCTGGTGGCACAAGGGTACACTCAAGAAGAAGGCATTGACTATGAAGAAGTGTTTGCTCCAGTGGCAAGGGTAGAAGCAATTAGGCTATTTCTAGCCTATGCCTCATACATGAAGTTCAAGGTATACCAAATGGATGTGAAGAGTGCCTTTCTGTATGGTACAATTGATGAAGAAGTATATGTCTGTCAGCCCCCTGGATTTGAAAATCCATCATATCCAGACAGAGTATACAAACTGAAGAAAACACTTTATGGTCTGCATCAATCCCCAAGAGCATGGTATGATACTCTGTCTACCTACCTCTTGGAGAATGGGTTTGAAAGAGGAATAATTGACAAGACCCTCTTCATTAAAAGAAGTAAGAAGGACATCATATTGGTTCAGATTTATGTGGATGATATCATATTTGGATCCACAAAAGATCAGATGTGTAGAGACTTTGAAAAGTTGATGCACAAGAGCTTTAAAATGAGTTCAATGGGTGAACTTACCTTCTTCCTTGGACTTCAAGTGAAACAGAAGAAAGATGGGATCTTCATAAGCCAATCAAAATATGTGAAAGACATCCTGGAAAAATATGGATTAACAGACTCAAAGCCAGCAAGCACACCTATGGAGACTCATAAACAGATCACTGCTGATCTTAAGGGGGAGGATGTTGATGTCCATCTATATAGATCAATGATTGGATCTCTCATGTATCTCACAGCCTCAAGGCCAGACATCATGTTTCCAGTGTGTTTGTGTGCCAGATTCCAAGTCAAGTCAAAGCAATCACATCTGCAAGCTGTTAAAAGGATTTTCAGATACTTAAGAGGGCAACCTAGATTAGGTCTTTGGTATCCTTATGAATCCAACTTTGACTTGATTGCTTATTCAGATAGTGACTTGGGAGGTGCTAACATGGACAGAAAGTCTACTTCAGGAGGATGTCAACTTTTGGGTGCAAGACTAGTATCTTGGCAGTGTAAGAAGCAAACCACAGTGTCCTTATCAACAACAGAAGATGAGTATATTGCTGCTGCAAGTTGCTGCTCTCAGGTTCTATGGATTCAAAATCAGATGCTGGACTATGGGGTAACCTTTCTTCACACTCCAATCTTCATTGACAATAGCAGTGCTATAAGCATTGTTAACAAACCAGTCAAGCACCCCAAAACAAAGCACATTGAGATCAGGTATCACTTTATCAGAGATTGTAATGAAAAGAAACTAATTCAAGTTGCTAAAGTTCATACTGACAACCAGTTTGCTGATCTATTCACTAAAGCTTTTGATGTGGGTAGATTCACATTCTTGGTCACAAGTGTGGGCATGATCAACTCTGAATGAGCTCATGTTTTAAAAAGTGTTTACATACCTGTTATTGGTTTATTCTTTGGTGCTACTAACATCTTTCTCAGGAAGTTATTACCTTGCTCAGAGTACCTTAAGCTTCAAAAAGTGTAAGTATAGTTAATGCTGCCAGTGCAGTTTTAATACTGCCAGTGCACAGTTAATACCGCTCTCAGTTAATACTGCTAGTTAGTTAATACTGTTAGTGGTTACTACTGCTCTCAGTTAATACTACTAGTTAGTTAATACTGTTAGCGGTTACTACTGCTCTCAGTTAATACTTCTAGTTAGTTAATACTGTTAGTGGTTACTACTGCTCTCAGTTAATACTGCTAGTTAGTTAATACTGCCAGTGGTTAATACTGCTCTCAGTTAATACTGCTAGTTAGTTAATACTGCTAGTGGTTAATACTGCTCTCAGTTAATACTGCTAGTTAGTTAACACTGCTAGGAGTTAATACTGCTTATGTCCCGAATCGTATAAATACCCTTTTTGCCCGCCCAAAAGTTCATAACGACTCTTTGCTTTCTATTCATCTGCTCTCTAACCCTTTTCTCTCAAGCACCAAGTGTTGCAGTCAAGATTACTCAAGCACAATGGCATCCATGACATTCATTGATGAGCACAACGAGATTGCGAAGCTACAGAAGCCGAAACAAGCTGCTGGATTTCACCAGGTTGTGGATTTTCTCAAGTCCAGCCACAATGCCCATGCTCTTACTGTGTCGCCAACTATCTACATAGAGCATCAAAGACAATTCTGGGCAAATGCCACCATAGTCACAGAGAATGGTGTGCAGATAATCAAGACTCGGCTGTGTGACAAACCCTTGTCAGTTTCTGAAGAGGTGATACGCATCTGTCTACGTCTAGACGATGCTGCAGGTATTACTTCTATTCTAAATGAGGACTTGTTCTCAAATTTGTCAAGAATGGGGTATGGAGGCCAATTGGGTGGTTTTAAATTCTCAAAAGCAAAATTTTATACCCAATGGAGTTTTCTTGTTCATACCCTAATGCACTGCATTTCCAAAAAGACTACTGGATGGAGTGAGTTTAGCAGTACCATTGCATATGCTTTGGTCTGCTTGGCCACTGCCAGAAAGTATAATTTTTCAAGAATGATTTTCAGTGATCTTGTATCAAACTTGGGAAGCAAAAAGAGTTTTTACATGTACCCAAGGTTTGTACAGGAAGTTATAACCCATGAATTGACGGATATGCCTCACTTTGATGAGGTATATGTACCCAAAATTCCCAAAGGCAAGGTCTTTTCAAACATGAAGAGATCTCCATTGGACTCGGAAGGAGTTGACACCCCATTGTTCTCTACAATGATGGTGGTGTCCCACAATGAAGAAGGTATGGCAGCAGGGTCAAGGCCCTCATTAGACCATCCCACTGCTAGCCAATCCCAACCTACACCCTCCATATCAATCCCTCAGTCTCTTGTTCAAAAGCCAACTTCTCCAATAACCCAAACTTACATAAGGAAAAAGGTAAAGAAGGCTCCTTCCCTTCTTGTACCTTCACCCACTGAGCCTTTAAGACCTCTAATGGAGAATTCTCCATTAGAGAATATCTACAGGGAAACCACAGGGGTGTCTCCCAACCCCAAGGAGGTGCTCACTGAGGAGATGTTTGAGCATATGGGTGCTAAGGCTGCCACTACTCCTGCTAACACAGAGGAGGTCAGTGGTAACATAAATAAGACATTTCCCATGGCAACTTTGGGTGAGCAATCATCCAAAGGTCCCAGGTGCCAAGAAACCATGGGGGTAGCAGGTGCTTCTGTTAGGCAGAAGACCTCTATTGCAAAAAGATCCCATGATCCTTCAAAAGGGGGTCACACTCCTGGAGTAGGTGAGGACAGATATAACTACTATGAATTGATGGAAACAATGGGCAACATCAACATGGATGTGATCAACCAAGGAAAAGACATAGAAGAGCTGAAACTAATAGTCCCGTCTCAACAAGCTCAGATTTCCAAACTGAAGAACTTGGTGAAGAAATTAGTCCAGAAAAAGAGGAAGAAACAGTTTGTGCTTAGAAGAAGGAAACCAGTAACTGATGCTCCCAAAAAGGGGGAGTCAGAAGCTAAGGACAAATTGGAAGCTGATACAGATAAGGGGGAGAAACATAGTGTTGAGGGAGAGATTGATGAAGTAAGTAAAGAAACTGTACAAGTAGCAGAAACATCAAGCAGAGCAGCAGTAAAGGAGCAAGCAGCAGTAACATTTAATGCTGCTGGTTCAAGCCAAGCAGCAGAAACTGTTAATACTACTGAACTGAAAGAAGCAACAGAAATAGTGCAAGAAGTTCTGACAGATCTTGAGATTGCAGAAAACTTAATCAAAGCCAAGCATGATACTCCCAAAGTCATCTCAAAGGCCAAAGGAGTTGTCATCAAAGAACAAGGTGAAGTGATCAAGAAAGCTAGTGTTGAGAAGATGGCAAGCAAAGATAAAGGCAAAGCTAAAATGGTGGAATCTGATCAACCAATCAAAAAGCAAAAGTTGGTTGAGTCAAATGAAGCTTTGGCCAAGAAGATACAAGCTGATATTGAGCAAGAAGAAAGGGTTCAGGTTGAAAAGGACAGAGAGATGGCTAAGGCTCTAGCTGCTGAACTGAATGAAGCTTATCAGCAAAGCCTGGAAACTGAAATTGCACAGAAGAAAGCTGCAACTCTGAAGAAATCAGTGGTGGTAAAAACAGCTGCAAAGAAGAGACAACCCTCAAAGACCTTCCTAGGTACCCAAGAGAGAAACAAGATGATTACATTTCTCAAAGGTGTTGTAGGAGTCAGAAAGGAGATGTTCTCAAAGATGTCTTTTGAGAAGATTAAAGAGCTGTACAATTCTGAAATGACCAAGCTTCAAGGGAATGAAACTGCCAGGGTGGAAATGGAGAAGAGAATGAAAGAAAGCAATGACTTCATGATAGAAAAACCCTTTCTAGATGAGCAAGAAACACCACCAAAGAAAGAAGCCACTCTTGGTGAAATTCTAAGGACTTTAAAAAGAACCAAGATGATGGCAAGGAGAAAGTCAATCAAGAAGCCTAGAATAGCTATAGAAGAAGCTGAGAAGGTTGCTGAAGAAGAAGGGGCACCTAAGCCATCTGCACAGAAAGAACCAGCAAGAACTGATGATGTAAATATGTACATGGTAGTGATGGACAAAGTGCCTGAACCAATTTCAGCTGAACCTGTTGAAGTGAAGCCACCTGAGATTATTCTATGGGACACAATGAAGGTTGATGGGAAGGAATACATAAGGCTCAAAAGAAAGGATGAAAAGTATGAAGTGTATAAGACTTGGGCAAAGATTGTAAGAACATGCTCCAGGTCAGATTTAGAAGAGATGTTTGACATAGGAATGAAGTTGTATGCAGATCAACTGAAAGCTCCAGAGATTTCAATTACAAAATTAGTGATGGAGTATCTGTGTATGATGTTCAAACCTGAAGAAGTGGAGCATGTGATCAGAAATGTGTTCAAAACTGTCAACAATTAGACTCTATATGAAACTAGTGGAGTATATGCACTAACTATGGACATAAATCACATAGAGTACTTTCTAGTGGATAGAGTGTACAATCACAGCAGACTAAAGCTTCATGCAATGTTGAAGAATAAGCTAGGATTAGTTCCAGATTCAGAGATGGCTAAGTATTTGATTCAAAGAACAATCAATCAGAGTTTGGGGTTGGATGCAAATACAGGTGTATGAGCCATGAAGTTTTGGGAGCATCTAAGAAGACCTTTTGATGAACTTGACTTCTCTTCCTAAAAGTCAAGTTAGGGGGAGATTGTTGGGAAATTCAGAAATACACAAGTACAGTTAATGCTTCTAGAAGAACTTGATTACTACTTTTGAGATTAATATTGCTGAGTGAAGTTAATACTGCTGATCAAGATTAGTTTTGCTAAGTCAAGATTAATACTGCTAGAGAAGATTACTACTGCTAAGCAATTTTAGTACTGCTAGTAGTTAGTACTGCTAAACATTAATACTGCTCAAAGTATTAATACTGCTGAAGACTTAGTGCTGCTTATGAGATTATCAAGATTTGTGCAGATCAAGTTTGAAGATTATGGAAAGCTTGGAGATAAAGATGGAAGATTATTTTGAAGATCTTTTATTATTTGTAATTATCTTTTATCTTCATTATATAAAGAATAGTTTAGAATTGATAAATATAGAATTCTGAATTTTTGTTTTGATAGAGAGAATCAACCTCAAGGTTTGTAATCCTAATTCTAGAGAAGTAGAATTCGTATTGGTGAGCCTGTTCATCAATATTGAGGTTGAGTGTTGAATCTTGTAGCTTTACAATCATTTAATAAAGTTTACAAGTTGTTCTTCTGATTCACTGTTTTCGTTGATTACTGAATATTAAAGTGTTATTCCGCAAACTTCTTTAATATTGTTTCTGAGTGTTTATTCTTGTTTAGAATTAAGATCCTGACCAAAACAAAAAGATGTTGTTAATTTGGTTCAAAACACAAGATTTCAGAAAGTGCATACAATGGGAAGAACTACGTAGTTGCACTTCTAACTGGGTACCGTGATCCTCCTATTGATGTTACGATAAGAGAATATGGCACCCCTGCAACAGAGGCGCAGAGTTGATGTTAGAAGATGATGATGATCTAAGAGACGATGAATATGTTGAAGGCTTGAGGCTTCGATATATTGATTGAGAGAATAAACTTACAATATGACAAAGTAATAATGAAAAAAGTTAACCTAGACTAGAAGATACAAGGGTTTTATATACAAAGACTATATGGGCCCATGGGCCTGGGCCTTATACACAGATATACACTAACAGTTGAGATGGCAAACCTCTGGCTCAGTCGTCTTAAATCGCTTTCCATTTTGACTGCAACAGAATGCATCAGCAAACATTTGGTTCACAAGTTTAATAAGCACGTTATACCGATCTTCCACCGCATCATTTCTGATGAAAACAGAGGTCGTGATGTTGCACAACTTAAAAACTTTGGTGCTGTTTAATTCAGTTTTACTGCTGTCAACACTTTATGTACTCAAAAAGTGTAGCAGATCGTGAGCCATAAAGACTTGTGCAGAAAACTATTGGTGTATTGGTGTCGTGAAATAGAAATAGCGATGCTGAAATTTGGCTTTGTGCAGCAAGTTGCTCTCTCTATACATGTGAAGAAGATTGTAGTTCACAGTTGTTGTGTTGCTGTTTAAGCTGTTTGCTGCTGTTTATGATCTTGTAGAATTCAAAAGGAGAAGATCATTTACAAGTTGTGTTGACAGAGCTTAGACAGATGCAGAAGTTCGGGACAAAACATATAGTATGCAGAGCTTCATCCTTTGTGCAATCAGAGCTCTAACAGCCGATAGAAAGTTCGAAAATTTTTGTTCAAAAAGTACAAATCAGAACCTTAGTGCCTACTTCCAGATTTCAGAGTTTTGATATGTTCAAAATTTTGATCAGAGATTGCTTAGGCTGTCCAGAGGTTAATAAATGATATCTGCAGAAGCTGTACACAAAAGTTGTTGCATAGAGCTTCTTTATGGCTATACAGAGGTTGTCCACCGAGAGAGGATAGCAACAAGAGTGTGAAAACAGAGGTGATACCCAGGTTCTTAGCTTAATTGTTTACCCTGAGTTGGTTTTAAGGACAGTCATTCTGTTAGATCCCAATACAAGCAACAAAATTTCTACACTTTTTGAACAAAAAAGTTAACATGGACCGTAGCAAACAGATTGTTCGATCATAACTCTGCAGAAACCGAATCTATCCATAACTTTTCTGCCTGCTTCACATTTTTTTAAACACAACAGTTATTTTTTGCTTTGACAGCAACTTGTTGTTTTACATATCGAACAGAACAACGATTTTATGCTTTGATTCTTTTGTTGTAAATTGAACACAAACAACAACGAATTCTCTTTGGACAACACCTTAATCGATTAGTTTGAGATGAAATCTGGATTGTTCAAATTTAACCACAACACTGGAATAAGCTTCCAATAACTCTTGATCAATGTTGGAACAAATCTCTCACAAACTCATGCTATCAAACAGCAAAAGTAATTCTGGTTTTATTCTAACACCAACAACATTCTGCTGAATTTTAGAATTCTGCATTAACTTTGAACATAGTGTAAGCAAACAAATCCAGAATCCGACTTATATATCAAAATTTCAGCTTGATCATGATATGGTAACGAATATGTTGAAGAACATGCTGTCACATGAATTCTGATCAAGAATCTTTATTATGATCATAGGACTGAAATCTGGAATGCTTCAGTTTGAATGATTTCTGGAATAATATAATCGAACTTTGAGCAGGCTGTGGTCAAAATAATATTATCGAACTTTCGAAATCTTTATTATGATCATGTTATCACATGAATCTGTTAGATCCCAATTTTCGACATCCATCTGATGGCAGCGGCAGAGGCTATCGCTGTAGTTCTAGAAGAATAGTCCAAACCAACTGCCTTCGCTTCTGAAATAGGTTTCTGGACATTCAAACTTTGTATAAAATTTTGCTTATGGATTGTTACTTCTGGAGAGCATGAGAACATCTCTGGACTACATCAAATCATTTTCACACTCTTTTAACAGTTTGAATAATGTGTAGGCTGAACGTTTCGAATCACAAGAATAACTTCCGAGCCCACTACTATTTCCCCAACACAACTCAAAATCTGAAATTTGCTGATTTAACTCTGAATTAACAAATTTATAACTTTGTATACATTTTGTTGCACTTCAATTTCATCATCAAAACACACAAAAACATTACTCAACTTTGTCCATTTGAATGTTGTCCATTTCTAGTTTCAAGCATAATCTGTGATTTCAATATATCTGGATCAACGAAGCATAAACATTTTGTTTGAACCTCTTGAATCATAGGACCTGCAACACCATTTTGAATCTGTCCACAATTCTTAATCCAAGTCTGCTAGCTGCTCCATTTCAAATATGTCCGTAAGCTGTTGTCAACACAATTCTGATCAAACAACAAACTTTGTTCTAGCATGAACTGTTACAGCTGCACATGGTAGCTTGCTTTATGGAATAGCATAAATCGTATGAACAACAACCACGATCTGCTGAATTTACAACATATCAACATGGACAACAGCAAATCTGTTTTACATTCTGTTTTGATCAAATTAACAGCACCTTTCTGTTTTGAATTTGCATATGAACATATTTGAGATCTTGCTGTCTCAAAATCAAATTGACAGCCTGTTTAGATTTGCATATTTCAAATGTTCTTTTGGTGCTGCACTTCAAGCTTATACACAATATGAATAAGATATGTATATCAACAACATAAACATACAATTGTAGGCTCTTTTTGAACATATGAACAACATGAACAAGACCTGTTGAACAGGTCTATAGTTTTGGAAATCACTAACATACGCATATCTGGATAGTTTTATCAAGAACAGGCCTCTAATCCCATTCTGATTATTCTTGATCAAAATAGACAGCATCAATCAACCATTTAATAAAAGTCGTGGCCATAAACTATTTATTAGCCAGACGAATTGGACTGTTAGAACCGTGACTATTGTTAATCATTTAACCATAATGATTTATTTTAACTGTGACTTTATGTAAACTTATAGCCACAAAAATTTCATATCTAACATAGCCAAATAATGATTTATACTTACGTTAATTTTAACTGTCGTATGAGTCAAGTTTTGGTCACATAATATAATTGAGAACGTGGCCATTTAATTACATATAGTTACACTTAAAATTTTGGAAATGTGGCTATCGGTTACTTTTTTGTCACGTAAGATGATAAAAATCGTGGTTATAAACTACTTATTTGTCACACGAACTGAATTGTTAGAAGCGTGACTATTAGTTACCTAATAACCAGATAGTTATATTTTAGCCGTTGCCGTAGCTATATTTACAACCATACAACATTTATATCAGTTGTAGCCAAATATGACTTTTAGTCACGCTTATTTTTTAAAACTATGTCTAGTAGTTACTTTTTGGTCACAGAAAACCATAAAAATCATGGCTAGTTCAAGATATGTCGCTACGGTTTATCTTAGAACCATAGCTACTTGTTATCTTTTGGTCATACAAAATAATAAAAACTTTTTCTATAAACTATTTACCTGTCACATGACTTGAATGTTATATAGAACCATGACTATTGGTTACCTTTTAGTCACATAGAATCATTTTAACTATGGCCTTAGATATATTTATAGCCACACAAATTTCATATTAACCATGGTCAAAGCATGATATATGATTACACTTAATTTGTAAAACCGTGGCTAATAGTTACCTTTTTGTCACACAAATAATTAAAAGTGTGACCATAAACAACTAGGACCTTTGGCTACGTTTAACAAATTTCCGTGGCTATGTATTTTCTTGCTTTTGGCCATGAAAAAATGGCTTCATGTAGCGATATGTATCTCTATGGCCACATAAAATAACCGTCACAACATAAAGTCATGGTATGAACAAAAAATGTGACTATATATCGATTTATAGCCACATTTTTTTACCGTTACTAGCCACAGTAAAAAAACCGTGGCCAAAAGGAACCATTTAGTCACGATTATATCTAAGCAGTGATTTTAAGTTTGGATGTGTTTGGTAATGGTCATGATTATTGAGTTAAACCATTGCTAAAACAATACTCCATCTTTAATTACAACTTTTAGCCACAGTTCTAAACCCAACCTTGGCTAACCTGTATTTATAAAACCGTGGCAAAAATTTATTTTTGTACTAGTGTTATTCAGTCATTTCCACCAAGAATACCCCAAAGCAAAACATTCCCTTAGACACCTCTAAATACGACGCATCAAGGTCTCCTCAATAATTGATTCATACTTAAAGTCTAACTCGACATTCTCACCACATGCCTCCAATAATCATTACCACCAAAGAGTTATCATCTTTCGACAAAATTTCCTAACAACTAGTTTGGTCTGATCCAACACAACCTTAGATCCGTTCCTCAAGCTGACATAGACACGATAACTGCAAGGGCTCCCAAACTTCCATAGGCCCAAGCATTGGCCCAATGTTTCCTCCAGAAGCGTACCATTATGCTCTACAGATAGTCGATTATCCCAAACCCCATGGTTACACAACTCCCATAATGCTTTCAATCATTAACCGATGAATCAACGAAAGTCGTGACGATTACCGAAACACCAATGATTGATTCTTAATTATCAACATCTAAAATCTTCAAGGTTACCACCTAACCTGCAGACACACCAGGTCCAACGGAAGTGCACTGAAACACCAACAGTCATTGTCCATGAAACCGAGCGTTGACACCTATCATCGGAATGGCCATTCTGCAAACATGGGTATACCACAAAATATTTCGCTCCAGGGTTGCTATGTTGAAAAGGTTGATGCCTACTCAAGAAAATAAAACCCCAAATCAAACAGCTTCACTAGCCAACCATAGCTCATCATTATTCACGAATACCCATCAAGATAGTACACCATCGACACATAGTATGTTGTCGTACCAATGGACCACAAATTCAAAACCAACCATACCCAAACAACCGCACACGGTTTTAACCCGAAGGTTTGTCGAAGCATAAAGATCATCACTTAATTAACTGGGAGAGAGTATAAGTCTAACGCCTCAAATACTTCTGTGTGAACTAGTTCATGAGATGAAGTCCAAAGATTCAAAACTAACCATAAGTCAGGTCCTCTGACGCTTCAAACCCCGAGGACTACTTTAGTCCTTAATCTCAACCTCTATCACAAGAGGGCTTACATCTACAGCTCTATTGAGTTCAAGGTTTTTAAACTACCATGCCAATTTGAACTTTTATAAAACCTCTAAATGTAAAAGCTTTATAACGATTAATCATACGAATAAAATCTACTACCTTTTACTCGGTAGGTGTACAAGGTGGTCACCACTGACACACGTATAAAATCATTTAGAAAACTATCTTATTTTTATTCAAGCTAATAATGACGATGAACAAGGATATACAACAAGTTTTAAGAATGGACCACTATGGTCCTAACATGCATAAATTTTATGCCATGAATGAGAAATAATTTTACGTACTAAGACAGTGTATAACAAGGCGTTTGTACAAAACTACAGAAGGGAAATTCATGAAATCAATTTCTAGAAATGTTTGTAATAAGATTTCCCAACATGACTCGCATACATCAGTTTATTCCCCAAAACTTAGTAAAGACAGATGCATGCGATTTGATCAATCGTAAGAATAATTTAGTTTGATTCGAAACTTTAGGCCGTACCGATAAAATGCTTGTAAAACCCAAACAGAATTTTCCATGATATCAAACTCTCAAGGTCTTCTCTCTTTTAGCCACAACAAGGCACGGAATAAGATCGCACAACAAAACTTGCATGAAACAGTTTATTTCACAAAATTAGTGACGTGATATGTGCCTGCACTTTGGTTAAAACATAAAATAATGTATGTCGGTTTCAAGTTCAAAGCCAAATAATAATATGCTCTTATCGTTCTAAAATGTTAGCTAAAACACTATGACGGAAGTTCCAAATAGACATGTATGCATACCATATGCAACCAAACAACTCACAGAAAGCTCAAGGAAAACTATACCACTTGACGCCATTAAAGTCACCCCATTAAATCCACAAAATCGCATGAATTAAAATCCTCAATAAAACTCAAACACCAAGATAATGGGAGATAATTTTTCGTCCAAAATGTTAACATACGTGGAGGAGATCCAATGTTAAAGTCATAAACTGCAGTTACTTATCCAAGTCCCTAAACAACATCAAAATACACACATCACAAAATCCGAAATAACGTTGGACAACAATGTGAATAAAGAAAATCTTCAACAAAGTTTGCAACTCATGCCATAAAACAATTTGTGCATGCTCGAAATCATGGTTCAAAACCTTGTGTGTGCTAAAACATCGCTCCAAGATTTTCAATTTAATTCACATGGCGATTCAGAAACATGAGAAATAATTGATGCAATTTACTTTAGAAATAGGTTATGTGCGTGCAGTTGATCGGCACTCAACATCTCGAAACCACGCCCCTTAATTTTTCTTAGTCACACTATCGTCATCGAGATGCTTAAACATCTCAAAGCAATAATCGAATATTTCATCGGTTCACCTTATCATTTCTCCTCAAAAAAAGTCAATTCCATAAGGCTAAGGTTCTATCACCACCATCAATTACGACCCGAAACGGTCCACTTAATGCAATTACCATGCTTATTGTCACTCCAAGTGATGAATGCTAAAATCATCAGCCTCTCCTAATGGCTACCCACCTAAAAACTTCTTTACTACCCCAACTGTCGTCACATCAAGGTAGTCCAAGCAAACACATGTAACTCGTAGTAGTGATGGCCAAAAATCGGGCTCCAACCGAGCCGGGCCGGGCCAAAACGGGCTTCGGGCCCAAACAGTGAAAGTGAAAACTGGTTTAATCGGGCTTCGGGCCGGGCTTCACCCGAAAATGTGTGGCCCGGTTAGGCTTGGGGTAAACCGGTTTAACCAAAACCGGGCTGGGCCCAAAACCGGGCCAAGATCGGGCCTCGTTTTTTTTTTATAATTTCTTTATATAAAATAGTTAATTAATTACTAAACTTTAAAAAATAAAAATTGATTTGATCACTAAAATTCACTTTAAAAATACGTTTTATTTATAATAAATCTCTAAAATACACTTTAAAAATACATTTTATTTATAATTTTAAGTTACAAACTTACAAATTACAATATATAAATTCTAAGAACCCGAAGGTCCCGCTCCCGAACTCCCACCCTCACCCCATCCCCATGGATTGTAATTGTACGGATTGTATGGATTATACTCTGGATTGTAGTTTTCAAGAGCTCCGTACTTTTACAGTCGATCAACAGCCGTATTATCATCAAGGCAGTCGATGTTCGGTTCTTCTTCTTCATCGTCGTAATGTGAGACGCCACTACTAGCATCGTCCTCGGTTACGGTTCTCGGCATACTCAATCCTTCGTCCACTTCGTTTTCGGCTAAGTTTAATTCCACATCGTCTATATCCGCCTCCAGGCTTGTTTCATGTTGAATTCTTTGTTGGCTATCCAAGTAATCCTTCAAACATATGCAACACTCTACCGACTCCGGGGTTAATCTTAACCAACGCTCCGATATGATCCTGCCACTAAGAGAAAAAGCAGACTCCGAACCTACGGTACTAGCTTGGATTGTTAGTATATCAAGGGCAATAGATGCCAAAACCGGGTATTGAGGTTGTTTAACTTTCCACCATTCTAATAAATCTAGTGATTCAACATCGTTGATGGTTGTGGAGGATGCCGCTATAAAATTAGTATGTATTTACATATTGAATTCACCCAAATTATCCCCATCAAATCTAGATTTTTTACTAGATTCATTTAAAACCGAGTTCATTAAATTTGCCATTAAGTCGGACCGGTTTCGACCACGAGAACTAGAACTAGAACTAGAACCCGGTGAAAACATTTGAGTTGTAAGGGTTTGTTGGCTTTCTCCCCCATAATTAATTCTATAAATATCAAATAATTGATGAAAATCACTATTAAATTGTAGTATGCGGTTCCTTGAAAAAGAAGAATTTGTAGCCGTATCCAAACTAAACACTACACATATTGATTGTATTAAAACTTCGACACCCGTAACATTTAAATACGTGTTTAATGCCGCGACACAAAGAAAACTGAAGGGGATCTCTTTAAAATATTTTAACAATTTTGCTTTCATTGGTGAAATGTTCTTCGTATTGATAAATTTTACTTGCCAAAATATATATTTGATTTAAAAGTAAAGGGCTTGTTGGATAATAAATACCGGATAACATAGTTGTTGCAGTTTTGAAATCGCCTAAAATATCATTTAACCCTTCAAGCATTTGCCAATCATATTCAGATATCATGTTATCCGGGTATTGAATGTTATCAAATGCTTGAATATATAGTCTTTGTCTTAATAAATTATCCATCATTTTGTAAGTCGAATTCCATCGAACTAGCATATCGTGTGCCGGTCCCAAAGCTTTAAAACCGACATCTTTGCAATATTTATTATATGCTTGTTGCATTTTTTTACCTTTTGTGAAAATCCGGCGTAACATAAGCCTAAACTTAGATAAAGAATGTTTACATACTACTAAGTCGTCTTGAACGACTAGATTTATTATGTGTGCGCAACAACGTGTATGAAATAATTTTCCATTTAAAATAGGGGATAAAGCCAACCTTAATTTGTCCACGCATAACGTATTATTACTAGCATTATCAAACGAAATACTAATAACCTTATTAGTTAAATAATAATATTCAATGTTTCTCATAATTATACTAAATTGACGTTCACCCGAATGTGGCGAACCAAAGTGCTCAAACGTGATTACACGTTTGCATAATTGCCACAATTGCGGCACAATCCAATGTGCCGTTATGCATATATAAGATTGTGGCAATCCGAATGGTGCGATCCATATATCACACGTTAAAGAAATGTTATTGGGTAATGATAAAAACATTTGTCGCGTATCTTTTTTGGCCATTTTCCAAAGTTTTATAGCATCACGTCTAAGAGTTTGATGACTTACCGAACCCACGTAACGTGGTTGGAGCGAGAGTTTGATCATCTTCGTAATGTAAGGATTGTCGAAATGTCCGAACGGCAACCCCACTTGAATGACACATTTCATTTGCATTTCTCGGGCCAACGCGGCATCATACGACCATAATTGACCGGAATTGTCAAGTATGAGTTGATTTGGATCGTCACCTGATTTCAACTTCTTGCACGAAGACTCGTAGTGGTGCTTTAACGTGGTATTTGCGGCCGCCGCAAGGAGATCTCTACACCGTTTGCATTTCACTTTTTTTGTACCGTCGGGGAGCATCACCAAGTTGAAATGGTTCCAAATTGGTGCTTTTCGTCCATGCTCGGCAATAACTTGGTAATTTTGTTCGGCCATTTTGAGAGTAGAGACTTGAGAGTAGAGACTAGAGAGTAGAGACTAGAGAGTAGAGACTAGAGAGTAGAGAACTAGAGATATTAGACTAGAACTTGCGAGAAACAAATATAGCGAGAGCCGATAAATGAGAATTGTATGCATTTTTTGCGTTTTTTGTAAGTTGGTGTCACTATCCATAACCAACAAAAGTATTTATAGGGGTTTGGAGTGGTAAAAAAAATACAAAAAAAAGGGTCAAAAAATGGTCTTAAACGTCTAGAAAACGGCTAGTTTTTTTTGAAATACCGAAAATCGGGCTGGGCGGGGCCAAAAACCGGGTCGTGAACCGGTTTCGAGCCAAGCTAGGCCGGGCCGCCAAAACACCCAAAAACTCAAACCGGTCCAAGATTTCGGGCTTCAAACCGGTTTGGCATCAGGCCGGACCGGGCCGGGTTTTTAGGCGGGTCGGGCTCGGTTAACTCGTCGGATCGGGTCGGGCCGAGTTGGCCATCACTAACTCGAAGGTTCACCATAACACTGGCCAGGTGCAATTATGAACGTACTGTACATGATCATCCTTGTTACCCTCGGCGTGTTTCCCGTTCCTAGTGACTCCAACTACCTCGAATCATCAAATCTTAAAGTGCCAATTAGTGGAACTTCACTTTCAATCACTTAAAACTAACGCTAGTTCGAGTCTAGGCATCCAAAATCAACACCTAATTCTCTCGAACTTAAGCTCTGATACCAACTTGTAACACCCTCAAATTTGGTAAGAGCAACTAATTAAAAATTTCGACATTACATCAAGTAAAAGATAACTTTCCAAAATAAAACTTTCTATTTAACCTCAACGATATAAACTCCAGTTTTATACAAAGACTAGACCAAAGTCGGTGTTACTTAATCCCAACTATAAGTTGCTCTTCCCGAAACAAGTGCGGAAGACTTCACTAAGATAATCACCTTTTGATCATACAACTAGCACTCCTCTCTACACAGTGTCACTAGAGCTATCCCCAACCGAACCTGTTGCACATGCCGACAAATAAAAGGTTAGGCTAACGCCTAGTGATTTCAAGAGTTTTCCACATGAATAAAGATATCGTTGAAAAGAGGTAATGCAGTTTAAATCATAATCTTTCAAAATGATATGCTTTGAATATGAAAACGACTCGTTTTCCAATAATATGCATTTTGGGCAAAGAAACACCAATATAAATATTTTCAAACCTAACCTACTTTGGGGACAAGGTCCCAACATATAACGTTCTTTCGTAAATTAATTTCAACCAAAACTCACTCAAAACGTGAATAGAAATCAATCTCTCCATTTATGAAAGTGCGGTTAAAACTTTATATACCGAAACACCCAAAGCACGGCTGGTGCATAACACTCCACCCATAAATCATGGTTAAAAATCCATTTATACAAAACATCACCGAAACTTGGATAATAAAACTCAATACCCAAAAACAACACCTTTTAGTGACGGGGATACCCGAATTCCATCGAAAGTGGCAGGCACACAAAGTTAAGCCACTTATCAATGTTCTTGAGCTTCACAAAGAGCCATGGATCCACTAGTAATAGTTTAGACTTGTCACAATTTTATTTGTGACCAACTATAGTTAGAGATACAGTCCTCAATACCATTTATTTCCAAATATGCATTTCCAAGTTTAACTACTGATAAAAATGAAAATCATAAACCACAAGGCTTGTGGTGTACCGGTAATCACCTGGGGAATTCATAGCGCTCAACCCGGGTTCGATTCCCTGCATTCGCAACTTTGTGGCCACTGGGTTTAACCTAAGGGTTGCATGCTTTCGCAGTCGGTTTCTTTGCCAAGGGATTAGTCTAGGCCAAAGGCCCAGGATACCCTTTCCCAAAAAAAAAAGAATGAAAATCATAATATGAGACTATATACATTCTTTCAAGTACCTCACATAAATGTGCATGTAGTACTTTATATAAATACTTTCTTTTAAGTACCTCACATAAATGTGCATGTAGTACTTTATATAAATATTTTCTTTCAAGTACCTCACATAAATGTGCATGTAGTACTTTATATAAATATTTTCTTTCAAGTACCTCACATAAATGTGCATGTAGTACTTTATAAAACATCTCATTTCATGAATGATGCATAAAACCCGACAAACACTTAAAAGTGTATTTTTGACCAAAGATCTATTTATGAAATAAATCATCAAAACATATTCATTTGTGACACCTTTATCAAAATGCCCAAAAATCCCAAAGGTGGGTGTTTTTTAAAGTTTAATAGGCTAAACACTTCAAATAATCAAAGGTTACCAAATAACTCAACAATTGATAATTTCATGTAAAACACATAAATGCTTTAAAATAGACATTTTGGCATGTACAACGTTTTCACAAATCAACTTGAACTCACCTTGCTAGATTTAGGCTAAATCTATGATTTACCCCCAAAACTTGAATCTCGTTTGGTGAACACCTGAATCTCCAAGAAATCTACCTATACCTTAGATCCATCACACCTACAAGGTCACCTTCACTACACAAGTCATCAAAATCACACCCAAGTTGAAGCATGAAAGGGAAAAGGATGAAATCATCAAACACTAGCTTAACATTGAGAGTGATGAGGAGCTTACCACCACAAAATACTCTTGTATTCTCCAATAGACTACAAATATCTTTCTATATCCTTGAAGAACTCTCAAAAACGAGACCATGGAAACTTGAATCACCAAAAATGGAGTTGTGATGCAAAAGTTATGAAGAAATGAAGTTCTAGGGCTGAAAATCGGGTTTTATGCTCGAATAGGGCGTTTTGCGACTTACCACCCGCGGAATAAGTCGCCCGTTTCCCCCTAAGTCGCGTGGGTGGCTCTAAGTCACTACATAAGTCGCGTAGTACACTTTCCGCCCAGTTTTCTTCTCGTTCACTGTTTTAGCCGTAACTTCTTCGTTATAGCTCCGATTTTGCTCCGGAAAGAACCGTTTGACTCGTAATTGAATCATTCATCCACCAAGACTATAAAATATAGAATTCAAGTCCAAAATACTATATCTTATTTTTCCCTTAAAATACCGATTCTGTATTAACTTGAAATGATACTTTTCAAAATTCGAGGTGTTACATGGTATCCCAACGTGCAACAGGTGCAAAAACTTCATCATAATCGATGCCATGCACTTGAACATAGCCCTTCGCAACGAGTCTTGCTTTAAACTTGTTAATTTCTCCCTTCTCATTCATCTTGGTTTTGACAACCCACTTGACACCGATCGTCTTCTTCCCAGCAGCCAACCAGCTCCCAGGTCTTATTTCGTTCAATGGACTTTATTTCTGCATCCATTGCTTCTCGTCATTTTCTTTTCTTCACATCTTCGAGGTATGTTACCGGGTCTTCTCGCACGGTGCATAAAGCGAGGTGTTATTCATCTTCTTCCATATTGGAAAGTCCTTCCCCACTTACATAATTTGTAAGTATCTTGGTGTAGTTCTTCTTCATCCTTCTTGAGCCGGTTGTTTTGTATCATCACTTTGCTCACCAACCTCATTTGTACTTCCTCCTAGAGTTGGTTGTTCATTCTGATCATGTTCTACAGGCGTGTATTGAGAGCTTGATTCCTTGCTAGGCACCGTTATTGTCTCCATAGTCTTCATTGCCTTCTTCATTTATAATCAAAATATCATTGTTTTCTTCTTCATTGTTCCTTCCACAATTCCAGCCCTGCTCCTCATCGAAGACAACATCCCTGCTCAGCATAATTTTATCAGTTTTAGGATCATACATTTTACAGGCTTTGGCACCATCACTTACCCCAAGAATTATGCACTATTGACACTTATCGTCCAACTTCACTCTCTTCTGGTCTGGAATATGAATATATCCAATGCATCCAAAGACTCTAAAATATTTGACAGTTGGCTTGACCCCACTCATTTAATAAGTAGGACACCTGTTTAGGATATGAACAGTCCATCTGGTAGCTTCTCCCCAAAATATTTTTGGCATCTTCCATTCATTTAATAAGCACCGAACCATATTCATTATAGTTCGGTTCTTTCTTTCGGCCACCCCATTTTGTTGTGGTGTGTGTATAAGCAACGGTGATCTGCTTCTTGATCCCTTTAGAGGTGCAAAACTCATGGAATTCTCTCGAATTAAACTCGCCTCCACGATCACTGCTTAGGCAACCTATCTTTTTTCCTGCTTCATTCTCCACCCTAATCTTTAAAATTTTGAATTGTGAAAAGGTTTCGCATTTCTCAGATAAAAAATACGTTAAAGTCTTTCTACTGTAATCATCTATAGAGCTCAAAATGTACCTTTTATCACTCACCGTGTTAGGTTTGATAGGGCCACATAGACCTGTGTATAAGCTAAAGTTTCTTTGATGCTCTCCACATTGCCTTCTTAGGAATAAACTCTCTATGTTGCTTCCCTTTTTCACATAATTCACACACGGTGCTTACCTTCTGAATTTGAGGGAGATCTTCCACCATTTGCTTATTAGATAGGAGTTGGATACTTTGTTGACTCAAGTGACCAAATCTTTTATGCCAAATGTTTGATGCATCATTACCTGAAATCTGTAGACATGTAGTCGACGGTGTTTCGGCCATGAGAGTGAACATTCTGTTTGACATCATGAATGTTTGCATGATCAGTCCCCATTCTTCATGAAAGATCTTGCAACTCCCATCCTTGAATGGAACTGTTAGCTTTCTTTCCTGAAGATGACCTACACTAAGTAGATTCAGTGTCAATTCTGGAACATAATACACGTTAGGAACCACAAGAGTTCTTCCTTTGATGACTAGTTTGACACTTCCCTGCCCTTTCACTTCCATTCTTGAGTCATTTCCTAACTTCACAGTGTATATTTCTTTCTCATCTAATGATGTGACCCAATTTTTGTCTCCTGTCACGTGGTTGGAACAACCAGAGTCCAAGAACCATACATTGTCTCTCTGCCCTCCTTCCTTCTTTACAAAGTCCATAAGCAACAATTCCTCCTTCTCGTCCAACTCAAAATAATTCACATTTATTTCCCAACTAGGACATTCTGATTGATATTTGCATAATATATGACAATTGTAACACTCAGTTGTGGCTCTGCTGTAGTTCCTGCCTCGGCCTCGTCCCTCTCTAAAGTTGCCTCTGTATTTTCCTCGTCCCCTTCCTTCACATGATATCTTGAGAACGTGTTCTTCCTCGACATTCCCTTTCATACGTTGCTCCTGGACTAATATGCTCTCTGCAGTTCGTCTAACGTGAGCATGTCCAGGTTGTAAGACTCTTCAATCGAGCATACAACGTATTTGAATCGCATGGTAAGAGATCTTAATATCTTCGGTGATCATATTCTCTGAAAATAATTCTCCACATGCCTTCATCTTTTTAGCTATTGCAAGGGTTCTTGGGAAATAGCTATTGACGGTTCCCCTTCTTTCATATGAAGAATCTCGAATTCTTTACGTAAAACTTGAAGTTGGGCTCTCTTCACCTTCTTTGAACCCTGAAATTTCTGGCGCATACTTTCTCAAATTTGTTTGCTTGTCTCAGTGTTGAGAATTGTGTCAATAATATCTCTATCAATAGATTGTTGCAGAAAATTCTTGAGTTTCAAATCCTTCAACATCTTCTCATCAATTACTTTCTTTTCTGCTTCGTAGGTACAGCTCCTGCCGGTTTACTGATCCCTTTCTCGATGAGATCCCAGTACTCTCTTGAGTGAATAAAGTTTTCCATCAACCGAGCCCAATGGTCATAGTAACCATCGAATTTTGGAATTGGAGGAACAACAAATCCCTTTTGACTGCTCCTATCTCCCATCATAATTTCTTCGTTCTCACACTCTTTCTCTCTTAACCGAATCAAGTCCCTTGTGATGGGGTTCTGATACTGATTGTTGAAATTGGTTAGTAACACACAAGTATTTGTTTGATTCAAAGGTTTGATCGATGCTTTATTACTGCAGAACTTGGCTCTATATATAGAGCAGTTTACAAACGGTAATTAGAAAAATTCAAAGGAAAATCTAAATGCATCAAACCCTACGGAAAACAGGTCAAACAAAACAACTAAACTTTATCTTTACCTATCCCAAACCTGTCCACCAATAAAAATTTTACACCTCATTTCTATTTTAATAATTAATATATAAATATATAACGGTTGTTAACTTAATCGTCTATAAATTCTTTATCCCCTGTTTCTCTCTCCCTTATAGAGTCTCTCTCTCTCTACAATATTTTATTAAATAGTTGACCACAGTTTTAGTCCTTGTGATTTGTGAAAGTTTCTATTTCAACCCCTTTAATTCATCAAAAGTTGTATTTACATTTCAACTTTTATCTTAAATGTATAATTTATGGTCTTATAAATTCTTGTTTATTTTCTTTTATTTCTAGTATGTTTTTTAGTTTTAATTTATATCTTTATTAAACTAAATTAAGTAATAATGTTTTAACTAAACCTACATTATGAACATGTATTTACTTTTATAAATTATACCAATTAGAAAAGTTTTATCAGTACCTTTAAAATTAGTATAATACTGAATATTTTTATAATTATTCAAAATTTATCCGATATATTTTTTTAAATACATCTACACTGATACAAAAAAAATATTTTTTATCATTTAAGTTGGTTTTAAAATATGTATTGTTTTTCTTTTTTATGTAAGACTAAAAATCCAAATTTGTTTATATCTATTAATAATAACGACCAACTATTTACGAGATTTATGTTGACTTTTCGGTTTTCTTTAATTTAAAAATGTTTATAAAAAAATATGTGTATCAAATAAAAACTTTATAATACAATTTTTGATTCTTTTTTAAATATATAAATTAAAATCGTTGTATTAAAAGGTAAATAACCAATTAATGATTAAATATTGTTATTGTTTCTCACTTAAAATGTTTATCCATGTTTTTTTATTTTTAAAAAAATTAATAATTTTCAATTTCAAATCTAGTTTAATTATTAAATAGGAAAAAATCAAAAATACCCCTTGACTATTAATTAAAAAAAATATTTGATAATTAAAGTTACTGTTTTAAATTTTTCAATGGTGAAATTCAAGAAAAATAAAATGTTAAAATATTTCAACTAAAACTATCACCTTTTAGTACTAACAAAACTAAAACTTGTATTTCATAAATGAAAAATGTATTAGTTTTAAAAGGAAAAAAAAAAGTCGGAAAGTAAAAAAAAAACAAAGCCTAGGGATGAAAATAAAATATTTGACAGATATGGGATAGGTAAAATGGGGATAGAGGTTTTTTTTTCGTGAATAAGTCGGCCCCGGACCTATTCGTAACAATTCTTTGCTATAAAGGGGGTTGTACTCACATATGAAATTGCCCAAGGTTGAGATTTATGATATAATAAGAGGGCCACTTTAATTAAAATCCTTCTTTGGTTTCTTAGGGGACGTTTGGTTCGTATAATGATTTCTGAAGGAATGAAATATGTCTAAAGAATTGGAATCTGGAAAGAATTGGAATTGGAATGTTATCAGGTTTGACCAAGTGTTTGGTTGGCAGGAATGAAATGTAATCAGTCAAATGAATTGGAATATGTCTGTTTGGTTTGTAAATGAATTGGAATGCATTCTGAAAAATGACAAAATACCCTTTCTTTTATTTTTATTTTTTTAATTGCCGAGAGAGAGAGGGGAGAGAGAGATTGTGAGAGAGGGAGCGGGTAGAGAGAGGGGAGAGATAAAGATAGAGAGGAGGGAGAGGAGAGAGATAGAGAGAGGAGAGAGAGAGGAAGGAGAGGAGAGAGAGGAGAGAGAGAAGAGAGAGAGGAGAGAGAGAGAGAGAGGGTTTTTAGAAGCGGCTAGGGTTTTAGAAAAGATAAGGAGGGTATTTGTGTCATTTTGAGAAAATCTGATGGAATGTCCATTTTAAGAAGGAATGACCAAATCCATGATTAAAGGAATTCAATTTCATTCAATTGGTAACCAAACAGCAGGATGGAATTTGGTCAATGAAATTGACCATTCCAATTCCATCAGATTCCGGTGGAATCCAGCGAACCAAACACCCCCTTAGTTGTCATTTACAAGTATGAGGAAAAGGAAAAGGAAAAGGAAAAGGAAAAGGAGGCCTTGCAATTACTAAGGATCATTTTGAAAGATATTATAAAACTGCCCAATGCTGAAATTGAAGATTTAATGAGAGGGCCACCTGATGAAGATGCAAAGAAAAATACTCTTCTCGAGTATTATTTCTTGCTACAGAAAGGGGTAACACTGCATTTGTAATTGAGGTCATTCAACAATACCCACATCTGGCTCTGGAGGTAAATGATGATAACCAAACTATATTTCATGTTGCTGCCTCACATCGTCACTAGGAAATATGCAGATTTGTACAGGAGAAAGATCATATCAAGATCTCGATAGTTGCACTTGAAGATAAAAATGGCAACAATAATTTGCATATAGTTGGGGAGTGTGCAAAGGGTAATAGACTACCAAATATCTCACGATTGGGTGTAAGAACTGATAAAGAACTCCGATGGTTTAAGGTACATCTTTCCCTCAAATATACGTAACAAATTTAACATTCTTGCATATCTTTTCCCTTTCTTGGTGTGTTTTAAATCTACAGAAATATCTTCTCCATAAACCTTTCCAAAAAAAATTGTGCATTTTTCTTCACAAAACAAAGTTGGTATTCCATTTGTATGTTGTTAAATCCAACTCAAAGATACATACATTTATGAAGTTGACATCTGGTATTAGACAAACTAAAAAGATAAGAGTACCCCGAGTTCGGCCATTGGTTAGGAATGACTAATAAAACCTTCGAAACTATATTGGTTGAACATTTCCCCTTTCATGTAAAATGAAATGTTTGTTGGATGATCACATCATTGATAAGTCTATGATAATGATATAATCTTTGTGATGATAGATAGTGGAGAGTAATCTCCCTGATTATCTTTGCAAAAAGAAGAACGCAGTTGGTCTAACACCGTTTGAACTATTCATCAAGAACCACAAAGATCCATCTTCAAAAGAGGAAAACATGATGAAAGAAACGGCTAGCCAATTAATGGTGGTTGCAGCACTTGTTGCCACCATTTCATTTGCAACGATATTTACATTTCCAGGTGGATACATCCAAGATACTGACACTTCTATCTTGCTCCGAAAAACCCTTTCCAAAATCTTCATAATATGTGATAGCTTGTCATTTTTATTATCGACAACTTCAATTCTGATGGTCATAAATATCCTTCTATATGATCCAAATTATCATAATTATTTAATGATTTCATCATCCTCAAAAATCATAGGCTCTATGATGTTAGTTTTTTGCTCAATAATTAGCATTATCTCACTTATCTTCTCGGCCTTTTCATACTTTATCAAAGCCATTAATATTCTCAATGGATACCAATATTCATCATTTTTTGCTCTCATGTCATACATGATGCTTATCATCACAAATAGAAGGTCTCTTTTTCGCTTTAAATCGTTCTCGTTTTAGACATTACCCTTTCATCTCGATGAAATTCCATTTGAATTGATGTATATTTGTAAGACTGTCAGGTGAGCGTGGATAATTTTGGTGATGTATTTTCCATAGGCACATCATGTCAAATATTTATAATGCTTTTAACTTATGCATCAATGTTCTTTGTATTTTCCAATTCTCCATATTTATGCATGTAAACTATGGTGATTATATCCTTTTTGATGCCCTCAATTTTGCTAAAAACGCAACAAATGTAAAAATAAGTTAACACACTTCAATATGAAAATGTTTAACATATGTTAATTAATATACATCATACACTAAAAACACATTAAACATGAAAATAATAACATAAGTCATCGTCAACGAAAATCGTCGGAGAACAAACAGGTTTGAAGGACCGGATATGGCGCCATGCAATGGCAACCGTAACCGGGTCGATCTCTCGAGTTCCGAATCCGAAAAGGAGGAGGAAGAAGAAAAAATCCATATCGTACTTCAACAAATACTTCTTTCGTCAAAAGAAGAAAACCAACACGAAGATCTTTTTCGATCGAATTGCTCCGTTCATAAAAAGGTATGTAACCTCATCATTGATAACGGGAGTTGCGAAAATCTCGTGTCCCAAAATATAGTCGATTACTTTAATCTACCTACTCAACCCCATGAAGCTCCCTATTCTCTTGGGTGGATCAAGGATGGGTTTCAAGTTAAAGTTACAAAAACTTGTCGAGTACCCATCTCAATTGGCAAATACTATCGAGAAGAAGTACTATGTGATGTCCTTGATATCGATGCTTGCCACATTCTATTGGGCCGACCGTGGCAATTCGACAATCATGCCACTTACAGGCGTCAATACGACCTCGTACTATTCCATTGTGGTGACCGAAAGATCACCGTGACTCCGGTTGATAGCTTCGATGCAGGCACCAACAAGAAGAGCAACATCAACAACCGTACTATCGGTTCGATTACTTCTCTGGTCAGACAACCACCCATTCCGGAGGAGCCATCGAAACAAGAGGATGAAGTCTTGTCGGACAAAGTTGAAGATGAAGTCGTGACCGAGTCACAACAAGAAATTGTTATCGAGGCCACAGTATCGGAACTAGATCTCGGACCGATCACCGAAGACACCGAAAGCAAGATAGTGGAAGACATTCTCAAGCCAACGAAAGCGTTGTCACAAGAAGTCAAGAACGGTGATTCCGAAGGTGACACTTCAATTATTACCGCACCCAAAGCTCCGGTTCAAACCGAAACAAATCCCGGTAAAGTTAATTTAATCCCTTACGCTTTCGAATTTGATAAAATATCGCTCGTATGGAGACGATCACGGCAACCTTAGTTTAGATTTGAAGACCGGTCAAGATTTTTGGATTTTGAAAAGCGGGATGTGGATTCAATTATTTCGAAGAAAAGAATGTTCTACGAGTCGGAGGAAGACGTTTTTCAAGTGAACTCGAGGACGAGTTCTTTTCAAGTGAGAGTGACTGATACAGGGAGAATTCGAGCGTTAATAAGGAATTTTAATAATAATTGGGAAAAAGGAAAATGGGATCGAAAGAAAAAACGAGCTCACAAGAGACTCGAAATTTGGCATCGGAAAAAGAGGCAAAGAGAAAACGCCAAATATAGAAAGGGTTACAATAGTGATCGGAAAACAAGTCGAGAATCACAAAGAGAAGCGAATGCGAGTGCCAAGCGACTTGAGCCGCATGACACACGCATGACAGTGTCTTTTGCGGCTTATTATGTGACTTCCACCCACATGCTAAATCTCAAGTGCCACAGTTGGTTTTGCCACACCATCACGTGACACAATTCTCATCCACCACAATTCTCATCCACACGTGATATGCTTTCCTCCTTCACTTCAAAGTCTTTGATTTATTTAATTAGCTTTAGCTTTGTTTAATTTCCTTTTTAATTATCTTTATTAGTTATCCTTAGGATTAGAACTAGTTCATTTCGTAATTATCTTTTTTCCTAGTTAAGTTAGGAGTAGTTTTAATTTAATTCGTAATTATCTTTTGTCTAGTTAAATTATAAATAGGATAGTTAGGTTTCATTGTTAATGAAGTTATCAATTAATAAAAGTTTAGCTTTTTAGAGAGTTTTCTCTTGAATCTGAGTTTTATGCGTCGTAATTCTCAACCGTAAATAGGTTTAGACGCTTGTCGATCCTTCCGCAAACCTATGCTGCGTCAGTTTGCGGAAGGATCGACAAGCGTCTAAACCCTTTAACGGTTGAGAATTACGACGCGTAAAACTCTAAAACTCAAGAGAATACTCTCTAAAAAAACTAAACTTTATTGATAAATAACTGAACTGATTAACAATGAAACCTAGCTATCCTATTTATAATTTAAACTAGGAAGAAAAGATAATTACGTAAAATAGACTAATCCTAATCTAACTAGAAAAGATAATTACGGAATTAAATTAAACTAATCCTAAAGATAACTAATAAAGATAATTAAAAAGAATTTAAAAAATAAAGCATAGATAATTAAATAAATCAAAGACTTTGAAGTGAAGGAGGAAAGCATATGACATGTGGATGAGAATTGTGGTGAATGAGAATTGTGTCACGTGATGGTGTGGCAAAACCAATTGTGGCACTTGCGATTTAGCATGTGGGTGGAAGTTACATAATAAGCCGCGAAAGACACTGCCATGCGTGTGTCATGCGGCTCAAGTCGCTTGGCACTCGCATTCGCTTCTCTTTGTGATTCTCGACTTGTTTTCCGATCTCTATTGTAACCCTTTCTATATTTGGCATTTTCTCTTTGCCTCTTTTTCCGATGCCAAATTCCGAGTCTCTTGCGAGCTCATTTTTCTTTCGATCCCATTTTCCTTTTTCCCAATTATTATTAAAATTCCTTATTAACGCTCGAATTCTCCCTGTATTAGTCACTCTCACTTGAAAAGAACTCGTCCTCGAGTTCACTTGAAAAACATCATTTAATTTTTGATGCAATGTTGAATCATAGAACATTCTTGTCTTCAACATATTTGGCTCCATAACTCGATCTTCAAAAATCGAAAAGGTTTCAAGTTCCAAAGGATATTGTCCTAATCATCTCCATACAAGCGATACCTTATCAAACTCGAAAGGGTAAGAAGTGACAAGATTTTTAGTAGGAATTGTTTCAATGTGATTCGGAACCTTAGGTGTTGGAATAATGGAAACGTTATAATCGGGCTCAACCTCCTTGACATCTTCTGACAACAGTTCCATTGGCTCTGGAATGTCTTCAATTATCTCGCCTTTGGTTTCTTTGACTGCTAATCCGAAATATGTTGCTGACTCTTCGGGATCAGTATAGATCTCAGGTTGTGATTCTGTTTCAACAAAAACGACTTTTTCTTCAACCTCGTCCGGCAATACTTCATCTTTAACCTTGTTCGGCAAGACTTCGTCTTGTTCCGATGGCTTCTCCGGAATGGGTGGTTGTTTGACGAGAGAAGAAACATGATACATAATAGAGTCGTTGTTGTTGTCAGGTTTGGGATATAGCTTGTTAAGGATCCGTTCATAATCTTCCGGTAATAATCGTTCCATCATAAGTTGCTTCATCCTCCTCCAAGATCGAACTGGTCTCTTTCGTTGTCGTTGTCTTTGCACAATCAATTTATCCCACCAAATGGCGGCGACACTCTTTAGACGGAAAACAACCAACTTTACCTGTATGTCTTTGGGAACATCCATAATGTCAAAGAATCGGTCGACTTCGATTTGTCAATCTAAAAATTCTTCTACTCCTTTGGTTCCATAGAAAGACGGGATGTCCACTTTTATTCGGTTATTGTGGTCATTTCTTTTCAAGTTCACTGGTTCTTCTTCCTTATCTTCTTTGGATTCGGAACTTGAAAAATTAACCCGGTTATGGTGGCCATTACACGGCGCCATAGCCGGTCCTTCAAACCTGTCTCTTCTCCGACGATTGTCGTTGACGATGTTAGGTTGAAGTCTGTTGATGTGGATAAGGCCACATTCATCTCTACTAGACCCGCTTTGGTAGTCGGCTGTCGATCTGCAATTGTTAGTGAAAAGACAGGCAAATCCTGCTCTGATACCAACTGACGCAGCGTAGGTTTGCGGAAGGATCGACAAGCGTCTAAACCCTTTTACGGTTGAGAATTACGACGCGTAAAACTCAGATTCAAGAGAAAAGTCTCTAAAAAGCTAAACTTTATTGATAAATAACTGAACTGATTAACAATGAAACCTAGCTATCCTATTTATAATCTAAACTAGGAAGAAAAGATAATTACGTAAAATAGACTAATCCTAATCTAACTAGAAAAGATAATTACGGAATTAAATTAAACTAATCATAAAGATAACTAATAAATATAATTAAAAAGAATTTAAAAAATAAAGCATAGATAATTAAATAAATCAAAGACTTTGAAGTGAAGGAGGAAAGCATATGACATGTGGATGAGAATTGTGGTGAATGAGAATTGTGTCACGTGATGGTGTGGCAAAACCAACTGTGGCACTTGCGATTTAGCATGTGGGTGGAAGTCACATAATAAGCCGCGAAAGACACTGTCATGCGTGTGTCATGCGGCTCAAGTCGCTTGGCACTCGCATTCGCTTCTCTTTGTGATTCTCGACTTGTTTTCCGATCTCTATTGTAACCCTTTCTATATTTGGCGTTTTCTCTTTGCCTCTTTTTCCGATGCCAAATTCCGAGTCTCTTGCGAGCTCGTTTTTTCTTTCGATCCCATTTTCCTTTTTCCCAATTATTATTAAAATTCCTTATTAACACTCGAATTCTCCCTGTATCATCATCATATGTTAACATGCACTAACATAATAATGTTAACATACGTTAAAACACCTTAATATGAATATGTTCATATAAGTTATCATATGTTAATTAACAAGCATAGATTATCTACGTATGTTCGTTTCCATATGCGGAAAACCAAAATACTAAAGTGTCATTCTTCTTCAAAAAAACTTGCACGATCAGCGTCTTCGGATAAAAAACGTTTGATAGTGCCCGTGGCTTCTGCCGGTTCCCATGAAATTTTGAGTTTTTACCGGAATCCAACGCAGGTTTAAATGAGAACGACAAAAAGATTGAAATAGGCTAAAAAAATGGATGAAAAGGTATAACAATAGGGATGTGAACTTAAAGAGAATAAAATGCTCCTTTTTAGTTATATTATAATTGTATAGTTGCAACTTGGTTATATTTCGTCGTATTTCGATTAAAAGGTAAAATGGGAAGTTTTTTAAAACTACATTTGTTTTGGACAACAAAAAACAAAAAACAGGCACCTTAATAGAAACATGAAACTAACGAGAAGCTAGCGGTCCACATATTGATCATAGAAATTCAAGGAAGAGCTTAACCAAACATTTTCACTCACATCTACTGGATCATCTTATCTAATTAACACTTGAGATCCATTCTCACATTTTCAAATTTTTTGTCATTCTCAATTTATCTCTATATATAGAGAGAGAGAGGGGGGGGGAGGTTCAAATGAGGATGCTAACTATTTAAAAAACAAGAAAACAACAAAAAAAACAACAGATCATGTACAAAATCATATGTGATTTTATAGTACCCGAAAAAATAGGACGTGGGTGATGGGTCGCACATAGTCGTGTGAATCATATATGATTTTGTATGTACTCGGTTGTTTTCGTGTTTTCTTAAATAGATGTTGTTCTCGTTTGAATTCACACACACACACACACACACACACACATATATATATATATATGAGGTTTCAAATACAAAAGCATGTAAATGTTACAAACCATACAAACCAATTTTAACCGTCCATCTACCCTAATGAATGATTTTATAACACATGTCGAATGTTTCCAAATATTAAGCAATGATCATTCATTTACATGTTGAAACCTCCTATATATATGTATGTATGTATATATAATTGTTACAACAAAATTCCAAAGAGAAGCTAGGAAATTGGTATTGAATATCAAAATATGAGATTTACCCAAAAACGAAACTAAAATACGCCAGTTAACTACATATTTGAATATATGGGTTTGAGGTTAACAACCTCCTAATCTAATTCCTCAAAAGAACTAGATTACAATCGGGTGTTACCTAAACCACCAAAATGTAGAATCAATGTTTGACGTCTTAAAATGTTTCCCCAAGCACTCTAAACAGTCGGTCAAACCTCCTTAGACCCTACCACTAGAACTTGAAATACATGCCGACAAAAAAAACAGGTGTTAGGCAAAATAACGTAGCAAGCTTCAATATGAAATATGCAATCATAAGTAGCAAGAAGATAACAAATTTATAACCAAATCAAGTTATATATTTACTTGGTCATAAATGCACATATAACCTCCTTCTGGAAACAAACAACGGGGAGACCCGTATCCATTAAAAGTGGCGGAAACACAAAAATATGTCTCTCATCCAATATCTTTGTGTGACATTTAAAGACATAGTGTCCAAGTGCCCAATGGCCTTTATCAAATTTCACCTTAAGAGTATGTTGACCTTATTGTCTATTCCCATGAATAACAACTCAATCCTCACACACTTAGTGCGTACATCCAAGGTAGCACGTCAAGCATAATGGTTCTTAGTGCCTACCTTTCTGAGTAGCACCTCAAAACTCAACCCATTTAGTGCATAGTGAGGTGACACTCCATAGATCATGTTTGAAAATTGGTAGATAAGTCCACAAGAATATCCATGGCAATGAAACTAGCATTTATGGAAAAAAATCCTCAAATTAGGTCAATAATTCCACAAAACATGATTAACATAGAAATATCAATATTTCATGCCAAGTTCCATGTAACATATCTCAAATAAAGTCTTAACATAGAAAGAAATAGTTTCACATTCCCAAAATATTAATTTCCTTCAAAATGCGCAAAATGACCACCAAATGATGGTATATGACCAAATCACCAAATAATGAGGCAATACTTGAAATAAAGCTTGAAATGTAATCAAACATTATGGCAAGTATCTAGTTTTATAAATCATTTTAAAATCACTTGCTAGTTTTTTAGAGAAAACCTATAAACTTGGCAAAACCCTAGAAATGGAGAAGATGATCTTGAAGCTTTGATGCTAACTTGAAATCTTATAACCTGGAAGCTCTTAAATGCCTTGGAAGAACCAATATATGGCCTTGAATTCTTCCCAATTGAATTAAATAAGGAGAGGTGAGAGTAGGAATGAGAGAGAATGGAAAAAAATGTTGAAAATTCGAGTTAAATTGAATGAGCAGGGTCGCCGTTTCCCAGGCCCCCCGCTCCCACCCCAACTTTCTGCCTTCCTGGAAGTAAAGGCTTCTTTCCCGGGCGCTAAGCATTAATTTTTTGTTTACTTGTTTTTTCTTGCCTATTTTCATACTAAATGTAACCAATTCTTAAAATACTTAATGAAAGCTATTCTAAGTTTAAAATATGTATAAAACTCGAAACTTACTTACCAAAAAAATTCAGGTGTTACAATCCTCCCACCTTGGAAAGGATTTCATCCTTGAAATCTCGTCCTATACGAATAAATGGGGATATCACCTTTTCATACCTTCTTCGGCTTGTCACGTTTGAACCGCAATGATGCTTTCATTGAAATTTGACCGTGACCACTTCTTTGTGGCGAAACTTCTTTGATTTTCTTTCCAAAATGGCATTCTTCTACGCAACGGTTGTTTTTCATCTATTCGGATTTCTGACAAGCGAATGGCACTCTTTTCCTCCAAACATTTACATAGAGAATGTACATGGAACGTATTGTGGATCCCTTCCATTTCCAGTGGTAATTCCAACTTATACGCTTGAAGTTCGACCAGACGCAAATGGTGAAGGTCCAAGGAAACAGGAACTAATCTTCCCATGCTTTCCGAACCGAATAATGCCTTTCCACAGGGACACCTTCAATATAACCCGATCTCCCACATGGAACTCCATCGGTCTTTGCTTCTTATCGGTGTAACTCTTTTGTCGATATTGAGCCGCTTTCAAGAACTCTCGAATGCTTTTTACCTTATCCGTTGTTTTTTGAACAATTTCGAGAGCGACAAACTGTTTATCTCCGCTTCAAGCAAACATACGGGAATTCTGCACTTTCGACCATACAAAGCCTAAAATGGTTCCATCCAAAAGCTAGAGTGATAATTATTATTGTAGGGAAACTCCATCGACGGTAGGTAAGAGTCCCAAGTACCACCAAAATCGATGACGTACGACCTGAACATGTCTTCTAGAGTTTAGATAGTCCTTTCACTTTGACCATCCATTTGAGGGTGATACGTCATGCTCAACTTTATCTTCGTTCTCAATTCCTTCTCTAGACCTTCCCAAAAGTTTGAAATGAATCGGCTATCCCTAGTCTGAAATGATAGACAACTGCAAGTCATACCTTGAGATCACTTCTTCAATGTATAATTTTGCCAACATATCCATCAATAAGGTTTCCCGCATGCCAAGAAGTGAACGATCTTTGTCAATCGAACTACCACCACCACAATCGTGTCATGGCCCCTCAATGTTCTTGGTAACTTTATCACGAAGTCCATGGTAATGTGTTCCCACTTCCATTACAAAATCTCTAAGGATTGAAGACTTCCATATGTTCTTTGGTGTTTCGCTTTGACTTGAAGGCACGTAACGTATCTTTCCACATACTTGGACACATCGAGCTTCATGACGAGCCGCTAATAATTCAACTTCAAATCCCTATACATCTCCGTACTTCCGAGATTGATAGAATATTGGGATTTATAGGCATCTTTTAGGAGCAACTCCCGACCCCCAAATGTGAGTACCTAAACTTGGCGTCGAAAAAGCTTGGTAAGCCCTCCTGCACCCTCTACCTCAGAGTCCAATCTCAACCTTCTTAAAACCAAGGTAAAGGATCTGCAATCCATTTCTGAAGCCAACTATGAAAAACTTAATGTTCTCCACCAACAGATCTCTCAAGCTTAGAGCTCTACCACAACCCAACAATAGTTTGATACTTTGGTTGAAGCTGTTAAAACCAATGGGGAAGCCATTAAGAACCTAGCAGAGGCTCTCAACCAAAAAGCTGCAGAATCCACCCCATCAACACCATCCTCCAAGGAAGTATATATTGACAAACCTCAGCTCTGATATTCGATCACTCGTCATGTCAGCTACGCAACCGGCATCACTTCCCAATGATTACATCACCAGAACCGAGGTTCATCATCTTAGTGATCGTTTGCTTTAGAAGGTAAACATCATTAGTGATATATTCACTACTTCTACCAACAGCGCTGCAGAGAATGTAAAGAAGAGTGTCGCTCTTACGTGATTCAAAACTGATGTCGAGATCAACAAGGCTACTCTTGCAGCAGGTGACATCTGCGAGATGATAGAAATATGTGTCAAGGCCAATCTAACCAAGAAGCAGAAGAAGAGGAAGGCATCTGTTTCGTGCCAAGCAAAGGACGAGAAGAAAACGAAGTATGCTGATCAAGGCCCATATGCCTCTGGTCCTTCATACCATCATAAGGGGGAGAAGGCCCTGACCACTAAAGATCACCCAATTCTTGCCGCCCCCTTATCTACAGTACCAATGAGCTCAGAGTCAGAGCTCAGAAGAAAACATCAACATCAAAACCTTCTGTGGAACCCTCAGAGCCGACTCAATCAAGAACCTTTAAAGCACCACCTACAGACACCTCTGCACCAATTCCTGACCTGCAACCTAAAGTAAGAATAGAGGCCAACATTTCCTCAGAACTGAAGAAGTTCGTGAGCTTTGAAGAACCTGAACTAATGCCAGAGGCCTCTCCATAACCCATACAGTATAGTCTCTCAGAGCCAGTCAATTGCATAGAAGAAGAAGAAGTCCTAAAGAAAACATCCAAGCTTGCTCCTGGACCAGAGGCTTTGTCAGTCTCCAAACCCCCTCCTTCTAAATCTTAGCCGAAGCCCACATCATCTTCTGCACCTAAGCTCTAACAGAGGTTACACCAGACATAGTGGCTCAGATCAAGGACTCTACGGATGCAATGAGGAAACCAATCCCCAGACCTCCACCCAGAGAACCTGAACTAAATTTTCACGAAAGCATATACAACTTCCTCTACAGTGCTAGAGATGAGGAAATGATTGTGGCACCAAACATCTATCCTCTGATGAAAGAGGAGGTAAGAAGGATGTTCTGGAGAACTGCACAGGAAAAGAGCAAGGTGTTCTCTGTGCATGACATTAAAACAGTTATGGCTATCACTCTGCATTCTTTGCAAATAAAAATGTGATGTACGCCAAGTACCGGGTCGAGAGGAAAGATGGAAACCAGTATGTCTTCACGCATGCTGATTTGATCAACCTCTGTCCTTATGACCTTCCTCAGCTAAACGCTTGGACATAACAGAGGTTGAGCACTAGAAAGGAGATTATCAAGGAGGTTATGCGAGAGACGATCAAGTATTTCAGCAATATCGACTTCCAAATAGATCTAGAGCTTGGAGTTGACAAACTGTCGGTGACAGCCCCTGATGACACTATGCCAGAGCTAGACTTGGTGCCTCTTAATTATGTGATCATTGAGCCACAATTCAAGTTTGTTTATAAGGATGACAGTGGATAAAAGAAGATATACAAGCCTGCCAATGCCCACAAGTACTCGAATAACACTCTGAAGAAGTTCAGGCGTACTATGCAGAAGAGGATTAGCTCCGTTAGGATTCAAGATGCACCTACTAGACAACTAATTTAAGGGATCGATGCTACCATTCGCTTTAGAATGTTAATCATGTCTATGCATAGCACTTTAGCAGATAGCTTCATTTGTCTTGTAAATGGTTTTCTCAAATAGGTTTTATACTTAATTTCAGAAGTTTATTAATTTAAGTTCTTTAACAGAAGTTCTTTAACACCTCTTACTTTCTAAAGTTGATGTGCATATCTTTAAAATTCTTCTTTTTCAATAAATAGGGGGAGATTGTTAGCCCTACTTATTCTAAATGCAAAAGTATTGTAAAAGAAGACAAGTCCTCAGAGCCAGAAGACATCTGCTGTAGAAAGATGTTGACTTCAGAGCTTCTGCCGAACGCTCTATATAGAGGAGCCCAACCTGAAGATAAGTCTTGGACCACAGATCCTCTGTGGTAGCCACCTCTGTGTTGCCTACACTTTGAAGATCAACAACCTTGGATATTTCTCTTCTAGCTTAGTCAACCTATGATGTAGTGCCACCTCAGTAGAAACGGTTACTGCACCTTTCTAGTGGCAGTACCTTGTTAGCTATAGGATTGAATTTTTGTAATATTCCCCTATAATAGGGAGATTTCCTTTTTGCTTGACACGTCTTAATAGATTACACATATTACACATTGTGAACATCACACAATTAGCTAGAGAGAGAAATGTGAGTCTGAGAGAATTCTACATTCACTTGTAGGTGTTCTTGGTGTTCGTCCCTGTAATTCTATGATTCATTATACTAATCATATGACAATGATGGCTCCAATATTCTATTGTGTATGATTCTATTCTCTCTAGTTGATTATTGTTTCTACCTGATTTGATCAAGTTATCTTAAGCTTCCACATCTAACGCTCTGTTTTAACTTGATTGATCAAATATGAGTTAATACTAGGACAACATAGGGTTTTGGAAGAGATTTAACCTAAAATGGGGGTTTTAAGGCTTTTGGGGGAAATAATTGTCTTGCATTGTTCCAACCTTGATCACATTGAGCATTTTATTTGTTTGTGTGTTAATCCATGGGAAGACTCTATAATAATATGAATAAAATGTGATGGACTCTTGTGCTAGATAACTTGGAAATCATTCATATAAGTATTATGTGAAGATGGGATATTTGTGCTATCATATCATGATGTCTTAATTGATGATTATGAAATTATGGGTTGTGGAGTCCCAAAGTCCTTATATTAAACCCAGATCTGATAGGTAAACACGAAACACCATATTCATTGATTGAGAGAATCTTGAGTTTACATAATATTTGAGAACTTTCTCTCTAGACTCTCTCGCTTTCTCTCTCTACAAATTATGATTGAATGTGTCTAATGAGAATTGCTTAAGGACTAAGCTTTCTAAAAGATATTTATACCAAAGATCTACAAAGCTTGTAAATCTAAGCTACTTTGAGTTTCTTGACATTTACAATTACATTGACTTTCACTTTTACATTACTCACTAATAAATATTGAATACAATTTGGTTATAACATTTTCCCCCTTTGGATTCGAGATTTACAAATTTTTGACACTAGTCTTCAGTTCTTGATCTTTATAACTTTAACTCTTTAGCTCTTTGAATAACCTTCATCTTTGCATTTAAGAATGAACAATCTTTGAAATATCTCTGACGAATCTTCAAACAAACTTTATCTTCACAAATTCACTTTGACAACTTTAAACTTCATTTGTCTCGACGGAAATAAATTTTCAGAAATTTTCACCAAGTCGTGAAACATGAACTTCAGATCTTTGCAACTTTGAAATCTTTGTAGCTTTGAACTTTGACAAAACCTTTGTAAAAGTCTCCAGTCTTTGAACATGAACTGTATTTGAGCTTTGAACATTCTTGAAACATCTTTGTTTGTGTATCTTCCCTTATCTCATTATCTCGAACTTCATGACCTTGAATTATCTTCTCTTTTAGGAAATTGAAACATTCAAATTATCTCACCCTTTTTGATGATTGTGAGCATCATGATCATCAAAACGTTTTTCAAATTTCAGCACAATCTTTGAATAACAAGCAACAACCTTCTCCTCTTAATCTGATTAAACGTCAATTCCAAATGAGGATTCCGAATCTTTTCAAATTCAGAAAGAGTTGTAACCATGAATTAACGAATGAAAGAGTTAATATGCCTATAAGTAGCACAAATCCACTTAGTACAACGAATGCACTTTGGAAAGGAGCTTTTTGATGTTCACTCCCCCAGGGCTTCCATTCAGTCATTGAAAACACAAAGGAATCTCTATGAATGTTATGACAGGAAAACATATTCTCTGTAAGTATGTGCATGTGTAAGAAAAAATTGAAGCAACTTATGCTTGATTAGGCTCAAATTGTGTAAATTATTGAGACATCAACAAGTTTTCCATGGGCTCAATGTGCATGATTGAAGTGCAAAGGTGGGGCTAACTTCGTTCTTTTTCAATATCCAAGTCTTCATAGTGAAGATCAGATAGATTATGTGCTACGTCCCCACGAAAAATTGAAACATTTCTTTGTTGAGAAAGAAATGAGTTGCTAGTGGGTTAAAGCAAGAGTTGACATGGACTCACTGCATGTTTCAATGATATTCACGAAAGAATTGTGAAACAACAGTAATGTGGATGCCTGACTCTGAAATGGTTGGTGCAGAGTTCTTATATTTTTTTAAATTTGTTCTCACACCCTCTGTCTGTTTTTAATAAGCTCATTGCTAACCAAACTCTTATTTACATTTTACCACTACGTACAATGAGATTACTCAATCGGATGAATTATCTCCCCCACTCTTTGATATAGGACCCTTCACCCGTCAATCACTCAAGGATAACTTCTTGGGTATGAAACATTAGTTATGGTGAATCCATAGAAGTCTAATAATCTCACACACTGTTCCCATGAAAAATATGTCCTAAAATCACATGTGTTTTTCAATAGTTTAACTTGAGCAAAATGAATCACATTGTCATTTGAATGAATGAAATAAAAACAATAGACTTGTTTTAGAATCTGAGAATGTTTCACAAAGATCAAATATCAAGAGATATAAGAATGAAAGATTGGGGTTTGAAAGAATAAAATTTGTTTACAAGTTTTGAATGAAATTCATGAACCCTTATTAGATAAAAGAATATTTGATGCTCAACAAACTTGGAATACAAACTGGAGTATGTAACACCCGCTATTTTGGGGTTGGGTGAAAAGTTGAATTTTACCCAAAGTTCAAGGGGGTAAAATGTAACTTGGGTTATATAAATATCAATCAGATTTCAGATATTTTAAAAATATCACAAATCTTGTCTATCAAAGATCAGAGAGAGAGAAGGAAGCCAAGAAAAGTGGTTGTTCGGTTTTTCTCCAAATCAAGGTACGAATCTAGCTTAATGCTTTGATCTGAATGCTTTTAGCCGTGTAGAATCTCGTTGTGAAGGTTTTAAACCGTTCCATTGTGAGATCTGGGTATTTTCTCATTTTGGATCTGGGTTCTGCATTCGATATGTTCTTGATGTTCTTGATGAACAAGGCGATGGTCGTTCGACCGGTTGGTCGTTCGACCGGTGGGTCGTTCGACCGGATGGTCGTTCGACCGATGTGTCCTTTAACCGGAACCTGTTCGACCGGGATGGTTGTTCGACCGGGGTTGTGTTCGACCGGGGTTGTGTTCGAACCGGGGTTGGTACTCGACCATAACTGTGTTTGGCAGTTTGTTGTGTTCGTATTCTAGAGTTGTAAGTCAGCGTGTTGTCTGTATCTTTGGGCTTACCGATTTAACGGTGTTATCGTAGGTAGCGATCGTAAGAGGCAGTCTTTAAGCAGGAAGACATCTGAGGTGAGTCCTTAAGCTAAATCGGTCTGTATTACGAATGCTATGTGATAAATGTATTATTTAAATGTGGAAAACCTGGTTTCAAGTTGACTGATTTACGTTGGGAAATACCCTCTAAAAATCCCATAATTTTCAATAATCCAGATTTATAGAATTGAACCGTTGTTCATATGAATTGCCTGTATATCTGATTTAATATGAGTATGCTCTGAAATGACATGCTTTGGCTTTGAGTCTTAGTGCAATGGATCCATAGGCACGGTGTCCCTATGTCCCCTGTTTTAGGCATTTGGTTCACGTTATAGCACGGGATAGGCATCGGGTTGCCATGATAAGTAGGCTGTGGGCCTATACGGTCGGGCAGTGTCTCATGGTGCAGTAAGGTGTAATCCCATTTGGTGCTTGGGTTCCCCCTGTTTTAGGAACTCTCGAGGATAGATCCAGAGGGGTTGACTTGAATGTTTTGAGCAACAGATCTAGAGGGGTTGAGCTCGTTATGTGATTTTGGGTATTACTTATACCATGTTTAATCACTAATGGTTTATTTGATTTCTTGACTTAGCTCATGGCCATACTCACCGCGTGACACCATTTGGGTTTAGTACTTTCTTTTTATTTGGCTTGTTCTCGCTAGGCTTTAGCATAACGCTTGCTCTTGGTTGTCTTGTTGGCAGGTTATCTTAGCGGTGGGGCTCGTCGGGGCTGAGGGAGCGACCTTGGGGTCATGAGAGATTCTTTTGAAAGATTTATTTTGGAAGTATAGCGACACCCGTCCCTAATCTAGATATAATTGTAGATTAATAGGTTATCGTTTTATGCTTCATTTATATACCACATTAATGTCTACTCTGTACCCCTTTGTATTAATATGTATTTTGAAATTGTTACACCTTATTCCGCAAGTTAGTCTTTTGCTGACAAAACTACCAAAGACAATAAGAACCTGAACCGGTGTGTATGAATACTTGAAAATATAGAAAAGATAATACGAAAGTATTAACTTTGAAAATACATGGTCAGAAGAAGATCAACAAAGCTTAGGTATGAAAACATTTAAAATCCGACTTCTAAATTTATAAAATATGTTTGAGAATAGAGAAGTGGTTTGAACATTTAGAAAAATATTTTCATACTTAAAAGTTGTTCTTCTTTCAAATAATCTGAGTTTGAGATCAGAAGACACTTTCATTCAGCATAGAATCCTTAATTCCCATTGAATTGATATTAAAAAAATTATCACCAATTTTTTTATACTCCCATGTGAAACAAGAATAATCTGCAAAACAATCTAAACAAAATATGCACATATAAATCCTTAATCAGTAAAATGAGTTTTGAATTACAAGGATTTGAAGTAAATTCATTAGTCATAGTCATTGAAGACCGATTCCCGATATGAAATGATCAGAAATCAAAATCTCTGAAGTACGAGTTCTAAACTGAATTGTTCAGAAATATTGCCCCCCTCTTCTTCAAATTCTGCACACTTCTCTTTTGTTTTCTAGTCATGTGTTTGTTATACTTCTGACATTAAAATCTACACATGATGAACCTGCAAAACAGATTAAGTAGATTTTGGTACCCAACGGAACTTGGGACCTGGTTTGTTAGGTGAAGTTCCATTTGAAGAAAACTCTATTTGTACCATACCAATACTGAACATAATTTTTACTAACAAGATGATTTGTTCCACAGTAAGAACAAAAAAAGTTTCTTTTGAGCTAACCTTAGCAAATTATTTACAGAATAAACAACATCAGGTTTAACAAAAGAATTAGCATGAAAAGCTTTGTTCTTCTTGACATTTGAATTGGGAACAAATGACTTTGGAACATCTTTTTCAGGAGAAAATTCTTTTACTCTCCAAACCATCTTGACCTTTTCAAAAACTTGATTATCTACAGGCTCAGAAACATTATTATCAAAAAGATGATTATTGAAAATATTAGAAGGACAAATCTAATCTGTTGAAAAACTTTTTTGATTGACAAAACTTTTTGAAGAAATATTTGCATAAAGTGAACTTGAAGCAGTTTTATATGAAAGCACATAATCAGTTGAATCATCATATGGAGATTGAATAATAGTATCGAGACTAGCTTGTTCAGATAATTCAACCTTAAAGTTTATGTCTTCAAGTTATTTGACTTTGTTAAGCAAAACACTTTTCTCCTCAAAAATCAAATCATATTTCTTTTGGAGATCAAATTTTACCTTTTGCTCCTACAAAATCTCAGTAGTTAACCCATATAACTTTCTTGAAAGTTTACAAATCTCAGCCTCAAAGATTTTTCTATCGTCTTCAAAATCATTTTCCAAACCTTTTCTTTTGACAGATATATCTTTGAAAATCTCAACATCTTTTTTTTTCAAGAATTTTCTTAATTTTCATTCTCAAACATTTTCCGTTCATTTTGTAAAATCTTTTCAAAATCAGAAACTTTGTTTGAAAGTTCAACATTTTTCTTCTCAAAATATTTTCTTTCAATTTCAAAATATTTTCTCTCCTTTTGAAAAATATCTCTTTCAACTATCAAAAGTTTCTCAAAATCAGATATTTGTTTTAAATTTTAATATTTGAAAGCTCAAATGATTTAATTTTTTTTTCAAAAACAAGATTTTTCTCTTTCAGCATACATTTTCACTTTCCAACATCTTTTTATTCTCTTCAAGCTTCTTCATATGATCCTGAAGACTTGAGTTCTCCAGTGCCTTATTCTTCTCTTGTATAACTTTATGATCTGCAATATTTCTTTCTAAACTTTCTATCTTAAAATGTTGAAGAAAAATATAACTACTATCTTCATCAGATGTTGAATATGTCATTGTTGTAAAAAGATATCTTCGAATAATCATGTAAATTGAAACACGAAATCAGATCAAGAATATATCAAAAAATATGGACAAAATTATTACCTGACAGAGTGATCGTCGACAAAAAACTTTGATTGGAAGTCACACTCGAAAAATATGAAAATCAGAAAAGAAGTACAAGGACTAAAATTGACAAAACATGAAAGTTAAAAGTACAGGACCAAAAAATGAAAAAATAGAAAATCTAACAGACTTAATTGACATTTAACAGAAAAGGACTAAAATTGTAATAAAAATCTAACCTTTCTAACATAAAGTTAACAAAGCAAAACTTCACAAACTAACTGGGACTTAACGGAAAATGGACTAAAATTGTTAAGAATCTAGCATAACCCACTTGTCGCAACCCGCAAAACATACCAACTTGTAGCAATCCAAAGCAAGTGAACAATAACATGTTGCACCCTTCTGTAACGAAAAATAACTTGTTGCAACTCTCTATAGTGCAAAGTACACTTGTCGCAATCAACACTATGTGAAACACTAGCCTGTCGCAACCCACACTTGCCAAACCTATGCTTGGTGCAACTAACACTTGTGAAAATCAACACTTGGGAAAAGCTCAAGAACTTGCAAAAAGTCGAACTGTTATGTCAAAAATCTTCAAAAACTTATCAAATCTTGGAATTTTGATACGAAACTTTGTACACTTGCTCGAAAATCAATTCTGAACACTTTTGCTAGCACAAACTTCTTTCAAAAAACCTCTAAATGAGCCTTATTGATCCAATTAGACTCAAGAAAATTTTCGAACAAATTTTCACAAATCCATCGAATTCTCTATACTTATTATGAATTTGATCAAATACTTTGAATCAAAGCTTGTCTATAAGAAATTCCGAACACAATGATCCCAAATTTCACTCCAAGAACTTCAAAAATTTTAAAAATTCAAAATCAATCAGTGATCTTTTCGTGAAACTCAAAAACAAGGAATTTCTTCAAATTGATTGACCAAAAAACTTCAAAATCTTAGTCTGATTGCTATGTATTTGCTCTGATACCAAATGGTAAACCCAGATCTGATAGATAAACATGATTGAATCAAACATCATATTCATTGTTGAGAGAATCTTGAGTCTACATAAGATTTGAAAATTTTCTCTCACTAGACTCTCTCAGTTTCTCTCTCTATAAAGTATGATTGAATGTGTTTAATGAGAATTGATTAGGGACTAAGCTTTCTAAAAGGTATTTATACCAAAGATCTACAAAGCTTGTAAATCTAAGCTACTTTGACTTTCTTGACATTTTATAATTACATTGATTTTGACTTTTACATTGCTCACTAATAAATCTTAAATACAATTTGGTTCTAACACCTTATGCATGAGGATTTAGGGAAAAGTTTAGATGGAATATGTGTGTGTTCATCTATGGATAGAGGGTAGACACTAAAGGACCATGGATCCTTGAGGTGGAACTCGTCTAGCAAGGGTAAGCACTAAGGTTCCTCGAGTCCTTAGATATAACTCATTGGAGTAGACAATAAAGGTATATGTGTAGGTTTGAGGTGATGGCACAGTGGTATGTGCGCTAAAACTGGAACCAAAGGTGTAGTCCCAGACTCCCAGCCACTAACATCATTAGGTAACTCCATTTACGTATTCTCGTCACCTTGATGAAAATGGGTCTCCCCCGTATATCAAGTATTGTATCATGTGTACATGTTCAGGTATGGAACATCATGTGGAAGTAAGAAATTTGGTAACGTACTTCTATTGCAGAACGGGTAATATTATACTGCGCGTTAATGCATTCCCATTATAATGCGTTTATACTTTTGTGTTTGATCTCCTAGGCTTCCAGCCTAACACTTGATGCGTGTATTTGATCTACAGTCACACTAGTGGTGGAATCTAAGATTTTGTGAGTCACCCAGTGTTGCTGTAGGAAGCACTTAAGGCACAGGCTTTTGGAATATTTTGCGAAGAGCGTTATTTTTGGAGGCATAGCAACACCCACTCTAATCTAGTCAGTAAGTAAGTAACTAGATTATTTAGGTTGTTATCCATATGTCTGGTTATTTGTTAGATGTTGACTGTACGAACTTCCCCTTCGTAGGTTTTAAGTTGTTTATGACATTGGAAAGTTTATGTTGTTCTTTTCTAGAAACACCTGTTTTGATGCTTTAAATTTTAGGGTGTTACAAAACATAAACATAATTAAGTAGATAAAGTTTGCAATTGTTAATAGTCTTGAACCTTGATATTAGATAAAGAAAAAGACAAAAAAAAAAAGAATAACCAATAACAGAAAACAAACACTCATTGAACTTATAGATTTTCTGACGCAGCGGGAATACGCGGAAGGATTGACAAATGTCAAACCCGAAAAGGATTATGGGTTTACAAGCGTAAGACTCAAGAATATGGAGAAAACTCAAACTCTCTAAGAGAACTTTTATTAAATTGATAATTCAATGAAAAAAATAAAAGGATTAATCCTATTTATAACTAGGCTTGACTAAGGAAATTAAATCAATCCTAAATCTAAACTAACTAGGAAACTATTTAAATAAGCATAAAAGGAAACTAAATAATAATCCTAATAATAAATAAAGCTAACAATAATTATCCTAACTGTAAATAATTAAAAAATAAGGAAATATGTTTTCGAGAGTTGTCCTGAGACTTAAGTCTCGGTGAAACTCCCGGTAGTTTCTGGTCCAGTGGTCACTGAGACTTGTCACGAGACTTAAGTCTCGGTGTAACTATCGGTAGGGGCTGTTTGCTCCTTCTTCGATGCCAAATTCCGAACCTTCTTTGAGCTTGTTTTCTTCTTTTCCAAAGATAGAAGAAACATCATGATAGCTCTCGAATTCTCCCTACATCAGACACCCTTACTTGAAAAGAATTCAACCTCGAGTTCACTTGAAGGACAACATCATCTGATGTTTGAAGCAACGCCGAATCATAGAACATCTCGGTCTTCAACATATTTGGCTTTGCAAGCCAACCTTTAAAATCCAAAAAGGTTGACCAATCTTCAAGTCCCAAAGGATGTTTCCTTGGATGCCTCCACACGAGTGATACTTCATCAAACTCGAAAGGATAGACAGCTACAAGGACTTCATCGGGAACTGTCTTGATCTGATCCAGAGCCTTTGGTGCTGGAATAATGGCAGCATCATCTTCGGGACCATCATTATGTGGCTTGGGAATGTCTTCTATTGGCTCACTCTCGATTTCTTTGATGGTTGGTTCGAGATCTGTTTCGGATACTTGGGTCTTGGTAAAGATTTCTTCTTGTGGCTTTGTCATAACGACGAAGGCCTTACCTTCAACCTTGTTGGGTAAGTCTTTGTCTTTTTCTAGCAGTTTCTCAGGAATGGGTGGTTGTTTGAGTTGAAAAGAAATTGAATCGATAATACAGTGGTCATGGTTACCATTGCGTGGAACCTTAACTTGATTATTTCTTCTGTCTCTTCGCCGATGGTTGTTGTTGAGGGCGTTTGTGACATCCGCTATCAGATTAGCGAGTGTTGTGGTAACAGCCGTAGTCATCTCTTCCAAATCTGCTTTGGTAGCGGGTCGGTCAGCCATTGTTAATAAAAGAGACAGGAGAAGTCTGCTCTGATACCAACTGACCCAGCGGGAATACGCGGAAGGATTGACAAACGTCAACCCCAAAAAGGATTATGAGTTTACAAGCGTAAGACTCAAGAATATAGAGAAACTCAAACTCTCTAAGAGAACCTTTATTACACTTGAAAATTCAATGAAAACATTAAGGGGATTAATCCTATTTATAACTAGGCTTAACTTCTAAACTAACTATGAAACTATTTAAATAAGCATAAAAGTAAACTAAATAATAATCCTAATAATAAATAAAGATAACAATAATTATCCTAAGTTTAAATAATTAAAAAATAAGAAAATATGTTTTCGAGAGTTGTCCCGAGACTTAAGTCTCGGTGAAACTCTCAGTAGTTTCTGGTCAGTGGTCACCGAGACTTAACTACGGGTAAGGGTTGTTTGCTCCTTTTTCGATGCCAAATTCTGAACCTTCTTTGAACTCGTTTTCTTCTTTTTCGAAGATAGAAGAAACCCCCTGATAACTCTCGAATTCTCCCTACATCATTTTCTTTTCCCATGTAATGAATTAATAATGTTTTTGGACTTCTTGTATGTACTATTTTTGGCCTCATATTATAAGCTAAGGTATTGTTTTTACAAAAATAAGCTACCTTATTTTTTGAGTAATCGTTTAAATGCACATAAGTTACCTTATTGATAAGTTACTTAGAATAGCTTCTAAGGAACTTTTTAACACATTTTCTTATTATAACCTTGATTAATATTAATTATTTTGATTAACTGTAAATAAATATTAATTATTAATAAATATTAATTTTTAACCATAAATAAATATTAATTATTCATAAATATTAATTTTTAGTAATTCAAATTAATTAAGAAGTATTAATTAAATTTTATTATACAATAGTATTAATAATTATTATTCTTTATAAATTCTATTAACTATATTATTTTTTAATTATTATTCAATATATTTAGATATCAAAAAGTAAATAAACAATACTAACAACGTTTATGTAAGTTACATAAAAATTAAATTTATATTTATTTTATTTCATAGATAATTAAAATATGTTAAATAACTTTAATAAATAATTAACTTTATAATTAATTATTATTTTAAAAAGTAATAAGTAATTAATATATGTGAAGTTGACCAATTTTATTGTTATTCATATTCTATGTAACGGTTATTTAAAATTATAGATTAATTTAATTTTCTTCTAAAATTTGATTTAACAAATTCAAAATTTATAGTATACATATAACAATTAATTTTAAAAAATTTCAATTAAGATATTATCTATACTATATAATGAAAAAACTAAAACGGTTATTGTATAAACTTTTGTACAATTACATTTACCACCCTTACAATGTTACATTTATCACCCTTACAATTACTTATTTAATTTACTTTATATCCCTTACTTTTTCATTTTTCATTTTACATCATTATCATATTAACACAAATAATCATATATTAACAAAAATGCAATGAAAAAATACGTTCATTTTTCTACAAATTATACCATTATAATTGTCTCGTCAATACCTTCAAAACGAGCCCAATATTGAATATTTTTTAATTTAACCATATTATTAAATATCATGAATATCTACGAAATAATTTTTTTTCTATCCATACATTTTTTTTTCCACCGTTAGCACATTAAAAATACATAATCGTAAAAGACATTTCATTCTTATTATAAATTATATCATTATAATTTTTTTTCGTCAATAATTGTAATATAAACTAATTATTGAATATCTTTATGGGTTTAGGTTTCATAAGTTGTGATTCTTAGGTCATGGTTAATTGTTGATGACATGTATATAAGGAAATAGCATTAATTGTTCGTTCTTTACTTACATTTCGCTGCATCGCGCGGGTATATGCCTAGTATTATATTATTTAATTTTTCTTTACTGTCTTTTTTTGTATAAATTAACATATTGTATTATTAGAAATTTGTTTTGATTATATTAAAATTTTATTTGAACTATATTATGAAATATTTGTAATTAACCATTTTCTAAAATATTTTTTTGCCCATTTTACGTGCTTATAAGCTAGTCTTACCGAATATAATTTACTTATCAGCTAGCTTATTAGCCATCAATTAACTTATCAATCAACTAGTTTGTCAAACATAGCAAATAGCATCCCAACATTTCCACTTCATGAGTTTATGGACCGGTTCAAAAGTTAACCAACATTGAGAGGGATCGTTTCCATCTATGCGAAGGGGAGAAGGTTTACACAGAGAAATCGGTTACCTCCTTAACTCCCACTTTCTCTACTCTTCCTTCTCAAACTGCTTTTTCTAATTATCTATACTACTATATTAAAGTTCTTAAACGGTTATTGAAAAGTTGGTTTTTGGAAAGCCCAAATTTACACTCTTCTTCCTCACACAATCTCCTCCCACGTTCAATCAATCAGGCTACCAACGATGAAAATCGACCCTCTCGTTGATGTATATCTCCTCCCACGTTCAATAAGGCTAAATCGACTATATGTCCTCTCTACGTACTCACACGTCTGGCATAATTTCTCTATGTTGCGCCTCCCTCTCGATTTCTTTCCATAGCCAGGATATTGTGGTTCTAAATTGAGCAATGAGCGATGGGTTATCTCACAATGGATTGTTGGTGTAGAACCTAACTCAACAATTTACCTTGTTCGCCTTAGGTAAATTTCATCTGTTTCATTTCATTTTAATCGGTTCATGTTGGAAAATGCATAGATTCAACGATTTCATTCATATATTTCTCTTAATTTCCTTAAAAACTCGTTTGTTCATGCCTAATTTCAAGTGGATTTTGGTTTGTTTCTGTTTTTCTGTGAAATTTGATGAAAATTTGAGGATGCGCACATATTTTTTCCTTGTTACCCTCTTCGTATGTGTGGTGTTAACTGTATCCCCGAATTGTTGACCATGAATATGGTCGAGGCCTAATTTTGTTCATAAAACTGAAGTTTAAGGCTACAATCTAGAGTGAAATTGAAGTTATGTTCATAAAATTGAACAAAACTGTTTTTTTTTGTTGCAAATTCTACACAATTTCCGCAGATTTTTTCGTCATTCTATCTTTCTACCGGGATGAGAGCATTTTCAATCTTCTTGAAGATTAATGGTCTCAATTCCACGAGAAACTCTCAATTGAAGCTTTTATTCCCAAAAAGGCCAAGATGATGATTGAAACTTCTCTTCCATGCTTTTAGAAATCAGACTCCATATATCAACACCTTCAACTGTCTGTATCGATTCAAGGGAAGCTTCTGTTAGTTCTCGGTGGTTTCCACCCTAAAGTTTTTTATTTGAAAATCTCGGTTTTGGGTTTCGACTCTAATGAGCTTCTGTATCCCAAATGGTTGTTTACAGATCGAATTCAAGCTTGTATCGATGCCTTCAACCTTCAACCGTCTGTATCGATTCAAGGTAAGCTTATGTTAGTTCTTTGTGGTTTCGACCCTAATGGTTTTTATTTGAAAATCGTGATTGCTGGTTTCGACCCTAATGGTTTTTATTTGAAAATCGTGATTGCTGGTTTCGACCCTAATGCGCTTTGTATCACAAATGGTTGTTTAGAGATCGATTCAAAATGCAAGAGAACGACCTCAAAAAGACTCTGTTCCCAGCCATTTGCAAAGTAAAGGAGCCTTGATTCATCGGTTTCACCTTTTTCGGAGTTGAAATATTTTAATTGAACTCAAAATTTGAATATGGACCCGTTTGGAATTTGGAACAGTGAATTTTTAATGGTTTTTTTACCCTTTTGATCTTTTGTTGTAATGGTTTTTGATTTCTAAGGCTACTATGTATTGATGTATTCTATTTGTATGCGTGTTTGTTCAGATTTATCAATTGTTTAACTCTGAGGATCATGCCAATTTTTTGAGGAAAAATAACCGGAATCCGACTAAGTATAGACCCACCATTTCTCATCAGGTTGGTCATCTTTAATTCACTATCTTGGAATTGCTAAAAACTTTATGTCAAGAATTTGGTACATTTTGGAACGTATTAAAGCATTTCATTGGTATTGATGTTCTTTTTAGGTTTTCATCCTTATCTTGTAAAGTTTGTTTCTAGAAAGTTAGTTGTAGTGTTGTACAAGTAGATTTCAACATCCCCATGACATTTAACTTTTTATTTTTATATATGGTGTTCTCGTTTGTTTTTGTTTTTGTTTTGGGTGGTCAAAGAAGCAGAACAATGCCGATCCCAACAATGAAAACAGTGGTGAGGCATCGATCATGTTTTGATCTTCATCAATTTCCGCACTTTTTTCCTGTTAATTGTTATTTCACAAGCTGGGAGTATTCACAGAAACAGTTGTTGTCTTTGTGTGGGATTTACTGGGTTTGGTTTTATGGATTTAGGTGGAGTTTTACAAGTTTACTTGAGTGACATTTTTATGATGATTTGTTCGTTTATGTGATTCCTACGAACACTACAATCTACATTCGACAGGCACGAGCTCCAATTCTTTAAGAGGAAATCATGAAGCAGGGTATGCATTGTGTTCATCTGTTTCGGTTAAAATTCGGCTTAAAAGAATCTGAATCCGAATGTGTTTATTTGTATACAGAGATATCCCCATTGCAGATGCATTCCTATGCCAGATTGAGGCACAAAAGAGGTTACAAAGAGGTTACAAGAATCTGTTTCTTTCTTTTCTTTCCTACACTTACTCTCTCTTATGAAGCTCGTTATCCTGAAGGTTTTTGCTTCTCTCTCTTCCCCTCTTTATCTTCTTTTCAATTTCTTTCTTGTGGGTTTTTTTAATATATTATATGGGTTGGTTTTTGATTTCTTGATCTGATATTGTTTGTTTGTGAATATCGTTATTATTGTTTATCGTTTGTTTGTCGGTTTGCAGTTCTCCACTCGTCAATAAAGCATTCTTTTTATCTAAAATTTCATTGTGTGTCGCCACCTTCAACAACTGCATACAAGCTTGTTGTTTCGTGCATGACTGCAAGCCTGTTAGATGGATCTAGGAGATCATCTTGTTGATCTGACTGTTCAGGTTTTTCACTTGTGAGCTTGTTTGTCCAACCTTGTTGTTGTGCTCAAATATGTGGTCTCATGAGCAAAGTTGCCACAACCTAGGACATGCAGATTGAGGGATTCTCAATTTTGATGTTTGTATATTATTGTTGATTTTTTATAGGACATTTTATTATCTGTATTCAATTAATATGAAGTCAAAAACAAAGTCCTCAAATTCTTTGAGATCAAATACAAGGATTATTTCTTCAAATAAACTATACGAAATGATTGATTTTTATAAGTTTCAACCTTAATATTTTTCGTTTGGCTTTCATAGTAATATTTTACTTGCAAACAACCAATAATTTAGATAATATAGAACATTCTATAAATAATCGTATTAATTTTTCAATCATAATTTACAAGAAAATTTTACCTTCGTGCCGCATCGTGCACGGGTATATGACTAGTCTTAATATAATTGATGAATGAAACATATTTATATAATAACTAAAAAAATGTCTGTGTGTTATAATATTTATTGTTTACATTATATTTTAATTATTATTTATACTGTATAGGTGGTAGTTTTTATTTATAACACAAATTACTATAACATTATGATTGCAAAAATATTGTTAGTTAATTATATCAATTTTAATTATTATGGCTTATAATTATAATTTTAAATTATTGTCTTTTAATTATAATAACTAATTTAACTATTATAAAAATCATGAACTAGTTCATGATTAAGAGTAAAAAGTTTACCAAATGTATAGGAAAAAAAACCTTATATAACAAAGAAACAAAACTGATATAACAAATAAAGAAAGACTTCAAGTCTTCAACTCCCAAATCTACGATCACGACAACATCAACGTTAATATAGTTTTTGCTTATTAAGAAAAATATTAAATTAATTATCAATATATATTATTAAATTAAACTATATTATTAAAATATGAATGAGAATTATAAAAAAAAATATCATATCACGTTGATGCCCTTTTATGTTTTTTTTAATCTAAAGTGTTTGAAATATACTTATAAATATATCATTTAATAAAAAGTAAAAAAAAAAGAAATTGGAAAAAGAATAGAAAGATTAAATTGTCCTTGACCTAAAAGAACTTTTCAACAAAGTTGGTCATGAGGACGACAAAAAGCAACAAAGGGCAACTATAACGGTGAATAAAGCAATTTTTAAAGACTAAGGTGTTGTTTGTTTTTTTAAAATAAGCTCTTAATTATCATTTATGTCTGATTCGGTCAGACATAAAGATAATTCATATTGTTTCTTTTCAGGGCCTCTTAACCCTTAATGGCCTCTGAATAATTAAGTGATAATCCAGCCACTTAATTACCTCTTATTTCCGTCCAACATCATTCTTTCGATTTCAACATCGGTTTTGGCCCAAATGCACTTGAATTTGCAAAAACGCAAAACATTAATATTGTATATTTGTGTGTTGGCTTTCCGAAACATCTTGAATTACTTAAATTGGCGCTTCAGTGTTTGAAATATGATTAAAACTCTACAACCTCGCAAATCTGTTAACATCTTTCTTTTGTTTATTTTTTTTCCATTTTGTCCTTCGATTATCGATGCTCACTTCAATTGACGTATTTAAGTTGAATTTTTTAGGGATAAAATAGACAATTATACATATTCAGACGTTTGTGAGTATACAAAAACAAACAGTCTTGTTGATTCAGATTTCAGACTTCAGCACCACCTCTTAAAAATCAAAAGTGAAATCAGACTTCAGACTTCAGCACCTCTTAAAAAACAAACGTCACCTAAGAATTAAAGTGAGAATAAACAATAAGAATTATAATTTACTCCAAAACTAATTTAGTTCTTAAAAGTGTTGGCTATTGTTGTCAATTTTAGCACTACATAGCTATCTATCCCTTCTCACAATGTAAATAAGATCGGCTCAACTACATGTTTTATTTAGTAAAAACATAGTTATGCTTAACATTGTTGCTTTCATTTATTCGATGACTTGCCTTTATGGCTTTATGTACCTTTCATGGAAATTGGTGAGTATGGAAATTCAGTCGAAAAGAGAAGGATATGATGATGATGATGATGATGATGATGATGATGATGGTCTTAGCCTCATTTTTCCAAATGAAATCTCCTTTAAATCTTCCCCATTCACATTCTACTGACACACATTAAAATATAAAGGGTGTTGCTATATTCACCCTAGTCTATATGCCTAGGGTGCAACTGGATCGGAAAACCAAACAGTAATTATTTCATTCCCTCCTCACAATATAACTAGACTAGGGTGTAAATGACATGTAGACTAGGGTGTATTTAGAATGACCCAAATATAAAATGTAATGGACCAAAATAGCTAATCATTAAAGTATAATTCACTTTAAAGTATTTTTATTAGGAAAAATGATTCAAATGGTTAAAGTAAACAAAGAAATGGTTAGGAGATCAATTTTTAACTCAATGATCCTGAAACATGTGTAAGACATCTTTTTCCTAGTTAACAAAAAGTAAAATTAAGTTTATGCAAATATGCATACGCCAATATAAAAGTTTTACATTTACATCATTATAATTAGTTATTTAATTTACTTATATCTTTTACTTTTTTATTTTATATTTTTATTATATTTATACAAATAATCGTATATTAACTAAAATAAATAAATAAAAATACCTTTTTTTTTTTTTACAAATTGCATTATTATAATTGTCTTGCTTATACGTTTAAAATAAACTTAATATTAAATAACTAATTATAAGAATATAAAGTATAAGATAATTCTATTGGCTTATGCATATACGCGTAAACTTTTTTTTCTTAAATTAGAAACATGTGTCTTACGCATATTTGGGCAAGGCCATTGCGTAAAATGATTATTTTAAAAATTCAGTCTAAAAGGTAACTATAAAATCAATTGAGGTTTAATGATTAGCTATTTTAATAATTTCCCAAATATAAAACACTTTTTGTCACTACACATGCCACACCACCAACTTAAAATTTTCTAAATTAATATTGTCCAAAGAAAATGTCGTATAAAATATTCGATATCATACAGAGGACCATTTCCGGCGGAAATTGTGACACTCATATTTTTGCCTTGAAAAGTGTTACGTAATCTGAACAATTCCTCTAAATACTCCAAAATTTTGGCTAAATTAAATCTTTAAACCGTTTACAGCGGAAGACATTAATAATAAACATGTAACTTAAATGCTAACCCGTCTCATACCGAGTTGCGTTACAATATTTATTTGTGGTAGAGGCTTGAACATAAATATTGAACTTAGATGAGACAAGTCTCTATGTGTGCTATTTTCCTTTGTCCAACCTGAAACTTTTCGTCCATGAGATGCATACTATAGCCAGCCTATAAAGCTCAGTGAGTTCATGGTTTGCGTGAATGAAATCATATCGTGTCACATATATCAAACATGCAAGCTTCACATAAAATAATATGCATTTTCTGAAACATGCAACACCAAAAGAAACGAAACCTCATAACTGTCTCCTTGAGTAAGGACTGATAAGTTGCAAGCATTCCCTGGGTGTGTACGGCTCACCTATAGTCAATAATCTATTACGGGGTCGTGCTTTCATATCACATGCATTCCCTGGCATGTATGGGTCACACAGAGCCAGTCACCCATTCCGGGGTCGTGCCTCCCCTTAAGTGTGACAAACCAAACTGACATCTCATATTCCGAACCATGCACCATTTGTACAATATAAACCAACTGAAAAATCCAAGCTTGCTAAATACGTTTAAAAATCGAAAAACAGTTAGCATGCATGCTCCACATAACTCCACATACATGTAAACATATACCGATGACATGTATTTGAATCATTATCAAGCATAATATTCACCACCACAAAATCATATAATGCTCGAAAATAAATTTGTACATATGTATGCATCCCAGTGTAAGTTTTAAGAAGAAGACTCACTTGTTAGTGTAGATCGACGATTAATAACTCCTGACTGAAGACCTACACATTTCATATCACCATATCCAATTAGTGATTTAATTTCTTTAAAAGTTAACAAAAGTCAACCATGGTCAAACTCGAGACCTGATATGTCACAAATATCCACATTTATTCTCTTTGTTAAAATCCTTCTGGGTTCAAACGAGGTAAAAATCAACTATAGGTCAACCTCGACTAATTTTAGTCAAACCCCAAGTCTAAAACTTGATAATGTCCTAAAACGTCAAAATAATTGTTTTATAAACTTATAAATACGTCTCTCCAAATTAAAGCGTCCCAAAAATACTTAAACTCGAATTACGACGTGTAACATCTGCAAATCTACTAAGTAAGTTGTTGGAGTATTGCATTCCTTTCTTTTAATTTCTCTCTCGGTTGAGCCAATTAGCTACGAAACACCTTTAGTTAAATGAATCCACTAGACTCGAGGCTTGGAAAGATAGGTCGGACGGAAAATCAGGCTCGGGTATGAACCGAGCGAGAATGTCGGGCGACTGTGATATGTGTCATAGTCGCGAGTCAAGGTCGCAGCGGGCTAAGGGATTATGGTACATACCGCGGGATAGTGATCGCGATAGTGCCCGAGGGCATTCTCGCGTTTCACTCTCGCCGGTGATGTACCGAGAGTGGGGCGAGAGTAGCGATAGTGCCACGCGACTGTGCCCTTAGCACTGTCGTCGGGCACGGTCGTCGTCGGGGTCCTGATGGTATAAAATGGACCTTTGACTTATTTGACCTCATTTTCTCCCCCAAATCGTTTTGTTAGCCGATTTTGTGTCTCTAGAAGCGATTTTTCTTCCTCCAAAGTCTCTCCCTTCATCAAATCCATCTTTGGGTTGTTGGAGACATTTAAGAAGTGATCTAAGCTAGCTTTTGGGCATTTATTGTGGAAGGGTACAAGATTTCAAATCTCAAGACCTCATCTCCATCTCTTCTAGGGTTTTGTCAACTTTTCTAGGTTTTTAACTAAAACATAGATTGTGAGTGTTCTAAACCTTTACAAATGAGATACATGTATTCATTTGCATATTTAATGGTACTTCTATTTCATGGATTTAGGGTTTACTTATATTTTGCTTATTTTACCTAATGTTGTCTTGAGCTGTGAAGGGTTAACTTGAATGGTGGAAATGTACATATGTTGGTAATGTGGACTAGTAAAGAGTGATGTTTATGTTGATACAACTCTATGTTATGTTTATTCATGTGTTGGGGAATATACTCACTTTGGGTAAATTTCCTTTAAGGTTACATATATATAAATAAGCATGATGTGTGTGATAATGTGTTCCTTGCACCTATTTGGGGCATACGATATACATTGGTGTTGAATACACCTTGTGAGAGATAATGTTCTCCTTAGTCACGAATGAGTTGTGTGGATGAACCAAGTCAAATAGACACTAGGAGGACATAGTCTTGGGCGCCACCGTGTTGGTATGTGCCTAGACCCCTGCCATTTGGGGCAATGCCTATGTTGTACCTCTGAATGTGTCGGGCCTTAGGGTGTCACTCTTGGAGTTTGACACTAGGGTATCTCGTCTCTTGGGTGGAACTTGATTAGTGTTATGGGTCTCCCCGTTGATTCCATTTAATGAATACATCATTTGGAAAATAAATATTGGAATTGACCTCATGCATATATTAATTGTCATTCAATCTCACTAGGCTTTTTAGGCTAACACTTGCTTGGTGTTTATGTGTATCTCAGGTTCTAGTGGTGTCGCGCCTAAGATGGTCTAGGCGGACTTTGTGAGAGCTTTGGGGATGTGCATTTGGGTGCACTTTTTGTGAAGATTCTATTGGGTGCACTTTTTATAAAATTCATTTCCTAACAAATTGATCGTTGTTGAAAATGATTAAAGTGTGATGGACTTAGAGATAAGCCGTCGTGACATATCAACTTGAATGATATGGAGATATACTCGAGAGAGTTATTTAGATACGAGGAAACTCGTTTTCATTCCATATAGCTTATACAAGGAATAGATTGTGCCATTACCTAGACTTTTTTCTATTTTGGAAACATTAGAATCAAGTCTATGGATGCGTGCCTTTCTCAAACTCGAAAGAGTGCCTTAGAAAAGCTAATGGTTGGATATATTAATTATGACATTTCACTTGATTTAATTGTCAAAAAATCTTAACGGATCCCTACACCCTTGCTCCTTTTTAAAGTAATTAATTTCTGTCAAATTAGTTGTTAAAAACCACCCAACAATATTTTCTTCAATATCGTCATCTGAAATCATTTCTTTTATTATACTTTTATTAAGCTTTTACACCTTTCCCTGCGGATCGATACTCGGTATTTTACCGTTTTATTACTTGTAAAAGACGACAACGGATTGATAAGTGTATACTTGCACTATTCACTGTTATATAACAGTCCAAGAGATTAAGTTCATATAAATCTCGTAACAAGTTTTTGGCGCCGTTGCCGGGGAATTGGCTCGCTAAAAGTCTGTAAAAGTTTTCTAAAAGATTTGATTTTTCTAACACCGTTCGAATCTCATTTTGGAAGTGGCGTATGCCAAGAATACCACGTGGGGAATTGTTCGAATTTGACCCGGACATTGAAAGGACGTTTCGTAATAGGAGGAGAGCACAAAGAGTTTCTTTAACCATAGATCCTCCCATCATGGAACCACCCCCACCAGGTTTTGAAAACAGGGTACCTAGAATAGAAAATCCACCAAGACAACAACCGATATTCCACGATGCACCACCCATTTTTGGAAATCCACCCAAATTCCCTTTTCAACAAATGCCAAATAACCAAAATCAACATCCTAACAATGATGATGTGGAATCTCAGGATAACAATGAAAATAGGGATGGAGCTCCGAACATTATTAATCTAGCAAATTCCAAAGAGGGAAAGATTATAGACTATGCTATCCCCGATTTTGAGCAATTAAATTCAGGGATAGTTAGACCCCATATTGCCGCCCTCCATTTTGAATTAAAACCCATCATGTTCCATATGTTGCAAACAAATGGACAATTTGCCAGAATGCCATCGGAGGATCATCATTCTCATTTAAAATCTTTTATGGAGATCACCGATGCATTTCTGATCCCTGGGGTATCTAACGATGCCTTGAGACTCACTCTATTTCCATTCTCTCTAAGGGATCGGGCAAAGTCATGGTTCAACTCATTGGCACCTGGATCTGTACCATCGTGGAACAATATGGCTGAAAAGTTTTTGCGAAAGTATTTTCAACCCACCAGGAATGCCAAATCCAGAAATGAAATTTGTATGTTTAAACAACTGGATGATGAAGCAATTCCTGATGCATGGGAAAGGTTTAAAGAGTTGTTGAGAAAATGCCCTCGCCATGGCATTCCCTACTGTATTCAACTCGAGACGTTTTACAATGGTCTAAACTCCATGGCGAAACAAATGCTCGATGCGACATCGGGAGGGGACTTTACAGCTAATACATACAATGATGGGTATGAAATTCTTGAAAAAATTTCAACCAACAATGGACATTGGGCTGATCCACGCGCCCAATCTCAAAAGAAGACTGTTGGAGTTCATGATGTAGATGCATACACTGCATTGACAACACAACTCACTTCCATGGCCACAATGCTAAAAAACTTAACTTCTTGCCAAGGAGTGCAATCTACTGCCTCTACACCTATTCCAGCAGTACTTTCAGTGCAATGTGTTTGTTGTGGTGGGGAACACTCTTATGAACATTGCCCACAAAATACTGAATCAGTAAACTATGTTCATAACAAGCCTGGTCCCTACTCCAACAACTACAATGCCAGTTGGAGACAACACCCAAACTTTTCTTGGAACAGTCCGTGTTTAAATCCACCTGCACCTAAACAACAAGGACCTTCAAATTTTTAACCACAACAAGTACAACACCCAAGTCCACCTCCAAACCATCACCAACAGACTTTTCATCAACCATCAACTCAGTCGTCTTTCCAACACAAACCTAACCATCAAGCTACGTCATCCACCTCTTTAGAAACAATTTTGAAAGGGTTCATTAACCAAACCAATTCAACACTGAACCATCAAAACACCACCATCAGATCTCTAGAGACTCAGATCAGTCAGCTTGCACTTGAGTTAAGGAATAGACTTGTTGGTACATTGCCTAGTAATACAGAGATCCCAAGACCTGCCATGAAAGAACATGTGAAAGCAGTGACTTTAAGAAGTGGAAAGAGCTTGATAAAAAGTGAACAACTGAAAAAGGCCATTGAATCACACAAACCCACTGTTATCACACCCACTTGGAAAGATAAAGGAAAACCAGTAGACATAAGATCACTACCTAAGAAAACTGACTTCCCTTTATTATTCCCAGATGATGGCAAAAAGAAGGTATCATTTCAGGATGAGACCTCGACATCTTCCACCAAGACTGACAATCTTGTCACTTCACCAGTCACTCCTATACTCAAAAGTTCCAACCCTGACATCACCCCAACACCTTCAGAACAGTCCCCTGAGAAAGCCATTGTAGCTCCTGTTTCCCCTTATATACCTTTTCCACAAAGGTTGAGAAATCAAAAGGAGGAGCTACAATCCAAAAAGTTCCTTGATGTGTTTAAACAGTTAAATATCAACATTCCTTTGGTTGAGGCAATTGAACAAATGCCAAGTTACGCAAAATTTCTCAAGGACATTCTGAGGAAAAAGAAGAAGTTAAATGAATATGAAACTGTTGCTTTAACAGAAGGTTGTAGTGCCCTCCTTTCAAATAAAATTCCCCCTAAAATGAAAGATCCTGGGAGTTTCACTATTCCTTGCTCAATAGGTGGGAAAGAGATTGGAAAGGCACTATGTGACCTAGGAGCTAGTATAAACCTTATGCCCTTGTCTGTTTTTAACACCCTAGGCATAGGTGAGGTTAGACCAACCACAATCACCCTGCAGTTAGCTGACAAGTCCATAGCTCATTCGAAAGGAAAAATTGAGGATGTATTAGTCCAAGTCGAAAAATTCATTTTTCCCGCCGACTTCATCATTCTTGATTTTGAGGCCGATAAAGACATTCCCATCATACTAGGAAGACCATTCCTAGCAACTGGTAGAACCTTGATTGATGTTCAGAAAGGAGAGTTGACTATAAGAGTGAATGAACAAAATGTCACCTTCAATGTGTTTAACTCTATGAAATATCCTGATGATAAAGAAAAATGTTTTACCCTGAGTGAAATTGAGTCTTTGTACCATAAAGAGGAAATTAAAAAAATGTTAGATTTGAGAGAGACTGAGGTTGATGAGAAAATAGAATGGGAAGAGGAAGGTGAAACCACCATGTTACAACATACTGCAACTTTTGAGTTGTTGGAAAATGAAGATAGAAAGACCCATATCCCATCTGTTGAGTCACTACCTGACCTGGAGTTGAAACCACTCCCTTCACATCTGAAGTATGCATTTCTAGGTGAAGAAGGCAAACTGCCTGTCATTATTTCATCCACCCTAGAAACACATCAGGAAGAACAGTTGGTAAGTTTGTTAAAACTGCACACTAAGGCTATAGGATGGACCATTTCTGACCTTAAGGGTATCAACCCTTCCATTTTTCAACACAAAATCATCCTAGAAGACAAGAATTTCACTTCCATTGAACCTCAAAGAAGGTTAAATCCTATCATGAAGGAAGTTGTGAAAAAGGAGATTTTAAAATGGTTGGATGCAGGGATAATCTACCCAATAGCAAGCAGCTCCTGGGTAAGCCCTGTACAGTGTGTCCCTAAAAAGGGAGGTGTCACTTTGATAAAAAATGAGAAAGATGAGCTCATTCCCACTCGAGTTGCATCTGGTTGGAGGATTTGTATGGATTACCGTAGACTGAACAAAGCTACCCAAAAAGACCATTTTCCTTTACCTTTTATTGATCAGATGTTAGACAGACTTGCAGGAAAGGAGTATTATTGTTTCTTAGATGGCTATTCAGGTTACAACCAGATTGCAATAGCTCCAGAAGACCAAGAAAAGACCACCTTTACTTGTCCTTATGGAACCTTTTCTTTTAGGAGAATGCCATTCGGTCTGTGTAATGCACCTGCTACTTTTCAAAGATGTATGATGTCCATATTTTCTGATATGCTTGAAACTTCCATGGAAATTTTCATGGATGATTTTTCTGTGTATGGCACATCATATGATCAATGTTTGAAAAATCTTGAAAAAAGTCTTGCAAGATGTGAAGCAACTGATTTGGTTTTAAATTGGGAAAAGTGTCATTTCATGGTCAAGGAAGGAATTGTTCTTGGTCATTTGATTTCAAAAAGAGGAGTTGAGGTTGATAAGGCAAAACTTGAAGTGATTGAAAAATTGCTTGAGCCAACCATTGTCAAGGGCATAAGAAGTTTTCTTGGACACGCAGGTTTTTACAGAAGATTTATATAGGATTTTTCAAAAATTTCAAAACCTTTGTGTTTATTACTTCAGCATGATCAAAAATTTTATTTTAGTGAGGATTGTAGAAATTCTTTTCTCACTCTGAAAAAAGCTTTGGTTACCGCCCCTATGATTGTTACTCCTGACTGGGAAAAACCTTTCGAATTCATGTGTGATGCAAGCGATTGGGCCGTAGGAGCTGTTCTAGGCCAAAGGAAAGAAAAAGTGTTCCACTCCATTTATTATGCAAGCAAAACCCTAAATGAAGCTCAGATTAATTACACAACAACTGAAAAAGAATTGTTAGCCGTAGTCTTTGCCTTTGAGAGATTCAGATCATATTTAATGGGAACAAAAGTCATTGTACACACTGATCATGCTGCCATTAAATACTTAATTTCAAAGAAAGATGCAAAACCTTGGTCAATAAAATGGGTTCTGTTGTTGCAAGAATTTGATCTTGAAATTGTGGACAGAAAAGGAGTGGACAATCGGGTTGTTGATCATTTGTCTAGACTTGAAAAACATGATAAAGAACTGGAAAAAAAGGACACAACAGAAACATTCCCAGATGAGAGACTCCTGGTGTTAAAACATTATGAGACACCATGGTTTGTAGACATTGCCAAATTTCTAGCCTGTGGAATTATTCCCCCTGAGTTTAATAAACAACAAATTCAAAAACTCAGACATGATTCCAAGTTCTATCTGTGGGATGATCCATTTTTATTTAAATCATGTGCAGATCAGGTGTTGAGAAGATGCATTCCTGAAAGTGAAGTACCAACCGTATTGAAAAATTGTCATGCTTCCAATTATGGAGGGCATTTTGGTGGGCAAAGGACGGCCGCAAAAGTGTTGCAGTCTGGATTCCATTGGCCGACATTGTTCAAAGATGCTCAGGATTTTGTCAATACTTGTAACGAATGTCAGCGGACTGGATCAATCTCCCAAAAGAATGAAATGCCTCTAAATGGAATTTTAGAAGTTGAATTGTTCGATGTTTGGGGGATTGACTTCATGGGACCATTCCCAATTTCAGGAAATTGCCAGTATATTTTAGTTGCAGTGGACTACGTGTCCAAATGGGTTGAGGCAGTGGCATGTCACTCAAATGATGCTAAAACAGTTGTTAAATTTCTCCAAAAGCAAATTTTTACGAGATTTGGTACTCCCCGTGCTTTAATTAGCGATGAGGGTACTCATTTTATAAATCATCTGTTAAAAAGCGTTTTGGACAAATATAATATCAAGCATAGGGTTGTCACTGCCTATCATCCCCAAACAAACGGTTTGGCAGAATTGTCCAATCGAGAAATCAAGGGAATTTTAGAAAAAGTCGTTAAACCACACAGAAAAGATTGGGCTTTTAAATTAGATGACGCTCTGTGGGCTTACCGTACTGCTTATAAAACTCCCATTGGTATGTCTCCGTATAAAATTGTTTTTGGAACATCCTGCCATTTACCTTTGGAATTGGAGCACAAAGCACACTGGGCAATTAAAGAGCTAAATATGGATATTTCTGAGGCCAGAATTAAAAGAAAAATTCAACTTTGTGAATTAGACGAACATAGGAATTTCGCCTATGAAAATGCCAAGCTTTATAAGGAAAAAACAAAAAACTGGCATGACAAGAGAATTCACAAACGAGAATTTTTTGAGGGACAAAATGTGTTACTTTTTAATTCACGGCTAAAACTCTTTCCGGGAAAACTGAAAAGTAGATGGTCCGGTCCATTCAAAATCTTTAAAATCTACCCTTTTGGAGCTGTGGATCTTGTAAACCCAGAAGACGATAGCATTTTTAAAGTAAATGGACAAAGAATAAAAGCATTTTTCGAAGGAATGGAAAGCCATGGAAACCTGTCTGTGGCTTTGTGTGAGTTGATCTGAGAGACTAGACTTAAAAAAAATAAAAATAAATAAAATATGGAGGATGTGAAGTTGTGAAGAAAAGGTAAAATCATTCCGAAATTTCGGGAAAGTTTGGATGTACAGTTAGTTTATTAGTAGTTTTAATTATTAGACGTCTTTAATTTTTACTATTATTCAACTTTTAGGCTAATTATCTCTTGCTAGATAGGTTGTTTTATGCCCAGTTTGCCATGGTGTGTCTCATGCATTTTATCACAATTTTTTTTGGGGATATGCATAATAATCTAGTAGATCAAAGTTGCTTACTTTATTTAGGACACATTTCTAGAACTAGCCTATGGTTTCAATGGGCCACATTCTAGTCATGCATTACACATAAATTGTTTGGAAAGGAATTAGGCCATCATTTGAAACCCATGTTGCATCTCATACACTCACCCTTCTTTCCCACACTTCTACCACCACATTCACAACAATGAGGACATTGTCATATTCGGTTGGGGGAGGCTACCATTGATAGCCAAAATTGTAAAGAAAAAGTGAGCAAAGTTCATATCAATCATTGGGTGGAAATAGTAGAGCATAAAATGCATACCATATGGGAAAAGCTTAAAAAAAATAGTAGAGCATAAAATGCATACTATCAAAAAAAAAACTTCCCATTCAAGCATAGGGAACCCGAAAGACAACGATTGTAAAGACTTCTTGGGCAAAGCAAAGATATAAAAATGGGATGCAAGTGCTTAAAAGTCACCAAAAAGCCTAAAACCAAGTCCTAATGATCCAAATGTTGTGTTTTGTAATGTGCTTAACCATTTGAAACTCATGGCTAGCTTATGGAAATTGTGTTTGACGATATTTTTGAGTAATCTTTATCTCTAATTTATGAAGGGCTATCTTATGCAAGTAAAAGGGCTATATGCATGATTCTTGTGGATTTTGGCATAGACAACCTCTTTTGTTCAAACTTTATTTTGTGTTGATTAGGGACAATCAACAGTCTTAGTCTGGGGGTGTGATATGCGTTCATTTTATTACTTAAATGCTCTATTTTTAAACGCATATCTCAACTTTTTGCAAGCGAATATTTAATTAATCAAGACCCTTTGAGCAAAACTCATATCTTTATTACTTGGGCATTGAATCATTGGTTTTATGTTGTTTTTGTGGCTTGCAGATTGGCTTCTAGGCGTTTTTGTTGGGAAATTTCGTGTACCGAAAAACAGAGAGATAGCAGCTTGCTGTAGCTTGATGTTGTCTCAAGATATATGGAATATTCCTCCAACCTTGCATTAGCTGGTGGAAATCTTGGAAGATATTTGTCATGTGATCTATTTATTTTATCCTTTGGGCAATAGCATTACCCTCTCTTTTGTTGGCTATAAAAAGTCTTGATCACTAGTTGTAAATCACACAATTCACTCTCATCACTTCTAAAAATCCTCTCTAACTACTTTTATTCTCCAATCATTGGGAAAAAATTTGGAAGACTAGTTTAATTTTAATTAAAGTATTTAACTTTCAGTATTTCTTATCTGCTTTATTACGTTTTTTTATTATTGCATTTTAATATTACGTTTCTTATAATTATTGCACTTTAATTTTACGTCTTTATTTTATCGCATTTAAATTATTCGCATTATTACGTCATCGTTATTTATAATTTGTGTAACCTTTAATCTACCATCGTTCTTTTCATTTAATCTTGGTAATTTACAGTAGTTTTTATTTTTAGTCGTATTCTCTTCTTTTTAAAAATGCAAGGATCCCAAGCGATGATAGGCTAACAACCTTAGCTTGGGTGTTGGGTGAAGTTAAGATCAAAACCAATTTTTGATGGTGGAAATTATTAGTTAATAATTATTTCCAATCTTTCATTCAAGGTTATTTTTATAAAATTTATTTCCTAACAAATTGATCGTTGTTGAAAATGATTAAAGTGTGATGGACTTAGAGATAAGCCGTCGTGACATTTTAACTTGAATGATATCGAGATATACTCGAGAGAGTTATTTAGATACGAGGAAACTCGTTTTCATTCCATATAGCCTATACAAGGAATAGATTGTGCCATTGCCTAGACTTTTTCTATTTTGGAAACATTAGAATCAAGTCTATGGATGCGAGCCTTTCTCAAACTGGAAAGAGTGCCTTAGAAAAGCTAATGGTTGGATATATTAATTATGACGTTTCACTTGATTTAATTGTCAAAAAATCTTAACGGATCCCTACACCCTTGCTTCTTTTTAAAGTAATTAATTTCTGTCAAATTAGTTGTTAAAAACCACCCAACAATATTTTCTTCAAATTCGTCATCTGAAATCATTTCTTTTATTAGACTTTTATTAAGCTTTTACACCTTTCCCTGTGGATCGATACTCGGTATTTTACCGTTTTATTACTTGTAAAAGACGACAACGGATTGATAAGTGTATACTTGCACTATTCACCGTTAGATAACAGTCCAAGAGATTAAGTTCATATAAATCTCGTAACACAAGCCATGAACGCGGCCATGGCACAGTAACAGGAGTTTTTCATGAAGCTTTTAGAAGATCGCGATGCCAGTCACTGAAGACCCGAAACGGTGGCGGAAAACGCTGTGGTTGGATCGAGAGGCAATGGAAATGGGATCGGTACGGAGGAACATGTGGTGACCGACGGAAAGAGGAAGGATAAGGGATGCACCTACAAGAATTTTCTGGGGAGTCATCCGCCAGAGTTTTCAGGCTCAGCAAATCCGGTTACATGCATATACTGGCTCAAGGAGGTAGAAATGGCCTTCGAGTCAAGCGAGTGCGATGACTCGCAAAAGGGTCAAATTCGCCTATCAATTGCTTAGAGGTGAGGCTTTGATTTGGTGGAATCTCACTCGATCCGTCCTCACCCCTGAATTGGCTAAGCTGACTTAGCCGCTTTTCAAGCAGAAGATTTTGGACAAATATTGTAGCGAGCGATCGTTGGACAAGATTGAGGAAGAATTCAGAAACATGAGAAAGGGAAGTTGTCTGTCATAGATTACTCCAAACTTTTCTTGGAGAAGTGGAACCTAGTGGGGCACCTGGCCCCCGATGAGCGATCAAAAATCAAAGCTTATCAGTGTGGGTTGCCGGCCAAGATGAGGACGGCGGTGAGGAACGCTAGGGGAACGACATTGCAAGAGGTATTAGAAGAGTCCTTGTTGGTAGAGGATGACTTGGTTGCGGGTAAGGAAGAGAAGGGGCTAGCGGGGGAGAAGAGGAAATGGGAAGGGTCATCCGAACCTATCTGTCAGTTCAAACCGGCTTTCGGGGGAAGGGTAACCGACCCCTACGGGAAGTAAGATGGTGCCACCGATGTAAGAGCAAACACAGTGGCCCGTGTAATCAAAGAACCTACTCGGGCCCTCCCGAGTGTGCTAAATATGGAAAGAAGGATCACATGACCTGTGATTGTCCTAAACGAGGACTCATTTGCTATGAGTGTCGTGAGCCAAGACATGTGAAGAGAGAGTGTCCGAAATTGGTTGGGAGTAACCGCGGATTCTCAAGCGGCCTAGCCCCGAAGAAAGAGAACCCATCAAGAGTGCCGAGACGAGCCTTTCAGATGACCGTCGAGGAGGCGAGGGAGACCATCGATGTGGTATCGGATATGTTCCTTGTAAACTCTTTTCCCGCTCATGTTTTGTTTGACTCGGGTGCAAATCGTTCATTTGTATCGAACTCTTTTTGCTCGATGTTCTCCACTCCTATTAGTACCCTCTCCGATGCTTTACTGGAAGAAATAGCCAATGGGGAGCAAGTGTTGATTCGAGAACACTATTGTAATTGTGTTTTAGAATTAGATGGTCAATGTTTCGAGGTGGACTTGTTACCGATGACGAATGGGGGTTTCGATGTAGTGATAGGCATGGACTGGTTGACCAAGAACTGTGCCAACATTATTTGCTCTAAGAAAATGATTAGAGTGCCTATGGCAAATGGCGGTACAGTTACCATTTATGGAGATAAAAGGAAGGGATCCACCCCTGTGATTTCCTACTTAAAGGCCCGTAAAAACATCTAGAGAAGGGATGCTCATCATACTTAGCCTACATTGTGGATGCAAAGCTGGAAAAGAAGTCGGTAGGAGATGTGAAGATCGTTCGGGATTACCCGGATGTCTTCCCGGAGGATTTACCCGGTTTATCACCAGAACGACAAGTGGAGTTTCAGATCGATCTCACCCCGGGAGTGGCCCCGATAGCCCATGCTCCCTATCAGTTAGCGCCGACGTAAATGCAAGAAATGATGTCCCAACTTCAAGAGCTACTAGAGAGGCTTCATTCGACCAAGTTCGTCACCTTGGGGAGCCCCAGTCTTGTTCATGAAGAAGAAGGACGGGTCAATGCGAATGTGCATTGATTACTGAGAGTTGAACAAAGTCACGGTGAAGAACAAGTATCCTCTTCCCCGAATCGACGACCTCTTTGAACAACTACAAGGAGCGGGATGCTTTTCAAAGATTGACTTACGGCCGGGATACCATCAAGTGAGGGTGAAGAAGGACGACATTTTGAAAATGGCCTTTCAAACAAGGTATGGGCATTACGAATTCTTGGTAATTCCGTTTGGGTTGACGAATGCACCCGCCTTGTTCATGGATTTGATGAACCGGGTGTGCCGACCTTTCTTGTATAATTCGGTGATAGTCTTCATCGACGACATCCTGATCTATTCACGAGACGAAGTGGAGCATGTGAAGCATCTGAGGGAAGTATTGGAAGTCCTTCGGAAAGAAAAGCTATTCGCAAAGTTCTCCAAATGCGAATTTTTGTTGCAGGAGGTCCAATTATTGGGCCCCATGGTGTCTAAAGATGGAGTAAAGGTAGATCCGGCGAAGATCGAAGCAATGATGGGATGGGAACCACCGACGAGCCTAACAGAGATTCGTAGCTTCTTGGGTTTGGCCGGATACTATAGAAGGTTTATCCAAGACTTTTCAAAAATCGCCTCGCCACTTACGTCATTGACAAGAAAGAATGTCAAGTTTATATGGATAGACACTCAAGAGCAAGCCTTCCGTACTCTCAAGAAGAAGTTGTAAGAAGTTGTGTGAAACACCAATCTTGTCCCTACCCGAGGGATCAGATGATTTTGTCGTCTATAGCGACGCCTCCAAGATGGGTCTCGGATGTGTACTTATGCAAAGGGGGAAGGTGATAGCCTATGCATCACGCCAACTGAAAGACCACGAGAAGAACTATCTGACTCACAACTTGGAGCTTGCAGCGGTGGTTTTCGCGTTGAAGTTATGGCATCACTACCTCTATGGAACAAAATGTACACTTTATACCGATCACAAGAGCTTGAAGTACATTTTCGATCAAAAGAAGCTCAATATGCGGCAAAGAATATGGCTTGAGCTATTAAAGGACGATGACTGCGAATTACTTTACCATCTGGGCAAGGCTAACGTGGTAGCGGATGCTTTGAGTCGATGGAGTCATGGAAGCAGTGTTGTTTTATCACTCACTAGGACCGACGTTGTGTCAAGCCTAGTTGAGAACATCAAGAAGTGTCAATGAGAAGCACTTCGAGAAGAAAACCTCAAAGACGAGGTTATGGTAAAGCAACGAGATTTATTGACGGAAGATAGTCGCGGTTTGAAATTATCCCAAGGCCTGGTTTGGGTACCAAAGTTGGGAGGAAACCGTGAACTTCTCCTAGAAGAAGCTAGCAAAACCAAGTACTCCATACACCCCGGTATCACAAAGATATATAGAGACCTCAAGTTGAATTATTGGTGGGCGGTGATGAAGCTCGACGTGGCCAACTATGTGGAGAAATGTGTCACTTGTTTGCAAGTGAAGGCAGAGCATCAAAGACCATACGGGAGTTTGCAACCATTGTCAATTCCGGAATAAAAGTGGGAGCATATCACAATGGACTTTGTCACCAAACTACCAATGACTTTGAATGGTCATGACACAATTTGGGTCATCGTGGACCGACTCACCAAAAGCGCACATTTCTTGGCGATGCGAGAGACATTTCCGATGGACAAATTGGCCAAACTATACATTGACGAGATTGTATCGAGGCATGGTGTACCATTATCTATCGTGTCAGATCGAGATAGCTGGTTCACTTTGAAGTTTTGGGACCGTCTACAGAAAGAATTGGGTAAAAAGATTAAGTTTAGCATGACCTACCATCCTCAGATGGACGAACAAAGTGAGCGGACCATTCAGACTCTCGAAGACATGTTGAGATCGTGGGTCATTGATTTTGGGGGAAATTGGGAGTCACACCTACCGTTAGTGGAGTTTCCCGACAACAATAGCTACCATTCGAGCATTGGGATGGCTCCATTTGAAGCTCTCAACGGCCGAAAATATAGGACCCCGACTTGTTGGCTTGAAGCGAGGGAGAAACAGTTTTCCGGACCAGAAATTGTTCAAGAAACTGCGGATAAAGTGAAGGAAATACGAGAGCGTTTAAAGGAGGCCCAAGACCGATAGAAGAGCTACGCGAACAAAAAAAGAAGACCGATCGAATTTCAAGTGGGAGATCGGGTGATGTTGAAAGTGTCACCATGGAAAGGGATAATCCGTCTCGGGAAACGCAGGAAGCTTAGTCCCCATTTCCTTGGACCTTTTGTCATCTTAGAAAGGGTTGGGCTTCAAGCTTACCGGTTAGACTTTCCACCGGAAATGGATGGAATACACCCCATCTTTCATGTTTGCTACCTTTGCAAGTGCCGATCCGAAGAGGAGAGTGTCATTCCGTTGACGGAGATCCAAGTGGACAACGGGAATCGGTGTGTAGAAGAACCGGAGGCGATACTTGAATCCAAGACGAAAATGCTTCGTCACAAGGAGGTGACCATGGTCAAGGTTCAATGGAAGCATCATCGGGGATCCAACTTCACGTGGGAGGCCGAGGAAGATATGAATAGAAGATACCCGCACTTTTTCGTTTAAGGCGAGATTTCGGGGACGAAATCTTGTCCAAGGTGGGGAGGATTGTAACATCCGCAAATATACTAAGTAAGTTGTTGGAGTATTGCATTCCTTTCTTTTAATTTCTCTCTCGGTTGAGCCAATTAGTTACGAAACAACTTTAGTTAAGTTAACCACTAGACTCGGGGCTTGGAAAGATAGGTCGGACGAAAAATGGGGCTCGGGTCTGAATCGTGCGAGAATGGCGGGCGACTATGACATGTGTCATAGTCACGATTCAAGGTCGCAACGAAGTAAAGGCTTACGGTACATACCGCGTGATAGTGACCGTGATAGTGACCGCGATAGTGCCCGAGGGCATTCTCGCGTGTCACTCTCGCCGGTGATGTACCGAGAGTGGGGCAAGAGTAGAGATAATGCCATGCAACTGTGCCCTTGGCACTGTCTCCGGGCACAGTCCCGTCAGGGGCCTGATGGTATAAAATGGACCCTTGACTTATTTTGACCTCATTTTCTCCCCCAAATCGTTTTGTTGGCCGATTTTGTGTCTCTAGAAGCGATTTTTCTTCCTCCCAAGTCTCTCCTTTCATTAAATCCATCTTTGGGTTGTTGGATACATTTAAGAAGTGATCTAAGCTAGCTTTTGGGCATTTATTGTGGAAGGGTGCAAGATTTCAAGTCTCAAGACCTCATCTCCATCTCTTCTAGGGTTTTGTCAACTTTTCTAGGTTTTTAATTAAAACCTAGATTGTGAGTGTTCTAAACCTTTACAAATGAGATACCTGTATTTATTTGCATATTTAATGGTACCTCTATTTCATGGAATTTAGGGTTTACTTATATTTTGCTTATTTGACCTAATGTTGTCTTGAGTTGTGAAGGGTTAACTTGAATAGTGGAAATGTACATATATTTGTAATGTGGACTAGTAAAGAGTGATGTTTATGTTGATACAACTCTATGTTATGTTTATTCATGTGTTGGGGAATATACTCACTTTGGGTAAATTTCCTTTAAGGTTACATATATATAAATAAGCATGATGTGTGTGATAATGTGTTCCTTGTATTTACTTGTTTATGGGTAAAAATATTTGGGGCATACGATATACATTGGTGTTGAATACACCTTGTGAGAGCTAATGTGCTCCTTAGTCACAAATGAGTTGTGTGGATGAACCAAGTCAAATAGGCACTAGGAGGACATAGTCCCACCGTGTTGGTATGTGCCTAGACCCCCGCCATTTGGGGCAATGCCTATGTTGTACCCTCGAATGTGTCGGGCCTTGGGGTGTCACTCTTGGAGTTTGACACTAGGGTATCTCGTCTCTTGGGTGGAATTTGATTGGTGTTATGGGTCTCCCCCATTGATTCCATTTAATGGATACATCATTTGGAAAATAAATATTGGAATTGACCTCATGCATATATTAATTGTCATTCAATCTCACTAGGCTTTTTGGCCTAATACTTGCTTGGTGTTTATGTGTATCTTAGGTTCTAGTGGTGTCACGCCTAAGAAGGTCTAGGCGGACTTTGTGAGAGCTTTGGGGATGTGCATTTGGGCGCACTTTTTGTGAATATTTTATTGGGTCTATAGGCAACACCGTTTTTGTATCTTATTTCTGTAGTAGAAATTAGATTAGATGGTTGTTGATTATTGCCGGTAAATTATAAACTGTAATTAAATAGGTTTTATACATTCCCCCATTTTTTGGGAGGCTCTTGCTATGGCAATTTCATTTACCACATTTCCGTCTTTTCCGGAATTTCGTTATCCTCATTTTGGTGTGTTACACGACGCTTTAATGCTATTATTAAATCATCTAAATAATTTAATAAATCTCTAAGTGTTGCGCTCAATAGCGACTCTCAATGTCGATCTAACCTTTTAATGAATAAAGGAATCATTTGTTCCGCATTAAAATGTCTTAATAATATTTAACCCAAATATCATACTTAAATCCAACATTTGAAGTTGATTAAATAATCTCATAAACATCTCCTTATGAATTATTTAATTAACTAGTATTCTAAAATAAATTAATATATTAATTAAATAACAATTTAAATCAATATATTAGTTAATTTATAAGTTAAATTAATTAGTTAACATAATCCAAATAATTATACCTATATCAACTTAAACCCAAAATAGGTTAAATAAAATACCCGATATATATACTTAATCTCAAAAATGAAACTTTTAAAATCAACAACTTGAGGTCAATTCAAAACAATCTAAAGTTGAGGGGGTGATTTGCAACTCAAAGTTTTGACCTAAACATAATACTTAAAAGTAAAGGGGCTGGAATAGTCAAAAATCAAAACTTCAAAACTCATCCCCCACGTAACAGACCAGACGTCGCCGGTGACTGCATTTCGACGACAACTCGCCGGGAAATCGCAAACAGCCGTTTGACCTCGTTTTCTAACCGTTTTCATCAATTCTTTTTGCAAAACTCTAGAAAATCATTTTATCTAACCATAGGAACAAAAATCAACCAAAACCATCAACTATTGAGCCACATTTCTTCATTTAAAGTTTCGGTTTTCAACAAAATCGAAAATCTATAAAAACTCAAAATCGGATATCTTAAACTCAAATCTGAGACATAAGGCTACTAAGGTTCGATTGAGGACTTAAAAACGAAGCTAACCGTATAAAGAACTTGGAACTGGGTTGTGTAATTTACCTCAAATCGTCAATAAACGGATATTTCGAACGGTAACTTTGAGCTCCGATTTCTCATTCGATCCTCAGCAAAACCTTGACCTCTTTGAACGAAAAATGTAAAGGAGAGTCTTAGCTACTTAACCATGTAAATTTTTGCTTTTTTCTTTGACTAAACAAGCCAATAGGAGCCTTCAAAGATGACCCGTTGTTTTCGAATCAAAAAACTTGCGGATCTAAAAATTTTACAAAACAGGTCCCTCTGGTTTGGACCTGTTGACATCTGACAACACCCCTGGACTTTCAGGAAATAACATTCGGCCCCCTAACTTCGACACTTTGGCCAACTTTACGCTTTTAACCCTCAATCTAAAGATTTTCTTTCCAATTTAGTCCGATTGCTATAAACATTTTTATTCACATTCTTACTTTCATTAAACGGCATAATTGTTGCCCTTTTCACGTTTTTTTTTCTTCTTAGCATTGTTGATCAATAAAATAAAACCCATTTTATTTTATTTCCCTTTTTCCTTTTTTTCATATTTATTTATTTACCCTTTTTTTTGGGTGTCACAGAAATCCACCGAAAATAGTGAGTTTTGACGGATTAACTATCAGAATAAAACTCGCCGGAAAAGCAATTTCCCGACAGAGTTTCCGGTGGATCTGAATTTCCGACGGATATATCTACCGAAAATCCGTCAGAAAATTTTTTCTAATTAATAGCTAAGTTAATTAATTAAGAAAAATCTTTCCGACGACGTTTCGGTGGATATATCCGCCGAAAATTTTATTTCAATTCTTAAAAAAAATAAAATTAAAAGAACAAAATTTCCGATGAATATTTATGACAGATTTTCGGCAGATATAACCGTCGGAAATCCTATTTTTTTTTTATTTAATTTATTTATTTATTGAATTATTATTTATTTATACCCTTTCGGGCAAATGAATCCCTGAGAATACGCCGGATTTTTATTTATTTAATTTCCGGCGAAATAATCCGCCAAAAATCCGCTTTGAAAAATTGGTCAAACCAGAAATGAGAAAGACTGTTTTTTTTCATTTAAAAACTGGTAAAACCCTGCTAAAATTTGTAAAAAAAAACTGCTAAATACATAAAGTACAACTAAATTATCATAAATTAATATTATAATGCCCAATACATTGTTCCAGACGGAATTACCAAAATAATTGTTTAAATATTGTTCCAACACATCTAACAAAAACAATTCAAGTATAAGTTCCAACACTAACAGCTAACAAGACAATTCAATCACATATCTGGCGGTGGTGGCTGCTGGGACTGACTGAGACACCTTACCAATTCACACATCTCATCGTATTGGGCATTAGATCTTGCTTCTTCCGCCCGACGTGCCTCTTCCTCCGCCTGACGTCTCTCATCCCGCTCCCTCAACTCCTGAACTTGGGACCTTAACTCCTTAAGTTCTTATAAAATAAAAAAAGGCGTTAGAATATTTAATATGAATTATAAATGAAATTGATAAACATCATTTAATGAAATGTGGTACACACTACCGGAAAGAAGAAGAAGAAGAAGCACTACCCTGTGAGGTTGTCCCAAACAAGATTGAATTGGGATCTGGGTGGTACCCGAACCTAAATAGACGACCTTTCTTCGGTCCCCCAACAACCTCATGCCACAATTGGGTATCAGCTAGCGAATGATTGTTAGGGTCCTCCCTGTAACTGTGGGTGAGGCATGTCGCATACTCATCATGTGGTTTTACAAAATACTACAAGTCAATTTCGACAACATAACAACTGTAAATGGGACGTATCCAACTAAGTTAAACAATTCTAATGTTTGCACAACAAATAGCAACTCAAACGATATATATATATATATATATATATATATATATATATATATATATATATATATATATATATGCACACACACACACCAAGATAGAGTTGTTACCAAATTATAAAGTTTAAAGTTAAACACAAACTATCTAGATAAAATAAAGTCTTATGGCAGATTTAATTCTTTTTTTAAATTATTTATTTCTTTTTCTAAGAAAAAAAAATAATTTAAAATTTTCCGGCAGATTTTCGTCCTTCTCACAATGAGAATGTATATAACCCTATTCCGGCGAAAGTCAACGGTGTTTGACTTCTTTGAAGTTCTCCGAAAATCCGGCGGAAAATTTCGTGCGGAAAATTCCGCCTGAATTGCCTGTTTTTCTAGCAGTGTTCTAAATAACTTGTTAGGACGTTGTTATGGCTCGTTATAGTGTCAAGGTTTGGATTCGCTGTCATGTTAACCCTTGTGGCTCAACTTTAAGGTTTTGTTTGCATTGTAACGCGTTATGGCGCATTCCAACACGTTTTGGCACACACTACTAGGAAAATGCTTAATACCGACCAAAGTTTACCGACGGACAATGGTCGTCGGTAATTTCCGACGGAACACAGACGGAAAAGATATTTGCGATGGATACACTATCCGTCGGTAATTCGTCGGTAAATAAAAACATTTCCGACGGATCACCGACGGACATAAAATTAATTTATTTTTAAATTTTTTAAATACTGCATTCCGTCCGTAATCCGTCGGTAAACTTAATAATTTAATTAATCATTCTTTTCCAATATTCTGTCTGTAATTTGTCGCAAATTACCGACGGATTTTTGACGGCCATTAGGAAATCCGTCGGTAATCCGTCGGAAAATAATTTATTTTTTTTCCCAAAATCATTTGATGTATGTATGTATGTGTGTGTATGTATGTATGTATGTATGTATGTATGTATGTGTGTGTGTCGTATGCATATTAGTGTGTGTGTATATCATGTACGTATGTATATATGTATATATATAGTACATATATATATTTATGTATATATGTATTGCTTGTATGTATATATGTATTGTTTGTATGTATATATATAGTACATATATATGTATATCATGTATATACATGTATGTCGTATGCATATAAGTGTGTGTGTGTATGTATATGTCTAGATCATGTATTGTATGCATATGTATTGTTTGTATGCATAGCACATGATATATATGTCTATATCATGTCTAACTATGTATGTGTGTATGTATGTATGTATGTATGTATGTATGTATGTATGTATGTATGTATGTCTATATGTATGTACGTGTGTATGTATGTATGTTTATAGATCATGTCTATGTATGTGTGTATCTATGTATGTCTATAGATGTATTGTATACATATGTATTGCTTGTATGTATATAGCATATACGTCTATATATCATGTATATGTATGTGTGTATGTATGTATGTATGTATGTATGTTTATAGATGTATTGTATACATATGTATTACTTGTATGTACATATGTCTATTTCAAGTCTATGTATGTGTGTATGTATGTATTTATATGTATGTATATATGTATGTATGTCTATAGATGTATTGTATATGTATATCATCATGTTTATGTATATGTCGTATGCATATATATATATATATATATATATATATATATATCATGTGTATGTATGTATGTCTATAGGTGTATTACATGCATATTGCTTGTATGTATATGTATATGTCGTATACATATAAATGTGTGTATGTCATGTACATGTCTATATATGTATGTATGTCTATAAATGTATATATGTTTGTATGTCTATATATGTATGTATGTATGTATGTATGTATGTATGTATGTCTATAGATGTATCTATGTGTGTATAACACTATTGGTCCCTTGTCTAACTGGAATTAACGGGAAAAGATAACGGCCGTTACTGTTTCTGTTAAGTCCAGTTAGTTCAAGGGTATTTTAGTCAATTTAAATATAATTTGATAAATTAATAATTTTAATATTAAATAATATATAATCATTTATTAACTGATTTATTTAATAATTTATTAATAATTTAAGAGTAATTTTTTAATTTTAAAAATTGATATCCGTCGGAAATCCGTCGGTAATCGCCGACGGTTAAATTCCCTCGGTAATTACCGACGGAATTTCCATCGGAAATCCGTCGGTGATCTTACTGAATTTTCTAAAAAAAAGTTGGCATAAAGCCCTAATTTCCACTTCAATTCCCTCGCTCCTCTCGATTCCTTCCTCTAGATTTCTCTGGCCACTGAGTTCACCATCGCCGCCGATTCACCCTGCTCGAACGCCACCATCGCCACCGGCCAGTGACTTCACGGTGACCTCGCCGCTGATTTCCCTCTCGCTCGAACCTCTCCTCTCGATTTCTCCGGCGACCATCACATCTCCTCACCCCTGCTCGAATGTGTGATTAATCGCCGTCGGCCACTGTATCCATCTCTCTATATATATATAAGTTTATCATCCATCTCTCTCTGTGTATGCATCTCTCTCTATTTGTAAATCATTTTCTAAGTTTTTGTGAGTTCCCATAGTGTGTGTGTTTGATTAATTTGTTTGTGTGTGTGTGTGTGTGATTAATCTGTTTGTGTGGGTTTGTGTGTGTTTGATTAATTTGCTTGTGTGTGTGATTAATCTATTTGTGTGTGTTTGATTAATCTGTTTGTGTGTGTGTGTGTGTGACTAATGTGTTTGTGTGTGTTTGATTAATTTGTTTGTGTGTGTGTGATTAATCTATGTGTTTGATTAATTTGTTTGTGTGTGTGTGTTTGTGTGTGTTTGAGTAATCTGTTTATGTGTGTGTGCGTGTGTGTGTGTGTGTTTTAATCTGTTTGTATGTGTGTGTGTTTTTATCTGGCTTGCTATATATGCACATTGAGTGATTTTAAAGATGGAATCAATGTTAGATTTAGTGAACATTGTGCTCATAATTAGGGTAAAACTAATTAGGAAGAAGATCAAATAAAATTGGAAAAAGATGGATGCCTCTTGTGTTTGTTTATATATCTATACCATTGTCAATGGAAAGCAAAGCAAAGGTAGACAAATATAATGAGAATTTGGATCTCTGTATGTGTGTTTCTTAATGAATCTGTGTGTGTGTGTGTTTAGAAGTTGTAGTGTGTGGTAACGAATGACTTTGTTTTCCTTTGCTAATTTTAAGGCATAGTACATATTGAAGCTTCAAAGAAAGGGAATTTGGTGTCGCTTCAGATACATACACATATACAGGCTTCTCTTTCGACTTCTTGACGTGATTTAAGGTACACATTTATTCAAACACACACAATTTGGTGCCGCTTCAGAGACATACACATTTAATAGGAAAATGTTAGTAATAATGCAAATTATTTGTTATGTTTGTAAACCCAAACATGTTCGTCATGTTTGTTTTTCGTTATGTTTGTTTTTGGGATATATGACAGTTATGGATAAGTGTTAATTATGACAGTTTAGAATTGTAATGAGATACAAGTATATTGTAGATTGAAATTGATATAAGTATATTGTATATTGAAATTGATATGAGTTCTTTTAGCTTATGAAAACGCCGTTTTTGGTTTGATAAACTTGTGATAATGTTTTTGTATGATTTTAGCTTATGATTTGGTTTTTGTGAAAACGTTTTGGTATGATTTGGTTTGATAAACTTGTGATATTAATTAGTTGGGTTGTCAATTATTGGACAAATATTAGGTTGATAAATGAAAAATTAGGTTGCCAAGTATTTATTTATTTTAACTGGGTTGCCAATTGTTGGGCAAACATTAGGTTGATAAATGGAAATATTCATTTTATAGTCGTTATGTTGCCGAAATTTTAAGAAACATATGTGTGTGTTTTAAACTCTTTTCAAAGTCATCCAAAACTCCTCTACACCTATGGTTTGACTTTCAAGTAGGCAAACCATTACTTGTAGTGTTCAATACACTTCTAACTTCATTGACACCTACGATTTGACTTTCCAATAGTCAAACCATTACACTTAGAGTTTTAAAGTCATCCAAAGTTTCTCTAAACCTACAGTTTGACTTTCAAGTAGGCAAACCATTACATGTAGTATTCAATAGACTTCTAACTTCATTGACACTTACGGTTTGACTTTTAAATAGTCAAACCATTACATGGAGGGTTTTAAACTTTCTAAAACACCTTTATTTGATTGTAACCCATGGTTTTGACTTTCCAATAGTCAAACCATTACACTTAGAGTTTTAAAGTCATCCAAAGCTCCTCTAAACCTACGGTTTGACTTTCAAGTAGGCAAACCATTACATGTAGTGTTCAATAGCCTTCTAACTTTATTGACACCTACGGTTTGACTTTTAAATAGTCAAACCATTACACGTAGGGTTTAAATTTTCCAAAACACCTTTCTTTGATTGTAACCTACGGTTTTGACTTTCCAATAGTCAAACCATTATACTTAGAGTTTTAAAGTCATTCAAAGCTCCTCTAAACCTACGGTTTTACTTTCAAGTAGGCAAACCATTACATGTAGTGTTCAATAGACTTCTAACTTCATTGACACCTATGGTTTGACTTTTAAACAGTCAACCCATTACACCACCTCTGTCTTGATTATGTCGACTAACTACTTCTTTCTTTGTTGTAGTTGTTGAATATGTTGACAGATAGAGAATGGATGTATAGAAAGAACGACAGTCGGAGGTTTCTTAGCATCGACTATATTGTTGCAATGGACAGTTTTTTGGACTATGCCTATGCCAATGAAGGGACTGTTGAAAGGAAACCTACACGTGATGGGATAATGCTTCGTAACAGATGCCCTTGTAAGAAGTGTCAAAACTTATGCTATAAAGAAAGGGATGACGTGAAGCTGCATTTGATGAAGCACGGTTTCATGTCTGGTTATACCACATGGTGGGCACATGGTGAAACCTATTACCATGCACCGCATGAAGACGTGAGTCAATCTTCTACTCTAGTAGTAGATCATAATGAAGGGTATGTTGAAATGGTGAACGATCACATGATACATGATGGCATAACATGGGAAGAAGAAACCCCTAATCATTCTGCCCAAGGATTTTATGACATGTTACAAGCTGCCGACGAGCCATTATGGGACGGGTGTCCAAATTACTAGAAATTAGGAGCTACGACGAGATTGTTGAATTGGAAGACAAAATGTAATGTACCCGAGACGACTTATAATCGAGTTGTTCATATAATTAAAGAGATGCTACCCGAGGGTGACAAACTACCCAGTAACTTCTACGAGATGAATAATAGTTTGAAAAAGCTTGCTCTACCGAAAGTAAAGATTGACGCTTGCAAAAACCATTGCATGCTATTTTACAAGCATGATTCTGAGTTGACCCATTGTCGGTATTGCAATGAAAGTTGTTACAAGACTAGTGGATTAAGCAAGGTCCCAAACTTGGCGTTGACGTACTTGCCTATTGTTCCTAGACTTCAAATATTGTATATGTCAAAGAAGACGTCTAAAGAGATGACTTGGCACAAGGATCATCAGACAGAACCGGGTGTGATGGTACATCCAAGTGATGGTGCGGCTTGGAAACATTTCGACATGGTACATCCTGACTTCGCTTCTGAGGTCCGGAATGTGCGTCTTAGCTTATGCACCGACGTTTTCAACCCGAATAATTTAAATTCGAATCCGTATTCACTATGGACAGTGTTTCTTACCATCTACAATTTACCTTCTTGGTTGAGTTTGGAGATTCATATGTTACACTTGAATTGGTCATTCCTGGTAGAAAGAGCCCCGGTCAGAATTTGGATGTGTTTCTTAGGCCGCTAATAGATGATCTCAAGATATTGTATTCAGTGGGCGCTCTTACGTATGATTCTTATCGTAAGAATAATTTTGAGATGAGGGTCATATTTCTATGGATCGTTAGCGACTTCCCTACCTACACAATGTTATCGGGTTGGAGCACGCACGGCAAGCTATCCTGCCCGTACTGCATGGGTACAGTCGATTCGTTTCAGTTAAAAAATGGAGGTAAATCTTGTTGGTTTGACTGTCATCGGAGATGGTTACCTAGTGCACACCCCTTCCGACGTGATCGAACAGGATTTTTGGACGGGTCTAGGGTGTTATCCGGTCCACCACTCGAGTTAACCAGTGAAGAAATATGGGAGCAGGTCCATCATCTTCCAACTGTTTACGATGGCTCTCCGTTTCGATCGACCAATAGAAAAATAATCGGCTTCGGAATCACTCATAATTGGGTGAAGAGAAGCATCTTTGGGAGTTGCCATATTGGAAGACGTTGTTAATCCGACACAACCTGGATGTCATGCACATTGAGAAGAACGTCTTTGAGAATCTCTTTAACACTGTCATAGACACGTCAAAAATGAAAGACAATATAAAAGCAAGGAGGGATGTAGAGATTTATTGCAACCGATCGCAGTTGCACTTTGCCACGTCAGGAAATAAAGTACTGAATCCGAAGCCGTCGTACACTTTGACCAAACAACAAGTAAAACAAGTATTGAATGGTTGAAGAGACTGAAGTTTATGGACGAGTATGCCTCGAATATTGGGGGTGTGTAAACATGGCAGACTATAGTTTTTATAGATTCAAGAATCATGATTGTCATGTGTTTATGCAACGATTGCTCCCTATTTCCTTACGAGGGATGATACCGACTCCCATATGGGATGCGATAACGGAGTTATGCACATTCTTTCGTGTAATCTGCTCAAGGGTGTTACACTTAGAATGTAACACTCGTGATTTTCGGCGAGTTAGGGTCAACCAAATGTTTTTGTGACTTGTAAATGGTAGGATTTTGTTGGGAAACCTTTATTTAATGTCCCTCAGAGTATCGGGAGTGTTGGCGTTGGAAAAGTCGAGTTCAGGACTTTGGAGGGGTTCTGCGACAGTTCTGGGCGACTATGACAGTGTCATAGTCGCATGTCACAATCATTGAGAAGGTATCGAATGCTGGTACACTCCAGCGACTATGCCACTGGCATTGTCGCCTGGCAATATCGCCAGGGTGTGCCAGGCTGCTTAAAACCGCGATTTCAGTGTTCCTCTCATTCTTTCTCACCCAAATCAGTTCCAAACCCTCTCCAAACCTCTCAAGAACGACCTAGCACCACTCTTTGATGTTTTGGGGTATTTTTTGGCTCAAATCCTTAGATATCTTGGTGGTAAACTGTAACACCCTCAAATTTGGTAAGAGTAACTAATTAAAATTTCGATATTACATCAAGTAAAAGATAAATCTTCAAAATAAAATTATCTATTTGACCTCAACAATAATAACTCCAGTCTTATACAAGGACCAAACCAAGTCGAGTATTACTTAATCCCAACTACATGTTGCTCTTTCCGAAACAAACGCGGAAGACTTTACTAAGGTAACCGCTTCTCGAGCACAGTACTAGCACTCCTCTTGGCACAGTGTCACTAAAGTTATTCCCAACCGGAACCTGTTGCACATGCCGACAAATAAAAAGGTTAGGCTAACGCCTAGTGAGTTCAAGAGTTTTTCCACATGAATAAAGATATCTTTGAAAAGAGGTAATGCAGTTTAAATCATAATCTTTCAAAAGATATGCTGTGAATATGAAAACGACTCGTTTTCCAATAGTATGCATTTTGGGCAAAACACCAATCCAAACTACTTCGGGGACAAGATCCCAATATAAAATGTTCTTTTGTAAATAAACTCCAACCCAAAACTCACTCAAAACGTAAATAGAAATCGAACTCTACATTTATGAAAATGCGTTTAAAACTTGATATCCCGAAACACCCAAAACACGGGTGGGGCATAATACTCAACCCATAAATCAAGGATAAAATCCATTTATACAAAGCGTCACCGAAAACTTGGATAATAAACTCAATACCCAAAAACAACACCTTTCGGTAACGGGGGATACCCGGATTCCATCGAAAGTGGCGGACACACAAAGTTAAGCCACTTATTAATGTTCTCGAGCTTCACATAGAGCCATGGATCCCCGTATATGGCTCCCAAACCGAGCTACCACCGCAAGATACCCAAATGCCTCTAGTGTCTACTCGACCTCTAAATGAGTCTCACCACAAAGTCATAAGTCTCCGTATACGGCTCTCCAAGAGCACCACCGCAAGACATAGCTCCGTATACGGCTCCCAAACCGAGCTACCACCGCAAGCTTACATAACAACATGACTTGGGGACCACTCACTAGACTTCAATCGCAGACACGAAATTCCACAATGAGTAACCAGACTGGATTACAAACGGGCATCGAGTTCAACCACCCACGATATCTACCTCAAGCCCTTCAACAAAGGTTACTCGGTTATCGAGTTCAACCACCCATGATCTGTACCTCGAGCTCGCGCTAGCCATAAACAATATCCAGCCCCAAAACGGGGACAAGGTCCCAACTAAACCAACTGATTGACTCATATGCCTATGGATCCAATGCAGTACAGTCTAAAACGTTACATGACTCAAAAGAATGAACTAACGCATTCAAAACATGTAACTCTCAAATAAGATGCAACTAAGTACACCATACGACCAAGGCTCCTTAACGAGCTACCAACACTGAACCAATGTTCCGAAGACTCATTTGAGTGTAAATCATGCCCCAAAAGGCATAATGAACGTTTGGCTAAAATACATGAGCCAATAGGGTTACATAACCCAAAATACATCTTTCCCAAAACTTTGTTTCTCAAATCGTAATTGGCCTTCGGCCCAAAACCCAAAAAGGATTATCATTTTCTAAAGTGTTCCCAAAGTCGGGATCGACCCAAAACCAAAGGACTCACACATTCGTACTTTCCAAAACATCCATTTCATGAATGATGCATAAAAACTGACAAACACTTAAAAGTGCGTTTTTGACCAAATATCTATTTATGCAATAAATCATCAAAACCCTTTCATTTATGACACATTTATCGAAATGCCCAAAGATCCCAAATGTGGTGTTTTACAAATTTTAATAAGTTAAACACTTCAAATAATCATAAGTTACCAATTAACTCAACAGTTGATAATTTCATGTAAAACATATAAATGTTTTTAAAATAGACATTTTGGCATGTACAACGTTTTCACAAATCAACTTGAACTCACCTTGCTAGATTTAGACTAAATCTAGATTTTACCCCACTTAGAGCTTCCTTGAATAAACTTGAATCCACAAGCACCATCATTTCCAAAACCTAGATCCACACATTTTCAACCATAAATAATCATAAACAACCCTTTAGAATTGTTCCCAAATATATACATGAACATTTCATCTTATTACCAAAAACCCTAATTTTCCATACTTGAAGAAGGAGAAGGTTACCTCAACCAATAGCTTGAATCCACCAACTAAAACACTTATAGGTCACCAAAACGAACCATAAGCTTCCAAACTTCAAGTGATGAAAATGGCTAGATGAAACCCCAAGAACTTGGTGAGGAAGATGAAGATGAAGGTTTTATGTTTCTTGATCCCAACTTGCTAGATGATGAAGAATCATGTGATTTAAGGAGGAAAAACCCTCAAAATGGTTTAGGGTTCGTTTTAGAGGTTGGGGGTCGGTTTGGGAGAGAAAAGGGGAAGATATTTAGGGTTTTTGTGAGAAATGAAGTTTGGAGGCTGATTTCCTCTTTTATCAGCGCACAGAGGCTCTGCGCGGTTGGCGGTGCGATTTGACCCATGCGGAGAACCACGCCGGGTTCTGGAGTTGGGGCGGAATAGAGGCCTGTGCGGAGGGCCGCACGGAACACTATCGCGCTCTCCGTCAATCACTTGGCTACTTCGCTCAACCTCGGACTCCGACAAAAACTCCCAGAATTCGGGGTGTTACGTAAACCGACATCAAGCTTAAGAGTAGAAGCTAGACACCAAGAACCTCCATCTTCATCTTCAACCTCAAGCTTCATTTTGGGTTTTCTAGGTTTTCACCAAAACCTAAATGGTAAGTTTATCCCCTCCATTTCTAAAGCTTATTATGAGATATAAATGTTTCATTGGTGATATCCTAGTGTTTCATTGCTCCAATTTCGGTTTGGATGACTTTTTAGAGATTAGGTCAAAATTAGGGTTTTGACCAAAATGGGGATCTTGATGTAAAATGTTTGGGGATCGATTATTAATGGTTGAATGAGTATATTCATGGTTGGAAACTTGTGAATATAGGTTTTGGAAGGTTTTGCTCGTGGATTCAAGTTCTTCAAGGAAGCTCAAGTTGGGGTAAAATCTAGATTTAGCTTAAATCTAGCAAGATGAGTTCAAGTTGATTTGTGAAAACGTTGTACATGCGAAAATGTTCATTTTAAAGTGTTATTGTGTTTTGCATGAAATTATCATTTGTTGGAATATTTGGTGAGTTGATTATTTGAAGTATTTGACTTTATAAACCTTGCAAAACACCACATTTGGGATTCTTTGGGTATCTTGATAAATAAGTCATGTTAAAGTATTTTGATGGCTTAATGCATAAATGGAAATCGTTTGGTGAAAATACACTTTTAGTGTTTGTCTGGGTAAAAGGTTTGATTTTTTGTTATGGGACGTTTTGAAAGAATAAAGAGTATAAATCCATTTGGAAAACCATTTGTCCCAATTTAAATTGCATTGGAGTCTACCCATGTATTTTGGAGTGTGTTTGCATGACATGAATCGATTGCGTTATGTAATTGGGGATTGTTAATCGTTGGTCAAAAAAGGTATTGAGCATTTTAGCTCGGTGTTGACTTAAAAGAGTCTTGAGGACTCTTGTCCGGTTTTACTGGCTCAATGTAGAGCCCGGTTATGGTTTACATACTAATGCATCGTGTTGCATATTGATGTTTATTACATGCTCGAGTGTGTTGGTCATTCCTGTGTGGTCATGTAATGTTAGGTTGTGTTGTATTGGATCCATAGGCACGTAAGTCAGTCTGTTTTGGGTGGTCAATTGGGTATTGCAGGGTTGAACTCCGGTACCCATGTTTTACTAACGGAATCTTTACAATTTGGCACTGGAGGGTTGAGTCTGGAGGTGCTACCTGGGAGGTAGGCACTAGGATCTCCGTCGCTTGAAGTAATGCCTGGGAGGTAGTCTTTAAGTGTGCCGAGCCTTCGGGATGGAGTTCTTTGTAATGTTCATCAAGGTCAACCGTCTCTTAAGGTGTAACTTGTTAAGAAGTCATAGGGACACTTGGGATTTTAGGTCGTGAGGTGTCATGCGATTAACGTTGCAAGAGTGACATACTTTTTTGTTCCTCCACTCTCAACGGATACGGGTCTCCCCCGTCTTTGGCCAACTGTATCTTATATGTTGACATTTTACTTCATTATCATTGGTTTTATGTGATCGACAGTGAATGGGGGCCTTAATGATGGATCTCCCTCCACGTATGTTAAGGTTTGAATGATGTATGTCACCCCCATGTTTTGATACTTGGTTTCCTTTCATTTTATAGTCGCGTGAGTATTGGGCCTAGTGTTCATGTTTCCGGATGTATTGCATATGTGGGTTTTGACAATGACTTAGGAGTTGTGTATCTTGCCCGACCCGCGTTTGGGTGTTTTGGGATGCAATGCTTTATCCACGTATCTTAAATTGGGAGTCGATTATATTCACGTTTTGAGTGAGTTTTGGGTTGCATCATTTTATAAAGAATGTTTTGCATTGGAGTATTGTCTTTAAAGATGCATGTATTTGGAAAATGAGTCGCTTCCATATTTAAAGTAAATTATTTGGAAAGATCATGATTTGAATTGAATTCCTTCCTCTTAACGATATATTTATTCATGCTAAAAACTCTTGAACTCACTAGGCGTTAGCCTAACCTTTTTTATTTGTCGGCATGTGCAAGAGTTTCCGGTTGGGATATCTCAGTGGAGAGAGGAGTGCCATTTGTGCGCCCGAGGAGCAAGTAGCTTGATGAAGTCTTTCGCATTAGGTTAAGGAGAGCAGCTTGTATTTGGGTTAAGCGACACCCGAGTTCAATTTAGTTTGTATGTATTACTGGAGTTTATAATTGTCAAGGTTAATTATAGAATTTGTAATTGAGGCATATAGAGTTTTGGATCGTAAGAGGAAGTTTCACCCCTTACTTGATGTTATGTTCAAAAATTTTAATTAGTTGCCCTTACCAAATTCGAGGGTGTTACATAGAAGACTTGATTCCATTGCAAGCAAGTATCGTGCAAACAATTTGTAAGTTGGAAAAAGTCTTCCCGCCCGGATTCTTTGATTCTATGGAACACTTAGTGCTACATTTGACACGAGAAGCCATAAATGGTGGGTCGGTCCAATATAGGTGGATGTATCTTTATGAGAGGTAAATTAACTTTTCCATTCAAATACTTTTCATTCAAATACTCACCCATTTATTTTATAACACGTATTTCAATCGTTGTTTAGGAAACTTGGGTCGTTGAAGAGGATTGTTAGAAACAAAGCAAGGGTGGAGGGGTCTATCGTTGAGTCTTATCTAGTAAATGAACTCTCCACCTATTGCTCCCTGTATTTTGATCCACAGATAGAAACTCGACATAATCGTGAATCAAGAAACTTTGCCCCAGATATTCCTAGTTCTTCAGGAATAGACGATCGATTGAGCATATTCAAGGTTCCATCTCGTAGATTATTCAAGAAGGGGGGAAAAGACCATCTTAACTCAATCCGAGATTCACAAGATCCACACATATGTGTTGTTGAATTGTGAAGAAGTTCAACTTTTTCAATGGACCTTTGATGAGTGGATACGGCAAAGAGAACCTCATCTTGATGTAGTTGCACGAGATAAAGCTCGGGATGAAAGGTTTTCTACTTGGTTCAAACAATACGTGAGTACAGAAATATGAAATTTACGTATGTAATGTTACACATATGTAATTTATTTCTTATTTGTGGTTTTATAGGTCATGCTCGGATCAGCCGATTTCTCAGATCATTTGAAATCCTTAGCACGTGGACCGGGTCGATATGCTTGGTCGCATAAGAGATATTTTTGTCAATGGTTACAAGTTCCATATGGTAACACATGTTGTTGGGCGTGTCACACATAATAGTGGCGTATGTGTAAGAGGATATTGTTATGACGACTCTGAGTTTGACTATTGCGAATTGTTGGACGACGTATGAGAGGTGGAGTATTACGGTGTGGGCTATTGTGTTGTAGTTTTGTTCAAGTGTACATGGTTTGATAGTCTAGAAGGAGTTAGAGGCGACCCTAAACATGGGTTGGTTGATATCAAATAAAAGTCCAGACTCAGAGGTGAGGACTATTATGTCCTAGCATCACAAGCGGAACAAGTGTAGTACACACCCTATCCTTCAGGCAGTAAGGATTTAAAGGACTGGTGGGTAGTTGTGAAGACCAAAGCCTGTGAAATATATGAAGTTGCAGAAAGGGCTATCGATGAGTTGGATGATGATAACGTGGATGAAGAACCGTTCTTTCAAATCAACGAACGGGTAACTCATAATACAAACAATTGGGTAAATGAGGACCTCAATTCCGTCCTTCTTGTCACTGGGGAGCTCAACGTAGTCGCCACAAATGACGAATCTAGCAACGAGGAAGATGCATCAGTCCACGAAGCTAGCGATAAGGAAGAAGAATTTGAAGACGTGGACGATGATGAAGATAACGAAGACGAACTTATGTTATCTGATCAGTTGTCTGATCACTAGTGTGCCTTTCTTATATAGACATTATTCATAATAATTATATCCTTATTATATGTTTGTACACTCATATTTTTGTGTCTTATGATTTATGTACACTTATATCATTGTGTGTGAACCATTATCTATTTTTAGATAGTGTGACACGACACTAGGGGTAAGGGTAGAGGCTCTAGTAGGGGCAGTAGAAACTCTACCGGGTGTGGTGACCCCCGTACCGACGAGCCTATGGACGAGTCCACCTTTGTTGCAGCTACCGACGAGGGACTAGATCAGGTTCAGCCTGAGGACGGGCTTGAGACGTCGTCGCCTAGAGCGGGCTCGAGGGTTAGAGGCCCCAATATTGCATCATAGACGCCCCATCTGAGTCAGCGACCGACGCTTGTGTTGTTTGCCGGCGGGTAAGTAGATGTGATATATTATTAATTCTATTACATAATAAACCGGTCCTAATGTTTTTTATGTTGTATATTTTGCAACTGTGAAGGTTTAAGGACCAGTCAGTGGTCCGGAGGGCCACTGCCATCTTTCGGTCCATGTTCGTTGGTCCATGGGCACATGTTGGGGATGTCCCTGAGGAGCACTATCCACAGATGATGGATCTTTTACGGGTATGTATTTTACTCTATTTAACTAATTGAGTGGATTTATTTTTACTTAATCCAAACTATGTGTATGCAGTTGTATTATAGTTGGCCTCCTGAGATGGACGCTGACGTATTATTTGCATTCCCGCGTACCCTGATGAATAGGTACGCGACCATGATGAGAGATGCCCGTAATCGGCCAGGGATAAAGCTTTAGCCATTGATGGTGTCCGGTTCGACGGACATGACTACACGATTCTTAGCGCACACGGTCTTTTCTGGTTAAAAAGACCTCATTAATCGTGTTCATATGTTTTGATTTATAGGGAAAATGTTTGTGGAAAACATGAGGAAAATGGGCATTTAAGCATCAAAGAGTTGTATGGTACAAGCAAGTGAAGCAACAAAGGCACAAATTGTACAAATCAGTTTAATGGGTATTTATTTTATCACTTCTTGGAGGTCAATGAAAAAGAGAAGTCAAAAGAGAGAAAGGCCCAAGGCCTAAAGCAAGCCCAAATCGCAACTACTAAAAAAAGGGAAAAGAAAACCTATTTTTTATTAATTTGGGTTTTCAATATGGATGGCAAAAGGAGGTCCAGAGCCCAGGAAGCAAGTGACGGCGATTTTCTTTTTCCAGGAGTGAACCCACATCAGCATCCCATTCGATTTCAAGCGCGGGCGACTTCATTGCCTACGCAACTCACGCCAGTACCCGCGTTAGCTACTGTGTTCAGCTTCTAACCCACGTCTTTTCCAAGCAGGTTTTATGGAGGGCATATAAAATGTGTTAGAAACCGTCTTTGGGGGGGGAATCAGTCTAGAAAATCGAGAGAGAAGAGAAGAGACGATTTTTGGGGAAGCTTTTATTGGTAGTTCTTCAATCAATTAGGTAATTTTAGATTGTGGGGTTTACATTTGTTTCATTTTTTATCTTTTTACATCGAGCAATGAGTTTATAATCATTTGACTCGGATTGTGTTGAGACTTGTTGACCCTTTTCATATCGTTTGATTTCCATTTATGCAATCCTTGAATTAATCGTTTATCATAGTTGGGTTGATTAATTTGAATAGGTACCCTCATATTGTTTAAACTAATTGTGTGTCGCTAGATTTAACTTTGAATCCGTAATTTTTCTTAGTTTTATCTTGGTAGTAAGCATTGCTTTAATCAATAATTGTGTTGATCAATAGTAGTGTAGGATTGCTTAATCTAAGTCTAAATGGTCGGCGTCCGATCATTGGCTAGGAATGGTGTTTGTCTAATCTTAAAGCAACCGGTAATCGAACTCTATGTTCGTAACTAGATTAGATTAACCGGTTAGAAATTAGTCATTGAGCTTCTCGTGCTAATCGACATTTGACAAACGGTATATCGATGCGTATCGATACTCGCCCATTCTGGAACAAAATGAGAAAAATCTTTTTATGAACAAGTTTATGATACACGGTCCGGTCAACGATTTACACTCATTGCTAGTTTTTTTTTTATTTTCTTTGTTTTCCGCTTTAATTTCATGTTTAGTTTAGTTATCACTCCAACCCCCCCCCCCTTTTCATAAAGCATAGAAATTGACACCGTTCACATCCAATCCATGTGGAATCGACCCTACTTATCACTATTGCAATTTAGGTTGTAATTTGAGGTACTAGGACTTTATTATTTGTCGGGATCGACACCCGTCAAATTTTTGGCGTCGTTGCCGGGGAATTGGCATCGGTGATTGTTGTTAGTTTTTACGCTTTATTTATTGTTAATTTTTTTTAGTCTTTAACTTTTAGTTTCCATTGTAAGCTAATCGTGTGCCTAACGCCAAGTGGTTTTAAGTGTTTTCTATATTTGTCATGGCGTTTCATCCATATGATTACGGGTCACGATACACCACCATGGGATGCTATCCAATTGAGGCACGTCTTTCCTCCCTTGAGTCAAAAAATTCAGATTTAACTGATATTGTGAAACAGATGGTTAGTTGAGAGGAACCGTAAGTGGAAATGCTTGGGATGTACCATCACAATTCTTATCCAATGGACACATGCCCCACTTTCCACTACAACACCGGGTCGGTCTACCCTTATAGTCCGAGCCAAGATTCTTTCAACTCATACTCAAGCACCTACTATCCGGGATGGCAAGACCATCCAAATCCGAATGAGTACGAGTACGGATGGCAAGAGCATCCATTCCCTGGCTATGAACAGCCACCACCGACAATACAACACTATTCTGAGAACTCAGGTATGTCTCTTGAAGAGATGGTCCAATTAATAGCCCTTAACACACAATTATATTCATTTCAGCAGGAAACATTCAAGTTCCAGGAGGAGACAAGGGCTCAAATTCAGAGTTTGAAGGATCAGATTAGTGCATACATATCTTCTCAAAACCGGTGGGAAGCTCAAGATGAAGAGCTAGGAGTGGTTGATAAGTGGAAAATAGAGAGCTCCATCGAAGAAGATGACGAAGAAATGATCTTAAGTACATTTAGTTCACATGTCGGTGACACCAAGGGAGAAGACGTTGGAATTCAAAATCTGATGGTGGTGACTCCTCCTTTTCATATGCCAATAGTTGATCTCATCAAGGAAGAGGAGGAAAGCGTAGATATTTGGGGAACCTTCACAAAGCTTGAAGAACCGATGATTGAAGATAAGAAGGTGACCCCGAGTGATGATGCCTTTGCCGAGCTACAAAGAGAAGTATCACTAAAATGCAAAGGCCCTACACTTGAAATCCGGACGGACTTCAAGGCGCCCCAATATGTAGAGAAGAAGCATGTGTGGGGCATTGGTCTATTGGACACCGGATAGAAGTGTGGAAGACATCTAGCTAAAGACGTAAAAGAAAGGCGTTACATGGGAGGCAACCCATGTGTTTTTAAATTTATGCATTTGTCTTTATTTATTTCTTTTTATAGTTTCCTCATTTCGTCGTCTAAGCTCTTTTCTATATCTTTCAGGATTTCCTACCCCCAGTATGGAATTTAAATGGATGCACTCACCTCGCTAGCTCATACATTGGAGGCCACTCGCCAATCAGGGGAGTTTACTGTTTCCTCTTACTTTTTAATGTTTTTGAGTGTCCTAATCATATTGCATACATTGAGGACAATGTATGAACTAAGTGTGGGGGTGGGGTCATTTGCATGATTTGGCATAGTTTGGGTATATAAATGCTTTTTAGGGGTAAATTTTTGCAATTCTTTTTTGCAAAATTTTGTGCTCAAATGTGGGTCGTTATCCGTTTTGGCAATATGTTAGCATGTTTTTAAGGAGCTTAAATTGTTGAAGATGATGAGTTTGGATGCATGTATAGCATGATTGAATTTGATTGATAGCACTTAGATTCGATTATTGGTAATATGTCGGTCAAAGTTAGACTTTTGCTAATCTCTTGAACTAGCTTTAACACCGTGAGACTTTGAGCCTATTAGACTAAATACATGATATTAGTCTCAGTTTCATTTTTATTAAAGCCAGTTAGCCTTAAGCCTGCCCTTTATGTTGTACTTATTCTTTTTGCATACCACATTGAGCCCTAGCCTATTTCTTTTGTCACCCACATCATAAATCAATCCAAACACAACCCACCCGACCAATCACCAATGGAATGGTCCCGGTATCCCCATATGCTCAAAAGTAGAACTTATATGTTGGGAAAGAAAAGAAAAAAAGAAGAAAATTCCAAAAAGAAAAAAAAAAGAAAAAGAAAAAAAAATCTAGGAGAAAAGAAGTCGTCAAGAAATGAAAGAAAAAAAAAAGTAAGACAACGAAAATGATGATAAAGCCAAATATGTGTTTCATCTCTACTTATCATCCAATGTGTATGTGTATAAAGAATGTATATCAAGATACCATTCGCTCAAAACTTCAAGATAGTCAACCGGGTTCCCTATTTGGTGTAAGGTCCTTAGTCACTTTTTATCCCAAAATACATCCCTACCTTGCCCAAAGCCTTATTTTACATTACACCAATAAAAGTCCTTTTGATTTATATGCATGTATTTTATCCAAGTAGTGGAGAGTGAGAGACTTTTCAAGCTTATAGTAGGTGCATGCTAGTGTAATGATGGTTTGAGCAATATACTTTAAACCAAGAGTGAATTGAGCATGTTATTATAATTATCCCATTTGTGAGAGTTCATATGATTAGTTTGGGTCTACTTGATTGCGTATGTGCCCACTTTTTAATACTTTGTCGCAAATCTCAAGTTCACGATATGCTATACGGATTGACATTCTTGTTTGATTCAATTATATCACTACTTGCTAACTTAAGTCATTGCCGGGACGGACAATGATCTAAGTCTGGGGGTATTTGATAAGTGATAATTTGTACATTTTTAGCATCAAATCCCTTGTATTATATCATACTTTTATGGTTAAAAAGACCTCATTAATCGTGTTCATATGTTTTGATTTATAGGGAAAATGTTTGTGGAAAACATGAGGAAAATGGGCATTTAAGCATCAAAGAGTTGTATGGTACAAGCAAGTGAAGCAACAAAGGCACAAATTGTACAAATCAGTTTAATGGGTATTTATTTTATCACTTCTTGGAGGTCAATGAAAAAGAGAAGTCAAAAGAGAGAAAGGCCCAAGGCCTAAAGCAAGCCCAAATCGCAACTACTAAAAAAAAGGGAAAAGAAAACCTATTTTTTATTAATTTGGGTTTTCAATATGGATGGCAAAATGGAGGTCCAGAGCCCAGGAAGCAAGTGACGGCGATTTTCTTTTTCCAGGAGTGAACCCACATCAGCATCCCATTCGATTTCAAGCGCGGGCGACTTCATTGCCTACGCAACTCGTGCCAGTACCCGCGTTAGCTACTGTGTTCAGCTTGTAACCCACGTCTTTTCCAAGCAGGTTTTATGGAGGGCATATAAAATGTGTTGGAAACCGTCTTTGGGGGGGAATCAGTCCAGAAAATCGAGAGAGAAGAGAAGAGACGATTTTTGGGGAAGCTTTTGTTGGTAGTTCTTCAATCAATTAGGTAATTTTAGATTGTGGGGTTTACATTTGTTTCATTTTTTTATCTTTTTCCATCGAGCAATTAGTTTATAATCATTTGACTCGGATTGTGTTGAGACTTGTTGACCCTTTTCATATCGTTTGATTTCCATTTATGCAATCCTTGAATTAATCGTTTATCATAGTTTGGTTGATTAATTTGAGTAGGTACCCTCATATTGTTTAACCTAATTGTGTGTCGCTAGATTTAACTTTGAATCCGTAATTATTCTTAGTTTTATCTTGGTAGTAAGCATTGCTTTAATCAATAATTGTGTTGATCAATAGTAGTGTAGGATTGCTTAATCTAAGTCTAAATGGTCGGCGTCCGATCATTGGCTAGGAATGGTGTTTGTCTAATCTTAAAGCAACCGGTAATCGAACTCTATGTTCGTAACTAGATTAGATTAACCGGTTAGAAATTAGTCATTGAGCTTCTCGTGCTAATCGACATTTGACAAACGGTATATCGATGCGTATCGATATTCGCCCATTCTGGAACAAAATGAGAAAAATCTTTTTATGAACAAGTCTATGATACACGGTCCGGTCAACGATTTACACTCATTGCTAGTTTTTTTTTTTCTTTGTTTTCCGCTTTAATTTCATGTTTAGTTTAGTTATCACTCCAAACCCCCCCCCCCTTTTTTCCATAAAGCGTAGAAATTGACACCGTTCACATCCAATCCCTGTCGACCCTACTTATCACTATTGCAATTTAGGTTGTAATTTGAGGTACTAGGACTTTATTATTTGTCGGGCTCGACACCCGTCAAGTATGAGGGGATGACATCCAGACACACGTACAGATCTATTAGTACCGCTATGCATCGGGACCGCATGGTAATTTATCATCAACTAGACTAAATGTATGTAGTTGATGAATATATATATACATGATTTTGTTACCTACTAACAATTTAAGTTGTCTATTGTAGAGAGATGCATGGGGCCGTGAGCCTATTGGCGATGAGGTTTGGGAGGCTACACACTGCACCAACAGGAATCTTGTTTCGGGTGCAACTGGTCCGCCCACGGATCCTCCGATTTACGTTTACCCAAAGGTGGCTCGTATGGCCGTAAGTTCAATTATGTATGTCTAGATTTTTGTTTGTTTTATAAGATAGATAGAAATTATAGCAAACTTAGTTTGGGCTGCCATTGTTGGGTAGACGATAGGATTGTTTTGATAAAAGCAGGTCATGGATATATATGTTCAAATTACAGTTGAAATGCTGTCGAATTTTCTATAGGTTTGTTGACTTGACAATGTCTAATTTGGTAAACTATAGGATAACTACCATCGGATTAGGGAGGAGGAGTACCCGGACTTAGCTCCCGGTACAGTACCTCCCAATGACGCCGAGTTGTGGAAGTGTAGTGTCGGAGGACGGCGTAAAGGCCGTCTGTTTGGATGGGGGACCAGTCAGGATTCCTGTTATGTTATGACCGGTGATTCAGGTGCCAGTACGAGCAGGAGCTCGCGCGACCGTCGCGATGAGGAGGTATGTTTGTCAAATGTTGTTTAACTTTGTTAATTATATGTTTGTTAAATGTTGTCTAACATTGTTATATGTTTGTCAAATGTTGAATTTCAGTTGGATGAGCTGAGACAAAGGGTAGAGAAACAGGAAGCAGAGAGATCCGGATGCAGGAGCGACTTGACCAGTTTGAGGCGTTCATGAAGAAGTTTCAAGATCACCCCGCTCCCCCCCTCCCCCGATGTAGGATAGTTTGTATTACGTTTTGATTTTTAGATATTACGTTTTAATTTCTAGATATTAAATGAAAATGGACAGATTTTGAACAGTTTTAAACTGGATATTAAATGAAAATTTGGCAGGTTTTGTACAGGTTATAAACTGACATTTATTAATTTTTAATTATTTTTTTAATAAAAAGTTAAATTACCGACGGATAGTTCGTCGGCAAATGTTTTTTAATTTAATTTTTATTTATTAATGATCCGTAGGAAATCAGTCGCTAATTCCGTCAGAAACTATCCGTCGATAATGATCCATCGGTAATTGAAGACCGTCGGTAAACCGTCGGAAATATCCAAGGCCGTCGGTAATCCATCGCAAATACTAGCTGTCGGTGATCCGTCGGTAATATCCGTTGGTGATCCGTCGGAAATTTGGACGCCGACCACCTACTTTCCGAGGGCTACTTACCGACGGATCACTGACGGATCACCCTTTCACCAACGGATTACTGACGGATTTTTCCGTCGATGATAGGCCTCTGTTTTGTAGTGACGTTACAGTGCATTATTTTGCAAGTTATGAGGGTTTTTTAATATATAGCTTAAGGGATAAATGATAGTTATATGCGGGATCTAAGACTTAAATAAATTTAAAAATGAAACTTAAAAACTTGAACCCTAAATAGGTAACTACTTGCTCCTATTCCCCTACACGAAGAGTCGAACACAAATTCTTTGAAAATTGAAGAAATAGTTGAATAAAGATTCAAGAGATTTAAATCTCGATTTTGCACTCTTGATGTCATTTTTTATAAGCTCTATATATTTGGTATCAGTAGTTCTTCTTTATTTTTTAGTTCTATTACCTTATATAAATTTAGTTTGTTTTACGGTATTATTCAAAACACTAACACATATGTGTACACACACACACATATATATATATATATATGTATATATATTATGCCGCCTTAATGCACGTTTTGAAAACATCATGGTCTCGTCGTAACTCGTAAGACTTAAACCTTGACCTCGCCGTCATACCACACCTTACGTCATTTAGAACCTTGACTATAAGTAGCGTGGTCCTTGGAGGAAGGCCGTACACCTACAGAGAGCCTAGATTTTTTAGCATATATAAAATGTCTAAAAAATTTGTAGATAGAAGAAGCGAGATGTTTTTAAAGTATATAATATGAGGCCAAAAAGTAGTAGATAAAAGAAGTCCAAAAATTTTATTAATTCATTACATGGGAAAAGAAAATCTATTAAGCTCAATGACTATTTGTTATTGGTTATTGCTTTTTTATGTTATTGGTCATTGCTTTTTTGAGCTTTTCTTTATCTAATATCAAGGTTCAATACTATTAGCAATTGTTAACTTCATCTGCTTAATTATGTATATGTTTCAACAATTCAACAGACGAATCATGCATTGGTTTTTTAGGCTACTTGAAATCTTGACTTCTAGAAAAGTTAAGTTTTATGAAAACCCAAATACTTCTTAACCAATAACCCTTTGATGAACCTATCTCAATTGACAAGAAGACTTGGACTTTTGGTGTTTCTCCTCATCAGTCACCGGTTCGAATCCTGCAAGGCCACTGAATTTTCCACGTTGTTTTTCATGTCTTCTGAAATTAGTCAAAATGTACACAAACTAATTCAAAAACCAGTTAAAAAAATAACCCTTTGATGATATTTGTGAGAGAGGTATAGTATAAATTAAAAGATGCGGTTCAGAAATAGATTTGGATAGTCCACACTTTTTCCTTCATTCATACTTACGTAATTTAAGGTACCATTTCACCAATTACACTTCTTGTGCAATTAACTTTATATGTTTGTTTTGATAATTTTTAATGAAACTATGGTTGCATGGGGTTATATAATACTCCTTTCGTTCCAAAATAAATGTTTATAATAAAAATCACATATAGTTTTAAAATGTATAATTATTATACTTTTTAAATAACTAAATTACACTTTTATCCTTAATAGTAGAGACATAAACTTTTTCCGACTCATAATTAAGGGTAGAATGAAAAAGTATAAACACACACTTAAAAATGGACAGTTATTTTGTGACAAACTAAGGGGCCGTTTAACAAACGCTTACCCGGTAAGCTCTTACCAAGTCACTTACCTTACCGGATGAACATTACAACTACTGAGAATCTTACCCGGTAAGAACGATGGCAAGGGCCAAAAGTCTTACCCGGTAAGTGTGGGCGGCAAGTCTTACCGGGTAAGCACTTACAAGGTATATTGTTGCATACAATACCGTTTAAATGAACTAGAATCTTACGCGAGAAGGCAAATGAAAGTGTTAAATTTTACCGGTAAGCACTTACCGGGTAAGCATTTGGGTAAACGGCCCTTAAGATAGAATGTGGACACTTACTTTAAGGTGACGAAAAAAATACAAAAATTTCTTTCATCTATGTCCGACGGGTGGGGTTTGTAGTGAAGTTTCCTTCTGTTTTTATGCTCGAGAGTCAATCTAAGAAAGTCTTTATTTCTTAAATCGGTGCACACCACCCTTTGGAATCTATGGATTTGTTTCACATGTCTTTACTTCTTTTAGCTTCGTTTGAATGCTTATAATTAAGCTAGCTTGTTGAAAATTTGTTTCCACACGTATCATACGTTTTTTTTTCTTTTCCAATTACTATTAAGTATTAATTACTATTAACTATTAGTTAATATTAATTGCAAACTATTAACTAATACTAATTTTTAATTATATTTTAATATGAGTCATTTTGATTTATTATTAATCATACTAATTATTTATATATTATGGTTATTATTATTATTTGCTAAATTAAAGTTATATTTCGTGTATTTCAAAAATAATATAATTTCGAAAAATATGATTTTCTTTTCTACATTGCGGGTATTTGGTTATACAAATCCACATCTATAATATATATATATATATAGGGAGGATCAAACGAAAACAGTAACTATTTAAAAGAACATGAAAACTAACAAAATCATTAGTGATTTTACATTAACGTGCAAAAAAGCCACGCGAACCTGAAACCGCGGCCAAAGTCCTTTTTTCGTGTGTTAATGTAAAATCACTAATGATTGTGTTAGTTCTCGTGTTCTTTTAAATATGTATTGTTCTCGTATGAACCCGACTATATATATATATATATATATATATAGAGAGAGAGAGAGAGAGAGAGAGAGACGGGGATATTCTTTTATAAACCAAAAAAATGTTGTAAATATTATAAACTAATCTAAATCAATGATTTAGGCGATAAGGGTGTTCTTTTTTTTCTTCAATGTTTGTTAGGCGATAAATGTAATTACAACCGCTTTAATCAGAAACATTCAAAAAATTCATCTACGCCTATGGATTGGTTTCATGGTTGGTAACCTTTTTTGGTTTATAGATGAATTAGTCCCTCTCTCTCTCTATATATATATATATACACACACATATATATAGCATATTATTAATTATATATATAATTATTTATTTATTACGTAATATTAAAATTTACCAATATTGGTTATCAACATTCAATCAAGTATTCACTTAGGCGGGTATACCACATCCGCATAAATTGCTTTAATCTATAAATTGAGTGTTTCAATTTATTGCAAACGCATTTCGTGGTTTAGAGTTACTTGATTTTGGTAATGTAATATCATCAAGCACTTTTATATATCTCTAAATCTAGATCCCCGTAGAGATATGTGGTAACCACATTCATGAGTTGCATTTCCAGTCCTTCGAAAACTACTAGGCTAATTAATTAACAGAACGTTATAGCGTCTATCACGGGAGAGTAAGTCTTCTCGTGGTCAATCCAGGGCATTGTGAGAAACCTCGGGCCAAAGGAGAGCCTCATACATTAGGACTTCATTATTCTCGTTACGCTTTCTAACAAAGACTTAGTTATGCCCTACGGGTTTTACACTTGGTAGGTTAGCACTACCGGACCAAATACCCGATCCTTTGTCAAAGAATATATTTTTTTCTGGATTGTCTCTTTACATTTAGGTCAATATGCTATTTGTTGATATTATTCAACTGAGCCTGGTTCGATGTCGTTGTGCTCGATCATTGTAACACCCACAATTTTCGGTAAGTAAAGGCCACCCGGACGTTTTTGGAACTTATAAACGGTGGGACTTTTGTTGGGAAATCATTGTTTGAAGTTCCTTGGAGTATCGGGGGTATTAGCGTTGAAAAAATCGAGTTTCGGAGCTTGATACGGGCTTGGCTACAATGCCCGGTGACTATGACAGTGTCATTGTCGCACCGGGCAAAGTCGCAGCATAAAACAGAAAGCGGCAGGGGGCTGGCGACAATGATCAGCGACATTGCCATGTCGCATGTCAAAGTCGCACTAGGGTGCAGGGGTGCTATTAAGTGCAGGATTTCAGCCTTTATTCTCATTTTTCACACCCAAACTTCTCCCTTTCTCTCCCAAACCGTTTCTCCTTCATTCCCCTCAAATCCTAACTCATTTTGGGTTCATTTCTTGAGTTCTCAAAGTGTTCCATCATCAAGTGGTAGATTGGGAGCTATGGCAAAGAGTTCACCATTGTCATCTTCAACCTCAAGCTTCATTTTTGGGTTTTCTAGGTTTTCACCAAAACCTTAGTGGTAAGTTTATCCCTTCCATTTCTAAACTTATGTAAGAGTTGTAAATGTTTTATTGATGGTTTCCTAGTGTTTTATTACTCCAATTTCGGTTTGGAGGATTTTGAGAAAAGTTAGGTCAAATTAGGGTTTTTGGCCAAAATGGAGATTTTGATGTAAAGTGTTTGGGGATCGATTCTAAATGGATGAAAATGATTATTTATGGGTAGAATTTGTATATCTAGGTTTTTGGGAAGATTGTTGCGCGTGGACTCAAAATTCTTCAAGGAAGCTCATTTGGGGTAAAATCTAGATTTAGCTTAAATCTAGTAAAGTGAGTTCAAGTTGCTTTGTGAAAACTATGTACATGCCAAAATGAGTATTTTGAAGTAAAAATATGTTTTACTTGGTAATTGTCAATATGTTGGGTATTTTGATAAGTTTTCATATTTGATAAACTTGGGTTGTTTTAGTCGCATAAAATGTCCATATTTGGGATTTTGATATCTTGACAAGTAATAGTGTGATTTATGCATTTTTGGTGATTTTGTACAAATAAAGTCTATTTTATGATTTATACATTTTTGGTGATTTTGTACAAATAAAGTCTATTTTATGATTTATACAACTTTGGTGATTGTGTACAAATGAAGTCTAATTCATGATAGATGCATTTTTAGTGTACTTGATTTCATAAACCATCTGGAAAATGATATGTCCCAATCCGTGTTGAGTTTTGGGTTAATCACATCTTTGAAGTATGTGTCTGCATAAACGTCGTCTAGATGCGTTTTATTATTTGGAGAACCATTATTTGTTGGTCAAATGGATTTTGAGCATTTTAGTTTGGTATCGATTTAAAAGAGTCTCGTGGACACTTGTCCAGTTTTAATGGCTCTATGTAGAGCCCGTGTACGATTTACGCCTTAATGCATCTTATTGCATAATTATGATAATTACATGCTCGGGAGCGTTGGTCATTCATGTGTAGTCATGTAATGTTAGATTGTGTTGCATTGGATCCATAGGAACGTAAATCAGTCGTTATTTGATGGTCAACTGGGTATTACGGGGTTGGACTCCAAGACCCATGTTTTATGACCTTAAACCTTTCAAGTGTACACTAGGAGGGTTGAGTCCAGTTGAGTTATCATGATCAAGAGGGGCGATTTTTATATTTGGGTCCTCCGCTATGTTGGGGCAATGCCATGGTTGTAAACCCCGACTGTGTCGAGCCTTTGGCGGTATACATGGTAATATTCGCTAAAGTCAGTTGTCTCTTTGGGTGTAGCTTGAAAGGAGTCGTAGGGACACTTGGGCTTTTATGTCGTGAAGTGTCATACGATTAACATTGTATGAGTGGCATACTTTTGTGTTCCTCCACTCTCAATGGATACGGGTCTCCCCCGTTGTCGGCCAATAGTATTTTGGATATTTAATTGTCCATGCTTTAATATTTGGGCTTCATTCCATTTCATGGTCGCGTGAGTATTGAATTTTGGTTCCATGTTTTCGATGGCATAATACATTTATATGGATTGTTTTCCATCATTTAAGGGTCGAGTATTATGCCCCACCCGTGTTTTAGGATGTAAAGTTTTATCTGTGTTTTTATAAATTGGGAGTTCACTTTCTATTATCATTTGGAGTAAGTTTGGGTTGAATTTAAATTTACTAAAGAACGTTTTATGTCAGGATCTTAATCCTTAAAACAGTTTGGTTTGGTTAACGTTCATATTGATGTCTTTTTCGTTTAAAATGCATCTCATTGGTAAACGATTCATTTCCATATCTAAAATAAACCATTTTGAAAGGGTATGATTTTAATTTCAATCTTCTTTTAACGATTCATTTATAAATGTTGAAAACTCTCGAGCTCATTAGGCGTTAAGCCTAACCGTTTTATTTGTCGGCATGTGCATCAGGTTCCAGTTGGGGGTTTGATTTTATAGCAGTGCTGAAGAGTTGAACCTTAGCTTTACTCAAGGGTAAGTAGTTGGTGAAGTCTCCCGCAGTTTGGAGATAGTGTTTGTTACTGGGTTTTAGTAGCACCCGTTCTTATTATAGACTATATGCATAGAATGAAATGCGTGTATTGAGGTTAAACCTTGAATTGGGATTATAGTTGATTCAATTATCGATGTATATAGAAAATTTTAAATTAGTTGCTATTTCCAGTTGAGGGTGTTACAATCATCTTATGAGCCATCGTATATGCGAATAAATCATCAATGCTTATATATGCTCAGTCCATCGACTCATATGTACTCTCATAGTTCATTTGAGATTAATATTCATCTCTAGAATCAATATTAACTTCGGAGCGTCCTCCAGTGATGATTCATGGACATAATTATAATTAGAGACAATCTCATGAGAGTTTTGTGTATTGATGATAAATGGATGTGCCTCACTATTCTATTCATTTAGAATAGTATCTATCGAACCAAGTAGCTTCCACCACTTCCATTTGGTATCTACGACCTCAACCACACATCCACTATGTGTGATTGCAACGCACTTTCCAATGGCGTTGTGCCATGTCATTTAAATTTACCAAGTATAATAATGGGTAACTTTTTCATTTAAATTAGGATGACATCTCACATATTACAAGGTTCCCATGCCATGTCATTTTCCATTTGAGATGTTACTGGCTTGACATTTCTTATTACAATATCGTACTTTCACAAAATTTAACTTTACATATTATTTAACAAATATATTAAATTACTTAAAAAAGAGTAAACTATAATTTTGGTCCCTATGGTTTACAGGTCCTCCGAAAATCGACCTAAACTTCAATAACTATATTAATCATCCCTACTATTTGAAAATCACGTTGAAATCAGTCCCTGCGGCTAACGCCGTTTAAAACAGGGTCGTTAGAGGGACCATGTGCACCACACATGATGGACATTTTGGTCTGTTCATCCCTTCCCTCTCATTTAAATGACCATTGGGTTAAAAATCAAGATCCTCACCAGGTCTTCTTCGATCGATCTTCTTCTACTCCACAGTTTGTTCTTAGAGCTTCACTTCCATCGCTCATAAAATAATGGTGGCTTTTCGCTGTGGTTTACAAGAGATGATTCAAACATCATGTACTACTAAAAACCCTGGTTGTAGGTTTTACGGGTGCCCAAGGAAGTTTGCAAAATGTGATTTCTTTGCTTGGTACGATCAACAAATGTGTAAGAGCTATGGATGTCATCCCTGGTTTGCTAAGATCAAAGAGCAGAGTTGAAGCTTCCCTCAACGCAAAAGAAAGGGAAATCAAGATTTTGAAGTTTTTTTTGGTTGTCAGTTGGGTGTTATTATTATTATTTTTTTGTTCTTTTTTTGTTGACCTAATCCAAGTTAGGGGTTGTAACGTTTGTAGTTTACTCAAAAATGAATGAAAGATTGTTTCTTCCATCAATATGTTTCCAATTTCATCCTTCTAATTTTTCAAAGTTTTTAATGTTTATATGAGGCAATTGTGTTAATAGAACATAGTTGATCAATGAGAAGGGAACATAGGCAGTTGTATTAATAAAATCCCGAGTTTCCATTACATTAATAAGTCATCAAAGAGAATACATAAACATGTAATCGGTTATAAAGGGAACATTGTTCCAATACTGTAACACAAAAGGGAACATTGTTGTTTCATGACAGTACACAAAAGGGAACAACCCATAAGGATCCAAAATGTTACAAAAGAGAAACTTGTGTAACACCTGTAATTTTCTTCAGTCAGTAAAAGTAGCCCTGGGCCAACGTAGAAGTTTATGAGGACGAACCTCGCGTACGGGAGGATTTTCCTTGGGTCTCTAAAAAGTGTCGGAAACGTTTCGGGCGAGAAAAGTGAACATTTGGGCTTCGGTACGGGTTAGGCGATAGTGCCCCGTGATAGTGACAAGGTCACTATCGCTTGGCACAATCGCATTCAATGTCCAACAGGTTAAAAACGTGATTTTCTGCCTCTTTTCATTATCCACTTCAACTATACCCCCTCCTCTTCTCTCAAAACCGAACCCTTAACCCCCATTGTTGATTTTGAGCATTTAAAACACCAAATCTAGAGTGTTTCAAGTGATTTTTCCTCATCTAGCAAAATATGGAAGCTATAGTTGAGATATCTTCATCCTCTCCATTTTCTTCATCATCTATATCAATTATCTAGGGTTTTCACCTAACCCTTTTCATCTTTTGGAAGTTTGGGAGTTTATGGCTCATCTTGGCGATCTAGAAGCATTGTGGTTGGTGGATTGAAGTTATGTTTAAGGTAACCTCCCCTTTTCTTCATTTATGGAAATTAGGGTTTTGATATATGTTGAGAACTTTATGTAAAATGTTTGGGGAACGATTCTGAAAGGTTGAATATGATTAATTATGGTTGGGAACTTATGGATCTAGGTTTTTGGAAGATTTGACTTGAGGATTCAGATTTCTTCAAAGGAGCTCAAGTTGGTGAAAATCTAGATTTAGCCTAAATCTAGCAAGGTGAGTTCAAGTTGATTTGTGAAAATGGTGTACATGCCAAAAATGTGAATCTTTAAATGTTTATATATTTCAAAATGAAATTATTAACTGTTGAGTTTTTTGATAAGTTTTGATTATCTGAAATGTTTAACTTTATAAACTTTGTAAAACACCCACATTGGGGATTTTGGGCATTTAGACAAATAAATCACAAGTATTTGTGTTTTAATGAGTTATTTTGTGAAAGTAGACATTTTGAGTATAAATATACATTAAGTGTGTGTTTTGGAGAAATGATTGACTTTGTGTTATGGGACGTTTTTGAAAGAATAAATGGTATAGACTCATTTGGAAAATGATTTGTCGCAATCTAAATTGTGTTTGAGCCATTCATGTATTTTGGAGCTTATGTTCGCATAAACGTTGGTCGAGTGCGTTTTGTTTCGTTTTGTGGATTTTAGCATATGGTTATTTGATGGGTTGAGCTTATGGCTCGGTTTAAGTCTTTGTCGAGTCTTGGGGACATTTGTCCGGTTTTAATAACTTAATTGGAGCTTTGGGGTGAGTTGCATTTATCGCACTTTATTTTGGAGAATACATGTTTTGAGTGTGTGTGTCATCCATTTGGAGTTATGTGTTTAGACTGTAATGCATTGGATCCATAGGCATGTAAGTCAGTCATATTTAAGGGTGAGGAGTCTTGATATTCTCACCTTGGGTATTATGTCGTGTTGGCATTGTTGTTGCCCGGTTGTTTTGCGGAGAGGAACCTTTATGGGTTGTACTTCGGGACCATGGGTTTTGTGATTTGATGTTCTAATTCTTGTGCACGAGGGTTAGACATCATGAGTTATCAAGTAAGGAGCTGAGGCTCCTATCTTGAATGTTAGGGAGTAGGCACTAAGGGTCGAATGAGTATCCTGAGGATGAAACTCCACTAGAGAACGAACAGGCAATAGGATCACGTATCTTTGAGGTGTAGCTTGACGGAGCATGCAATAGAGGATACGGTGTTTAGGACTTGGGAAACAGTCCGACCGGAGGTGTATCTCGGCAAAGCAGGCAATACAGTTACGATTCGAGGTGTAGTTCGACAACGTGGCTATGTTGCTTAATTTTGTGTTCTGCCACGTACAACGTAATCGAGTTTCCCTCGTCATCGGAAGGTGTTATTTGGGTATTAAATTATGTTATTTTATTATCCATGTTTTTAGTGACGTTTTGCACATATGGTTGTTATTCAAGACTTATGGGTTGAGTATTATGCCCCGCCCGTGTTTTGGGTGTTTCGGGAAATAAAGTTTTATCCGCATTTTTATAAAACGGGAGACCAATTAATTTTCACGTTTTGGGTGAGTTCGGAATTGAAGTTGCTTTATAAAGGAATGTCTATGTTGGGATACTTGTTTTTAAAAGGAGTGTGTAAATGAAAATGAGTCATTTAATATTTAAAGTAAATCATCTTGAAAGATAATGATTTAAACTGCATTCTTTCCTTTCAACAAATATATTTGTTCATGTTGAAAACTCTTGAACTCACTAGGCGTTAGCCTAACCTTTTTATTTGTTGGCATGTGCATCAGGTTTAGGATGGGGAATGGTTCTAGCGTTTTTGTGAAGAGATGAGTGCTAGTTGCATGCACGAGTGAGTTTGGCTTGGAGAAGTTTTCCGCATTAGCCTTGAGGAAAGCAACTTGTTTGAGGTCAATTATAGAATTTTGATATTGAGTTTTGAATTGTAGAAAGAAGTTTTTCTTTTATTTGATGTGTTATCAAAAATTTTAATTAGTTGCTCTTTCTAAATTTGAGAGTGTTACAACCTGTTCCATGACCAAAATAAACCTACTTCACATCTAAATTCCTTTGCAAGTCCTTGAGTTATGCCCTTGCTTCTTGCACTTTGCACATGTGACAGTCTTCCCACCCTTACTCAGTTTGGTTCCTTTAACATTTGTTCCAATCATCTTTTCTTCAAGACCCTTCTTTCTTTTCTTCTTTGGCCTCCCAATCTTTTTATGATGGTTTGGTGCAATCATTGTTGTTGGACACTCAAGTTTAGGCCAATAAGATTTATCATTGAGTGGTTCTATCTTGAATCTGTACATTTCTTTCCAAGTATCAAGCCAATGAGTTGAATCAACCCATCTCTCAGGCACCTCAACATTTGATACATTTAGAGCCATGTTCAAGTTTATAGCAACATCATGCTTACAAGGAATGCCAGTCAGCTCCCACCTCCTACATGTACAAGTCTTTGCATTCACATCAACTACCACCTGATCATTCCAAGGACCACATACCTCAAACCTGTCTCCTCCATTCCACATCACTTTGTATTGGGCTGCTTCTGTCTTGATTTTTTCCATTACCATTGTTGTTGTTGGAGTGAGTGGTCCATTAGCTTTATCCATGACTTTCAGCACATGTACAATCCTCTTCAATAGGTAATGTCTAATGTACTTCAAGGCAGAAATTATTGGTTTATCCTTACCCTCAATAATTAGTCTATTGAATACTTCACACATATTGTTTAGAAGTACATTAGAATGACACCTATCTATAACATAACAAAATACTATTGTTCATCATGTGTGGCATTCTTAAAGTATATTATCCGAAGAATATTAACATAAAGTAACATGTGAAATGGGACCTAGACCAGTGTTGAGGAGGGATCTGGTTCAACCATTCATAACAGGTTGGATTGAACTTTCTTAACTCTTCCATTGCAGTTTGAAATTAGGGTAGAGTTGTTGTTGTTGCACATTTTCAAAGAAGGTCTTTGTATGCTTTCCCCTTCCATTGTTGTTTCATGTTCTCATGAATATGTCTAAGGCAGAATCTATGTTATGCACATGGGAACAGTTTTGCAATGGCTGGAATGATTCCCTATCATAAACAAATTAAGGTGAGTGTAATGAACTATAAAGTTGGAATTAGTATAAAGTAAAGTGATTAGAAATAAACCTTTTGCCTGTCACTTATGAATGTGAAGTTGGAATTACTGTAAAGATCAAGATCCTCTCCAAGATACTGGAAGAACCAGCTCCATGAAGCAGTTGACTCAACTTCTACTATCCCATATGCTAGTGGGGTATGTGCCATTATTAGAGTCAATACCCACAGCTGTGAACACCTGTCCTGGAAAAGGACCCTTCATAAATGTACCATCCAATCCTAATAAGTCTATTTTCCCATCCTTAAACCCTTTCTTCAATGCCCCCAAACAAACATAGATCCTTCTAAACTTCCTTGTAGTCACAGTTGGGTTTGGTTCAGACTTAACATCCAACTTAACAGTGGTTTTTGGGTTGCATGTTTTCAACTCACATATGTAATCTCTAAGAGCATGGAGATGTTCTTCATAGTCACCCCAAATCTTCTGATGTGCCATGGTTTTTGCCCTCATTGCTTTCATGACTGAGACATTAATCTCATATTTCTGCTGCAACTGTGTTTGAAGATCCCCAATTGGAATAGTAGGATTTGACATGATGTTCTCTGTAATCTTTTGAGAGAGAAAGGATGTTGTGGCCACAAATATGTCCCAACTTTGGAGGCACTTGTGCGTGGAAACATAGGTTTTGACTATCCAGGTCTCTATGTCTTTGTCTGTTGATATGTGCAAAACCCATGGACATGTTGGCCCACTTCCCTTGACAAACTTGGGTTTTCTGCCTTTCAGTGTCCCACTTGGCCCACCAGGCCCACTGGATCTAAGATCTTTGAACTTTGGTAATGCTCCCCTACAAATGGACCTACTGTGTTTGTGGTTATTTTTTACCAATATTATATCCCTTCTACTCTCAACTGCATGGTCATTGATTTTCTTAATCACCTCTGTTTTGCTGCCAAATGTTTGCCCCAAATAGAAAAGACTGTGTCTCTCACTTGATTTCTTTATCTTTGGTCCAATTGATCCTTCCCTGTCATGATCATCTCCACTTGAAATATGATCAGAGTGAAGGACATTTGCACAATCATCCATATCATTGTCACTATCCTCAAGTTGTTTGTCAACTTTTCCCATCTACTCTACATTGTCATCAACATAGTCATCCATATTAATATCAAATTATTCTATCATATTGCATTCATCAACATAATCTAAGTCATCATTGTCGTCCTCTTCAATTTCCATGTCAGATTATGTGCCACTGCCATCCCCATCTGTATCTCCCTTTCCACTATCCTTGCACATCTCAGGTTGTATGCCACTGCTCTCCCCATCTATATCTCCCATTCCACAAGCCTTGCCCATCTTAGGTTTTATATCACTTCCCTCCCCATCTATATCTCCTTTTCCACTAGCTTTGTACATCTCAGGTTGTGTGGCACAATCCGTGTCAAAAAAGGGATCAATTTCATCAAACTATTCAAATAAATCAACCCTCTTTCCCTTATCATTTCCATTTCCTTTGTCAATTCCATCTCCCTTGTCAGTGTCATGTTCATTAAACACTACATTCAAATCAAATGGGATATCCATATTATTGCCCTGTTCATACAACATTTCATTTACATCAAGTGGCTTATCAATATCAATTTTTTGTCCATCCACCATTTCATTTAAGTCAAAAGGATTCTCTATATGAATTCCATGTTGATGTACATCTTCCACAACTCTGCTTTCTTCCATGCCTCATTCTTTAACAACATCAATTAACTCAGCTTTGTTGTCAATCCATTCAAGAAACAATTTCTTCTTACATCTCCTGTTAACCAATTTTTTCCTTGTGCCAATATTATTTCCACCAGGTTCCTCTAGTTCCTCTATCATATTTTTCTAGCATGTGGTGGTGATTTGTATGTATCCACCACTATTTTCCAATGCTCTATAAACACATCTACAAATTTCAACCTAGGAACATAATTCATCAGCTTTAACACATCATTATCATTGCCTAAAGCTTCTAACCCAAAATCCAAGTCACTGCCAGGAGTCAAGAAATCGTAATACATTTTTTCATCTTCTTTGTACCCTAACTCTAACATAATGGCATCTATCTCATGGACTGATAATTTATTAGTGTCAACCAAATCAACAAAGGTAGTCTTACCATTGATGTATCTTCTTCCAGGAAACTTTGTGAAAACACCTCCATGGTTTATCCTCATTGTGATTAGGGTAGGATAGTGATCTGCAAAAAAAAACGATCATGGAACTGTTCAAAGGATATAAACATAAATCGATCATTAACACATAAAACAGAGCCATACCATAAAAGATTATGGGATAAAGGTCAACCACTTGTTCCATTCTAATCAACCACGATTGAGAGGCCATGAATGTGAAGTCGTAGGAAGAGGATGAAGTTCACTCCGAGTACATATGTAATTTTGAAGCTCAGTGTATCAATGGTGACTTGGGTTTGATCCAACCACAGGGACGATGATGAGTTTCTTGAAAGTTGGGATAAACACACCAAGTGTAAGATCCCACATTGGTTGGGGAGGGGAACGAAAGTTGCCTTATAAGGGATTGGATACCTCCTCTATCAGACGCATTTTAAAACCGTGAGTCCAGGTGTGTGGATAAAGCGTACAATATCTGGTACGGTTGGCTTGGGTTGTTACAAATGGTATCAGAGCCGGGAACCGGACTGGTGTGCCAGCGAGGACGTTGGGCTCCTAAGGGGGGTGGATTGTAAGATCCCACATTGGTTGGGGAGGGGAACGAAAGTTGCCTTATAAGGGATTGGATACCTTCTCTATCAGACGTGTTTTAAAACCGTGAGTCCAGGTGTGTGGACAAAGCGGACAATATCTGGTACGGTTGGCCTGGTTGTTACACCAAGGGTCGTTTATATGAGAGGGAATAGATGAAAAGACCAAAATGCCCATCACGTGTGGTGCACATGGTCCCTCTAACGGCCCTTTTTTAAACGGTGTTAGCCACAGGGACTGCTTTCAACGCGATTTTCAAACAATAGGGATGATTAATGTAGTTACTAAAGTTTAGGGACGATCTTCGGAGGAACCTGTAAACCTCGGGGACCAAAATTGTAGTTTACTCCTTAAAAAATCTATATTATTCATTAATATATAATAATATTAAGAAGAACTGTTGATCACAATTTATCTCACTAACATTTTAGATAAACGTTAAAAAATGTATTTTTTGAACAAGTAAAATAAGAAGTGTTACGTTTTTTTCACAAACAAAATATTTATCTCGAAAAGAATTTATCATATATGTTTTAATTAAAATTTGAATTGACATATTATTTAATAAATATATTAATTTGATTAGAAAATTTGTATTCATAATTAATATAACAATATTTAGAAGATTTGTAAACACCATTTAAATATCACTAACATTTTAGTTTTTTGAAAAGTATGTATTTCTAGAACAAGGAAAATATACGTTTTCTTATAAACAAAATAATTATTTAAAAATATATATATCATATTTGTTTAAACTTTAAAATATTTAATTTGCATATAATTTAGTATATCTATGATGATACAGTTTGATAAAATATGTTTTTGTTTAATTTTGAATTTAATTTAGGGATTTTTTTTGTTAGTTTAGATTTTGGGTTTTTAATTTATGAGTTTCGTATCATAGGTTTGCCTTAATTTGTATGAGTTTAGTGTCATAAGTTTTCTCTCAATGGAATTATTTAGGGGTTGAGTGTTGTTTGAGTTTAGGAGAAAGTAGGGATGGCAGAAAACCCCGAACCCGACTAATTTCGGGTCGGGTCGGGTAACGGGGAAATTTTCGGGGATTTTATCGGGTTCGGGTTCGGGGCAAGGTATCCCCGCCCCGATATATATATATATATATATATATATATTAAAAATAAAATTATACATATTGTAATAAAATTATATATATATATTATATAAAATATATATATATATTATATATATAAAATTATATATATATATTATATAAAATTATATATATTATGAAATTATATATATATATATAATTATATAAATAAAATATTAAATTATCGGGTCGGGTTTGGGGATCGGGGATTCCCCATCGGGTCGGGGACGGGGACGGGGACGGGGCATAAAAAATCCCCGACGGGACGCCCTGAATAAAAACCCGACGGGGAACGGAGCAGGGACGGGGATGCATTTCAGTTTCGGGGACGGGGACGGGGGACGGCAAACCCGCCCTGTTGCCATTCCTAGGAGAAAGGATGTGGGAAGGAAGAAGGGTCAAAAGACACTTTTGCTCCATATTTTCTTTAATAATAATGAGAGAAAATAAGGTGCCATGTTATAATATTTTCATTCTATTAAAAATATATATATGAAAAAGGATAAGTAAAACATTTTTTTTTTATTTTTTTAAATATGATGTAAATTTTTAGTTGTTAAATATAAAATAGTTTTCATTAAATAATGTTATCATTCTAAACTTTTTATAGTTTAAAATATTATATGGAATCTTAATTAACATAGGTAAACTAAATACTTATTTAAATTTATAAAAAAAATATTTGTTTCATAACATTAAATTTAGATTATCCCTAAAGCAAAAAATGTTCATGAAATTATTAAATTACAAAATAATAAAAATTGTAAATTATCATTTTAATTCATGTGGTATCATTAGATTTTGTTTTCAATTCCTCGACTTTATTACAAAAACAAAAACTTTGTATTGGTTTTAATTTGTCAAACTTTTTCCGTTAACTACTGTCGTTAATAGAAGTAGATGCAATTGAATCAGAAGCTAACATCATATCTTTATTTGTTTGATTCGAGTATTTACCAAATTTAACCAAAGTCTTCCTAATTAAATTATGTTGACCATAAAGTTCTTTATAAAGTCATCCTTAAATCCTCAATTTTTCATTTATTGATACACTAAGGCAAGTAAAAATTGATCATACCAAATTACACTTCCGGTTCTAAACACAAGCAAGCTGAATAGATGAACACGCCAAACATAAACCAACACCATCAAATCAACATCATGAGTGCTTCACATAATCAGCCATCACAAGTGCTACCTTCAAATTTACCTCGTAGAGATCTACTCGATGGTAAGTTATTTCTATCATATTACGATTTTGAGACTCCTTTGAATCCAATTTATCATTGTAGAATTTCTTGAAAAACATCATCACTTAGCTTTAAAATATGTGCAAACAACCATTTGCATGTGTTTTGTATATCAAAATGTTAACGTTCCGAGGGTCTAGCATATTGGGCACAATGTGAAAATAGATTCAGGTTAACATAAGTCATTTTTTAGGATGGGTCATTTTCTAGTATGGGTCAGCTCCGGATGATCGGAAAGTACTATTTGTTTGTTTAATTTGAAATTTATACATAATTAATATATTTTAGTTTAAGTCAAAAAATATAAATAAAAAAAATCTACTATTTCTCATGAAATAAATAGAAAATTGTAGTTTATCAATTGACCTTGTAAAAATAAATTATACCCCCTGCTAGTTTTATATTTATATCTTTAATATTTAATCAAATTATCAAGTTTTCTCCCTTTTTGGCCTGAACATGTACATTAGTTACTTCATCTCATTTCCCAACATCAACTTATATCTTTTGAGTTGTTTTGTTTCTCTAGCTAGCTAGGCTCCGTCGCCGTTCACCTTTTTCCTTCGGAAATCTCTAGTTACTTTGTATCAGCCGGTGGTTTTTCTAGTTAGTGACAACCTTTGATTGTAGGATCTCAAAGTAATGGTGGGGTGGTGGTGGTTCGAATGGTGGTGGGTGGTGGTTGAACAATGGTCAATTATTGATAGTCGATGGTGGTGGTTGAGTTTTGCTTATTTTGGGTTGGATTTGATTTTTATTTGAGTTTGTCTTTGGATTTGTTTTTTATTTTGACTTGGGTTGATTTGGAGTTCTTTTGTGTGTATTATGGTGTCTTGGTTGAATAAGATGACTGAATCTTTTATTTATTTAAAGAGTAAACAATAAATTTCGTCCCCGGGGTTTACCAAAAAATACGAAAGTGGTCCCTGAACTTCAATAAGTGCAGATTTCATCCCTGAGGTTTTAATTTCGCTATGAAAGTGGTCCCTCCGGCTAACGATGTCAAAAAAAGTGTCGTTAGAGGCCCCATGTGCATCCCACGTGATGGGTATTTTTGTCATTTCGTCTATTCCCTCCTATTTAAACCCCTTTTTTGTTCCTCTTCCAGATCGTTTTCTTCTTCTTCTGTTACTCACGACTTCCCACTTTTTCTTTCTTCTTCTTTCTGTTCTTCTCCTTCCCAACAACGACAATGGTGGTTTGTCACTGTGGTTTACCTGCAACGTTTAGAACATCATGGACCACTAAAAACCCTGGGCGTAGGTTTTATGGGTGTCCAAGGAAGGTTTCAAGATGTGATTTTTTTTCTTGGTTTGATCAACAGTTGTGTAATCGATCCATTGAGGTCATCCCTGGATTGCTAAGATCAAATAACAGAGTTGAAGCTTCCCTCAAAGCAAAAGAAAAGGAAGTCAAGATTTTAAAATTTTTATTGGTTTGTAGTTGGGTTATGTTTATTTGTACAATCTTCTTGTTGACCTAATTGAGTATGATGGAGCTGTAATGTTTGTAATGTTGAACAAAATCAATGAAAAAGTTTCTTGTTTCATCAACATTAAGACTAATTGCAATGTTATGTGTGATGTGTAGTGTTCTGTTACAGAACAATTGCACATGGGAAGTGTTTTGCAAGACTAATTGAATGATGGAGCTGTAATGTTATGTATTTCCCATTTGTAATAGAACAGAGTACACAAAATGGAACAATTTTGTTAAGTACACAAAAGGGAACAACTTTGTTAAGTACACCAAAGGGAACAATTTTGTTAAGTTCATCAATATCCTTGACATACATTTACATTAATTGACAACAAAAGGGAACAAGTTTGTTAAACTACAAACCACATCTGCCAATAAGTTCAAAACAAACACATACAAAATACAGACCATATTGTTTTGATTCAAACACACCCAAAATACTACATAAACATAAACTTGTTTCATAAACTGCCAACATACAAACCAAATCTAATTTCCTTTGCAAGTCCTTAAATTATGACCTTGCTTCTTGCTTCTTGCACTTTGCACACGTGACAGACTTTCCACCCCTCCTCAGCTTGCTCTTCCCCTCTGTGGACTTCTCATCAACACCCTTCTTTCTCTTCTTCTTTGGCCTCCCAATCTGCTTATGATAGGTTGGTGCAATCAATTTTGTTGGACAGTCATATCTAGGCCAATATGCTTTGCCATTGATAGGCTCTACCTTGAACATGTACATGGTTTTCCAAGTTTCAATCCAATAGGATGTATCAGCCCATTTTTCAGGCAGGTCAACATTTGCTCCATTTAGGGCCATATTCCAGTTTGTAGCAACAACATGCTTACAGGGATTCCAGTTAGTTCCCACCTCCTACATGAACAACTTCTTGCATAGACATCAACAATCACCTGATCATTCCAAGGACCACATACCTCATACTTGTTTCCTCCATTCCATATCACTCTGTATTGGGCTGCTTCATGCTTGATTTTTTCCATTGTCTTTGTTGCTGTTGAAGTGAGTGGTCCCTCACATTTCTCTATTACCTTTAGCACATGTACAATCCTTTTCATAAGGTAGTGTCTAATGTACTCCAAGGCTGATATAATTGGTTTATCTCTAGCCTCTACAATCTGCTTGTTGAATACTTCACACATGTTGTTTAGCAGTACATCAGAATGACACCTACCTGAAGGAACACAAAAGTATAGTGTTCTTTATGTGAAACATTCTTAAACTTACTTTAATCAACATAAGAGTAAGTACATTAAGATAAGTTTACCTGTGAAATGTGACCTACTCCAGTGTTGAGGAGGGATCTGATTCAACCATGCATAACAGTCCTGATTAAAGTTTTTTAACTCCTCTATTGCAGTTTGGAACTGGGGTACAGTTGTAGTTGTTGCATATTTCCAAATATGGTCTTTGTAAGCTTTCCCCTGCCACTGTTGTTTCATGTTCTCATGAATGTGTCTCAGGCAGAATCTGTGTTATGCACATGGGAACAATTTTGCAATTGCTGAAAGTATTCCCTGTAAAAGAAAATTGAAGTATTTAACATAGAGTAATGAACATAAATCAATTACCATAAACTAATTAGCATAAAGTAATTCCCTTTTGCCTATCACTTATGAATGTGTAGTTGGAATTCACATAAAGATCAAGATCCTCTCCAAGATTCTGTAAGAATTAGCTCCATGATGCATATGACTCAGCTTCTACTATCCCATAAGCAAGTGGGTATGTGCCATTATTAGGATCAATGCCCACAACTGTCAACACATGTCCTGGGAAAGGACCCTTCATAAATGTGCCATCTAGACCTAACAAGTCTCTTTTCCCAGCCTTAAACCCTTCCTTCAATGGCCCCAAACAAACATAGATCCTTCTAAACTTCCTTGTAGTGACATTTGGGTTTGGTTCAGGCTCAACATCCAATTTCATAGTGGTTCCTGGGTTGCATCTCTTTAGCTCACAAATGTAATCTCTAAGACAGTGGAACTGTTCTTCATAATCACCACAGATCTTCTGATGTGCCATTGTTTTAGCCCTCAATGCTTTCATTCCTTAGACATTTATATCATACTTCTGCTGTAATTGGGTTTAAAAAGCAGAAATAGGAATAGTTGGATTAGATATGATATCCTCCTGTATCTTCTCTGCAAGAAAAGATGTTGTGGCCACTGATATATCTCTGGATTGGAGGCACTTGTGTGTAGCATCATAGGTTTTCACTGTCCAGGTTTCAACATGTTGGCTAGTTGAGATGTGTAAAACCCATGGACAAGTTGGACCACCCTTTCTATACTTGGGATTTCTACCTTTTAGTGTCTCACTTGGCCCACTAGATCCAACATCTTTGAACTCTGGTATTGTGCCTCTACATATGGCCCTAATACCATGTTGGTCATTTTTAACCAATATAATGTCTCTCCTAGTCTCCACTGCATGATCTTTTATTATTTTGATCACCTCTGTTTTGCTCCCAAACCTTTGCCCCAAATAAAAAATTCCTTGTACCTCCCTTGATCTCTTCACCTTTGATCCACCAGCTCCTTCCCTGTCATCCTCATCTTCAGTTGAAAATTCATCAGAGTGTAAAACTTGTGCGCAATCATCCATATCAATGTCATTGTCATCAACTACTTTGTCCTCCTATCCTATGAACTCTACATTGCCATCAACATAGTCACCCATATCAATGTCAACTTCTTCTAAGATGTTGCCTTCATCAACATAATCTAAGTCTTCACTATCATCCTCTTCGGTGCCACTATCATCCTCATCTTCAGCCATATTGTCTTCAGCTTCCTTTACATTAGCAACTCCCTTCCCCTTATCAAGTCTCTCACCCTTATTTTCAAATTGTGTGGCAGATTGAATGTCAAAAAGGTCATCCCACTCATCCAAGTATTCAAAGTAATCAAGTCCCTCCCTCTTCTCATTACTAACTCTTTTCCCCTTATCAAGTCTCTCACTCTTCTCATTATCAATGTCATTTTCAGGGAGCACTTCATTCAAATCAAAAGGCAAGTCCACATTATGCCCCTGTTCAGTTAACATTTCATTAACATCAAGTGGCTTGTCCATATCAGTTGCCACATCAGTTGTCTGTCCATCTACATTTTCATTTAGATCAAAAGTATTCTCTGTTTGGGATATTTTGTCCACACCTTGTTCACCTTTGTTATCAATCCATTCAAGAAACATTTTTTTTCTTACATCTATTCACCTTACTTCTGTTAACCTTTGTTACTAATCTACCAGGTTCATTTATTTCCTCTATTACCATTCTCCTCTTGAGTGGTGCTGAATTGTATGTGTCTAACATTGTCATACCATGCTTTATATACACATCAACAAATTTCAATCTAGGAACATACTTCAGAAGCTTTAGCACATCACTGTCATTCCCTAGAGCTTCTAAGCTAAAATCCAAGTCACTCTGAGGAGTTAAGAAGTGGTAATACATGATTTCATCTTCCTTGTAACCTAACTCTAGCATAACTGCATGTATCTCATGTACCGATAACTTATCAGTGTCCATCAAATCAACAAATGCACTCTTACCTCTAACATATCTTCTGCCAGGAAACTTTGTGAAGAAACCTCCATGGTTTATCCTCATTGTGAAAAGGGTAGGATAGTGTTCTGTATAAAAAATAAAGAGTTAACATCAAATAAATAGACCAAAATTGTAGTTTACTCTACTCTAAATGTACATAATCAAAAAAATAGGGACACTTACCATACACAAAAACGGGATAAAACTCATCAGCTTCCTCCTTTCTAATCATCCAGGAGCCCATGATCGAGAACTTGTATTCAATAAACTTAAAAGACGAACAATCGAAGCTCAGCAAATTTTGGTCCAGGTTAACAATGGCGTGCAGGGTGACGTGAGGATGATGATTGAGGAGGGTTTTCTTGAAAATGTAAAACCGGTTAACCAAATGGCATTTAAAAGGGAGGGAATAGACGAAATGACAAAAATGCCCATCACGTGTTACGCACATGGGGCCTTTAACGGCAACTTAGTTGACGTTGTTAGCCAGAGGGACCACTTTCATAGTGAAATTAAAACCTCAGGGATGAAATCTGCACTTATTGAAGTTCAGGGACCACTTTCGTAATTTTTGGTAAACCTCAGGGACGAAATTTGTAGTTTACTCTTATTTAAAGGAGCAAAGGACAAAAACTGAAAGGACGAGAAACACTCTCTTATAAGTTTTAAAGAAAAATACATTATCATCTCTTAATCTCAAAGTACCCCTCACTTAACAGATGAAAGTTAACAGTCGTTAGTGTCAGGGATCAAAACTTTACGAAAATATAAATTCTAAGGCCTGATTTGGAATAAACAATTTCTAGGGACTAAATCCAAGAGAAAAAAATTTAAAACCACAGAGATCAAAGTCGTAATTTACTCTTATATATATGATTATAAGAAAACAATATCTCAAATTAATTAGATTAGTGTCACTAGTGAACTCTAAAAAAGTTGTAGTTGGGTTAGGGTTAGAAGCATGGTTCCAAATAATTCATTATGGATTTGTTATGGCGTTGAGGCTTCACTTCATTGCCAAGTTAACCCTTGTTGCTCTATCCTAAGGCTTGGCTTCCGTTGTAACGCATTATGGCACACTATGGCTAGTTACGACACAGTATTTTGCAAGACATGTGTTCCTTTTTGTACTTTAAACATATAACTTGGGGATAAATGATAATCACGAACAATATCTAAGACTTAAAATTAACAAAAAACTAAATCTCTAAATAAGTAAATCCGTGCTCTCATTCAAGGTTCTAAATGGCGTGACCGCGTGAGGTGTGGCGTGACGGCGAGACCAAGCCTCTAGCCTTAGGAGCCATGACGAAGGCATGACGTTTTTCAAGGCGTGACTTTTTTTTTGATAAATTCAAAGTGTGACTTATGATGTCAAATTTCTAACTCATACATAATATTATATATAAAAACATATGTTTTGTATTGTTACTCGTTGAGTTAAAAGTAATAAGAACGTTAAAATACGTTATATATTAAACACTAGCAAATACGACATTAAAAACGTAAAGAAAAATCAAATATCGCATTACGAATACTGCGCATTAGGTCATGGCGTGCCACGGGCTTAACTTGGCGTGAGACACAAGCCTTGTGACATGACGCGACATGGCGGCTATGCGGCGAGTACTTTTAGAACAGTACTCTCATTCCTGTACACACAGATAGTTGGACAATAATTATTTAAAGATCAAATAAAGTAGTGAGTAGGGACTGAAGAGATCTTAATCCCGATTTTGGTCACTTTTGATATAATTTTCTTATAAGTTCGCTATATGTGATATAAATAGTTTGTATTTCCTTTTTAGTTTTGTAACTTTGTATGAATTAAAATTGTTCTATGAGCTTTTTCAAAACACTAACACGCATAAGTACATATATATATATATATATATATATGTTGCCTTACGCCTTGAAAAACGCTATTGCTTCGCCGTAACTCGTAAGGCTTGAGACTTGACCTCACCATCATGTCATGCTTCTCGTCATTTAGAACCTTGTTTGTGTTTGTGGATAAGAGAATATAAATTTTAATGAAAAATTGGGTTGCAGTAATCCAACTACTATACTTCACAAAACCATCCATCATGAATCTATCTGTCTAGATCTACTTGTTGGTAAGTTCTCTTTACAACAAATTGCTACCAAACCGGTTCCTAACTTCCTATGATACTTTTAGTGTCATTTTGTGGTTCAAATTGCAATCATATATACTTATATTTGCTGAAAATTCATTGTTAATCATTAGTTGGTATGCTATTTTTTCTTTGGAAGGTTCTTCTTCTTTTTGGTTAAATTCCATGTTCTTCAATATATAACCATTTCAAAATTAACTTCATATTTAATTCTCATAGAGGACATATGAATAGCAATTTCCATGTGATGCACAAGCGAAAACCTATATATCTTTGGATGCGTACGTAATAACTTGATTATGGAATTACCTTGAAGGAGGAGAAGATTTCAATGCAATTTGTGTTCCTTTGTATAAAGCGATAACGACCAATGATTTTGAAGCCGCTAAACTCATTCTTGACAAGCGTCCAGAGCTGGTACAATTTAGCATCACTGAAAATCGTGAAACAATACTTCATGTTGCAGTATTGGGAAAATCATGCTTGTTTGTGCAATATTTGATGAGTTTGACGACAAAGGAAGACTTGGCACTTCCAAATGGAAATGGTGAAACAACCCTTTGTTTAGTAGCTAGAACTGGAAATGTTGAAATAGCCAAGACCTTGTTGGAGAAGAATGAGGGACTCATAGATATCCCAAATAGTCAAGGAAGGAATCCCCTCCAAGTGGCCGCTTTATATGGAAAGCACGATATGGTGGAGTATCTATATAATACTTCTCAAAAAATGATTGGTCAGTTTTGGACACATCAGAATCGGAGTTGGGCTTTTGAGAAATGTGTTGAAAATAATCTATTTGGTAAGTGTCTGGACAACTTATTGTTGCATTGCAGTTTTCTTATTCTAGGTACCGAAACTTTTCTACACACGATTGTGTATTTACATCTTTTTTGACTCTCAATAGAGGAACAATCACTAGCACAAGACAAAGGCATGTTTAAATTCATTTTTGTGACAATAGGGTTAATGCAAAAATGATTCTGATAATGGATCCTTATTAGTCACTGAATACTTTTAATCTATATACATGATTATTTATTACAAAAATTGTGATTTCTAAAATTTTACTGAGTTTTGGTTATTTGATTTACCGATTTGACCTAACAAATCAACTTTTTAGAAGATACTTGTTTTCTTCGGTATTTATTGTCAATGTGCATGTTTTATTACTTTTTCAGTCGGTTGTGTAAGAACCTTGGAGAGGTGTTTCAAAGTCGATCAGGATTTTTGTATATACAACAAGATGGAAAAAGGTTGCTCTTGATGCATATGTGATAAATGTTGAATTCAAACTCAAGATTTCTAGAATATTTCATGAAGCTTTAGTCATCAATTGCACTTCTTTTAAAAACGTTTATAGTGTAATTGAGATCTCCTCTAGGGCTATCGAACTTCTCTAAAAATGCTTTATACTTCAACTTTTTAGTGTGGTCAATCTTTCAATTTTGTGTTTTTGTTGCAATGGTTTTCGGATAATATGTGGCCAATGTTTTGGGTGCTTAGATTTGTTCCCTTTGTCATGTAGTTTTCTCATCAAATGACTCAAATGTTTTGTAGATATCGCATTAAGAATGGTGAACGACCTTCCGGAACTTGCTATAAATGGGACTATACTCAGACTGTTGGCTCGAAAAACTCATGCATTTCTTCATACAAAACGTTACCCTTTTCAAGAAGTCATAAAATTACGTAAGAAAATCTACTCCTTTGACTTGTGTCATTGTTTTCATTGTACATTCATGGCATAACCGCATAAGTACTTCTAACGCATTATCCTTTTCAAAATGACTACTGATTTTGATTAATTTGATTCAATTTAAAAAAATTATATACTCTAGTTGTCTAAAATAATACAACGAAGATGATATCTTCCAATTAGTAAGAATCATTTTGATAGAGATTATGAAATTGCTCGAAGTTGAGATTCATGATATAATAATAGGGCCACCTTAATTAAAATCATTATTTGGTTTCTTTGTTCTTTCAGTCATTTGCATGCATGAGGAAAAGGAAAATGAGGCCTTGCAATTACTAAGGATTATTTTGAAAGATATTATGAAATTGCCTAAGGCTGAAATTGATGATTTAATGAGAGGGCCACCTGATGAAGATGCAAAGCAAAAATACTCCTCTCGAGTATTATTTCTTGCCGTAGAAATGAGTAACACCACATTTGTAGTTGAGGTCATTCGACAATACCCACATTTGGCTCTTGAGGTAAATGATGATAACCACAGTATATTTCATGTTGCTGTCTTGTATCGTCGTTTTGGTATCTACAAGCTATTATGGGAGAAAGACCATACCAGGGATTTTATCATAACTCTGGAAGACAAAAATGGCAACAATATGTTGCATTTAGTTGGGGAGTATGCAATAAACAGTAATAGATCACCAAACATCATCTCAGGATTGGGCAAGCACATGGATATTGAACTCCGATGGTTTAAGGTACATCTTTCCCTCAAAGCTACGTATAGAAATGTAACTTTCTTACATATCATTTCCCATTTCTTGGCTTATTGTTGATGGAAACATCTTTTCCAGCAACTATTACAAAAATTTGTGTGCATTTTTCTTTAGAAAACAAAGTTCGCATTCTACTTTTATGTTGTAAAATCCAACCCAAAGATACATACATTTGTGAAGTTGACATATGGTATAAGACAAAATGAAAAGATAAGGGTACCCAAGTTCAACCATTGGTTATAGACTGTTCCACAAGTCCATCTATTATGAATGACTAATAAAACCTGCCAAATTTGATTGGTGGAAAATTTCCCCTTTCATGTAAAATGAAATGTTTGTAATGGATGATCTCATAATGCATATATAACATCATTGATTAATTAATCCATGATAATGATATAATCTCTGTGATGCTAGAGAGTGGAGAGTATACTCCCAGATTATCTTTGCAAAAAGAAGAACACAGCTGGTCTAACACCCTACGAACTATTCATCAAGAACAACAAAGATCTATTTTCAGAAGAGCAAAAGTTGATGAAAGAAACGGCCAGCCAATTAATGGTTGTTGCAGCACTTGTAGCCACCATCTCATTTGCAACGATATTTACATTTCCAGGTGGATAATATCCAAGATACTGGTATTTCTATCTTGCTCCGAAAAACCCTTTCCAAAATCTTCATAATATTTGATAGCTTGTCATTTTTATTTTCGGCAGCTTCAATTCTGATGGTCTTATCTGCCCTTCAATGTGATCCTGATCGTAATGCTTATTTTATGATTTCATCATCCTCAAATATCATAGGTTCAATGATGTTAGTTTTCTTATCTGTAATAAGCATTGTCATCACTTATCTTATAGGCCTTTTCATAATTTATCAAAGCCATTCTCAATGGATACCAATCTTAATCACCACTTTTGCTCTCATGTCATACACAAGGATTGAAATCACCTATACCAAGTGTCTAATTCACTTTAAATCGTTGTCATTCTAGTTATAGCCCCTTCCTCTCCATGAAATTCCATTTGAATTTGTAAGCTGTCAGCTAAATGTGGATGATTTTGGTGATGTATTTTCCAAAGACATCATGTCAGATATTTATAATGTTTTTAATTTAAGTATCAATGTTTTATGTACTTTCAAATTCCCATATATATTTATGCATGTAAATCGTGGTGATTATATCCTTTTTGATGGCCCTTGATTTTGCTAAAAACTGTTATAAAATCAACACCGATGTATCACATAATATTTTGTATAATTTATTCATGTGATAAAACTTGATCAATCAATAATACAACAGAGATACAAACTATATAAATACAATGAACAGAAACAACCTTTCTAAGAGACCAATTCCTGAAACGACATATCACAAGGACTAACTGTCATAACTACCAAACCAGACACATAAGCAAGATCACTTATCACACCAACTTATCATAACATGCATGTCTAGCTTATAATCTAATATTCCCCCATAAGCTAGACATCCCCAACCCCAAGAGCTTTCTTCAACAAGATGAAACATCCACGCTGCAAAGGTTTTGTAAAGATATCTGCCATCTGATCTTTTGTTCTACAGAATAAGACATCCACTTCAAGATTTTGAATTAGCTCTCTAATGAAGTGGAACTTAATCCTTATGTGCTTGCTCTTACCATGATAGACAGGCTTCCTAGTCAGTGCAATTGCAGATTTATTGTCACAGAACACTTGTGTAGCAGATCCTTGAGGCATACCAAGTTCATTCAAAATGCCTCTAAGCCATAATGCATGACAACCAGTAGATGATAGAGCCATATACTCTGCTTCTGTGGAAGACAAGGCTACCACTTTTTGCTTCTTTGACTGTCATGAGATTGCTCCAGATCCCAAGTTAAACACATATCCTATTGTACTCTTACTGTCAACTAAACTTCCCTCAAAATCACTGTCACTAAACCCTATTAACTTGGAAATTGGTGCTGAGAGTATATAATACCATGATTTAATGTACCTTTCACATACCTTAGTATACGTTTTGCAGCCTCCCAGTGACTCTTCTTAGGAGTTTATGTTGTGAAATTACCAAGACCCAAATAGCTAAAAGCTCAATGGTTGGTTCTCGATAAAAACACAAAATTACCCAAGAACAAATGAACTAAAGTTCTATATCGAGATTCAAAGCGGAAATACGATTAACAATGTAAGATAATCAACTACTAAGAAATGTAAACAATGATTAAACCCAATAAATGTAAAATAAAGCATAAGTAAGAGAGACACCGAGATTTTTACATGGAAACCCGGAAAGGAAAAACCACGGGCGGAGGACGCCGAGAACTGATCCACTATCACTTTGATGGTGATACATTTGAGATTTCAGCTTACAATAATGGAGAAATAAGTTAGGGTTCTTGAGGTTTAGAGAGTAAGGTTTTTGAGTGAGAGAGTAGAGAGTACACTAGGGTTTTTGTTCTTGTCGGATACTATATAAAATCAGCAGCTCTAATTTTTAAAAGAATGAAAATAGAACCTGTTGGGTCTAAACCCTTGTACACACAAAAAATCAGTCGGCCCTCTAATTGGGCCATATGGGCCTGTTTGACTTGAGCGACTCATATCGCCTCCCACAAAATTGAAGGCACGATCTCACAAATCTCCACCTTGATTTCAATCCAAATAACCATGCAAAGAGCAAAACTCCACCTCGTCTTCAAACCAAGTAAATACACCAAGAACACAATCTCCACCAAACTTCATCTCAAGCCAAAAACGATCACCCGTAAACAAAATAATACCAAAGTAATCAAAGTTCTCGAAAAGCAATATCCTCCGCCAATTCTCCCCTAAGGGCATCAACCCCGTCTTGCAACACCAACCAAGTCCAAACACAAATTGAACTTGGATACCGGAAGCGGCTTAGTCAACATATCCGTTGCGTTGTCGTGAGTGCTAATCTTGACCACTTTAACATCACCTTTAGCTACTACCCCATGGACATAGTGATGACGAATATCGATGTGTTTCGTCCTATCGTGAAACATCCGATCTTTGGTCAAGAGAACCGCACCTCGATTATCGCAGAAAACCTCCTCGACCTTCAGATGATCACTCAATTCACCAAAAAATCCCTTGATCCAGACAGCTTCTTTAACAGCTTCATTAACCGCCATGTATTCCGCTTCCGTTGTGGACAAAGCGACGGTAGGTTGCAAATGTGCCTTCCAACTAATGGCACACCCATCAAGAGTAAAAACGTATCCAGTAATAGATATTCTATTATCAAGATCATTGGCATGATCGGAATCCGCATAGCCAAGTACCCCCGAAGAATTCTTCCCAAAATGCAAACACAAATCTGTTGTGCCCCTCAAATAACGAAAGATTCATTGGACGGCTCTCCAATGTTCTTTACCCGGGTTGGCCATATATCTGCTCACCATAGAAACTGCATAAGCAAGGTCAGGACGGGTACAAATCATGGCATACATCAAAGATCCCACCGCACTAGAATATGACACTCTTGCCATATAGGCAACATCGACTTGAGTCGAAGGACTTAAAGCGGATGATAACTTGAAATAAGGCGCAAATGGAATGTTGACAGACTTTGCTTCAGAAATGTTGAACCGGCAAAGAACTTTCTGAACATACCCCTTTTAACTAAGGTATAATGTTCTCGCCTTTCTGTCACAAATAATCTCCATACCAAGAATTCTCTTTGTGGCTCCCAAATCCTTTATATCAAATTATGAATTTAACTAATCTTTAACTTTCTGAACTTCTCCCATATATTTAGCTGCTAAGAGCATGTCATCCACGTACAAGAGAAAATATAACATCGACCCATCTTCACACTTCTTGAAATAAACGCAGCTGTTGTACGAAGAATTTGATAAACCGTGTGCGGTCACAAATGCGTCGAATCTCTTGTACCATTGCCTAGGAGACTGGTTGAGGCCATAAAGAGATTTAATAAGCTTGTACACGTGACCTTCTTTACCCGGAATCTCGAAGCCTTTCGGTTGTCGCATAAAAATCTCTTCCTCAAGTTCACCATTCATAAAAGCGGTCATTACGTCCAATTGCTCAAGCTCAAAATCATTGGACGCGACCATCCCAAGCAATGCACGAACAGAAGTATGTTTCACCACCGGTGAGAAAATGTCATTATAGTCAACGCCAGGAATTTGACTATAACATTTCGCGACTAACTGAGCTTTATACCTTGGCTTTTCATCTGGAGTGGTCCCTTCCTTCAATTTATAAACCCACTTGCATCTAACCGGCCTTTTGCCTTTAGGAGCCGGCACGAGCTCCCAAGTTCCGTTCTTTTGCAAGGATTCCATCTCCGCGTGCATTGCCATCATCCATTTATCTGCATCTTTTAGTTTCATAGCCTCACTATAAGAAGTAGGCTCAACGGTGCATTCCATTTCTTCTGCTACACTCAAAGCATATGCTACTAAATCGGCTTCTTCAGTATACCGTGCGGGGCGTACAATTTGTCTCCTTCCCCTATCACACGCAATGCACGGTTCGGGCTCTTGTGGCGAAGGTTGTGATGGAGCATCACCTACCACTTGAATACCTGTAATGGAAGAAGAAGAAACATTAGTGTCATTAGTAACATGTGGGCTCGATGTTTGAGCCAAAGGTAGCTCCACCTCCACCGGAGGTTTCTCCTTAGGAGCATCAGAAATGGTCTCGGATATAGGAGACGATGAATCATGCAACATGGAGGATTCGTCAAAAGTGACATATCGGTTGCTCTTAATGATCTTCTTTGTTTCCGGGCACCATAGCCTAAAGCCTTTCACCCCATCTTTGTATCCAAGGAATTTGCATTTCAAAGCTCTCGGTTCCAACTTCCCTTTATCAACACGTGCATAAGTCGGGCAACCAAATATTTTTAAATTAGTGTAATCGGCCGGTGATCCGTTCCAAACCTCCATGGGAGTCTTCTTCTCAATAGCAACGGAGGGAGACCGATTGATGATATAACAAGCGGTAGAAGTCGCTTCCGCCCAAAAAGACTTGGGCATTTTAGAGTTTGAAAGCATGCATCGAACTTTCTCAAGAATAGTGTGGTTCATCCTTTCATCTACACCAGTCTGTTAAGGAGTATGGGCAACGGTACGATGCCTTGTAATGCCTTCCTTCCGACAATAGGCATTGAACTCCTCGAAGAAAAATTCTAAGCCATTATCCGTTCGTAGATATTTCACCTCTTTACCGGATTGCTTTTCGATCATCGTCCTCCAATCTTTGAATATCTCAAAAACATCATTCTTGCGTCTTAAGAAGAAAGCCCACACTCGACGCGAAAAATCGTCAATAATAGTGAGCATGTAAGAAGCTCCACCATAAGAAGTAACACGAGCAGGACCCCAAAGGTCGGAATGAATATAGTCAAGAGGCCCTTTATTCGAGTGAATGCCACTTGAGAACTTGACCCTCTTCGTCTTGCCACCAAGGCTTATGCAACCGAGACGAAGATGCCACAACTTGGATAGATCACCATCGGACATTGACTTAGAAGCAACCGCAACGTCACCCGTAACGGTTTGACCCTGCAAAATATAAAGGTTAGCGGACTTTCTTTGAGCTTTCATTAAAATTAGCGCTCCACGCTTGACCTTAATAGCTCCACCTTTACCCAAGAACTCGTAACCCTTTTCATCAAGGGAACTAAGAGAGATGAGATTTCTTCGAAGCTCGGGAACATGTTTCACATTCCCAAGTGTTCGGGTGACACCATCATGCATACGGATTCTAATTGTGCCTTGACCAACAATAGGGCACGTAGCATTGTTCCCCATCATCACAACACCTTCGGAAACTTGCTCATATGTATGAAACCAACTACAGTTGGGACACATATGAAATGTGCAACCCGAGTCTAGAATCCACTCTTCCGTGGCCTTTGGATTACCATCGGAGACCGTCATGACTTCACCTTCACTAGCTCCACCTTTACTAGCTCCACCTTCATCGTACACCAGGGTTTTTGTTCTTGTCTGATACTATATAAAATCTGCAGCTCTAATTTTTAAAGAATGAAAATAGAACCTGTTGGGTCTAAACCCTTGTACACACAAAAAATCAGTCGGCCCTCTAAATGGGCCATATGGGCCTGTTTGACTTGAGCGCCTGATGTCGCCTCCCACAAAATTGAAGGCACGATCTCACAGTTTCCATGAATCTGCTTACTAAACTTACTGAGAACATAATGTCAGGTCTGGTTGTTGTAAGATACATAAGGCATCCAACCAAACTTCTATATAAAGTAGAATCTACATCCTCTTCATGATCACCCTTGCCAAACTTTAAACCAAATTCCATAGGAGTTGCAGCAGTAATAGAGTTTGCCATGTTAAATCTGGAAAGAAGATCCTTAGCATATTTCTTTTGGTAAATTGAGATAAAATGATCACCTCGTTTTGCTTTTATCCCCAAGAAATAGTGTAAAAGACCTAAGTCAGTCATCTCAAATTCCACCTTCATGGTTTCTTTGAATTCATTGATCATGACATCTGAGTTTCCTGTAAAAACAAGGTCATCAACATAGACACACACCAAAAGAATCTTGTTACCTGACTTCTTTATAAAGAGGGTGTGTTCATAATTGCACTTCTCAAAACCATACTTAATGAAATGTCCCTCAATCCTACTGTACCGGGCCCTTGGTGCCTGTTTTAGCCCATAGAGAGCTTTCTTTAGATGACAAACTTTGGTCTCCTTCCCCTTCTTTTTGTATCCACTAGGTTGATCCACAAAGACATCTTCTTCAAGGTATCCATTTAAGAAAGCAGATTTAACGTCCATTTGATGGACATTCCAGTTATTTTGTGCAACAATAGCAAGAACTAAACGTATAGCTTCAAGTCTTATAACAGGTGCAAAAACTTCTTGATAATTAATCCCAAATTGTTGCTTGTAACCCTTAACTACTAACCTTGCTTTATGCTTGTCAACCTCCCCTTTTTCATTGAGTTTAGTTTTGTAAATCCATCTTACTCCTATGGATTTTTGTCCACTTGGTAGATCAAATAGTTTCCAAGTATTGTTCTTCAAGATTGAATCCATCTCACTATCCATGGCATCCCTCCATTTTTTCTCCAAGCAAGCTTCCTCATAATGTAGGGGGTCTGCATCTGCAAAAAGAGCAAAGTCAGCCAAATCCTCAATGTTTAGAGTTTGAGTGTTTTCATACAGATCCCTTAGACTTCTGGTCTTTCTATTTGGCTTGTTGGATGAGGAAGAGCCATCAGAATTCATATCTCCAGAGGTGGATACATTCTGATTATTTATAGGAGGAGATGTGCTTGATGGAGTAGTAGGCTCATACTGATCAGGACTGCTGGTTGGACTATTATGATCTTCAGTCCCTTCATTCAAGATGCAATTTCCATCATTATCACAGCACAGTCCATTCCAAAAGTTATCTTCATCAAAGATAACATCCCTGCTGATTATAACCTTTTTGTTTAAAGGATTATACAGCTTGTATGCTTTAGACTTGTAACTGTAACCAACAAATATGCCTTTTTCAGACTTCTCATCTAACTTTCCCCTTCTTTGTTTGGGTATGTGAGCATAGGCAATGCACCCAAAAGTTCTCAAATGATTCACACTAGGTTTAAAACCACTCCAGGCCTCTTGAGGTGTTTTGTTTGAAACACTTTTGGTTAAGGATCTATTGATCAAGTAGGCTGCACAGGCAACTGTTTCATCCCATAATACATTAGGTAAATGTTTACTTTTAAGTATACATTTAGCCATCTCAACAAATGTTCTATTTTTTCTCTCTGCCACCCCATTCTGTTGGGGTGTGTAGCTAGTTGTTAGTTGATGATGGATCCCATTCTTCTTCAAGAATTCATCAAAATCATGTCCTATAAATTCACCACCTCTGTCTGATCTTAGACATTTAGTTTTATTCTCACTTTGTTTCTCAACCATGGCTTTAAATAGAACAAAACAGTTAAATGCCTCAGATTTTTCATTTAGAAAATAAATCCACACTTTTCTACTAAAGTCATCTATAAAGGTCAGGAAATACCTACTGCCTCCAAATGACTCAGTCCTCATTGGTCCACAAATATCTAACTGGATAACTCTAATTGCTTTGATGCTCTCCAGGCTTTATCATGAGGAAAGGACTCTCTAGTATGCTTGCCTAATACACAACCTTCACACACTTGATTTAAAGAATTAACTGCAGGTAATCCTTCCATATCATTTTTATGCATGTGTGAAAGAGAGTTTAGGTTCACATGGCCAAATCTATTATGCCACAGTAGGGAAGCATCTTTGGAACTCATGGTGAGGGAGAGAAAGTCATCACTATCAAATTTAATAGGAAACATCTTATTATTTGTCATGTTTACCTTACCTATCAAGATATTTGTCGAATCTGTTATTTCACAGATTCTATTCTGAAAATGAGGACTATACCCTTAAGGACAAGTTGTCCAACACTTCGCAGATTATGTTTCAATCCCGGAACATAGAAGACATTAGAAATTTTCTTTATCTTTTCCTCGAATTTTGATTGAAATCTCTCCATTACCCATCACAATAAGCTTCTTATCATCTCCAATCCTCACATCCTTCTTTTCAGACTCTTCTAAATTTAAAAACAAATTTATGTCCCCTATCATGTGATTGCTACAGCCACTATCAAGATACCATAAATCACTTAATGGTTTATCTTGAATAGTAAGCATCATGAACATAGAATCATCATTACTGCAATCTTCCTTATGTATAAAGTTGGATGTTTTGTTTTCTTCTGCCATTCTATTTCTACAAACTTTAATAGTATGTCCTAATTTATCACAGTAATAGCATTTAATTTAGGAATATGGTTTACCTCTTCCTTTTCCCTTGAAATTTCCTGAACTTGAATCTTCTGTGTTCTTCTGTTTGTCACTTGTACTTGCATCCCATGAGGATTGTGCTTGAAAGGCCTGTTCCATAACAGGTGGATCGAACTGCTTCATACAAAGTTCATGTGACTGAAGGGTACCAAGAAATGTTTCCAAAGAAAAACCAGATAAGTCTTTGGATTTGGATTCCTCAATAGCAACAACCCTATATTCAAATTTCCTAGTGAGACTATGGAGGATCTTTTCAACCACCCTTCTGTCATCAATACTCTCCCCATTTAAACGCATCTGATTGAGTAAGATGATTACTCTAGTGTAGTATTATTCTATGGTTTCAGTTTCCTTCATCTTTAATTATCAAACTCACACCTTAAAGTTTGTAATCTCACTATTTTTACTCTCTCTTCTCCTCTGTATGATTTTTATAGCATCTCCCAAGCCTCCTATGACGAATTTGAATTTGAGATCCTCTCAAATATGCTTTCATCAACCGCTTGATATATCAAGAACAAAGCCTTTTTGTCCTTCCTCTTAGTTTCATTCAGTAAATTGGTTTGTTGAGCATTAAGGATTGTAGGATTTTCTAACCCCTTCATCAATTACTCCCCATAGATCTTGAGACTCAAACATGACTTTCATCTGGATACTCCAATGGAAGAAATTTCTTCCATTTAATTTTGGCTATTGAGTCTGCGTTTGCAGACCATTCACAGAACTTGAAGCCATACGTTTTTGGCTAGCTCTGATACCAATTTGTTATAAAATCAACACTGATGTATCACATAATCTTTTGTATATTTTATTCATGTGATAAAACTTGATCAATCAATAATACAACACAGATACAAACTATATAAATACAATGAACAGACACAACCTTTCTAAGAGACACCAATACACGAAACGACATATCACAACAAGGACTAACTGTCATAACTACCAAACCAGACACAAAAGCAAGATCACTTATCACACCAACTTATCATAACATGTCTAGCTTATAATCTAATAAAAACGCAACAAATATTAACATAAATTAACATATGTTAACATGCACTAACATGATAATGTTAACATATATCAGGGAAATGAGAAACATAATTGTATTGATTAAATGAAATGATTACACCATACCATTAAACTCTAATAATGTTAAAACACCTTAACATAAAATGTTTATATAAGTTATTATATGTTAATTAAGACCCATTATCAACATATACGATTTTTCTTTGAACCTATTATATATATATATATAGAGAGAGAGAGAGAGAGAAAGGAAGGTTCAAACGAGAACGTTAAGAAAAAACAACAAATCATGTACAAAATCATATGTGGTTTTACATTAACCCGAAAAAAACGGACGCGGACGATTTTGGCCGCGACCTAAAGTTGCGGGAAATTTGCGTGAATCATAAATAATTTTGTACGTGAATCATATATGATTTTGTATGTACTCGGTTGTTCTCGTGTTTTCTTATATATATATATATACATATCAATAGAGGCCTAATCAAATGAGAACTAGGTAGTTTGTGGTAACTGTGAGATCCAATGTGAGTCACACATTTAGAATAATTAATATTAATTTTAAATAAATAGAAAATAGTATTTTAAGTAAATTTGTTTAATTCCTAAAATCTCTCTTTTTCTCTTATATGTATCCTCTTTTTGTCTCTCTACCATATAACCTAATTCCTAAATTTTCTCATTTCCTTTTACAAAAGGGTATCACGATGTGTTATCACGTATTTTTGATGTTTTTTCGATGTTTACAAAAGGGTATCATAGTGTACTATCATGTATTTTCGATGTATTTTCAATCTTTACAAAGTGTATCACAGTGTGCATCACGTATTTTTGATGTTTTTTCGATCTTTACAAAGTGTATCACGGTGTGCTATCACGTATTTTCGATGTTTACAAAAGGGTATCATAGTGTGCTATCATGTATTTTCGATCTTTACAAAGTGTATCACAGTGTGCATCACGTATTTTTGATGTTTTTTTTATCTTTACAAAGTGTATCACAATGTGCACCGCGTATTTTCGATGTTTTTTCCATGTTTACAAAAGGGTATTATAGTGTTATCATGTATTTTCGATATTTACAAAGTGTATCATAGTGTGCATCACGTATTTTTTTATGTTTATAAAGTGTATCACAATGTGCATCATTTATTCGTCGGAATAATTAATTGAGAGAGGAGAGAGGAGAGGAGAGAGAGGAGATTTCTAAAATACCTAAAATACCCTTTGATTAAAATTACCAAAATTATTGACTTCCTAATTTATCCTCTGATTTGTGGTTAAGATTGGATCTCACGGTTACCACAGATAACCGAGTTCTCCCTTGAATGTCCCCTTGTATCAATATATATATATATATATATATATATATATATAATTAGGTTCATTTAAGAAATGGTAAATATATGAAAAATAAAGATATGATCATAGCCCAGTCAACATTTGTGTCTTTGACCGTGAAGCACCGGATAATTCCTTGTGTGGTCTCTAGAAGATAGAAGGATAGTTTCGTAAAATACGCAGGATGAGTACATATATGAACCTATATGATTCACATATGAATTATATATTCATATATGAACTAGTGTAATTCACATATGAACTCTTTTAACTGATTCATATGGTGACGTTTGGTACGCGGACAGGACAGGACAGGACTGGTCAAGACATGTTTGCCTTGTGTTTGGTACGACTAGGACTCGATAGAATAGGACCGGACAAGTTTTCCTAAAAATTTGTTTGATGATTTTATATGTCATATAATAGTTATAAATAACACAAATAAAGTATGTCTTTAAATAATTTAATTAAAAAACATTTTTATTTTTTTACATAATTTTCATACATATAAATACATATAAAACCAATGGTAGGAAATTTGAATGAAGAATCCGAAATAATTACTAGCAGTTCAAAAAATCCGATTTATATAAAGAAAATATAATATTAGGTTCAATTTAGAAGATGTTAATGAATTGGCGGATGCATAGTTGAAGCGACAAGTAAAGATAAAGGCGATAGGTAGTCAGTGAAGGATGGTAGTTGTGAAGAACGTGAAAGATAGTGGATAGTGGTGGTGCAGGAGGTTGTTGTGGTTGATATGGTGGAGGTATAGGTGGTTGACAATGGTAATGGTGGTGGCGGTGGACAGTGGTAATAGAGGTTATTGTAGTGGAGGAAGAGGCGGAGGTCACCGACGGTGGTTGGCGACGAGCGACGGTGGTTGGCGGTGAGCATCGGTGGTGGCGGCGGCAATGGGTGGTGGTGATCGGTGGAGGTGGCGATGGGCAGTGGTTGTGGAGGTGGTGGAGGAATTGTTGTAGTAGTGGAGGAAGAAGTGGAAGTGTTCGACGATGATTTGTGGTGGCTACCAGTGGTCGTCGACGGTGGTGGCGGCCATAAGTGGTGGTGATCGGTGTTAGTGGAGGTGGTCGACGATGATAGTGGTGGTGGTGATGGCCGATGGTTGTGGAGGTGTTGGAGGAGGTTGTTATGGTGGAGAAATAGGTAGAGGTGGTTGACGGTGGTTGGTGGTGGCTACTGGTGGCATCGATGGTGGTAGTGGCAGCGATGGGTAGTGGTGACCCTTAAGACTAATACCATATTAGGATTATATATCAAATGGCGGTAGATCGGTGATTTTTAGTTTCTGTCTCACTTTTGTCCCATGTTGTTCCACCTATTTTGGTTGAACAAGAAAATACCATTTTTTGTCTCATCTTGTCCCACCCTATCCAATCTTTGTCCCTGTCCCATGTCGCCCCAAACGTGGGACAATGATTTTTTTGTTTTGTCCCATGTCACGCCAAACGTGGGACACTGAGTTTCTGTCCCGTCACGTCCCACCAGTCTGCAAACCAAACACACCCTATATGAACTATATGTTCATATATTAATCAGTTAATTAGTTCATATGTGAATCTGTTAATTAGTTCATATATGAATCACAAAGCTTCATATATGAATCAGTTAAAAGAGTTCATATGTGAATTACACTGGTTCATATATGAACATATAATTCATATGTGAATCATACAGGTTCATATATGAACTCGTCCCGTGTATTTGTAAGAATTACGAAATTGTCCTTTTATTTTTGGAATAGCTGCAACTTTTGACCAGTCAAAGCCGTAATTGTTGACCAGTCAAAGAAGCAATATTTGACCAGTCAAATCCGATCTTGACCGCATGAAAGGCTAGGATTACTTCTCTATTTCTCATACATTTACCATTTCTCAAATGAACCTCTCCCTATATATATATATATATATATATATATATATATATATATATATATATACTTCTTACGCTTTTCACCTTAACTCTTCTTCTCACACGATCCTTCGTATATATAGGGGTCTAATCAAATGAGAACGGTGTATTTTGTGATAACCGTGAGATCTAATGTGACCAATCATTTAAGATAATTAGAGTTATTTACTAAAATAGAATAAAGGGTAAATTAGTAAATTAAGTTGGGCTGACAACTCATAAACCCTAAATTATTTCTCAGCGTCGATGCCTGGTTTACATCCTTTTTTTCCACAAGACCACAACCATGTTCCAGTAAAGTTCGAAAGATGGAGCAGCAACAGCAGGAACCGATAAAGTTCAGAAGATATGCTAGTCCAAAAGATGAGGAAGATACATTAGATGAGAGAGGAGTGGTGAAGGGATTAAAGGAGTGGAGTGTGGCGGAAGGACCACGCCTGGGCATATGTTTCTTCTTAAGAAAGTTAAAACGAGCGGTAACCACCAGATCCCTGTCGATGACGTGGGCAACAACAATAACAGAAGGATCAGCGGTTTCTTGGTTTTGTAGTGTTGTCCTGGACTCCGCCAAAATTGATTCTGAGTCCGACATCAAAACAACCAAATGCCACAGCAGCACGAACAGGTAAAGTTCAAAAGATGAAGCTTAGATACATGACAACTTCGTTTCTCATCATATCTGAAACCATGGATTCAAAAACACAAAAGCCTTCGTCTTCGTCTGTAAGGGATTGATCTTGGTACCACCACCAACAACAACAACAGGAAAAGGTTATTGCAATGTCTGGTAAATTAAGAAGTGGATGTGAACCGTTGATCTCTTTTAATCTCAAGCCCTCCCATGAATTGCGGCTTAGAAGGGAATTGATCTGGTGCATCTCAATGCATATCATCCTAATGTGCGTTTATTTCTCATCCAACGGTCGATAACCACTTCTCACCATTAACTCAACTTCTCATCGAAACCCAACCATATATATATATATATACACACACACAGACACAAATTGAGAAAATTAATTGAATGTAATTACTTAAGAGTTAATAAGTACGGATAAGTTGTACCAAATGATTGATGATGAAAAAGAAATTATGAGTAAATGATAACTCTCATTTTGAGTGTTATTTACACGTCATTTGTGTGAGTTTTTCTTTCATTTTAATTGTGTTTCATTTTTATTTGTTTGTCTTTATTGCTTTTATTATTTTATTTTCATTTGGAGTTGTTGAGAATGTTTTTAGTTAAACGCATCATTTTTGTGTTAAAAACGTCATTGTTCCGCAGTGGGCACAGTTTGCCCACTGTAGGCACCCGAGGGACCATTGGATAAAGCTATTATCCAGTTTTTGCTAGCTGGAATTTGCTGGATGTTGTTGGAATTTAAGTTAATGGTGTCTACACAATTTTTGGGGCAATCATTACTCTCTTTTGCTTAAAAATTTCCAATATAAATACAACACTTTGGAGAAGCATTGAAGACACACCAACAAAGCTCCACAATGTAGAAATTCTAGTTCTCTTTACATTTTAGTTGTAGTTTTATTATTTTAGTTGTAGTTTAATTTATAGTCTTTTACTTTCTTCCATTTAATTTCCGCATTTACTTTCCGTCTAAGTTTGTAGTTTTATTTCTCTCTTTATTTAATGCAAGTAGTTAACAAGTATTTATTTTCTTACATTATGTATTTTATTTTTATTATGAGCTAAGCACCCTCTTGCGTGTGGGTGTGAGCCGACTTGAGACTAGTAGGCGACACTTGGGTGTTGCCATCGTTACTAGCTCTTAAGTTTGGTCACTTGAGTCGGGACTTCAACTCAACGCGGATAAGCCGATCACTTTGAAGTGTTAATATTAGATCTTGACCCCGAGAGGGTCGGATTCGAAATACGGCTTAAGTGGTGCACAAAGATTTGAGAGAGTCTTTGACAATCACGTAGAGATACGGGTTTTGTATGATTTTCTAAGGTTCAAACGTCGGTCGAGATTTATATCACAAAGAGATTTGGGTATAAATCTCCATACTGGTATAACTTGGTTATTTTATCAACTTAGTTAAATCGGCAAGATTAAGAGTCGGTAACAATGGACACTTTATGGGCATTTTATAGGACCGGTCTATAAAAATCCACTTTCGAGAGATCGGACTTTTTATAGACACTTCATGCTACAAAGTGACTAACCATTTTGTTACTACATAAATCTCAAGGAAAACTTACATCTATACTCATTTTTATTTACTTGTTTAGTTTTTGTTGTTAAAAAACACCAAACCCACTCAAAATATTTTCTTCTTCTCTTATTGAAATCGGTGTACTCTCGACTTAGGACTCGAAACTTTGAAGTCCAATCCGTGTGGATACGATCTCGGTATATTTACCACTTTATTACTTGTAGCGATCATAGTTTCGGTGTATACTTGCGCCGTTACTGTGGGCTATACGGTTTTCTGCTACCAGTAGACTAGAGAAAACAAGTTAGGAGAATATTTTGATATATCAAAGTATCAACTCGACTAACCCGACTAACCTGTATGGTTTGGGTTGGGTTGATATTTTTCAAACTGCAAGCATTGGGTAGGTTGTTCAAATGCCTTCAACCGATCAACCCAACCTATGAGCACCCCTAATCTCTCGTCCTAATGTGCGTATATTTCTCATCCTAATGTGCGTACATTTCTCATCCAACGGTTGATAACCACTTCTCACGCTTCTCACATTAACCTCAACTTCTAACCGAAAATCAACCTTATATAAAGAGAAAAGGGAAAATTTTCGAAAATGACCAAAAGCCCCTTATATTTAACGGATGGAAATTAACAACCATTATTGGACGGGTAATGCATCCCCCATCCCTGACCCCCATTTAAACCCTTGTCCCCGACCCCGCCGCAATAAATCCCCGATGGGTTCGGGGGGGGGGGGGGGGGGGGGGGGGGGGGGAGAATCCTTAGCGGGTTTGGGGAACCCGTTGGATACCCGTTTAGTAAAAAATAAAATGTATTTTAAAATTAAAATTATAATAAATCGCCACTATATTAATTACCAGTACTGAAAATAAATTATATTTATCATTTAATAATAAATGTATGCTTATATACATATATATTTATTTATACACACAACATATACATATATTAAATAAATTAAAAAGTTTAATCGGGGTCGGATTAGGGACGGATAATGTCTCCCCGACCCTACCCTAACCCCGCTTAGAGTATGAAAATAAATCTTCATTCCTGTCCCGTTACCCGCTAAAGTAGGGAACTGGGAATCCCCCCCCCCCCTCCCCCTCCCCTCCCCTCCCCTCCCTCCGTTAGGTCGGGTACTCGCAGGTGACGATCCAGCCCACTCTCCCAAACTCACACGACCCAACCCACTCCCCCCAAACTCACAGGACCGAGCCCACTCCCCATTTGTTTCCCACACGATCCACCCCTTCCTATCCGCTCCTCTTCTCCTCAAACATCTAAATACGTAGGCTTCTTAGGTCTCACTTGGGCTTTCGCTTTTCAACAGCACGGCAATTACGCGGTGGAGATGAAACAATGTCCACCTATGATATGAGCAGCAGAGCAAGCGAGAGATAGTGAGTTCCAGCCCACTTTGCCCCAAAAAACACAGAAATCAACCCCTTCATCTTCATCCATATCTAAACCCCCATACCCACCGCCATTCCCCCTTTTTTCCCACAAAACTCTCCCCATTATTCCATAAAGTTTCCTGCATTTAGATGATCCATCAACCTCCATTCAAATCCCTAATCTTTAATCACTATATGTTCGTATATAACTTTCTGCATCTGAAATTTTGGTGTTTCCATGATCAAAATTAGGAAATTTGAAGATTGCCCTTGTTTGTTTTCGTGTTGAATTTGATTATATCGATATTGTTTTTAACTCAGCATTCTGATTTAAGTGTTTGGTGGTTATGGGGTTTATCGACTTATCAATATACTTGAATGATTGTTGTTAGGGTTTTAGTTTTTTCAGCAATCTCAAATTCGTTTTCTTATTTGCAGTAGTTTAGGATGAACGAATCAAAGAACTGATTATGTTGTTTAGGGTAATTTCATTGTATTTAATCACTGGTTGAATTTTCTAGGGTTAGTAATCTATTGAAGATCCTATTTTGGGGCTTTCTTGAAAATGGTGGTGAATCTTTTAAAATTAACTTGGTGTTGTTTATGTTTTTAAGATTGGATCATGATTTTGTGTTGTTATAGTCATATAATTAAGGAGTGCGATTCTATATGCTAATCTACAAGTTTTGAAGCTTCATTCCAATTACAGTGATGGTATATCAAGATCAAGTTTAAGTTACAAGGAAAATCCGACACTTACAAGTAAGATTTATGTACAAATTGCATATACTGTGATTTCTACACTTCGTATTACTACAAGATTCACAAACAAACTTGAAAAATCCTAGGTCAGAATCAAATGTTTGTGTTTCACATTTTGGGTTTGTGGTACGCATTTTCTCTTGATGGATGCTTTCTATCTTACTCAGAAACAAAAAGAACAAACCCTCTCAATCTCCACTTGATCATTTTAAATCTTCAGGTTTGAATTTTATGTTTTGTGTTTTACAATTTTGAGTGATACATGTTTTTGAAAAACACTTGTGTTTAGATTACAATAGGTAGATGATTTCAACAAGGGTATAATTTCCAGAAGACATTATGCAATCTTAATTCAATTGGTTGTTTCTTTGATATTCTTATCAGGTAGAGAAGTTGATGAGACAGAAATTACAATTCAATTTGCAAAATATGGACCAAGTGCATGAGGGAGTTTGTAGGTTTCATATGGTATTATCTTTTGCATTTATAGTTTGCTAACTTTTTCTTCCCGTTGATATTGTGGTATCCTACCAAAATGGTAAAAGTTGGCAAAGATCAAAGGTTAGTCTATTTTACACATATCTAATTAACATACCGGGTCAAAAATTGACTACCAAGCCGATATCTCATTGGGCTTTGATGGGTACAAAAGATTCTTGTCTAAATACGACCAATTTGATCATATTCATTTGTAATAATTACTGGAATCTGCAAAAGCAAATAATAGTACATATTTTTCTTTGAAAATGATAAAACTTCAGTTTTGGACTTAAAATGATATGGAGATCCTTTCAAAATTGAATTAAATATAGTAAATAATAGTTTTTAGAAAATATAAGCAGTTTGTTTAGTTGTACTAAATATAACGGTTGGTTTCTTATGGATCATGTCAAATGAGCACAAATACAAATTTATCTATCCAATATGAATTATTATCAATGTGTGCAAGGGTTCTTACAATTTACAGACTCACCCTTGGGTTTTAATCAAATAAATCTTAACTGCATTTTGAAGTTCTTATTTAAATTTTTATGTTTCCCATTTTTTTCATGCAGACCAAAATTAGTGTCAAGCTCAAAGAAAGGTTGCCGGAGGGATAAAAACAACTCGGGTTTTTGGACTAATGCCTTTCACAATAATGTGACAGGACAATGAAGGATCTTGATAAGGATTATAAATGTGAAACTTATGATCACAATTTTGCTGATACGGATGCTTCTTGCAGCCTTGCACCCGAGCCTGCTCTGTTTGTTCTCCATGCTCATGTAAGTTCCTTATACACCAACACTAATTCACATATCACTTCAATATACTTTATTATTGAATTATTCCAAAGTTGATGTGGAATTTGCCTCTGCTCAACATCATACTGATCTTCATTGCACAACATCACACTGATCTACATTGGAAGTTCTGTTATATCCGTTGCTAATTGCTTCTCCAACACCTCCCCACCTCCCAAACGAAATGAACCTAGAGAAACATTGAACTTTATGTGCTTATATAAAGTTTGTTCTTGATGCCCTGGTATGACAGCCACTGTTTTTCATTTTTACTGCCATTGATTTTCATTTTTACTGCCATCGATTTCATTTTTACTACTATTGACGAGGCTTCATTTTAAATAACCAGTTCAGGTCTTGTATGAGATTCTCATTTAACAGGTACATGCTTTCAGTTAGTAACATGGAGTCCAAATTCATTCCAAACTACTCTTTCTACATCATCCAGTCATTTGGGCTTTGAGACGATCTATAATGATATTTTACGTGGAAGTTTCTATGAAAAGTGAAGTTGCAGATTCTAACTCAGTTGTTATCTTCAATTACATACATAGGTTTCACATAATTTCAGGTCGTTTGCAAAATGAATGTGTCATGATTATATATTTCTCTGGGATTAAGATCTTGGAGTGCAACATTTCAATCCAAGAGGGTACATTTTGTTGGATTCAAACATCAGATTTATCTATTTTATGAGTGTTTTTATTCTTTAGTATTACTTATCTGGTGAAATAATGCCCCATCATCATGATTAAATAATGCATCGGAAGTTTACAAGCTACTCTCCAAGAATCAAAAGGTTAATGTCTTGCCTTGCTCAAGAATGCTTTGTTGCCCATATGTTGATGGAAGTGGGTAATAAGAGTAAATTTATCATGGTGTTATTACCATCTAACTGGGAGGAATTCATTCTGGTATATTTTTTATTTCAAACATGGGGCTAGGGTTATTTTTTACTTTTATTATTCAAAGTACCTTGGTATTTTATTTTTTTCTCTTCTACATGTAGTTTTAGAATTTTTATTGCTTATAATATTGGATTTGAATTGTCTCGATATATCCAAGAACAAACAATTTTGATAGGAAAGATCCCTCTAATGACTTCTCTGGGAGCTTTTATAGTAAATGGGTGTGCAATTTTTCGAGAGTGATTCTCAAGATTGTCAGATCCCTAGCTATGTTGTAATTTTCTCTAAATACTATTTATCGCTTTCTCATACTTTGAGGAAAATGTCAATCGTTCATGAATATGTTTGTCTTTTTTAAAACCAATAGATGTAAACCTATTAATCGTTGTTGAAAAACAATAGGAGGTTGACCACGGGAAATCGTTGAATGTTTTTCATGTCTAGATATTTCCTTTCAGGTTTGTTATTGATCGTGGATTTATTATTATGACATGTTTGCAGATACTTGAAGATTGTTAAAGTTGAAGGATTAGAGATATCTCAAACCAGATTTAGATCCAACTTCATATGGTATACATCATAGGATCTGTACATAAGAGAATAAGTTTGATAGGTGAACGGATAGCTTATAGCTAGAAGATGCATTTGTATTCCATGGCATAAATTGTATCATTATTCATCTCTAACTAATACTTTCTATTTTTATATAATCACTCACAGAAACTTAATATTTATCCCTTACTCAGTTACTTATATTAACTCATTTTTGTGTATAATATCATGTTAAGATAATCCTGGAACAACAAAGAAAGGAAAAGGTATTCTCAACTTCTTCCACATTTTGATAAACGATTCTTAGGCAAATTTAGTTTTATATAACAAAAGGTGTAGCCTTTTAATGCCCAAACATATGGCATTACGAAAAACTTCTCTAATGTGGAGCTTATGTGGAATGCTTAAGAATCTTGATTTGTTGGGTCAATTCATTTCATCTTTCATTTCAATTTGTGGGTTTCATATAAGGTTTTCTGCATATGGGATCACAAAACGAGCTAACGGTATAGACAAAGTCTTAGCTTTTCATTTATTTTTTTGTAAATAATTGGTGTATATAGAGCTACTTTTGTGCTCTTTAGATTATTATATGGTGCAACTTTCAACGGATAGTAACAGTTGCATGGAATTTTCTAATTGATAATTGGATGAAAGCATGGCGTGTATCTCATTTTGAAGAGTTCAAAAGATTAGCATTAACGTAAGCAAGGGAAGACTTTAAAGGAGAGAAAAAACCTGATAAGCAACATCGAAGAATTGAATATGGTTCTTCTCTTGAATGACATCAGTAAAGGGCATTGTAAACATGGCAATAACTATAAGTTCTTTTCATGCACATCCAATATCGGATTTTAACTCGAACGAACTCGATGATCAAGTTGCGTTTTCACCCGGTTTCACTTGAAAAGCTCAAGTTTGAGATCACATAAATCTTGAAATCGAGAAGGGGTAATCCGATTTCGATCGCTTCTTTGCCTATGATCTATTATGAGAGATACGGAAGGACCCTTCAAGTTGAATGGTACCTAACCGAGAGTCAAAGGCACGGAAAGTCGGTTATAGTTTGACTAAGCTTCTTGCTCGATTGAAAAACAACATTCGACAATGATGAAAAGAGTGACCAATCAAATAACTGAATCTGAATTAAAGTCATGTTGTATACCCAACCAAGGGACGGGTATAACACTAGTTTATACTAAATGAACTTAGGGACCAAAACTAAGAAAATCAAAAAACCACAATAACCAAAAGTTTACATCTTTGTTAAAATCATTAAATAATATCGACCAAAATACGGTTTTTGTGTTTTATAATCGACTATGGATTGAGTTTCGGCATTGTTAATAGATGAAACATGTATCGATTTTTTTAACATATAACATTCATATACGACAAATTTTTATGTATACTTTTCACCTATAATGAGGTTTACCTCCTGCAAAATAACGCACATATAAAGACCCTTTGGTAATAACATGTATCACTTTATATTTAAAATTAGAATCACAATGACTTCTTAAGTACTCAACAGTCAACACTCAAACTTGCACATAAATATATCATTCGGATACGGATCGTGCACATACAATTTACGACTACCAAAAGAGTTCGCTTTGATACCATATCAGACCTTCGATGTTCGACCAAAAAACCGACACACGTCTAAAACTAGAAGCCACAACTTCCAATGTCGTTCTCGGAGCTCAATGATTTTAAGGTCAAAAAGATGAATTCGTAACTTTTAAACCTTAATCCCTAAACCCGAAACAGTATCAAAAAGTTGCACTGCACCATAACTTATATGATTCACCTCCGAGAGGGAATTTTGATAATCTATTTTAAAAAACACGTTAAACACGTGTTTTACGAGTACCTTCGGGATTTGTTCTTCCCCTTTGTTGTCGGGTAGTACATGGACGAAGATAGACCACGATGAAGCTCCGCCTTGTCCTTGGTGAAGGCTCGATGGACTTCTTCTTTAAGCTCGATGTATCGAGTCCTCTTTATATCTCGCTCTTCTGCGGTCCCCTCCTCGAGGTAAAAAAGATCCGGAAGATCGTCGTCCATGAAGTTATCGAGAACTTCCGAACAATGAGGGAAATAACGCCTACCCGTCTCCACTGCATCCAAACAATACGTTTCTTATAAGATCAATCAATCACGATCAACAAATTATATATGATCCATCCATCATATATGCAAATTAATTAGAAACAAAAAAAGAATACGAAAAACCGAATGGAATTCGATAAAAGGTCACCTGTCCTCGAAAGCGCTTCCATTCTCAAAAGCAACCGTTTGTTCTGGACCAACGGTGTTTCGTTCAAATCCATCTCCGTCAAATTACCATTCGACCCTTTCGATGCCAAGAGACCCGGAAACTCAGAGGTCGTTTGGGCATGTGCGATTTCCATCGCTAGTTTCGCCTCCGAAGGGAACAATATTCGTGCAAACGCCACTGCAAAACAACGTTATAAAATCGAACCCATAAGCTGACATACTTGATGCACGATTCTAAACAACCAACATCGATGCATATACAATCTTTTGGCAGTACATAAAGGAAAAAATGCAGTTATCTATACTATATTACCAAAACATTTGAAAAAATCTCTTAAAAACAATTGCTAAAGCTTAATGTACCGCTATTTACTGTTAATTACTTAAAATCTCTTAAAAATAACCATTAAAGCTTTATGTACTATTTTTAATGTTATTTACTTAACTTTCAATACTTATCTCTAACCCCTTCAACTCCCCTAAAATCACTCTCCGCGTAATTAAATACAGGATAAACATCAGATTTTAAATATAAAAAATCTAAAACATAATTAAGATAATCACTGAAATCTAACAGAATATTTAATGTTTATTTTATTAAAAAAATTATATTATTAAACCTAAAATAAATTACATTATTATCAAACTTAAATTAAATTATAATTAAAAATTAAATGAATTTTTTTATAAAAAAACATTATCGTTTTCTCAAAACTACACAAAAACATATTATAAAATCGATAAAGACAAAATTAAAACGAACATTAAGATCGATACGTATCGCGTTGCATTGCACGAGTACACTTCTAGTGATGCATAAACAATCAATGGTGAAATCAGTTTGCAGTTAAGAAATTTACCTCGGTTTTCTAAGTAGAGTAACTTCATGTGCAAATCATCGGCAACGGCCGAAGAACACGCGGATACATTTCCGATCATTGAATTCCTCTTAATTTCCCGCTCCAAAACATCGATGCAAATACGATCTTTGTTCGTTTCGTGGCCGTGCTCCATTTTCGCATGATAATCCTTCGGCCTCGTTAACCTCCTGCAAATACTAACCGCGCTCTGCCCATCGACCGTTATATCCGATGCCGCTGCACCTTTGCTCAAAAGCGATACGATAATCGACGGTTCCTTCCGCATTGCTGCAACGTGAAGTACGGTATACCCTCGAGAGTTTCGAAGATTAACGTCGGCTTGATTTAGGTCAAGAACCATCTTAGCAACTTCCTGATCGCAATACAAGACCACGTAATGCAGAGCGCAAGCTTCATCCAACGTAATATGCGACTCGCTTAAAATCAACTTAACGAGTTCGACATCGTCACAATCCAACGCTTTGTGTATGCTTTTAATTCTCTTTTCACGTAACGCGCCCTCGGATTCGACGGTGTGCTCATCGTCGTCTAGGGAGTTGCTACGAAGCAATTTAATTTTTTGTGCGACTTCAAACGGAAGCTCTTTCTCGAGGGAAGTGTTGTCGAGATTTGATCGTGAAACTCGATCGATACACCGAGTTAAAACGTGTTCTAAATGGCAATGAAAGGCCACGACAAGGATAGAGATCACGTCTTCCACAAGAGCCTTGTCCACGAAGTTGAGAAGACGACGCTGCAAAGTCAAACATATAAGAGTCAACACATCATAAAGTTTGACTTATTTTTTGAGTTCATTGAAAAGTTCCATTTGATAAGCAATACTCCCTCAGTCCCAAAATAAATGTGCACAATGAAAAATATACACGGTTCTATGAATATGAATATGTAACTATCACACTTTTTAATTAACAAAAGGACGATTTTAACCCTAATTATAGAGAGAGAAAATTTTCACCATCTCATAATTAAGGGTAGAATAGGAAAGTAGATTTTTACTTCTGAAAGTGGACACTTATTTTGAGACAAACTAAAATAGTAACGTAGACACTTATTTTGGGACAGACGGATTATAAGTTATTACTGAAAATGCCCTGTTTGGTAAGTCATAAGCTAGTTTATTGAAAAACTACTTAAGATAGTGTTTCAACAAACTCCAAAGACATTTTTTTCCACCTTTTTCCAAGTATGGCCCTTGTGTTAGAATTCTAACATGTCCTTTTAGGTCATTTTACATTGTTATCTAGTATATCGGCTAGTTTTTATAAATGTGACTAGTTTTTCGATTGTCAACTAATAGTTAGCTTATCGTTTGGCTAGGTTTTCGGCTATAACAGCCGACAACCGCTTTTTTGGCGATCAGCCAACAACCCCACAATTCAATTTAGCCTAAACTCAATGGTGTGAGGCGTTGCGTGACAGTGAGGTCAAACCTCAAGCCACTGTGTTCCAAGGCATTGACTTATGGTGACAAATCTGTATATAATTATATATATACACATATGTTTTGCAGTATTACTCAATGAGTCAATGATATTAAATAATTTAAATTACGTATATACAACGATAACTAACAAGTTAGACACTAAAAAGGTGAGAAAAATCAATCAAATATGGTGTTACGATAACCGCTCATTAAGCCATAGCATGCCACAAGCTTAACATGACGTAAGACACGAGCCTCGAGCCATAGCACGCCACAGCGGATGCCGTTTGCGAGCTTTTTAGAACACTGATATTAGTAGTTCTATGTTGCACTTCTAATTATATTTATTTTAGTGAAAAAACATAATCATCGTCAACATCGCAAATGTTCATGGAGTTAAATCAAGCTCATGATTCAAACATTTAACATAAAGCATACAATGAACAAATCAAAATACCTGAAAGAGTGAAACCAACTCGGGAACTTGAAAAACCGAAGACGCATAAGTCAATTCAACGGCAAAGCTAATAGCGGGCCGACAAGCATCATGGCGGCAACCATCATCGACACAAGTCGAAACCTCCGGAGGAGACGACTTAAGTTTTCCGGTATAAACATAGCTTAAAAACACAAGAAAAGCATCGTACCCAACATTCCCGTACGGCAACAAATCACTCATGACATATTTACGCTTACCATCTTTCTCAGCACACCCTTCGCTTTTCTTAAATAGATCACTAAAAAACTTACTTCTAGTTGCTAAAATGCACCTATGAATGCCCACGGAAATCCCCTCGACAACAACTTCGGCATCGCTGTAAGTGCAATCGGAATCGGAATCAGGATCGGCCAAGAGCTTCTCTAAGTTTGTGCTGAGCTTATTTAAGCTAATGATTTCGAGATTTGCGCGTGGTTCGGGGATTGAAGATGAAGAAGGGATGTTGTAGTTGGTTGAGCCATTGGATATAAGAGAAGATGAGGTGAAGCTTATGGATGATGATGGTTCAGATGAGTTTGCCATGATCAATCAAATTCCCAACAAGAAACAAGATTTACAAAATGGGAAAATGGCAAGAACAAGATCATCAGGGCTTGACCATTTCATCAAAAAAAGGTCAAAGCCAGGAACTTTTTTTCAAAAAGTCAAAGAAACAAGAACTCAAAGCACAATGAAACAACTTTATGTTGAACTTTTTTGCCCTGATTCAACTCAAATTCCCAATATGAAGCAAGATTTATATGAACAAGATCAGGGGTTTGACTATTTCATCAGAAAAAAAAGGTCAAATTCAGAAACTTTTTTCATTGTCAAAGAACCAAGAACTCAAAGAACAATGAAACAACTGTATTTTGAACTTTTTTTGCTATGATTTCAAGTCAAATTCCCAACATGAAAAAAGATTTAGGAAATGGGAAATGGGAAAATTATTCAAACAAGATCAGGGGTTTGACTATTTCACCAAAAAACATCAAATTCAGAAACTTTCACAATAAATCAACAATATGTTGGAAAAGGAATTCTATGATTGAGTTGCAAATCAGATGAAAATGGATCAAGTCAAACCTCATACATGAGTCAAAGTCAACTGTAGGAGCTCTGACATCCAAAGCACAATAATTTCCAATTAGAAGATGAATCTCAAAAACCCCACTTTCCAATTAGAACAAGATTAAGGCAGAAACTACATACCAAATAAATGAAGACCCTGAAACTGATGGATCTGAATTGACTCTACTACCCTTGTTCTAGAACTAAGATCAAGAAATTTCCTTAATTTTTTGCTACAAATTCATGGATGAACAAAACCCTAAAATCCCCAAATCAATTCACCTTTTCCTGATTCCCACAACAGGAATCTTAATCAAAACCTAAAACAACCCCAACTTTGTTCGAATCAGCAAAACCTTATAAACCCTAGAGAAATTTCAGTCGTTTCAGATTTCGATTACTCCCCAAAACATAATTTCCATCCTCAAAACCCTAATCCCCAAATCTAGTAACTTTTCGTAATTTTAACAAATACCCAGAACAAACAATCAGTCAATAAGCAAGACCCATGTGAAAAAAATAGTAAAATTAACGTCAAGAAACGGTAAAAACGATATCAAATCGACGAAATTTGATGATTGTTTGTATTGAAGAAACTTCTTTGAACTAGCAGAGTAGCTTCGTAGGTAGCAAAAAGAGAAGGGTTTTTTTGTAAATTGGCAAGTTGTTTGTCGGCTTGTGAAGATAAATAGAGATGAGGATGAATCAGTAGACGTGACGAAGATGATGACGTCATGGGGGATTGCTGTATTTTGCATACGTAGCATGTGACGTCACTTTTGCTTTGTTAACATTTTTGTCTTGCCTTTTTTTTTTCTTTTTGGAGTGTGAACTAATAATTGCATTAAATATTTAGCACTCCAATCTTTTTGTGAAGTACAAAAATGGTCCTTGTATTATTGACGAAATTACAAATATCATCCTTGTGGTTGCTGAAAATAACGGATTTAGTCTTTCAAACAAAATAATTAGAGTAAACTAGGGGTGAGCAAAACCCGAAATATCCGAATAACCCGAAGCCACCCGACCCGAATTTATGCTCCTCCCCCGATATCCGAAACCCGAAGAACCTCGAAACCCGATATCCGACTTATACAACGGATATGTAGGATCGGGTTGGGTATCCATCCTACTAACCCGCCCGACCCGAATATCCGAACTCTTTTTTTATTTATTTAAATATATATATATATATATATGTATGTATGCATATATATATATATATATATATATACTTTGATGAAGCAAAAAGAGTATGGATTTGTGTTGTATCATATAGAAATCATAAATAAAAAAGTCCAAATATATATATATATATATATCCATGAAATTTTAACGGTGAAATATTCAATAATTTTGACCATGATGCATATTAATCCCTTTCTTGTTGTCTTGTGTTCTTCATCTCCATTAGAATATAGAGAGAGAATGATAGATGAAAGAGGTGTGTATGTTTGTATTTGATGGTAGCAGTCTAGTGATCATGAGTTTGAACAACCTGATCGTGCAGAAGGATCGAAATCTTGAACAATTATGAGTTGGGTATTGGATTATGATGATGGTTTTTTTTGTGTTCATAATTGGGATACAGAACACCGACATTGTTGGGTTAGTGGAACTAAGTGACGAACACAGATGAATATGATGTTGAAACGAAGGAAGAATTCCATCCACGAAAACATGCCCAACCCGAATTGACCCGACCCGAAACTCGATCCCACCCGAAACCCGCGGTCCGAACTTTAGTTTGGACGGGTTTCGAATTCCATGAATCCTACCCGAAACCCGATTAGGTTATGGTTTTTGGGGCCCGACCTGACCCGACCCGACCGTTGCACACCCCTAGAGTAAACTACGATTTCCGTCCTTGTGGTTTGTTGTTTATAACCATTTTCGTCCCTGACTTTAAAAATTGATTTTTTTGGTCATCGTGGTTTGCAATTCATTTCCATTTTCGTCCCTATAACTAATATTTGCAGGGACTAAAAGCGAAAGGAGTTGCAAACCACAAAGACCAAAAAAGCAATTTTTAAAAACCAGAGACGAAAATAGTTATAAACAACAAATTATAGGGATGAAAATAGTAGTTTACTCAAATAATTACAAGGGTTGTTATTATGATTTGCATTCTTATGAAATATGTTCCCCCTACTAACTATGTTAATTCCTTAGGTTACATTGGTCATTTTCTTTTTTATAAATTTTTCATCATGCAAGTTTAGATTGCAGATATAAGTGCGTAAAACATTTTAAAAAAAAACTAATTTAAACACACCCCCTTACCATAAACCCCTTTTCGTTCCCTTAAAGCACTGCCCTCTACCTTTACACTATTACTTTATGTTCATCTTTCATTCTCCCTATCTCAACCACATCCCTAAATCACCCCTTCCGATTCAAGCAACGAAACCTATTTTTTGTGTATGTTTTCGTTTAAATTTGATACATGGTGCACGTGTGGGTGTGAATGTTTGAATTCGTAGGTCTTTGATTTGTGAATTTGATACCCAGGGGTTGTTTGTTTTTCCAAAAAAAAAACTCTTAATAGCTCTTAAGCCTGAATCGATCAGACCTTTTTACATTTAAACTGTTTGTTTTTTTCCAGTTTTCAAACCCTCTTAGCTCTAAAATACATCTGAAATAAGAAGTGATGACCTTACTTCTTAAAATGTTTTATCGCCGACTCAGTTCATATGCTCTCTTTTCTCTCAAGACGCCTCCAAACGTTACATAAAGAAGCAATCTTATTGTTTTATATTTCATACTTCAACACCACCTCTTATTAATCAAGAGTGAAATAAGACTTCAGGCCTCTTAAAAAAATGTCACCATAGTGTTCTTCCCAGACATTAAGTCCACGATTTTCTCTTTCCTCACATCTATGTTCCATCATTTTCACCTCCATCGCCTACATTACCCAAATCAAACCCTAACAAAATGGATGCAATGTCTTCCAGTTCCACATAGTTGCAAAGCGCGAATGTATTGATGATAGCTTCAAACTCATTGGCTATAACACATGGATTTTTAAATACCTTCGTTTTGTATTTAAATGTTTAATTGAGGCCTTAGAAACATTTAATTAATGTAGATTTATGTGGTTTAATGAGTTGGTGAGAGAAACCATGCAAGAAAACCAAGGAAATGCGAAGAAATAGGGAAAAAAATCGAGTCACTGCGAGACAGGGTCGCGGCTAGGATCATGTAACTCACTGTATGTCGCAAGTCAAAAAACAGCGTACCCCACGACTAGACTCGCGACCCTAGGCTGTGAGTATGATTGCATAGCCTGCAGGGATGATTAAAATCAGGTTTTCAGGGTTTTTTTGAGCATTTTATCATCTTGTTCTCTCTCTCTATTCATTGAAGTCAAAAAGAAAAATCTTAAGGTCGATTTTGGAGCTTTAAAGGATGCATTTACAGGCATTAAACACAAAGTTCCAAATCTAGAAGCTAGAGATTTAAGATCTACCCTCATTTCTCACCATTTTACTTGGTTTTTAGGTTCTCTTCAAAACCTAAAAATGTCATATATCCCTCTCTTTCACTTGGTATGATCTATGATAATCAAAGGGTGGTCGTTAGATCTATGGTATGGTCACTGGATCCCATGTGTGGTAGCTGAAAGAGGTCTCAAATTCAGAAGACTATTACATGTTTGTGTTTAGGTATTATTCCACCGTCACCGGCCCTTCTCCTTCATTTATCCTCCAGAAAACTCAAACGCCATATATCCCTCTCTTTCACTTGGTCCGATCTATGATGATCAAAGGGTGGTCGTTGGATTTACGGTATGGTCACCAGATCCGATGTGTGGTAGCCGAAAGAGATCTAGGATCTCTATAGAAAAAATATGATGCGGCTAGGGTTTTCAAATGAGGAGAGAGAGATGAATAATAACATTAAATACAATAAATGTACTAGTTGTCATCTTTTAGAAAATTACCAAATTAGCCATATATAAGTAATTAAGGGGGAGGCTGATGCACTCATATACATTGTGTAACACCCTAAAAATAGGAATAACAAAAATCCAAAAAACGGATATGCGGTATTTAAAATTGCCAAAGCAAGAGCCTCCCAAAAATGGGGAAAATACACAAACCTGTTTAAATACAATCGTAATTAAACGGATAATAAATAACAACCAACTAATCTAATTTCTATAACCAGAAAAGATATTACAATCAAGGGTGTCATTTATAGACCCAAAGGATTCTCTACCAATAGTAAGTCCAAAAGCGATATTCCCAAATCTCTCACCCAAGCACTACGCCAGCTTAGGATCGATGCCGCTAAAACCTGAGATACAAATCGACACCAAGCAAGTGTTAGGCCAAAAAGCTTAGTGAGTTGAACAATAATAAGCATGCATGAACAGTTACAATTCTTATCAGCAGTTAACCAGAGTTCAACAATGTAGAGTCAATAGGGGAGACACATAGCACCAATCAAGTCCCACCCAAGAGTCGATATATCTTGATGCCCTTAACAAGGAACACCCCAAAGGCCCGGCCCACCCGAAGACTATCGCTCAGAAAATTCCCCAAGTGGCGGAGGTCTAGGCACATACCATCACAGTGGCGCCCAAGACTATATCCTCCTAGTGTACTGACTTGGTTCGTCCACATAACTTTTATAAGGGGTCCTTTAGATATATTTCAATCCACATAATTCAATACCAACTATAGGTATAATATTACCACCTTATCCTTGTGATTGTCTAACAAAAGACTCAATGTAAATCATGCTCATAATGCATATAAACATATCACCAAAACGGTGTCCCAACTAGAATCATCATAATGCCCATATATGTATACATTTAACATATCAAGGTACCCACATTTTGTATCTATGAGACAAATCCCAAATAATGATACATATAACAATAATCATGGCAAATCACCCATATATATACATCTTCCAACTATTTTCATAAAGAAATCCCAAATAATTACACAAAATAGAATAATTAATGGGATGATACTTATAAAGCATATTTCTCACATAATCTCATGAAAATACCATCAAATACTTGAACCCATAAGGATGAACATTTTGAGCAATTATGTGGTAATAACAACAAATAAGCAAATATGATGTGTATCCAGTTTTAACAAAAGTTTAGTAAACTCACCTTGCTAGATTTAGACTAAATCTAGATTTTACCCACTTAGAACTTTCCTTGAAGATCTTGATTCTTCAAATCAAATCTTCCAAAACCTATATCCACAAGGTTCCAACCATAAATATACATATTATACCATAAACAATCATTTCCCAAACCATATACATGGATACCTCAACTAATACCGAAACCCTAACTTCCATAACCGAAGAGAATAGAAGATTACCTTAACCCAAGCTTGAATTCACCAACCAAAACACTTCTAGTTCACCAAAATGATCACAAACCTTCAATCTATGAAAGGGAGAACAAGGGGTGGATGAAACCCTAGAATATTTTGGGGAAGAAGATGAATAGGGAGAGATGAGAAGCTTACCACCACAAAATGCTCTAGTATACTTCAATAGACTTCCAATATCTTGCTAGATCCTTGAAAAGCTCTCAAAAACAAAACCGTAGCACTTTGAATCACCCAAATCGGAGCTAGGATGAAGGAGATATGAAGGAATGAAGTTTGGGGTTGAAAATCGCGATTTAAGCTCGATCCAGTGGATTTCGCGACTTGTGCCGCGACCTAAGGTCGCGGCACAAGTCGCCCGCTTCCCTGGTTTTCTTCTCGATACTGTTTTGGCCATAACTTCTTCGTTATAGCTCCGTTTTTGCTCCGGAAAGAACCGTTGCACTCGTAATTGAATCATTCATCCATCTAGACTATAAAATCAAGGATTCAAGTCCAAAATCAAAAATCTTATTTTTCCTTAATATCTCGGTTTCTGTATTAACTTGGATCGATATCTTTCAAAAATCGGGGTGTTACACATTGCTAAATGCACCCCTACCTAGTAATGTTCTCCTCACACACATCAACATAAAAACATTTTTAACATTTCCATTGCATGACGTGACTTGATTCTGAAATTAAAGGGAGTGAAAATAGCATTGCCCTTATTAAATCATAAAGCAATATAAATAAAATAAGTGACTTGCATTGGATCTTAGAAATTTCACGATTTTTGAAGTTCTCAAATGATTAAACCCATATATATAGGGGGTCATTCAAGAGATAACTCGGTTGTTTGTGATAACCGTGAGATCCAATCTCAACCACAAATCACTAGATAAATTAAGAAATTAATAATTTTGGTAATTTGACTTAAATTTTTAAAAAGGATAGACGTCACCCTCTGAGGCACCCCCACTGCACCTCATTAGTGCGGTATTTTAAAATTAAAGAGCATTTTAGGTATTTTAAAATTTTTATCTCTCTTCGATAAACTTTATTTCGGCGATCATTAGTGTGATACCCAGAATACACAAGATACACTATCATACTCAATGTGATACCATTGTGATGCAACTGTGATACAACTGTAAGTCTGTAATACCATTGTGATACTGTACAACTGTGGTACCATTGTGATACCTTTGAATTTTAAACCAGAAAAATTTCTTAAGAACATAGATCTAGAAACAAAAAACTTCATACATATACAACCAAAGAGAGAAGAGGAATATGAAATACTCTAATCAGACAAAATGTGAGAAAAAAAGCAAAAATATGGGAAATATTGAATTTTTTTATTAGATTGTTGATGAACAGATAAGAAGTAGGCGGCAAGATGTTGCCATGGCAGAAACTGCAGGAAAGATGAAGGAGGTAGAGATCCCATGGAGGGTTTGGCCATCGTAAGGCCGCCATGGGAGTGCTCTAAGAGAACCGGTCATGGGAAGAAGTTTAGCAGCAAGCGACGACGACAGCTTGAACTATAGAATGATCCAAGAAAAGATTTTCTCGTTGAAAGTGATAAATCTTCTTCAAGATGTGATTTCAGAACTCCAACTTCATCTAATAAGGTGGATTTTTCACAAATTAGGAAGAAAATGAGAACTCTACTGCCATTAACGAACCCAAGTTTGAAGCTTTTGAGGAAAGACGACACCTTTATGCGTAATGATTCTGAGGGTTCTCAAGATTTATATCCATTGCAGAACTCTAATGGTCCTGATATCAGACCGGTGAACAACAAGTTTTTGTCTTTACGAAAGAATATATCCTTCAAATCAGATTTGGAGTTTCTTCATCTTTTTTCGTCACCCTTTGCATGTTCATACAATCAAAGGCCTGGATGAACTCGCTCGATGTTGAATTTACCGGTCAATACCATCAGAAAACAAAGAAATGGTAGAATGGTGTTTGTTTTGAAAAAAAAAAAGATGAATATATGCCATGTTGATGTTGCAGTTGCAGCTGGAACTTTTTAGGGTTTTATGTGTTGTCAAAAAAAATTATGACCAATTTACCCTTTACTTTATTTTAGTTAATAACATTAGTTATCTTAAATGATTGGCTTATATTGGATCTTATAGTTGTTACAAATTACAAAGTTCTCATTTGATTAGGTTCATATATATATGATAAATAACATAATATAAATTTACTTTATTTTTCAAAATGAATATTAGAAAAATCAAAATGCCCTCAGTTATGGATGATAGTTAATAGCCGTTAGAGGAAGAAAACTAGTATTTAAATTGTAGAACAAAAATCATGATAAACAGAAAAGTGCAAGGACCAAAAATGTATTTTGATTTTATTAAAATGGGTGTTTAAAATAAAACCAAATAATTTATAAAAATGAGTGTTTAAAATAAACCAAATAATTTCGATCTTGTGTGGACCTTTGATTGCGTATCTAATCTTTTTGTGGATGTAGAATGCTATCATATGCCCACCTTTAAAATAAACCAAATAATTTAGATTCCACAAAGAGAAATACTCAACCTTTACATTAAATAATGCAACAAAATTCTACTCCTTTAATCTCACGCTTCAGTTCCGTGTGATTGAATTATATATTTGGTTCATGTGTTTTGATGTTTTTATATATATATATATATATTCAGGGGGTAAGGCGGATTTTTTAGGGTTATCCGTTAAACCACTTGAAAATCAAAATATTGACATCAAAATAAAGAAAATAACAACATAAGAATAAAGAAAAAGGAAAAAGAATAACATAAACAAACAATATAAACAAACTAAAAACATAAAAAACTTACAGAGAAGGGAGCGGAAACACCAGATTTTATGTACGACGGTGGCCGGATTATATGAATAGTACACTCTATTATAAGTAATAGTACTATTTTTTTTATTTTTTTTTATTTTTTTTTATTTTTTTTTATTTTTTTTTTATTTTTTTTTATTTTTTTTATTTTTATAAGGTAAGGGATATAATATGAAGAACTTAAAAAAGGATTGAAGGATCAAACTAAGAAGATGAGAGGAGAGGTTTTTAGCAACTCATACTTGTATTATGGATGCTAAGGTGTTGGCTAAGGTGTGTCTTACAATGAACTAAATGAAGGTTTATATAGGCCTTCATTAGTTGGCTACATAATTACTAATTTGAAAAAGAAATGAAATGTGGCAACTCTAAGTGCCACATACTTAGTCTAGGCCTAAGTTACATAATTACAAAGTTATTCTTAGAAGGTACAAAAATATAAAATACAAAATACTAAATACTAAATACAACTTTTCAAAAAGAAATACAGTAACTTGTCGGGATAAAACGTCATCTCTTACGTCAATTGTAAATTATTGTTGTGTAGATGTTATCACTTGTATCATATGAATTAATAGGGATAATATGGATTAATATCGTCTGTGTTGAATATGTGCACTGGTTTTTCTTCGTCTCCAACGAAGGGTAGAAGCATAATCCAATTTGTGTGAGTCCATATTTGAATATAGTGGCCTTCAGCTACCAACTTGTATTTTCGACACCATGATATCTCGAATTCCCAAGGTATTGAAGGTGTTCTTTGGCCCTGTGAAATCATTGTTGTTAACTGTTCCAGTGTGTTAAAATTATTGATGTTGTCCAACCATGTGTATTGAGTGCTGCAGACAAGCTGTTTTAGATAATTTTGTTCACTCATATTGTCGCTGATAAATACTCTTTTTCTTGCAGGTCTGTATGTGTGAATATTTGCTTCAGGAAATGAGGCAAAAATCTTGCATCCTACAATGGAATCATGGGATTGAGATGCAATATTGCCTGCTGTATAAATGAACTTGTCTCCGAATTTGTTGAGAAGTGCTTCTGTTGACGAAGTGAGGCTGAATTCCACATAATCGATCATGCCATTGTGATAGAACTGTAGGATTTTTTTCTTCTGGCATATCTGTTGTTTTTAGATCGATTTGTAGTAGAAACAGATTTGTTGGAACTGATTCTACTGGAATGTCTAGTGGGGGATTTCTTTGATGTAATCTTTGTACAACTTTCACGCCCCTGTATTTCTGCTCTTCACAAGCAATGTTGATAATCTCTTGTTGTAACTTATACAACATTAAAAGGAGTTATGTACAAATTTTTGTTGATACAATGTTTTCGAATTCTGGGAATTGGTCTAACAATGGTTGCATTGTGTTCTTCCAAGGACAATCTAGTATCCTCGCTTTGAAGCTGTCAAAATTTCTGTGAAAAACTGTTGCTGTAGGTTTTTCTGTATTCTCGAGCAGTTTTTCTAGTTGTGTATTTTTTGCTTCGAGAATTGCAATCTGTTGTTTAAGAACTGCATTTTCAAGAAGAATGGGCAACACATGTGTCGTCCTTTTTCCAGTTTTTGAAAGCAATTGTTCCTGTAAACTAGTAATAACTTCTTCTTGAGCTTTAATCAATTGCTCAGGAGTAGTTTTTACCATCTGTAAACCTTTTTCAATTTGTGATGTGTGAGAAGCTGTTTCAACCTGTTCGGGCTCAATGTAAAACTGTTTTAACCCAAAATGTTCTCGTGCTGCTTTCATAGCCTCTGAGAAACTTAAAAATCCTTTATAAAGGGGTTTGTTGTGATACTTTATAAACTTGATAACTGTTTCCCATTTATTAAAAATTCCAGTTTTTGTTCCCCTTATGATTACGTAATATGGGAAATTGTTGCTTTGTTTTGTAATAGCTTTTTCACTTTGGTCTAGAAAATAATAGCTCAAAGCATTAGCAACCTGTGCTTTGAAAGATGATACCCGTGGTGCAGTTTGAATGTGCCACAGGTTATCTAACAAACACTGTTGTTTTTCTGTTAAAATCATTCCAGCACTTGGCCTAAATTTTTTGTTTGTATCAAAACATTTGTATAATGTGTATGTCCCAAATTGAATAACATCATGTCCTTTTTGGGTGTTTTTTTCTTGGAACATATGTTTTTGGGGTTATCTGTGATGTATAATCATCCTGTATACACTGTAATTCTTGAGATGTCATCAAAGGTTCAAGTCCTTGTGCATCTTGTACCAATTGAGAATCTTGTATAGATATCTGTGTAAATGCCTGTGCGTTGATTGCAGACTGCATCAACTTTACTGTAGGTGCTGTATAAACTGTTTCCTCAGAAGAAGTGCTCATGGAAGATGAGCCTTTCTTTGAGTTGGAAGGTTGTATAATCTTTCGTTTGCCTTTGTCTGTATTTTCCATCTGCATTGAACAATTGTCTATAAAACTTGTATTTTGAAAACGTTTCTTTTGTTTTGAAAAATACGATGTGAGTTTCGTTTGAGTGAGTTTCTTTTGAGTACCTCGTCCACCATTCAGGGGGGTAAGGCGGATTTTTTAGGGTTATCCGTTAAACCACTTGAAAATCAAAATATTGACATCAAAATAAAGAAAATAACAACATAAGAATAAAGAAAAAGGAAAAAGAATAACATAAACAACATAAACAAACTAAAAACATAAAAAACTTACAGAGAAGGGAGCGGAAACACCAGATTTTATGTACGACGGTGGCCGGATTATATGAATAGTACACTCTATTATAAGGAATAGTACTATTTTTTTTTATTTATTTATTTTTTTTTTATAAGGTAAGGGATATAATATGAAGAACATAAAAAAGATTGAAGGATTGAAGGATCAAACTAAGAAGATGAGAGGAGAGGTTTTTAGCAACTCATACTTATATTATGGATGCTAAGGTGTTGGCTAAGGTGTGCCTTACAATGAACTAAATGAAGGTTTATATAGGCCTTCATTAGTTGGCTACATAATTACTAATTTGAAAAAGAAATGAAAGGTGGCAACTCTAAGTGCCACATACCTAGTCTAGGTCTATCCTATCTAAAAAAAAAATTATTTTGTACAATACACGTATTAAAAAAGACAAAAGTACAAAATACAAAAGTAAAAAGTTATACAGTAAATTGTCGGGATAAAATGTCATCCCTTGCGTCTGCTGTGAATTATTGTTGTGAAAATGTCATCTCTTACGTCACTTTGTCTTCTAGAAAAATCTGTGTGTACTGTCAATTGATGGTGGTGAGTCTTGATCTTCGTCTGAATCTGTTTCTGATAAGTCGTTATTGATAATATCAATAGGACTTAGTAACTCACTTTCTCCTATGAAGGGGAGAAGCATGTTCCAGTTTTTATGAGTCCATATCTGGATGTAATGTCCTTCTGCAATTAATTTATAATTTGTCCATTTAAAAAGATATGGAAGCCCTGGTGTTTCTTTTCCTTGTGTAATCCATTGTTCAATGATATCTGTGCGGCTGTGATCAAAATATAGAGTTGTTGAACAAGCCAAGTTCTTGAGATACGCTTGTTCCGCCTTTCTGTGACTGAGAAAAACTCTTTTTCTTGCAGGTCTATATGTATATCTATCTGCTTCTGGAAAGGATGCAAAGATTTTACATCCTATTGTGGATGCATCAGAGAAGGATGCCATGTTTCCTGCTGTTAAAAGGAATTTTTCCCCGAACTTGTTGAGAAGATCCTCTGTTTTGGAATTCAAGCTGAACTCTAGATAATCAATCAAACCATTGTGGTAAAAATTGAGAATCTGATCTGTTGTAAGATCTGTGGTTTGTAAATCAATCTGGAGTAGAAATGTGTTCCGGCAAGGAAGATCATCATATGATCTTTGTATTACCTTTACACCTTTATGGTTTTCCTCATGGAAAGCTATATATATGATTTGCTGTTGTAAACCATACAAATGTATAGGAAATTATGTACAAATTTTTTCAGAAATGATATTTTCCAATTCAGGAATTTTATCCAAAATTGGTTGCATTGTGTTTTTCCAAGGAAGATCTAAAAGTCTTGCCTTGAAGCTGTTATAATCTCTGTAAAAAGTTGTAGATGTGTTCGATCCTGTTTTCTCGAGTTGTTGCTGTAATTGTAAAATTTTTTCCTCGAGAATTGCATTCTTCTGTTTGAGAATCGAATTATCAATTTGAATTTGTGTGTCTTGTTGACTTTTTCCAGCTTGAAGGAGATGTTTCTGTAAATTAGCAATAACATTTTCTTGAGCTTTAATCAACTGCTCAGGATTTGTTTTTGCTATTTCTGAAAACGTTTTTACTTCTTCGGGTTCGATGTAAAATTGGTTAACCCCGAAGGCTTCTCTTGCTGCTCTTAAAGCTTCAGAGAAGGTGTAAAATCCTTCATATCTAGGTTCGTAACACTTTGTGTAATTGTCTACACTTTCCCATTTGTTAAAAACTCCTGTTTTTGTTCCTCTGAAAATTACATAGTAAGAAAATTTCTTACTTTGTTTCTCAGGGGTTTTTTGACTCTGTTCTTGAAAATATGTACTCAGAGCATTGAGAATGTAAACTTTGTTACTAGATGATTCTGGCAAAGTTTTTAAATGCCAGAGATTATCTAATAAGCACTGTTGTTTTTCTGTTAAAACTATTCCCTTCATGGGTCGAAATTTTTTATGAATATCAGAACATTTTTGTAATTGATGTTGTCCAAATGCAATGATATTGTCTGTAGGAATCTGTGACTTCTGTGATGTTTTTGATGAACCAGCTTGGTTATGCCGAGCTATAAACCCTTGTAAAAACTGTTGAAGTGTAGGATCATCAAGACCTTGTAAATAGTTATGAAAACGGTCAATCTGAGCTATCTTTGACTTAGTAATTTTTTGTGGTTTGATGGCAGATTGCATCAGTTTTTCTGTAGAAACTGTAGGAATCTCTGTGGAGACTATAATAGCTGTTCTGTCTTCATTTGAAGAAATACTCATTGACGATGAGCTTTTCTTCATCTGTGAAGGCTGTATGAGCTTTCTTTTTCCTTTGTCTTTACTAGCCATCTGCAGAAAATAATCTGTTAAGATTTCTAGATAGCATATCTGCTATTCCATTATTTTTTCCTTTAATATGTTCAAAATTTATTTTATAGCCACATCCTTGTATAACATTTTGTAAATTAATCCATCTTGTTCTGTTAACTTTTTTGCTCTGGTCATTTTTTATGAAACGTACAATAGCTTCACAGTCTGTTCTAACTGTAAATTCATTATGTAAAAATAATTTAAACTTTTCTAAAGCATTTATTAATGCCTGTATTTCAAAATCTAAATTTGTCCAATTCATGCCAATTTTGTTAAAATTTCCACTAGCATATGAACAAATTTTTTCTGTGTCCTTAGGACTGTATATATTAGGTTTGCAGAGAAGTACTGCTCCCCATCCTTCTTTACATCCATCAACTTCAATTATTATATAATCTGTAACCAATGGTAGTTCTAATGGTTTTATGTTTTTTACTGTTTCTTTTATTGTTTGAACTAATTTTATATCTTCTTTATTAAAATGTCTTTGGCCGTTTTTAGTTGTTTTACTGTATAATGGCCCCACTAATTTTGAAAGATTTGGGATAAATTTTCTAGCATAATTTACTAGTCCCAAAAAGGCTTGAATTTGTTTAAGGGTTTCAAATTTTTCTGGAAAATCTAAAATTTTTGTAGAAATATGTGATTGTAATTCTATCTTTCCATTTCCTATTTCTAGGTCAAGAAAAAATATTTTTCTCTTAAATAATTCCATTTTTCTTTTTGAAACTACTATACCATTCTTTTTAATCTCTTCGAAGATCTTCTGTAAGTGTTTCTCATGTTCCTGCAATGTTTCACTTGCAACTAAAATATCATCAATGTAAACTAAACAAAAATCATATTTAAGAAAAATACTATCCATAAATCTTTGAAATATTGATGGTGCGTTTTTGAGTCCAAAGCTCAAAACGTTCCATTCATACTGTCTTTCTGAACATGTAAAGGTTGTCCATGTTTTAAACTGTTCTTCTAATTGTAATTGATTATATCCTAATTTTAAATCAAATTTAGAAAAAACCTTTTTTCTTTGTATAAGATTTAATAAGCTATCTTTGTTAGGTATGTTGTAGCCATCATCTTCTGTATTATCATTTAATCTTTTGTAATTATAAACTATTCTTGCTTTTCCTCTTTTAATTTCACTGTGATTTCTAACTATAAAAGCTGCTGATCTGTGAGGGCTTTCAGATTTTCTAATTAAACCTTGTTCTAACATTTCTGGTATTTGTTTTTTAAATTCTTCTTTATCTAAGGGACTATATTCTATGTTTGCAGTCCTAATTGTAATATCTGGGTTTTTAAGCTTAAATTTACATATGTATTTTACTTTTGCTTTTTTAATGTCTTCACCAATGAATCCTATTTTTTCTAAGTGTAGAATTATAGGATAATTTATACTTGTTGTGACATCTTTTCCTTTTTCTAATTCATGTATCAAAAAATTTAAGAAAATCTTAAGAAAAAAGGATAAGGATTAAGGTGAAAATTAAGAAGATTGGGAGTCTCTCATTACTGAATACTCTTTCATTTCTTGGAAAAATGGATATGGAATATAATACACTTAAACAGACACTCATAGAACAGAGATATATTAATAAAATACTCATAGAAAAGAGATATATTAAAAAAATAGAAAAAGTAGAAATGACAGTCGAATTATATAATATAAGGATAGAACAGTTGAAAGAAAAGGCTTCAAAAATTGAAAACAAAATAGAAAAGAGAACAAAATTAATCAGTAACTTAACAGAAGAATTGGAATATATGAAAGAACAGAGTAATCAAATTATTAACGAATTAAAAGATATAAAAGAGAAAGACACTAATATTGAAAGATACACTGATAAAATAGACAAATTTGAAATAATAACAGAAATACATAAGCTAAAAATGGATAAAATAGAAGAAAAAATTAATAATATTGAAAATCAAGATAATAAGAAAAGACAGGAAGAAGAAACGAAAAGACAGGAAGAAGAAATTATAGCCAAAATGAATGAAGAAAAAGCAAAGAGTATTAAAAACAAAGATAATGAGAAAAGACAAGAAGAAGAAAACATGATAACAAACATGAGTGAAGAATACAAAAAACAGGATGACAAAACGCTCATTCAAACTACAGGATCTACAAACATGATTAATTTACAATGTAGATTATGGTTAGACAACAATAAATTCTTAGATTTAACAGTCTTATTAGATACAGGAGCAACAAAAAGCGTAATTTCTTACAGTTTAGTACCTTTACAATATCATAAAGAATTACCATACAACTTGGTAACAAGAACAGTTGAAGATAGATTGATTTCAATCAAATATTATATAGAACCAACAAGCATACAATTTCTCGATTTTGCAGGCAATTACAGTGTGAAATATGATATACCACAGGTAAATATTAACCCTGAATACATAAAATCAACATATTTTGTGTTAGGTTTAAATTTTATTTTTGGTATAAATGGTGGTATGACAATTAACAGAAATTTTATTACATTAAGTAAACATAGTTATAGCTTTCCTACATTAAGATACAACAATACATCAGAGTTTGCTCGAAAGCGTGGTGGACAAGGAAATCTAGATTTTTTAAAACAACATCAAAATAAAGCGTTTATTGAAAACGAAGCGTTTAAATTACTCACAAATTTTTTGATACATGAATTAGAAAAAGGAAAAGATGTCACAACAAGTATAAATTATCCTATAATTCTACACTTAGAAAAAATAGGATTCATTGGTGAAGACATTAAAAAAGCAAAAGTAAAATACATATGTAAATTTAAGCTTAAAAACCCAGATATTACAATTAGGACTGCAAACATAGAATATAGTCCCTTAGATAAAGAAGAATTTAAAAAACAAATACCAGAAATGTTAGAACAAGGTTTAATTAGAAAATCTGAAAGCCCTCACAGATCAGCAGCTTTTATAGTTAGAAATCACAGTGAAATTAAAAGAGGAAAAGCAAGAATAGTTTATAATTACAAAAGATTAAATGATAATACAGAAGATGATGGCTACAACATACCTAACAAAGATAGCTTATTAAATCTTATACAAAGAAAAAAGGTTTTTTCTAAATTTGATTTAAAATCAGGATATAATCAATTACAATTAGAACAGTTTAAACCATGGACAGCCTTTACATGTTCAGAAGGACAGTATGAATGGAACATTTTGAGCTTTGGACTCAAAAACGCACCATCAATATTTCAAAGATTTATGGATAGTATTTTTCTTAAATATGATTTTTGTTTAGTTTACATTGATGATATTTTAGTTGCAAGTGAAACATTGCAGGAACATGAGAAACACTTACAGAAGATCTTCGAAGAGATTAAAAAGAATGGTATAGTAGTTTCAAAAAGAAAAATGGAATTATTTAAGAGAAAAATATCTTTTCTTGGCCTAGAAATAGGAAATGGAAAGATAGAATTACAATCACATATTTCTACAAAAATTTTATATTTTCCAGAAAAATTTGAAACCCTTAAACAAATTCAAGCCTTTTTGGGACTAGTAAATTATGCTAGAAAATTTATCCCAAATCTTTCAAAATTAGTGGGGCCATTATACAGTAAAACAACTAAAAGCGGTCAAAGACATTTTAATAAAGAAGATATAAAATTAGTTCAAACAATAAAAGAAACAGTAAAAAACATAAACAACATAAACAAACTAAAAACATAAAAAACTTACAGAGAAGGGAACGAAAACACCAGATTTTATGTATGACGGTGGCCGGATTATATGAATAGTACACTCTATTATAAGGAATAGTACTATTTTATATATATATATATGTATATATATATATATATATATATATTAGGCTTGGTATATTTATTATGGTTTTGGTTTTTTGATATTCAAATTGTCATAGTCATTATCTATTTGACTAACCGTGTTAAAATAAAGTGAAATTAATCAAACTAGTCATTTCAGAAAATCGGTTTTATCTCCTAACCAATCTCTCTCTCAATTTATTAAAATAGCCCATAAGTTCGTGAAATGTGTTCGTATATACGAACACATCCTTAAAACTGATAAATTTGACATATGTTCGTAATATACGTTCGTATATACGAACATAATTTTAAAACTCATTAAAAACTGATACGTTCGTGAAATTCAAATATATTACGAAGATGTAATATATCACGAACTTAAAGTTTAATTTTTAGCCCAATATCGTGAAATGCCTTTGTTATATACGAACCTGAAAGTTACAATTTTGGCCCTTGATCGTGATATACGAACATCAAAACTTAATTCAAATAAAAAAAAGTTACAATTATGGTCCCTTATCTTTGGAACCTAATTCAAAAATATTTACACATTTAACCCAAGTTCGTGATTTGTGAGGGGCCATAATTGAAACTTTGATTTTATTTGAAATATCAACTTCATGCCCCACGAGCATGTGCCAAAATTGTAAATCATTTGATAATTGAGACAAAGTTGAGGGACCCTAATTGTAACTTTCTTAATTTTTTTATAAATTGAGTTTGTGATACACGAACACAAATAACGAACTTGGGTTAAATGTGTAAATATTTTTGAATTAGGTTCCAAAGATAAGGGACCATAATTGTAACTTTTTTTAAAAATTTGAATTAAGTTTTGATGTTCGTATATCACGATCAAGGGCCAAAATTGTAACTTTCAGGTTCGTATATAACAAAGGCATTTCACGATATTGGGCTAAAAATTAAACTTTAAGTTCGTGATATATTACATCTTCGTAATATATTGGAATTCCACGAACCATTTCATGAACGTATCAGTTTTTAATGAGTTTTTAAATTATGTTCGTATATACGAACGTATATTACGAACATATGTCAAATTTATCAGTTTTAAGGATGTGTTCGTATATACGAACACATTTCACGAACTTATGGGCTATTTTAATAAATTGAGGGAGAGATTGGTTAGGAGATAAAGCCGATTTTCTGAAATGGCTAGTTTAATAAATTTCCCTAAAATAAATCTGTTAATTTAATTAAATCAGTGGTTATTTTAGTCTTTTTAACTAATTTTTTTTGTCTTTATCCTATTAAGAAGAGTAAAAACAATAGGGGTGAGCATAACCGGTAACTGGCCAAATTTCATGAATCGGAACCGGTGATTCCTGGAATGAAGGAACCGGAACCGGAATCACTTACATCGGTTCTCTATATTTTGGAACCGGTTCAGGAACTGGTTTCATTTCCGGGTACCCGTTTCAATTTTTTAAAAAAAAGTTTTAACATTTCATACAATAACAATGTAATTTTAACTTTTTAAGTCTAGTGCAAACTACAAAATACCAACTTAAAGTAATAAATACAATAAATGGTGAAAATTAATCCAATAAAAACTAATTATTACATAAATAAATTAGATACTCTCGAGTTTTGACAACAAAATGACTTCCATAACACTTCACGTCAAGTTGTCAACACCTAACAAATAAAAAATCATTTTATAAATTGTGTCGGTGGGTACCCAACGGGTAACGGTGCCAAAAAAATGAGAACCCGAACCGGAACCAGTCTTAATCGGTTTCGTATTTTAGGAACATGAACCAATCAGATCGCTTCTGGTTCCGGAACCGACAGTTCCGAAGTGGTTCCGGTTCCAAAAACGGGTATCCAGTTTCGATGCTCACCCCTAAAAAACAATATATGTATATACACACATATATACATATGTATGTAGCAAAATATCGTCTTTACTTTTTGAATATAAAAAAAAACGTGAAAAAAAGTTAAAAAGACTAAAATAATTCTTGATTTAATTGAGTTAACAGATTCTTAATTAATTTTAGAAGGAATAAAAGAATCGAGGATTATATATCAATAAATGGTCAAAAAGAAAAAAGCGAAAGACATCTTCTCCGATGCTTTTTATATGAATTTAAACATTTAGAATAATTTCTAGAGAACTTAATATGACAAAACAAATATTATTCTTCTCTAATATATATATATATATATATATATATAAAAGAGAATACTTAAGATTTATGTACTCCTTATTAAGTAATTAGCAACAAAGAGTACAATATACTAAAAACAATGATAGTTTTGAAGTCCTAATATATATATATATATATATATGCGTTTAACCATCTACATCGGTCGGTAAGTTTTTTAAAATGTAAGATTTTTCTTAGTTCATAACAAGAAATAGTGTTATTATGACACAAAAGAGAACTTATGTAGAGGTGGTAATCGAGAGAATCAATTAGACATCAATGATAGAGAAGATTATCAAGGTTTTCTAGACATGTAGGCAAATGTGGATCATTAAGAATATGGAAGAAAAGTTGATTCATTAAGATCCGATAAGAATAAATAATGAATGAAACATATAATTTGCAAGCTCACTGAATTATTGTTTCAACACTTAAATATAGTATTGTGGTGTGTGGTGGAATCCCAATGAAAGGTCGAAGTCAAACAATTGATGAAAATATTTAAATTTTCTTTTCCTTCTTTTCTTGCTTCACTAAATAAGATGTTAGGATTGAAAGTTTATAGAACATGACATATATAAGAAAAATTACTGAATACATTTAGTAGGAAAAAAATATTTATTAATCACAAAACCATGTAACACATCGTTACTCATAAAAATAATATATAGGTCGTCAAACAATAGTACAAGATCATCTAGAGAAGCAAAAATATATAGCAATAGCCAACAAAAGCAATTACACAAACTACATAAGCAAATAGCAATAGTATTATAAGCAAAAATAGATACAAATATTCAACAAAAACATATAGCAACAACAAACACATGAGCATAAAGTTGTTATTCATTGAATTGTTGAAGCACGAAAACAATCAAGCAGATAGAGATAACAATAGCCAATAATATTGGACTTTGAAAAATTAAAGAGGCAAAAGCAATATAATGTAACGCAAGTCCAATTATTATTTTTTATTTACTTCTTCAATGTAATTAGTTAATATGTTTTTGGGTACTTATTATTTATTAAATTCTTTTTGCCTCTTATTATATGTTACAATTTTTTGGATCTCTTTAATATATTAATTTTTTTAGACTATTACTATATACTGACGAAAAAATTTGGGCCCCTAATATTTTTGGGCCCTGGGCGTACGCCCGTGCCGCCCTCCCCCAGGGACGACCCTACAATAAACTATTATTACGAAGTTAAATGATCTAACATGTTCTATTGACAAAACTGATCAACCTATCAAGACTCAAAAGTCAAAAAGCAAATTGTACATTTTGTAAAAGTGTCATATTAATTTTTTTATAAAACTGTAAGATAAAATATTTTTTTGTGCCCTATAAAAATGTAACTTCATCAATAAAACTTATTAGGTTCCATAATGTGGTTCTACAATTTATTGTAATGTTATTATGTAATGACATACAACTTTTAGTTATACAAACTTAAAGTCTCATTAAGTACTCTATTGGTATTTTCAACGAGGACTAAAGGTACTAAGACCATCTCCAATGAGGACACTAGATCCTACATCAAATATCAAATTTGACATCACATCACTCCAAGAAGGATACTAAATCTTATACTAAATTTGGTTTAATGAATAGTAACACACCTAATTTGGTGTAACATTATTTAATTATCGACAATCGGCATGGCAACGGGGCGGGTTTTACAACCCCGACCCCGGTTTCTGGTAATGGCCCCAGACCCCGACCCCAATTCCCAGCGAGTATAGGGATTAAATATCCCATCCCCGGTTGTCTAACCCCCATTCCACGTCCCAGGTTCATACCCGTTCCCCGACCCGGTCTAGACCCTCAATAAAGTCGATGAATAATCATTAACCTCAATAAAGTTAGTGAACAACTAAAATAGTGAAATTAATTGATGAAATTAACCTTAATAAAGTCAATATCTAGTGAACCTTTAAGTTTTAAAACCATTTACCTGGAGTATGGACAAGGACGAAGTCACGACGACGACGAAGATGAAGGGTCGGTAGCGAGGGTTGTGGAACAGTAGAAGTAGTCAACGAAGGTGAAGTAGCCGACAGTGAAGCTCTGGACAGCCAGGTGCAGAGACTGTTTATATGGCTCAACCGCAAGGTTTTGTTGATACCACTCGACCTACTCATGCGTGCTACTAAAAAAGGCACACTATTGCTTAAAGCAAGCTCCTCAAGCTTGGTTTGCTAAGTTGTCTCAAACGTTGCTCTCTATAGGTTTTATACGATGTGTTTCTGACATATCGTTATTCATTTACTCCATGCATGTCTGATGTTCTGATGCTTAGTGTATGTTGATGATGTGATTATTACATAAATTCCTCAGTATTTGTCTCTAGTTTGACCAAACAGTCGAATGATCAATTTGCCTTAAAAGACTTGGGAAGACTTAACTATTTCTTGGGAGTACAAGCAGAATTCTTCAAAGTCGCTCTACATTTGTCTCTAGAAATATACCTTCTTGATCTCTTAAAGAAGATTGGATTAAGTAAATGTAATCCGATATCATCTCCAGTATCACCTGGTCGTCAATTGTCTCGATTTTTTGGAGTTCCTCTTTCTGATCCAGGCTTATATCTCAGTATTGTGGGTGCTTTATAGTGTCTTTCTCTTACTAGGCCTGAGATTGCCTATGCAGTCAGTAAAGTTTCACAATTTTTACATCGGCCAACGGAGCGACATTGGGAAGCTGTCAAGTGAATCTTGGGTTATTTACGATGGACTTGTTCTCATGGGCTCTTGATTCAGCGATCTTCCTCTCTTGAAATGCATGCTTATGGTGATGCAAATTAGGCAGGATGTCCAGATGACCTACGCTCCACTAGTGGGTATTGTATTTTTCTAGGACCCAATTTGGTCGGTTGGAGTTCTAAGAAACAAAATATGCTCGGTCTAGTACGGAGGTAGAATATCGTGCTTTAGCGCTAAAAAAATACAGCTACAAAATACAGGCAGAATATTGTAGCCCATGCAACTACAAAAATACAATGGCTTCTCTCGTTAACCAAAGAGTTAAAATTTGGTTTTGCTTGTCCTCCTATGATGTGGTGTGACAATATTGGAGCAACTTATTTGGCTATGAATCTAGTATTTATCAGTGTACAAAGCATATTGAGATTGATCTCTATTTTATTCGAGACATGATAATCTTTAAACAATTGAACGACTGTTTCAGATTGTCGATGTTCTGATTAAAGGTCTTACATCTTCTTGGTTCTCTACACTAAAATCCAAGCTTCACATTGTTCCACGTGTTTCGCTTGCGGGGGGATGATAGTGTAGTTAGGACAAAATATAGTTTGATGGAAGAAGGGGTTAAAAGTCGTTTATGTATAAATAGTTTATACTGTTCTATTGCTTCATTCATTGAATAGAAAACTCAATTCATTTCTCCCAACAATATTTCTCTCTATAGATAGCCTTATGTTTCTGCCACTTTAAAACCAATTTATCATATATGGTGTTATTTGTGGTATCTGAAGAACATTTTGAAACTTACGAAACAATTGATAATGATATAAATTTTAATAATAGATGCCTTAAAATTTAATAATTTTGGGCAAAATAAATAAAAATAAGTATATTATGGATAAAATGTAAGAAATAGCAACTTATTTTTTAAAAATAAATAAATTATTATAAAATTGTACTTTCAGATTTTCTTATTATAATAATATACTTTTAAATTATTTTCTATTAAATTATGGTATTTTAAAAAGTTTACTCAATTTAACAATTAATAATTTGTTGATTTAAACTTTGATGAGATGTTATTAACATTTTTTTTATACCATGTCATCGTCCACATAAGATGACATGTCATTTGATCATTATCTTATTCCACTAGTAATGTTTAAGAGAGAAAAATAATATCTTATTAAATGTATTGAATATTTAAATAATATAATTGATATTATAATCTTAAAAATGGAGAATATATTTTAAATGAATGTAATATTTTAAAGATTTTGATTTTTGGCTCTATTTCATTGAAGATTTTAAAAATTATTGAAGATACTGTTTTCTTACTCAACACACATTGAACCTCTTCAAGGGCTTTTTCCCACCAACTAATACCATTTGCTCTAAAGATGCAGAAAAAGATTTTTACTTCTAGTTTTATATATTTATTTTTTTTACTTGCACAAAATATGTAAACACCCAATCCAAGAGGTGGAGGTGTTTTTTGTTTTTTGAATGAATCTGTTTGGACAGACCAAAAAAAGGGGCTGTCATTTAAAAAAAGTGAGATTTATGAAAGAAAATAAGGGGGCGTTTGGTTCGCTGGATTCCGCTGGAATCTGGTGGAAATGGAATGGTCAATTCCATTGACCGAATTCCGTCGTGCTGTTTGGTTGCCAAGGGAATGGAATTGAATTCCATGAAATCATTAGATTAAGGAATTGGTCATTCCATTTGAAAATGGATGGAATTGAATTCCATTCCATCATGGTTTTTCAAAAAGACAAAAATACCCTCCAAACCTTTTCTAACAAAATTAAAACCCATCAGATGTGGATTTGGTTTCCTCTCTCTCTCTCTCCTCTCCTCTCTCTCTCCTCTCTCCTCTCCTCTCTCTCTCTCTCTCTCCTCTCTCTCCTCTCTCCTCTCCTCTCTCTCTCTCCTCTCTCCTCTCCCTCTCTCCTCTCTCTCTCCTCTCTCTCTCTCTCCTCTCCTCTCCTCTCTCTCTTCTCTCCTCTCTCTCTCTCGACATTTAAAAAAAATAAAAAAATAAAAAAAAATAAAAGAAAGTATTTTTGTCATTTTTCAAAATTCCATTCCAATTCATTTGTAAACCAAACAGACATATTCTAATTCATTTGACTGATTACATTCAATTCCTGCCAACCAAACAGTTGGTCAAACCTGAAAACATTTCATTCCAATTCATTCCAGATTCCAATTCCATTGACAGATTCCATTCCATCAGAAATCATTCTGCACCAAACGCCCCCTAAGAGAATATTTAATGGATTTTATGAAGATGACGAGGGAGAGATCATGAAGAACATTGAAGGAAAATAAAAAAGACTTTTTGGGTTTAATGATATTTTTATTTGGATTATTTAAGATTTTTGTTCGCGTTTGATTTATGGAATTATGATTTTTTGATTTAGATTTATGTTTTTATGGAAAAGATGAATATGAGAAGAGAGGGATGAGAACATATAATGAGAAATATAAAAACAAAGAAAACTCATAATTTGGCTTTATTTATTTATTTATGTTTGTAAGCAAAAGGCATATGTTTTCCATGCCATATAACAAGTTATCCATTGATAATAACAAGTAAATTTTTTAAAACACAATGTTATAATAAAAAAAATAATTTAAAAATAGGTTGCTATTTTTTATATTTTTTTTTTTTGGAGAGGGTATCCCAGACCACATTGGGCCCAGACTAATACCTGACAATATGGGCCGAAGCCCGACTGCTAAAGCATGCAGCCCGGGGTCGAAGCCCCCGTACCTCCAGGATGCGTCCCCCAGGGTTCGAACATGAGACCACTACTAGCTAGTCCACATGTCTTACCACTAGGCTAACACCCTTTTGGTTATTTTTTATATTTTACTCTATATATTTTTTGTATTTGTTGCATCAATGAGTTTTGAGTATTCGACAAATTGTTAGTAACAAAAGTACGTATCTTAGGGGTTGTTTGGTAGTTACTGAATGGTTGAGTGCAGAATAGTTAAGATGTTAGAATGGTTGAGAGGCTCTGTATTATTTAGTGCAGAATGAAATATGGCTGTTTGGTAACTGCTCTGAACGGACAGTCTGAATGCCAACAAATTACCATTTTAACCCTCTGAATGATTTAGTTCTGAATGACAGATAGCTGTTTGTTAGATATCTGAATAAAACAATTATTTTGCAAATATAACTACATAGTCAATATTATTAGTTCAAAAAAACATTTCATATTAATCCAAACAAGCATAACATTAATTATTCAAGTTCTAGAATAAACAAAACATAACAATCAAATTCCAACATAATAGTTTTCAAACAATTCTTAAATTTATGCATTTAACATTAATTGATTCGCAATCTGATTACGTAAATTAGCCATGTACTCATTGTTTTGAGTACCAAAAGGCCTTCCATCCATGTCATCTTCATTATCTCCCTCAATTTCTTCTTGTCCCTCGGCAATAAACGTGGAGTCATTGTCATAATCCATGAATAGCTGATCGTGGATATTGTAGCTTCTTATAAAACTGTGAACTGCAAAACAAACAATTACAACGTTTCTTTGTATTCGAAACGGATAGGGAGCCATTTGCTTTAAAATTGAAAACATTGTCTTCAAGACACCGTAGGCACGCTCGATAACATTTCTGAGTTGCGCATGAACATGGTTGAACCTTTCTTCTCTTGTCAAGGCACGTTGTCGTCGAAAATCAGCAAGCCAATACCTCGTATTGCGGTATGGAGTCATAAAACCACACGTGTTGGCATAAGCAGCATCACAAAGATAATATTTATCTACAATATTTACCACAAAAATAATATTTATATAAAATGTATAATAAACGATAAATATTAAAAAATAAGTAAAAAGTGTATATACCTCGTGGACGAAATGGAAAGCCGGATGTTGGACTAAATGCAACTTCTCTAAGCACTCGAGCATCATGTGCAATACCCTCCCATCGAGCCCAAACGTACCTAAAAAACATATTAAAATCATAAATACCTAAAACATTTTGATAACATTCACCTCTTCCTCTACCTCTATAACGAGCTTGCTGATCAGCATACACGATTGCATGTACGAGCGTTCCATCTAACGCACCAATTGCCCCCTTTATTATAAAATACGACTCGTTAGACACAATTGTATGTTTTGATTTTACAAAAAATAATCGAAAACTTACAGGAAATATTTGTTTGAGATTTCTTTGACGTTCTGATGTATTCGGGTTTTCCTCGAAATGTGTTGGTGGTATAACTTCTTTTGCAAATTTCATCATTGCTCGTAACACCTCACGGAAATGTCTATGAATAGTCTCGGTGGAATGTTGAAATCTCCGTTTAACCATTCTAAAACGTTCATTATGACCAATAATCATCAATAAAATAGCCATCTTCTCCTCGACGGTGACATTTCTACTGTCTTGCAGCCAATTTTTTTGTTTAAAATGGTTGCACAGTAGTATATATGCGTCACAAGAAAGCCGCATCAATTCAACACATTGGGTCTTCGATCCGCCTAACAATTCTAGTGTATACGCATGTCCAGTTAAGGCAGAAGTGTTGTCTCTTATTCGTTCTATTGTTGGTGAAAATTTGTATTTCCACCACCAATAGATGATCAAAACTAACAAAAGTTCTTCCTCAAAGTCCATGTATTACCTTGAAAATAACATACAATATAAAAAATGAGCCAATAACAAATAAGAAATATTACCAATAAAAAGTTTAATCCAAAACAAATCACAAATATTACCAACACAATACCAAGTTTAATCCAAAATAAATCACAAATATTACCAATAACAAGTTTAATTCAAAACATACATCTTCCCAAAAGACAAGTTTAATCCAAAAGACAAGTTTAATCCTAGACACACATCTTCCCAAAAACAAGTTTAATCCAACCCCAATAACTAAAGTAGTCCATACTTACGTGCCGTAAGTCTAATCCAACCCTCACATTTCTCCGGCTCTAAACGCATCCACATTTTCCTATAGTCGGCACTTTCACCTAAAACAAATAGTGTTACGTCATGCAACGGTGTACCCCATCCAAGTTCCGTCAACTTCTTCAAGCAATCATCACGATCATCTTTTGTAGTTGATGCTCCATGTTTTTTTATCATAACATTCATAACCTTCAAAATAGTTTCTTCAACTTGGGCTTTGTTTGAACTACATGTTTCTTTAGCTTTCCGCTTTTTGCTTTGGATTGGAGGGCGTGAAGAACACTCTTGAGTTGAAGTTGGGCCCTCGGTTTCTTGTGTGTCAGGCATAACTTCAACATCTTCGTTCACATTGGGATCAGAGTCGTAAGGATCAGGAATCGTCGATGCGGTTCCATAACTCTCAAGCCCCACACTAGCAACCCCATCAAATAATTGGACACAAAGTTCTGGATAAAGCAGTCCCGTACTCCTCAATGGTTCCATGTATTTACTTTGTTGTTTTAAAAGAATTATATTCATATAAATAAATATATTATAAAAAATAATTACATAAAAGATAAGAAAGAAAATGACCGAAATTTCTATATTCCATTATTCCTCTGACAGATTGAATGTGTTGGTTGATGGATTGTAGACATTGTCCGTTTTGTTTTTCAATTTACACCAAGCTGCATATTTCCCCTTAAGGTAATCATAGTGATTTTTCATCTGTCGTTGGTCTATGACAACATTATGTTTCCTTTTTAGTTCTTCTCCAACATTCTTCCATGATTGTGCCTTAAGACTACTACCTTCTCGTCCATTTTTTATTGTCTCGTGTATACAAGCTTCAAGAAATGTGAGGACCAACCCATCTTTTTTCCATGTAATCCTACGTTTCTTTTGGTGCGAAGATTCACCAACAAATTCCATACCTAATCCAAACAATATCACAATGAAAAACCAAAAAAACCAAACACATAACGGTAGCTAACTTGAATTAACATAAAGTAGCAAACTTGGATAAAACATAAAGTAGCATGAATCAACATAAAGTAGCAAACTAGGTATGAATCAACAAATCAAACTTGGATAAAACATAAAGAAAAATCAACATAAAGTAGCAACTTGGATTCTTATGGGCTTTAGTTAATTAAATTTTAGATTTGTTAATCTTGGATTCTTATGGGCTTTAGTTTACAACTTCTTGCTAGAAGCCTGTAATTTGGGCTTTTAAAGTGTGCCAAAAAGACGAGACATAAATAAGCAAGTCCGAACGACTTTCCTTTATGTGGATGCCTAGACTTTTTACACCAAAATGTTTTAAATATTTATTTCGTTTCAAAATAAATATCTATAATGAAAAAGAAATACAATTTTAAGAGTGTTTAATTATTACGCTTTTTAATTTTACTAAAGTACAATTTTACCCTAAATTGTAGAGAGATAAAATTTTCTCCATCACATAATTAAGGGTTGAATTGGAAATTAGGCATTTACTTTTGAAAGTGGACACTCATTTTGGAACAAACTAAAATAGTAATGTAGTCACTTATTTTGGAACGGAGAGAGTAGTTTATTTTTGAAAATATTTTGTGAAAGGTGTTGAAAAAGAATGGACTTCTTTTTGAAAATTGAAAGTCTGGAATCCGTAAGGGTTCAACCTGACTAGCGGATGTTCATCTCGTTAGTTGTTTTTCAATGACGAATAGTTTTTTAAATAATTGTTGCTTTTCCGGTCCCTTTTGGAGAGGTGTGGGTTTATTTGGTCGTTTTCTTTCTACTGCTATGTTTTCAAACCAACGACGTTTTTCAATGTACATATGTTCGAATTGTCAAACTGTACCTCCAGATTCTAGTATGATAGATTTTTGGCTTTAGATATTGAAAGAGATTTAAATCTCAATTTTGAGGTTGAATATTTATACTCTCTCAAAGTGAATATTTTTATACAACTTGGTTTGACAATTTACACTCGTTTGTCGACAATGTAATGATAATAACTTGAGCATGCTTATATGTGTGTCGGTAAGTAATTTAGTTTCTCTGCTAGATTTGTTGACGATGAATTACCGACTTGAGTTAATTGTGAAGGAGGATCCTACAAAGTATTGGTTTGTATTTCCACTAGTATTGATCATATTGTTTTAGCGAATTGCTTCTCACCATGGGTCTCAAGTTCAGTGAAGTAACACAAGAAGTTTGAACTATTTTAAATACTTGTGTCAATTTTTCTTATTCAAACTTTTAATTTTTCCGAACTTGTTTTGTCTTTATGTATTTTGAGTTATTATTTAACATCTATACGTACAGAATATAAAGACCATTAACGATATAAAAAAAGCAGTAATAGACTTTTGATTATATCAGTTTAATTTGAACAATTATTTAACTTTAATCTAAAGATTAAGGGGTTGTTTGTTTTGCAAAAAAAAACCTCTTAATACTCTGAAATCTGAATCAGTCAGACCTTTTTACATTCAGACTGTTTTTTTCTAGTTTTCAAAACCTTTTAACTATTAAATATATCTGAAATAAGAAGTGGTGACCTAACTGTCTTAAAACCTCTTATTGCCGCCTCATTTCATATGCTCTCATTTCTCTCAAGACACCTTCAGAAATTACAAAAAACAAACATAAACAGTCTTATTGATTCAGATTTCAGACTTCAACACAACCTCTTATTAATCAAAAGTGAAATAAAACTTTAGACCTCTTAGAAAACAAACGTCACCTAACTCAATTTATAAATCTCCAAAGTTATTACTTAGATATTATGACAAACCGTGTAATAAGAGTGCATTTGGTATCTAGATAGCACAAAACAACTGTTCAGCGTTTGGTAAGATAGAACTGGACAAAAGAGAATAGATAAAATGACCAATTTACCCCTAACGAATTGTTTGTATATATTTTATATACTTTGATTAATTTATATAATTTATTAAATTATAATAAAATAAATACTTTTTATAACAAAATATATCATTACAAAGTTTTAGTCAACAATCTTAAGATGACACCAAAATAAAAAGTTGATGTAGTTTCCATTTTTTATTTTATACAGTTTATATATTATTTTTGTATTATTACTATTTAATAAATTACATAAATTAGTTAAAATATAGAAATCGTATAAAAATAATTTTTTGAGCATAGTAAAATGAATGTTTAAAGAACATAAAATACAATAAATAATATTTAAAAATGGATAAAATTTAAAAAGGGATGCATATTTGATGTTTTAGAAGATAATTAGGTTTTATTTTAAGGTTATATATGTAAAACATAGGTATGTTCCACCTTGTTCTATGGGGAACACGCCTATTCCACTTTGTTCCAGTGTGTTCCCGTCTATTTCACATAAAAGTCCTGTCAAACGTGAAACAATGATCCATATTTTGTTTTGTCCTATACTCCCCACTGTACCAAACGCACCCTAATGGAACATGTCTTGTTCTTGTTTTTATTTTGAAGAACATATTCTAAAGAGTAAATTATATTTTTGGTCCCTATGCTTTTGTTTTTCTTGATTTTTGTCCATAAAATTTAAAAACTACAACCTAGTAAGGGCATTTTGAAAAAAAAATGCTCAAATTTAATCCCTCCCTCTAATACCTGTTCAAGAAACCTATTAAGGGCATTTTAGACTTTCCCTATTTCTTTCATTTTTCTCTAAATTATAAAAATTAATTAAGATACATTATATTATATTAATTATCGTTACCATCAAATCTTCTTAATATGATAGGGAATCAACACTAAGGTGCCGTTTGTCTTTTAATAGGTCTAAAGTCTGAAGTCTTATTTTAGTTATGATTAATAAGAAATGGTGTGTAAAAATGTCTGAACAATTCAGACTTAAGAGTCATTAAGAGGTTTTTTAAAAAAAACAAACAACCCCTAACTTTTAGATCGTTTCTATTTTATTTACCCCATCTATTAGTATGACATTATATTACATCAAAATGAAAACTTGTGTGATTAATAAATTATCTTAACTACTTTATAGATTGTGTGCAGAAGAAGATAAGGTAAAACCTAATCTAAAATAACCATAACTTGACAAGTTGAGATAACACAAAGGTAGTGTTTAGTTTGCATCTTCTGAAGGAATCTGATTGAATTGGAATGTTGAATTCCTTTAAACAAATTTTATTTCCTTGTTTGGTTCATTCTTTTTAGAAAAAACAATCTTCAAACTCCATCAAATTCCAGAAAATCCACAAATTAAGAATTTACATTCCGTGACATATAGATGGTATTTTGATGGAATGGAATGTTATATATTCATAATTCCACATTTACCCTTAACCCAAATAATACCCTAATCTCATCAAAGAAAACGGCGAACACCTCTCATCTTCTCGATTTCTCTTTTCAGTTCTGTGTAACACCCTAAAATCTGGAAAGAACGACCAATTTAAATTTTTTAATAATACATCAAATAAAGGATAAATCAGTTTTTTTATAGGTTAGTATTTGATTACCTAAAATAGCAACCTAGATTTAACATTAACAATATGGCAAACTAAACCTTACATAAAGTCTAGGCCAAGGTTGGTTGTTACTAAAACCCAATTACAATTGCTATTCCAAAATACGGAAGACGTTCCTTAATAGCTAAATCATTCTCGTGTATCTAACTAGCACTCCATTCTTCACGTGTCGCTACTACCATTCTCCAACAAGGACCTAATATACATACCGACAAATAAAAATGGTTAGGTTTGACGCCTAGTGAGTTCAAACAGTTTTCATCATTAATATAAAACGGTGAAATTGCTATTTAAAGAACAATTTCCAAAATGTAAAGTATTTAGTACAAACGCAACATCCTTTTCAAAACCCACCATTTTCGTGATCAAAGCTTGGTGATCAAAGCATCCATTTTAATATGAATTCAAAAACTCAATACTCACCCAAAATGTGAATAAGATTTAATATCCAAATATTGAAAACATAGATAAAACTCTATTATCCATGACATTCAAAGGAGATGGGTAAAGTTCAATACCTAAAACAACAAAATATGGATAAGTTCCAAGATACCAAGACCATAAATTGTGGATATACTTCGTAAGCAAAACAACATCGAAAACATGGATAATACATTATCTAAAAATAACACCTTTCGGTGATAGGGGGAACCTATTTCCATCAAGTGACGGAACACTAAGTAAGCCACATCGAGATGTTGACGAGTAAATCACCCCCTACATACAAGCCTTGGTAATTACTCTTATTGGGCCTAAGATAATAACATCAAAACTTCTTAGTTAATCCCCAAGTTACAGGATGACAACATTAAAACTCCTCACTTGCCTAAAGTCAAAGGTTCTAACGAGAACATCAAAACTCCTCATTTGTCCCACACCAAAGATACCAAGAAGAGAACCTAAAAAATTATCTCTTGTCACGACCAAAAGGTCCCAAGATGGCGACATTATAACTCCTTACTTGACTAAACCCTATGGCTTCAAGACGAGAACATCGAAAATCCTCGTTTGGCAAACATGACTAACATATATGCATATGGATCAAATGCATTACAGTCTAAATTACATGACTCCGATTGAATGATCAATGCACCCAGAAATATGTAATCCTTAACTAAAGATGCAATAAATGTGTAACACCCTAATAAGTAACAATAATAATAAGGACAAAATCCGGGAAATAGGTAGAAATGAAACTTCTAAAATACGACAACTAAAACCCTTAAAGTTTGGGATAGTTTGTACAAGTCCAAAGTATTGGATATTAAGACATAAATGTAACAACCTACTTAATCTAGATGTGATTTAAACTAGATTAATAGGGGTGTCAGTTATATCTCCAAAAATCTCTCTTCCACAAACGCCCAAAAAATATCTGGTTCTCAAGTGCTCTCAACCGCACCAACCGGTAACTCAACCCGCCCTAGATCCACCGCTACAGGACCTGAGAACCAACAAAATACCATAACAAGTGTTAGGCTAAAAGCCTAGTGAGATCATATAAAATAAACAGTTCATGAATGGGATGATAATATCATAAATTAAATGTTACCGGGTCCACTTTGGTTGTATAAATACCAGTTCTCGACTTTGCAAACAATGTTCCACACCTGAACATAAACACACAAGAGATATCTCTTGAAGTACGGGGGAGACCCGATTCCATCAATATGACGAGAACACGCGGATGGTGTCATCCGGATGTTATTGGGTTACACCTCAAGTCCCGGTTGTACTTCTCATGCCATCACGATGTGTAAGAGAGATCTTCGTGCTTTGAAGATTAAGAGTCTTCGGATCCTGAAGATTGAGAAATCTTCGGCTTCCGAAGAGGTCTTCGGCTCTTGAAGACTGAGAGGTCTTCGGCTCCTGAAGACTGAGAGGTCTTCGTCTCCTGAAGACTTGAGATCGGCACCATCCCGGCCAATGGTGTTGATCAAGTAGGCACACTTGGCTTTAGGCTAAGGAGTCTATCTTCAATCCGCTTTGAGAGATATTCTCCTTCTTTGTCTTCTTCGGCCGATCTTCGACTTCACCGAATATTTGTTTAGAAACCAAGCTGCTAAAAGAACATCAAAATATTCTAAGTATGATGATATAAAATGGAAGATCGGGAGGTCATCTTCAAATCTTCAGATGACCCAACAATCTCCCCCTATTTGAAGATGACATCCTATACTTCGAAAATTTGAGTAAAAACATGAATAATACGGTTTGACCCTGTTTTACTCTTTTGGGTTCTTTTTCACATAGTCCTCTTTTTTCTTCTTCGAAAAATAGGTTTCAACAGAGTTTAAGCATGAGTGGTAAGTTGCTCCCTCTCAACACAAACTCCCCCTCAACTAATTCACGATGTCGGAAAGTAATAAGTTAGAAAGTTTTTGGGATCCTCCGAATCTGCTCCTAGAAAGGCAGATTCATCCTTGGATCGTGTAGAATCATCGGGACTGAGAATCCCGGGTGATAGGCTATGAGGGTGGAGAAGAAGTACCTTGGATTGGGGAGGTGTCCAAGTCATCCTTATCAACCAAGGAAAAGGTTGATAAGAGAATAATAGTGGTCCCAGATTTTACAATTGTATCCTTTTGTGAGGATACAAAGGAGGTGGCTTTGGGTTTAGCAGAGTCCCCGGGCCTAGATGAGAAAATTTCAACACCTGCCGATTTTGAAGAACCGGTGGATGGAGTAGGTGGTTTGGCCCTTGAAACCTTCTTCAGCTTCTTGAGAGGAGAGGGAGGGGAAGAAGGTGAGTGCCTCCGGTTTAAAGAGGGATGAGTGACCGGGGCAACCGAAGGTTCTTTCGATCATATGGTCATCGAAGCAAGTGCGGAGGTGCCAGAAGCTTTTGATGATTTTTTTAACTAGCCGGCTTCACTTGGGACGGGGCAGATGGGGCCACTACAGATGAGGAGGCCTTGGACACCGGAGTGTCGAGAGTATTAACCCATTGTAGATCGGGAGTTTATGAAGGAGAGCATACCTGGCAGTAGAGGGCGATCGGTGTAGAGAGAGCATTATTCAAAGTGGTCTTCATGACTTTATAAGTGTTGGTCGGAGAGTCATCACCAAATCAATTAGAGACCAAACAATTTTTCTCCCCCTATTTGATGATGACACCAACACATAGAGAAAAAATGGTACTGACACTCAGAAAAATTACAAGACACGAAGAAACTCATAAATTCAGTGGCCTTATTATTTTTTTATTTTTATTTTTATTTTTTTGTGGGGGGCTCTTTTTTTTTTTAATCTTCGGTGGCTCCAAAAAAGATTTTTTTTTAAAAAAAGAAGGAAGAAGGGGTGGGATGGGATTTTCGGTGGCAAGGGTGAGGGGAGGGGAGGGGATTTTCGGGGTGGTGAGGAGGGCAGAAGATGAGGGATTGGTTTTGGTGGCTTGGGTCGGCCGAAGAAGGGGCCGAAGATGGTGATCTTCGGTGGTGGTATGCGCCGATGGGAAGGGAAGGGAAGGGAAGGGAAGAGAGTGTCGGCCGAAAGGAGGGGAGGGAGAGGGAGGCCGAAGGGAGGGTGTCAGGATCGAATTCTCAACAAGAATTATAAATACTCAGAAACAATATCAAAGAAGTTTGCGGAATAACACTTTGATATTTAATGAAACAGTAAACAAACAGTAAATCTGATGAACAACTTGTAAACTTGTATTGAATGGTTGAAGTTACAATATTACACACACAACCTCAATCTTGAAGAACAAGCTCTTTCAAGACGAATTCTACTTCTCTAGAATTAGGAACTATGCCTTGAGGTTGATACTCTCTAAAACAAAAACTTAGAATAATTAATTATAATTAAAAATACTCTATCAATTCTATACATATACTGAACAAAAGATAATTACAATTAATAAAATATCTTCAGAATATCTTCCATGAATATCTTCATTCTATCCAGCTGTCATTCTTGTTAATCGGATCTTCATCTCATAAGCAGCACTAATCAACATCAGCAGTATTAATCTCTTAGCAATACTAATCTTGAAGAGCAGCATTAATCATGTTCTGGCAGCATTAACTTCAACTGGCAGCATTAACTCAGAAGTACTAATTTTTGAGCTAGCAGCATTAACTATACTTAGCATTTCTTCATTTCCCAACAATCTCCCCCTAACTTGACTTTTAGGAAAAGAAGTCAAGTTCTTCAGATCTTCTTCAAGATGCTCCCAAAACTCCATCATGGCCTAAATTCCAGTATTTGCATCCAATCCCAGACTTTGATTAATTGTTCTTTGGATCAAATATTTAGCCATTTCTGAATTTGGAATACATCCTAGCTTCTTCTTCAGCATGGCATGAAGCTTCAGTCTACTATGGTTGTACACTCTATCCACTAGGAAGTACTCAGTGTGATTCAAATCCAAAGTCACTGCATATACTCCACTAGTTTCATATAGAGTCCAATTATTCACTGTTTGAAAGACATTCCTTATTATCTCCTCCACTTCATCAGGTTTGAACATCATGCACAGATACTCCATTATCAGCTTTGTAATTGAAATCACTGGAGCTTTCAGTTCATCTGCATATAACTTCATCCCTATTTCAAACATTTCTTCAATATCAGACCTTGAGCAGGTTCTGACAATCTTGTTCCAAGTGTTGTACACTTCATATTTCTCATCTTTTCTCTTCAGTCTGATATACTCCTTGCCATCTACTTCCAAAACATCCCAATGAATGACTTCAGGAGGTTTAACTCCTACAGGTTCTGCTGAAATTGGTTCAGGCACTTTGTCCATCACTACCATGTACATTTTGACATCCTCAGTACTTGCAGGTTCTTTCATTGTAGATGACTCAGGTGCCTCTTCTTCTTCAGCAACCTTTTCAGCCTCTTCTTCCACTAATCTAGGCTTCTTTGTAGGCTTTCTCCTGGCAATCATCTTTGTTCTTTTTAAAGTCCTTAGACTTTCACCAATTGTTGCTTCCTTCTCTGGAGTTTCTTGCTCATCAGGGAATGGTTTTTGTAAGAAATCATTACTTTCTTTCATTATTTTCTCCATTTCAACCCTTGCAAGATCATCCCCTTGAAGCTTTATCATCTCAGCATCATACATCTTCTTGAGCTTCTCAAAAGACATATTTGAAAACATCTCTACCTTGACACCTACTGCACCCTTGAGGAAAGTAATCATTTTCTTTCTCTCTTGAGTACCCAGGTATCTCTTTGAAGGTTGTCTTTTCCTTGCAGCCATTTTGATCTTAGCAGGCTTCCTCAAAGATGTGGCTTTCTGCTTGGCTTGTTCTATTGCTAAGCTTTGTTGATAGGCTTTGTTTAACTCTGCATCCATTGCTTTACCTATCTCTCTATCCTTTTGCACTTGCATGGTTTCTGCTTCTTCAAGCTCAACCTGTATTTTCCTAGCTAGAGCTTCATCTGAATCAATCAATTTTTGCTTTTTCATTGGTTGATCAGATTGAACTAGCTTTTCCTTGCCTTTCTCTTTACTCATTTCCTTCTCTTTACTTGATCTCTTTGAAGCATCACCTCTTTCTTTGATGACAACTCCTTTGGCCTTTGAGATGACCTTGACCTTGGGAGTATCATGCTTTGCTTTGATTAGAGTTTCTGCAATTTCAAGATCTGTGAGCACTTCTTTCATTGTTTCTGCTGCTTCCATTGGTTTAGCAGTATTAACCATTTCTGCTGCTCTGCTTGTACCAGCAGTATTAATGGTTTATGCTGCTGCTTGTGTTTCTGCTTCTTGTGCCACCTTTTCTGCAGTTATTTGCTCCCCCTCAAACTTTGCATTCTCTTGCTCCCCCTTAGCTTTTGCATCTTCCATATTTTCATCAGCTTCTGACTCCCCCTTTTTGGGAGCATCAGTCACTGGTTTCCTCCTTCTGAGTACAAATTGCTTCTTCTTCTTTTGGAGAAGCAATTTCCTTACCATTTGCTTCAAGTTGAGGATCTGTTCTTGTTGTGACAGAACAATGAGTTTAAGTTCTTCAATCTCTTGACCTTGTTTGATCACATCCATATTGATGTTTCCCATGGTTTCCATCAATTCGTCATAGTTATATATGTCCTCACCTTCTCCAGGAGTGTTACCCCCTTTTGAATGATCATTAGATCTTTTAGTAGTGGAAGCCTTCTGCCTAGCAGAAACACTATCCACCCCCTTGGGTTCTTGGCACCTAGGACCTTTGGATGATTGCTCACCCAAAGTTGCCATGGGGAAGGTCTTAGAGATGTTACCACTATCCTTCTCTGTGCTAGCAGAAGTAGTGGCAGTCTTCTCACCCATATGCTCTTCCATCTCCTTAGAGAGCACCTCCTGAGGGTTGGGAGACACCCTATTGGATTCCCTTTGGATATTCTCTATTGGAGAATGCTCCAATAGAGGGCTTAAAGGCTTAGTGGGGGAAGGTACAAGAAGGGAAGGAACCTTCTTTACCTGTTTCCTTTTGTAAGTTTGGGTAATAGGAGAAGTGGGCTTTTGAAGTAGAGACTGGGGGATAGGTATAAAGTGGGAAGGTTGGGATTGGCAAGCAGTGGGATGGTCTGAGGAGGGCTTTGACCCTGCTGCCATACCTTCATCAGTGTGGGACACCACCATCATTGTAGAGAACAATGGGGTGTCAACTCCTTCCGAGTCCCCAGCAGATCTTCTCATGTTTGAGAAAACCTTGCCTTTAGGGGGTTTAGGTACATATACCCCATCAAAGTGAGGTATATCCGTCAATTCATTAGTGATAACTGCCTGTACAAACCTGGGATACATGAAGAAAGTCTTCTTGTTGTCCAGGTTTGAGACAAGATCATTGAAGATCATCAGAGAAAAATTATATTTTCTAGCAGTAGATAAACAAACCAAAGCATATGCAATGGGACTGCTAAATTGGCTCTAACCAGTAGTTTTCTTTGAAATACAGTGCATCAGGGTATGAACAAAGAACCTCCATTGGGATGAAAATTTAGCTTTGAAAAACTTGAAAATTCCCATTTGGCCTTCATACCCCATTCTTGTAAGAGTTGAGAATAATTCCTCATTAGGAATAAAGGTTATACCTGCAACATCGTCTAGACAGAGACAGATGCGTATCACCTCTTCAGTAACTGTTAGGGGTTTTTCACACACCCTTGTCTTGATCATTTGGACACCATCTTCAGTAACGATGGTGGCATTGGCCCATAATTGCCTCTTATGCTCTATGAAGATGGTAGGAGACACAGTGAGAGCATGAGCGATGTGGCTGGACTTCAGAAAGTCGACTATCTGGTGAAAACCTTCAGCTTGTTTCGACTTTTGGAGCATCGTGATTTCATTGTGCTCGTCAATGAAAGCCATGGATGCCATTGAACTTGAGTGTTCTTGCCTGAAAACTTGGTACTTGAGAGGAAAGGGTTAGAGCTCAAGTGAACAATATGCAAAGAGTCGTTATGAACTTTTTAGGCGGGCAAAGGGTATTTATAGTATTCGGATTAAAAGCAGTATTAACCTTAAAAAAATAGTGAAAGCAGTATTAACAGTGAGCAGTATTAACCACTAGCAGTATTAACTGAGAGCAGTATTAACCACTTGCAGTATTAACTGAGAGCAGTATTAACCACTAGCAGTATTAACTAACTAGCAGTATTAACTGAGAGCAGTATTAACTACTAGCAATATTAACTGAGAGCAGTATTAACCACTAGCAGTATTAACTAACTAGCAGTATTAACTGAGAGCAGTATTAACTACTAGCAGTATTAACTGAGAGCAGTATTAACCACTAGCAGTATTAACTAACTAGCAGTATTAACTGAGAGCAGTATTAACTACTAGCAGTATTAACTGTGCACTGGCAGTATTAATACTGTACTGGCAGTACTAATACTGTACTGGCAGTATTAACCATACTTACACTTTTAAGCTTGTGAAAAACTGAGTACTGCTATACATTTCCTGAGAAAGAAAGTTAGTAACACCAAGAATAAACTATATACAGGTAGTGAACCACTTTTAGGAAGGGGCTTATTCAGAGTTGATCATTCCCACACTTGTTACCAAGAAAGTGAATCTACCCACATCAAAGGCTTTGGTGAATAGATCAACAAACTGGTTATCAGTATGAACTTTTACAACTTGAATAAGTTTCTTTTCATTGCAGTCTCTTATAAAGTGATACCTGATCTCAATGTGCTTTGTCTTTGAGTGCTTGACAGGATTGTTAACAATGCTAATAGCACTACTATTATCAATAAAGATTGGAGTGTGTAGAAAGGTTACCCCATAGTCCAATATTTGATTCTGAATCCATAAGACTTGAGAACAACAACTTGCAACTGTTATGTACTCTGCTTCTGTTGTAGATGTGGACACTGTGGTTTGTTTCTTGCACTACCATGAAACTAGTCTTGCACCCAAAAACTGGCATCCTCCAGAAGTAGATTTTCTGTCCAAGTTTGCTCCACCTAGGTCACTGTCTAGTATGCAAGTAGGTCAAATGATGAGTCATGAGGATACCAAAGTCCCAATCTAGGTTGCCCTTTGAGATATCTGAATATCCTCTTAACAGCTTGATAGTGTGATTGCTTTGGCCTAACTTGAAATCTTGCACACACACAGGCTGGAAACATTATATCTGGCCTAGAGGCTGTAAGGTACATGAGAGAGCCAATCATGGATCTATAGTGATGCACATCCATATCCTCCCCCTCAAGATCTGCTGTTATCTGCTTGTGTGTCTCCATAGGTGTGTTGGCAGACTTTGAATCTGAGAAACCAAACTTGGTTAGAATGTCCTGCACATACTTGGACTAAATACCATCTGACTTCTGTTGGACTTGGAGTCCAAGGAAAAAGGTAAGTTCCCCCATGGAACTCATTTTGAATCTTTGATGCATTAGTTCCTCAAACTCCCTGCACATACTTTCTCTTGTGGATCCAAAGATGATATCATCCACATAGATTTGGACCAACAAGATGTCCTTCTTCTTTCTCTTAATGAACAGAGTCTTATCAATGACTTCTCTTTCAAAGCCATTTTCCAATAGATAGGATGACAGAGTGTCATACCATGCTCTTGGTGCTTGATGCAGTCCATAAAGTGTTTTCTTCAGTTTGTATACTCTGTCTGGATAGCTTGGGTTTTCAAACCCTGGTGGTTGACAGACATATACTTCTTCTTCAATTGAGCCATATAGAAATGCACTTTTTACATCCATTTGGTAGACTTTGAACTTCATATAAGAAGCATAGGCCAGGAACAATCTGATTGCTTCTATCCTAGCCACTGGTGCAAATACTTCTTCATAATCTATTCCTTCTTCTTGTGTATACCCTTGTGCTACCAATCTTGCTTTGTTCTTTATTACTATCCCTCTTTCATCGCTCTTATTCCTGAAGACCCATTTTGTGCCTATAGCTCTTTGACCTTTAGGAAGGTCTACTAGATCCCAAACATCTTGCAGCTTGAATTGTAGCAGTTCTTCTTGCATGGCTTCTATCCAACTGGACTCTTTCATAGCATCACAAGCCTTTTTAGGCTCAAGCTGGGATAGAAAGCAAGAAAGTACGGTATGTTGTTGGTCTTGCATATCTTGCAGCCTGCTTTGATTTCTAGTCATCATAGGAGAAGATATATCTCCTATTACCAGCTGAGGAGGGTGATTCTTTTGTGTTCTTGTGTGATGGCTAGGTTCTTCATTGAGTCCCACCTCTAGATTGGAGTCATTCAACTCAACTGAGGTGATTTCAGCAGCTCCTTCAGGTTCTTTATGTGCTTGACTCTCCTCATCTCTTCTTTCTTCTTCACTCTGATTTAGTTCAGTAGATGGCTCCTTTTCACAGTCTTCAACATGATCCACTTTAGGTATGGGAAAAATCACAGACTGAGATATACTTTCTTGAACTTGTGTAGTCCCTGATCCTCCACTTCCTGAACCTGCATACTCATTACTACTGAAACCAAAGGAGTTAGTTAGTGAATCAATGTCAAACAGCCACTGAGGACTAGACCCAATAGGATTTGGTGTGTTCTCATTGCATTTGACATTGTCACTTTCTTCAATTATTCTAGAAGAAGAATTAAAAACTCTGTAGGCCTTACTCTGAGATGAGTAACCAACAAGAAATCCATCATCCGCCTTGCTATCAAACTTACCTAAGTGAGATTTGGTATTGAGAATTGTACAAGGACACCCAAAAGGTTTGAAAAATCCAATAAAGGGTTTTCTTTTATTTAAAAGCTCATATGGGGTCTTGTTCTTTGGTTTGACTACTAGTACTCTGTTTTGGACATAACAGGCAGTATTAACTGCTTCAACCCAGAAAGTAATTGGCAGTTTAGAGTCAGCCAACAGAGATCTAGCAGCCTCTATTAGTGTCCTATTCCTTCTCTCAGCAACTCCATTTTGTTGTGGAGTCCTAGGAGCACTATATTGTCTCTCAATGCCTTTTTCTTCACAAAAGTTGTTTAGATCAAGATTTTTAAATTCAGTTCCATTGTCTGATCTAATGACTTTTACTTTTTGATTAGTTTGGTTTTCAATTCTTAGAATAAAGGATTTGATCAGTTCACTTGTCTCATCCTTTGTCCTTAGAAAATATACCCAAGTAAATCTAGAGTAATCATCAACAATAACTAGGCAATATGATTTCTTCCCTATGCTCATCACATTTGTAGGGCCAAACAGATCCATATGTAATAACTGGAGGCAAGAAGAAATTAAATTTAACTCTTTGGTCTTATGAGAAGTTTTGTGCTGTTTGCCTTTAAGACAAGCAACACAATGATCATCACATGAAAAGACTTTTGATGGTAAACCTCTTACAAGGTTGTTTTTAACAAGTTTGTTCATTGTCTTGAAATTCATGTGACACATCCTTCTGTGCCAAAGAGAGGATTCATCCACAGAAGCTTTTGAAACAAGACAGTTCAGGGATGAATCACTTGAAACATTTTCCATATCTAGACAATACACATTGTCCTTTCTTGGAGTTCTAAGTAGTATCATGCTTTCATCAACTACCTTGAACCCTGGAGCAAGGATCATACATTCTGTACTTGTAAATAATATACTATGTTGTTTGTCACAAACCTGTGATACACTTAACAGGTTGTACTTTAACTGATCAACATAGTAGACATCCTCAAATGTCATCTTACCTTTTGTGACATTACCTTTTCCACTTATTTTTCCACCTACAAGATTGTCTCCAAATGCAACATGTCCTCCATTGATATGCTTGAAATCCTGAAGGTATGACATGTTGCCTGTCATGTGCCTAGAGCAACCACTATCCACATGCCAGATGCTCTTCCTCTTGAGCTGTTGGTTGCTCTCAGAGGGGATATTAGACACCTCTGCCATAAGGGCTTGATTCTGAATGGCTTCCTCAGCTTGTTCACTCCAGTCAAACCCCATTCCTTGTTGAGAAACAAGGGCTTGAGCAGAGTTCTTGTTTTGATTGAATCCACCATTCTGGGCTTGTTGGTGGTTGTTATTTGGCACACCACTTCTGCACTCTCTAGCAAAGTGTCCCTTCATGTGGCACTTATAGCATTCCACCTTTGTCTTGTCAAAACCAGCACCATATTCTCTTCTTTGAGAGAAGTTGTTCCTTCCAGTTCTTTTAATAAACTTCTTCACCCTCATAGATAACATGGCCATCTGCCATTTAATGTCCATCTCCTCCAAGTCATCAGGGTGAATTTGTTCCAGATCATCATTAATCAAAGAGTTGTTTCTATGACTTGATAAAAAGGCTTCAAAACTGTTTCAGTGCCTTTTTCTGAATTCACACCACTAGCAGCACTAACTGCTTCAGGGTTGGCTGTAGTATCAGCAGATGCTGATAGAAGTGCTGCATTATGAATATACCCAGTGGGCTTCTTCTTGGCTTCTACCTCAGATTCAAATACTCTTAGATCATTATACAAATCATCTAGTTCCTTCTCCTCCAGATTGTCACTCTGTCTATATGAGACAGTGTACATAGTCCATTCATCCCCAAGAGATCTGAGGAACTTCCTGTTGATATCATCTTGCTCCATCTTCACTCCAACAGTAGCGAGTTCACCAATAAGCTTGTTGAACCTGTCAAAAGTTTGAGTCATTGACTCATTCTTTGAAGAAGTGAAGTTCTCATACTGCTGCTTCAGAACATCCCATTGATTTCTTTTGATGCTCTTAGTTCCAGCAAATCTTTTCTCTAGAGTATTCCAGAGAATCTAAGCATCAGTGTAGTTGCAAAATTGATGCTGATATTCATTGGGGATGGCCAAGAGCAGAGTGCTTAAGGCCTTCATCTCTGTCTGTCTGATCTTCCTCTCACCATCTGTCTTTGGTGGAGGTCTTTTCCCATCTGGTCCAATCTTTCCTGCTTCAGAGGGTCAATTCTCAATGATGTCCCACATTGAGTAGTTTGTGAGAAGAATGTATTGCCTGATTCTGATCTTCCACATGTTAAACTCACTGGGTTTGAGCATTGGGACCTTAGAAACAAGAGTACTGTATGATTCTGCAAAGTTTTCCATGATGAATGAATAGATGTTTCTGAGAGAACAGGCTCTGATACCACTTGTCAGGATCGAATTCTCAACAAGAATTATAAATACTCAGAAACAATATCAAAGAAGTTTGCGGAATAACACTTTGATATTTAATGAAACAGTAAACAAACAGTAAATCTGATGAACAACTTGTAAACTTGTATTGAATGGTTGAAGTTACAAGATTACACACACAACCTCAATCTTGAAGAACAAGCTCTTTCAAGACGAATTCTACTTCTCTAGAATTAGGAACTATGCCTTGAGGTTGATACTCTCTAAAACAAAAACTTAGAATAATTAATTATAATTAAAAATACTCTATCAATTCTATACATATACTGAACAAAAGATAATTACAATTAATAAAATATCTTTAGAATATCTTCCATGAATATCTTCATTGTATCCAGCTGTCATTCTTGTTAATCGGATCTTCATCTCATAAGCAGCACTAATCAAGATCAGCAGTATTAATCTCTTAGCAGTACTAATCTTGAAGAGCAGCATTAATCATGTTCTGGCAGCATTAACTCAGAAGTACTAATTTTTGAGCTAGCAACATTAACTATACTTAGCATTTCTTCATTTCCCAACAGAGGGATAGAGAGGGAGGGAGGTCGAAGGAAGGGGAGGGGGAAGAGGAGGGGTGGGTCGGTGGTGATGGAAAAGTGAGAGAATGAGGGGGTTAGGGAATTTAGTGGGTGAAAAAAAATTGGAAGATAGAAAGATAAATGGATTTCTTGAAGATGTCGGCCAACTCAAAACAAAGTTGTTTTTTTTTTTAATTATGAACAGTACTTCGGCCGATGAACAGTATTGGTAGCCGTTTTTTTATAATGAACAGTACTTCGGCCGATGAACAGTATTGGTAGCCGATTTTTTTTAATAATGAACAGTACTTCGGCCGATGAACAGTATCGGTAGCCATTTTTTTTTACTTCGGCGGCCGATGAACAATATCGATAGCCGATTTTTTTTTAAATAATGAAACAACATTTAAAGATCGATATTTAACATACCGATTTCTCCAATTAGAAATTTGAACCGAGCTTCGTCGAGAGGCTTGGTGAAGAGATCCGCCAATTGAAGGTCGGTAGGGATGAAGTGAAGTTTGACATCACCTTTGGAGATGTGATCCCGGATGAAATGATACCGGATGTCGATGTGCTTGGAACGAGAATGCAACACCGGATTGTTGGTGATGGCGATGGCACTTGAGTTGTCACACAGAATCGGGATGTGGGAGAACAGCTGATTGTAGTCTCTCAATTGGTTCTTCATCCAAAGGATTTGAGCACAACAACTTCCAGCAGATACATACTCACCCTCAGCAGTAAAAGTGGAGACTGAGTTCTGCTTCTTGCTGGACCAACTAACAAGCTTGCCACCAAGGAGTTGACAGCTGCCAGTGGTGCTCTTCCTATCAATCTTAGATCCTGTAAAGTCAGAATCTGAATACCCCATTAGATCAAAACCTGAGTCTTTGGGATACCAAAGACCCAGATTCATGGTATCTTTCAGATACCGAAAAATGCGTTTAACCGCAGCCAAATGAGATTCTTTTGGATTGGCTTGGTAATGCGCACACATGCAAGTAGCAAACATAATGTCTGGTCTACTGGCAATAAGATAGAGAAGGGAGCCGATCATGCCTCGGTAGCTGGTGATATCCACAATACACCATTCGGACCAGCATGGAGTTTCAAAGGTGGTGCCATAGGAGTTTTCATGGGGGAGGAGTTTTCAAAATTGAACTTTTTCAGAAGGTCACGAATGTATTTACTTTGATTTATAAAGATTCCTTCTGAAGATTGTTTAACTTGAAGTCCTAAGAAAAAGGTAAGCTCCCCCATCATACTCATCTCATATTGGCTTTTCATGAGAGAGGCAAACTCATCACATAGTGACTCATCGGTGGCACCAAAAATGACGTCATCCACATAAATTTGAACAAGAATAAGATTACCTGAGGTTTGCTTGATGAATAGAGTGTTGTCAATTTGACCTCTTGAATACTTGTTCTTCAGGAGAAAGTCAGCCAGAGTGTCGTACTAGGCATGAGGAGCCTGCTTTAGACCATAGAGAGCTTTGTCTAACCTGTACACATAGTCAGGATGGACTAGATCTTCAAAGCCAGGTGGCTGTTTCACATAGACTTCTTCAGCTAGCTCCCCATTCAGAAAGACACTCTTGACATCCATTTGGAAGACTATGAAGTTCTTGTAGGCAACATGAGCAAGGAAGAATCTGATGGCTTTAAGTCTTGCAACTGGAAGAAATGTTTCATCATAGTCAATTCCTTCCTCTTTCCTATAGCCTTGTGCAACCAGACGGACCTTGTTTCTGATCACCGTGCCTTCTTCATCCATTTTGTTCCGAAAGACCCACTTGGTTCCTATGATGGTTTTTCTGGAAGGACGAGGAACCAATCTCCAGACTTTGTTCCTTTAGAACTGAGAAAGTTCGTCTTGCATGGCAGTAATCCAACACGGATCAGCTAGAGCTTCGTCAACTTTCTTTGGTTCAATGAGGGAAAGGAAGTTCACATAGAGACAAATGTTTTCAATACCTCTTCTGGTCTGAACACCAACTTATTGATCACCGATGATTTGATCAATAGGGTGATCTTTTGTCCACTTTAAGGCTGGAGGTAAAGGAGGAGGGTAAGAAATTTGTAGAGGAGAGTTGGAAGGGATATTTTCAGGAGAGATGGAGGGAAGATCGACAGGTATAGGTGAGGAATGAATGTCAGATTAATAGACTGGGATGATTTGAAGTGTATTTTGAGGTTGAGTAGGCTGAGGATCATCCTCTTGATGAGAGGAGGGGTTGTGAGATGTAGAAGGATCATTGTTTTGGTAGAGAGAAGTGGGAACTGTATAGGGAATGTCTGATGATGTTGGAAGAGGACCATCACCAACACAAGAAGATATCCAACGGTTCAATTCTTCATCATCACAAGAGAGTGATGATATCTTGAAGTCATCAAAATTGACATGGATGGACTCATCAATACACTTCCTTCTGAGGTTGTAGACTCTGAAGGCTTTGGAAGTGAGAGAATATCCCACAAAGATTCCTTCATCAGCTTTGGGATCAAATTTTCTCTATCGTTGAGAATGTAATACACACACCCAAAGACATGAAGGAAGCCGATGTTAGGTTTTCTACCATAAAAGACTTCATAAGGAGTCTTATTGTGTCTTTTCACAATGATGGACCTATTTTGGGTAAAGCATGCAGTATTGATTGCTTCGGCCCAAAAATATGTAGGAAGGTGAGATTCACTCAGCATGGATCGGGCAGCTTCACATAGCGTTCTGTTCTTTCTCTCCACTACACCGTTCTGTTGTGGAGTTCTGACGGCAGAGAAGTTCTGAGAGATGCCCTTTTCATTGAAAAAGTCATCCAACATACTATTCTTGAATTTTGTTCCATTGTCACTTCTTACAGATCTTACCAGCTGCCCATTCAGCACTTCAGACTTCTTGATGAACTTTATAATTTCTTCAGTGGTGTCACTCTTATACCTGAGAAAAAATACCCAAGTGTAACGAGTGTATTCATCAATAATAACAAGAATGTACCTTCTACCACCAAGGCTTGGGGTACTGACTGGTCCACATAAATCCATGTGGAGCATCTGAAGAGGTTGAGAGATGGAGAAGCATTGCTTAGACTTGAAGGAAGATTTTGTGAGTTTCCCTTTCTCACATGCAGCACACAACTTTTCTTTCACGAAGGATAACTTTGGCATGCCCATAACAAGCTCTTGGTTTGAAAGGATATTCAAAGTTTTGAAGTTGAGGTGAGAGAGACGCTTGTGCCAGAGCCAACATCTTTTTGCAGAATTTTCAGAGACAAAACAGATGTTTGTTCCGAAGGATGAACTATGTCCCATGTCTATGACATAGACATTTTCTTTGCGGTATCCAGAGAGTACGGTTTCCATCTTTTTGTTGAAAATGATGCATGAAGATAATTCAAACATCACTTTGAACCCCAGATCACACAACTGACTTATTCTTAGGAGATTGTGCATCAAGCCTTCAACATAAACTACTTTATTAAAGGTGATGGAACCATTTGAGAGTGTTCCATAACCTTTAGTACTTCCTCTAGAGTTATCACCAAAGGTGACAGAAGGACCTTTGGTAGGCACGAAGTTAACAAGAAGGGATTTGTTGCCGGTCATATGTCTTGAGCACCCGCTGTCGAGATACCGGATTTGTTGGTGCCCTAGACACTGCAATCATAAGGAAATCAGTTCTTTAGTACCCATTTGGAAATGGGTCCTTTTGAGTTAGAAGAAGAGGAAGAATCCTTGGAAGCATTTTTATCAAATCTTTCCATAGGACAATCCTTAGCAAGGTGAAAGGTATTACCACAGTTATAACATTTTCTATAGATAAAAAGCTTTTTGGAGCTTTGATCAGCTTCCTTGTGATGACTGGTCACATTGACTTTCATGGCCTTTGAGGATAGAGAAGTGTCAAGAGGCTTAGGACCCAAGATACCTTTACCAGAGTTAGTTGAAGGAATAGAAGATGGTGTCTTGGAATTATGCTTTTTCAACATCACTGGTCTTGGGATAGGAAGAGAAGAAGATTTCTTTGAGTTTTTCTTGGGAAATTTCTTTTTGGGAGGAATATCGGCAACCGATTTTCCTTTTTCGGAGGAAGAGAATTTATTTGAAGAAGGCTGAGGAACTTTGGAAGGTTTGGGTTTAGAAGAGGAAGGCTCATTTATTTTTAAGGAGGACATAGACTCAAGAATGGGTTTAGGAGAGTCTTTTGAGTCTTGGGATTCCTCATTTTCATGAGGAGAGTCAATGTTCTTAGATTTGATGAACATTCCAAACTTGAGATCTTTAGAGAGGTCAGAAGAGTCAAAAGGTTCAGAGTTGTCATAGTTCTCTTCAGAAGATTCATAGAATGAGGGAAGAGAGAAAGGAGCATGGGTGTCAGAAGGAGGTTCAAGGTCAGATTTCCCAAAGCCTAGTCCAGATCAGTCATCACAAGGTATTTGATCCTGGAAAATCCTTTCTAAGTTTTTGGAGGAACTTGTCCACCTTTTCACAATTTCTTGCTCCTTTTTAGACCTTTTAAGAAGTTTATTTTTCTCTTTGGCAAGAGTGAAATTTATGGTTTTAAAATCTTCAAGCTCAGCCTTGATTTTGTCAAAATGTTTTAACTGATAAAGACAAATTTGCAGTTGAGAAGAAAGAGATTTTATCTGAGCATTTGCCTTTTTCTTTGCGTCTTTGGCTTCATAGAAGTCAATGGTCAAAAAGTCAAAAGCTTCAATTTTCTCAGCATCAGATAGAGAAAAGAATGGATGTACCTGATTAGAAGAGGTGGAGCTCTCAACAGTAACAAGAGCCATAGAGGTGGAAGAAGTTTCACAGTCATCAACATCATCTAGTTTAGCCATGAAACAAAGGTTGGTCATTTCCTTGTCAGTTTCGGAAGTTGGTTCATCTGCCCAATCATGAGATTCAACAAGAAGACCTTTTCCTTTGTTGGCTAGAAAAGCATTTCTTTCCTTCTCTCTTTTGTATTTCGCCTTGTACTTTTCAACACGGTCAGAGTTTGAAGGAACAGACGAGTTTGACTTTTGAAAAGAAGGTTTGTAGGAATCAAACTTGGTTCTGACAGACCTAGAGGAGGTACGGTTAGAGGAGGACAGTCTAGATTTATCAGAGGACCTGCTTCTTCATTCAGAAGCAAAGTGTCCCTTCCTCCCACACTTGTAGCATTCCTCATTAGATTTGTTAGTGGGAGTGTCTTTGGAAAGAGTAGAAGATGTTTTTCTTGAAAACCTGGATTTTCCAGAAGAAAAACGAGGTTTGCCTTTTGAAAAACCTGCCAGCATGGCAACACCATCTGACAGCTGAGCTACAGAGGTCTCCTCTCTTTCATCATCAGCCTCACTAAGATAGGCTTCTGAAGGGTCATTGGGGTCCTCTTGACTATTTGTTGTCAGAATCAGAGGGATAGGTGATCCTAGAAACACACACAATATTTTTAGAAGAATCACTGACAAGAGCTAGAGAAGAGCCTTTGATGTCTTTTGTGATAGACTTCCTAAGCAGTTTAGTCTGCTCATAGTTAAATAGAATGCCATACAAGGCAGTGAGAGGCATGGAGTCAAGATCCTTTGTAGATTTGATACAAGTACATATGTTTTCCTAAAACTCAGGAAGACAATCCATAAACTTGCACAAAACTTCCTCATTATCATAGATGCGACCCACAAGTTTAAGATCATTGAGAAGACTGTTAAAAATATTGTAGTAGTCTGAGAAAGATTCACCCTTTTCATGAAAAAAGAGTTCATACCTTCTTACAAGAGCAATCTTTCTGCTCTTTTTCACCTCAGAGGTACCTTCATAGAGAACACACAGAGTGGACCACATTTCTTTAGCAGTTGAAAAGTTGACAAGGGAGTGGTAGACCTCATCAGGCAGAGAAAGGGCAATGATGGCTCTGACTTTAGTATCAAGAGCTATAAGACGTCTTTCCTCATCATTATATTTACTGGGATCCTTTACAATGTATCTCCCATTTGCTGGAGTTCTTTCTTCCTCAGAAGAGTCCTCATCAACATTTCCCTTATCTGCCTTTTTGGCATTGTACCAGTCCCAAACCCTAGGAATAAAAGGACCTTCATGTAAGATAGTAGGATATCTGCTGTCAACTCCTTCTAAGAAGAGTATCATACGACTTTTCCACAAGAAGAAGTTATTGAGGTTAAACTTTGGTGGTTTGGCTATAGAGCCATTGTCGTATGAAACAACAGTGGTGTTTTGAGAAGAAGTATTGTTTAAAGAAGAAGAATAAGAAGAAGAGGCTGCCATTGCGGATCTTAGTTTATTGAGTTAAACTAAACCGCTCTGATACCACTTGTTGGTCCCAAATAACAATAAGTAAATAAGAAAAGTATTGTAGAGGGGGGGGGGGGGTTGAATACAATACACACAGTTTTCACTTAATTTAATTCTTATTGATTTGAAATCAAGAATTACACATAGAAAACTTTTGATTGTTGCGGAAGAGAACAGATGAATCTGCTCAAACAATCTAACACTAAGAGAAATGAAGAACAATTGTAAAACACTTAGAAAACAATAAGAACTTTGTAGAGAGGAGAAAGCCAGTCACTTAGAGAACTTGAAGGTTGTAAAACTGGTGATCATGCATGTTGAACCATCCTCCATATTTATAGTGCCGCATGCATTAAATGCAAATGACACTTGTCATCTTGGTATTGGATACCAAATATCTTCTTGCAAAAGCAATAAGATCTTGATGTGAAGCAAAGTAGACTACATATCCTTTTTCTGATATTTTGGAGAAGGTCACCATTAATGCAAGATATCACAAATATACTTCGTCAGAAAAGTACAATGTCTAAGAGAGATCTTCGTGCTTTGAAGATTAAGAGTCTTCGGATCCTGAAGATTGAGAAATCTTCGGCTTACGAAGAGGTCTTCGGCTTTTGAAGACTGAGAGGTCTTCGGCTTCTGAAGACTTGAGATCGGCACCATCCTGGCCAATGGTGTTGATCAAATAGGCATACTTGGCTTTAGGCTGAGGAGTCTATCTTTAATCCGCTTTGAGAGATATTCTCCTTCTTTGTCTTCTTCGGCTGATCTTCGACTTCACCGAACATTTGTATAGAAACCAAGCTGCTAAAAGAACCTTAAAATATTCTAAGTATGATGATATAAAATGGAAGATCGGGAGGTCATCTTCAAATCTTCAGATGACCCAACACACGACATTACAACCTCAAACCATATAACATGCCTTTATTGCCTACTCCATCGAGTTACACCTCAAGGATTTATGGGACTTTATTGCCTACCCCATCTAGACGAGTTACACCTCAAGGAATTCTATGTCCTTTATTGCCTACTCGCTAGTGACCCAAGGTGGCCAATCAATGTGAACATAAATCTGTACGGTCTAAATCCTCGTGCACAAGGAGATAGACATCAAAATTCCACAATACGATCATATGCGAGTTTAGATAATCACACCAATGCATATTACATTATCAATCCCAAGCGCATCATATTTGTCATACAAAGTTCACAAGCTCATGTCATTGCACATTCCATGTTCATATCAAACTTAACATGCTTCCAATTCCAAGCAAGTCATTAAAGTAGCTTGATAATAATAAGGTCTAGTTACAAATATGGTTCCCTTGAGTTTAACAACTTAGTTTATAAAATGAAGCATGACAAGAGTTCCTCATTTTCACATTTCCAACCTCTAATTCGTTGAGTTATAAATTTATACAAAGCTATTAATTGCAAATAATCAACAAATAAAACCCTTATTCAATCATAACTCATAAAACCCTAGATTTAGGTCAAAACCCCAAATAACCATAAAGTTTGTATTTAAAGCAAATAATAGCATTTAATGTGGTTTTGTAGGTTAAGAAACTCACTTAGAAGGTTTGAGATGAGAAAACCTAATTTGGAGAAAAACCCTAGAGATGTGGTTGACAAATTGAAGCTTCCAATAGAGTTAGGTACTTCCTTTGAGCTCTAGATCCCTTGAAGAACCATAAAGGTTACTAGGTTGTAGTTGGTATGACATTCAATGAGGAAAGAGGAGGGAAAAGGGAGGAGTTTACCTTATCCTTGAGAGAAAAACATCTCCTTCCAAAGTTCTCAAAATACCCAAATGAGCTCCCTAAAAACGAACAAGGCATTTAAATCCTCAGAGCCCGTCGGCGACCTTGCCATACGAGAGTGCCCATGGCATTCTCGCCAGGCACTCACGCAGAGGGTGTATCGCGGCCACATGCCATCCCGCGATTGTGACTCGCGAGTATGCTCATGGCAGTGTCATCGTGGCATACTCGCCCAACTTGTAATTTCCGGGGGTTTGGGCGTAATTGTGACGCGCAACAATGCCCTTGGGCATTGTCGTCGAGCATAGTCGCTTGGCACCCCCCGAGTCTCGAGGTTCCGAACTTGACCAATTTTGATCTCGATTCGACTTAGTCAACGAGAAAACTAAAGCATTAACATTTACACTCCTCCTTTTAATATCACTCTGATGTGCACTAACTATTAGTGCCATTATACTCTTTTATTTGTTATTAGTATAGCATTTTACCTTCCAAAACCCAACCTTTGAGTCATTTTAGTTACTTATTTTTCATTTTCTTGTTTCTTGGAGCTAAAGTTGTGAATGACTTGTTTTATTACATAAGATGACTAATATGGTATCTTTTGGGCAGGTTTATATAAGTGCAGTCCCATGCAACATTCCTGTAGCAGCCAAGTGATGGAGCTTAATGATCAAGCAAAGAGGAGCTTATTTTGGAAAGACTTTTGGGGTTGTATTTAATTTTTGGAAGCTTCTAGACTTATTTTATGGATGGTGTATTTAGATAAAACTCTAATCCTTATTATCTTTTGGTTATTAACTTTATGTACTTGTTAATGTACTTTTTAGCTTAAGCGCCAAGTTTTGTGCTTTTTGACCATTTTACCCTCCTTTCTATACTAGTATAAATAGAAGGAGTTGGTTGGTGTTTAAGAGATATAGAAAAATCAGTTTTCAAAGAGTTTGAATCACTCTTCGAGTCTTGAAATTAATATAAATCTTTTGAAGTTACTTTTGTTCTTACTCTTAGTTTACATTCTTGCTTTATTTATTTATTACGCTTTCTGTCTTTATATTTTTCTCTTTACGTTCAGTTATTTATTATTCCGTCATTTAAATTTATGCATTTACTTTTTGCTTTATGTCTTTACATTTTGTTATGAGTAACTAAATTTTATTAGCTCGGGTGTGAGACGGAAGGGTGATATTTTAAACCAAAGAAAAGTTGATATTGTTTCGCAATGACAATGTTCCATCATTTCATTTCAAGTTGTATAAAATTCAATGACATTTCTTGACGAATTGATCACTTGCTAAAGTGTTAAAGTGCGGTGGACTTAGAGATAAGTCACCTAAAGCACGTCAGTTTGAATGATATAAGTAGACTTGAGAGTCTCACCGATAAGGAGAGTTAACATTTATATTTTCCAAACTGATTTATTCTCGACAAGTTGATCACTAATCAAAAGTGTTAAAGTGTAGTGAACTTAGAGATAACCCACTTTGAACACGTCAACTTGAATGAGATGAGAATCGGCTCGAGAGAGCGGTTTTAATGCAAAGAGATTTGTACATCCATATATTTTGAGGACTTTATTCTACACTATAAATAGTTGGAGACTACACAGAGATGTGTTTAGTCGAATCTATACAGTAGTGTGAATATTGAAGTCCGAGATGAATACCCTCAAAATAGATGGTGGAACTAGTTATGGCCAACTCATGCTGTAACATGTCTGCAACATAAGTCTGCTGGAATTTGTGTTTAAGTCTCACCTAAAAAGTCTTACACCCGTGCTTGCTTTATTATTCTGTTAATCTAATCAAGTGACAAACCAAACCAAATCAAAGTCTTCAAAATCACCATCTGAAATCATTTCCTTCTTTTACTTTTTATTTAACTTTTACTACAATCCCTGAGGACGATATTCGGTATCTTACCATTTTATTACTTGAAAGATGATATTAGATCCCATTGTATACTTGCTTTGAGATTTAATTATCACATGTATGTAGGTGTGTAAAAAGCATTATCAAGTTTTTGGCGCCGCTGCCGAGGATTGGCAAGCTAAAAGTTTTAGAAAGTTTTGATTTTTCTACCACCGTTTGAATCACAACATTTTCTGGTGTATGCCAAGAGTACCACGTGGGGAGTTGTTCGAACTTGACCCAGACATTGAAAGAACATTCCGAATTAGAAGGAGGACACAAAGAATTTCATTAACTCTAGATCCTCCCATCATGGAGTTACCTCCACCAGGTTTTGAAAATAGGGGACCTAGACCACCACCGCTTTTAGAAAACCCACAAAGACCACCACCAATATTTCATGATGCACCTCCAATTTTTGGAAACCCACCTGAGCACCCTTTTCAATAAAATGCACTAAATCAATGGAACTATCATAATAATCACCATGTTGATGATGATGTAGAATCTCAAGGTACCAATGAACAAAGAAATGAAGTTCCGAACATAATTAATCTTGCAAATTTCAAAGAGGGAAAGATTATGGACTATGTTATCCCCAATTTTGAGCAATTAAACTCAGAAAATGTTAGACCTCATATGACAACCCTCCATTTTGAACTTAAACCCATAATGTTCCATATGTTACAAACAAATGGACAATTTACCGAAATGCCATCGGAGGATCCTCATTCTCATTTAAAATCTTTTTGGAGATCATCGATGCTTTTCTGATCCCCGGGGTATCTAACGATGCTCTGAAACTCACTTTATTTCCATTCTCTCTAAGGGACCGAGAAAAATCATGGTTTAATTCTTTGGCACCTGGTTCTGTACCATCATGGAGCAACATGGTAAAAGTTTTTTGCGAAAATATTTTCCACCTACCCATAATGATAAGTCCAAAAAAGAAATTTGCATGTTTAAATGTAACATCCGGAAATTTATAAGGTAAGTAATTCTCCTCTTTAATTGTTAAATTATGGACATCATTATCGCCGGTCACTCTCGCGGAGAATGTACCGTGAGTGGGGGGTTGCTCGCGATTGTGACTTGCGATAGTGGCACTGTCACTATCGCCGGGCACTCTTGCGCTGTTTGTACCACGGGTGTCTTGATGCCCTCGCGATTTACGGTGAGAAAGGGAAGAGGAGTAATCCTATCATCTCTTCTCTCAAAGCTCGGAAATTCATAGCGAAGGGTTACCCTTCGTACTTGGCTTATGTGGTGGACGCGAAGAAGGAGAAGAAGTCGGTAGAAGATGTGAAGGTTGTGCAAGATTACCCAGACGTCTTTCCGGAAGACTTACCCGGGTTACCGTCGGAACGGCAAGTGGAGTTCCAAATTGATCTCACTCCGGGAGCGGCTCCGATATCTCGTGCTCCTTATCGTTTGGCACCGACGGAAATGAAGGAGATGATGACGCAACTACAAGAGTTGTTGGAGAAGGGTTTCATCCGACCGAGTTCGTCACCTTAGGGAGCACCGATTTTGTTCGTGAAGAAGAAGGATGGATCCATGCGGATGTGTATCGACTATCGAGAGTTGAACAAAGTCAGGGTGAAGAATAAGTATCCTCTACCTCGCATCGACGATCTTTTTGATCAACTCCAGGGTGCGGGATGCTTCTCAAAGATAGATCTTAGGTCCGGGTACCATCAAGTGAGAGTGAAGAAAGAAGATATTCCGAAGACGGCTTTCCGAACACGATACGGTCATTATGAGTTTTTGGTGATGCCTTTCGGCTTAACCAATGCTCCGGCCATATTTATGGATTTAATTAACCGTGTGTGTCGCCCATTCTTGGATAAATCCGTGATCGTCTTCATCGATGACATTTTAATATATTCCAAGGACGAGTCCGAGCATGGGAAACACTTACGGGAAGTGTTAGAAGTTCTAAAAATTGTTTGCGAAATTCTCAAAGTGTGGATTCTGGCTCCAAGAGGTGCAATTCTTGGGGCATGTGGTATCAAAGGACGGAGTAAAGGTGGACCCGGCAAAGATCGAGGCAATGATGAGTTGGGAGCCTCCAACAAGTCCGACAGAGATTCGAAGTTTCTTGGGTTTGGCGGGTTACTATCGGCGTTTCATTCAAGACTTTTCCAAGATAGCTACCCCGCTCACTTCACTTACAAGGAAGAACGTCAAATTTCTTTGGACCGATGCACAAGAGCAAGCCTTTCAAACGCTCAAGAGGAAGTTGTGCGAAGCTCCGATCTTATCCTTACCCGAAGGATCGGAAGACTTTATGGTGTATAGTGACGCTTCCAAGATGGGGCTTGGGTGCGTACTAATGCAAAGGGGAAAGTAATAGCATATGCGTCGCGACTATTAAAGGATCATGAGAAGAATTATCCGACTCATGACTTGGAGTTTGCGGCGGTAGTTTTCGCGTTAAAGTTGTGGCGACATTACTTGTATGGGACAAAGTGTACTCTCTTCACGGATCACAAGAGTCTCAAATACATCTTCAATCAAAAGGAACTTAACATGTGGCAAAGGAGATGGCTTAAGCTTTTGAAGGATTACGATTGTGATCTACTCTACCATCCCGGAAAGGCCAATGTGGTGGCGGATGCATTGAGCCAAAGGAGTTATGATGGTGGTGTCAAGATGTCCCTTACAAGGATCGATGTGGTATCGAGTTTGGTAGAAAGCATCAAGACGTGTAAAGTGGAAGCACTCAAGGAGGAAAATCTCAAGTCCAAGATTATGGTGAAACAAAGTAAACTTTTGACGGAAGACGGTCGTGGACTTAAGCTCTTTCCAGGACGGATTTGCGTGCCGAAGTTGGGAGGAAATCGGGAGTTGCTTCTCGAATAAGCGCACAAGTCGAAGTATTTCATACATCCCGGTAGCACCAAAATGTATCGGGACTTGAAATTGAATTATTGGTGGCCGGTGATGAAGTTGGATGTGGCCAATTACGTGGAGAGGTGTGTCACGTGTCTCTAAGTCAAAGCGGAGCATCAAAGACCGTATGGAAGCTTGCAACCGTTGTCCATTCACGAGTGGAAATGGGACAACATCACCATGGATTTTGTGACGAAACTACCGAAGACCTTGCGCTGTCACGACACGATTTGGGTGATTGTGGATCGGCTAACCAAGAGTGCACATTTTCTTGCGATGCGGGAGACTTTGCCAATGGAGAAACTGGCAAAACTTTATATTGATGAGGTGGTGTCGAGGCACGGAGTTCTGCAATCTATCGTGTCGGATCGGGACAGTCGATTTACTTCGAACTTTTGGGCTAGCTTGCAGAAGGAGTTGGGTACTAGACTGAATTTGAGCACGGCGTATCATCCTCAAACGGATGGTCAAAGCGAGAGGACGATCTAGACGCTAGAGGATATGTTGAGGTCGTGTATAATAGACTTTGGGGGAAGCTGGGATTCACACCTACCTTTGGTAGAGTTCTTATACAACAACAGTTACCATTCTAGTATCGGAATGGCACTGTTCGAGGCATTGTATGGATGGAAGTGCAGAACCCCGGTGTGTTGGCTAGAAGCGGGCGAGAAGCATTTCGCCGGACCGGAAATAGTTCATGAGACGGCGGACAAAGTGAAAGAAATTCGGGAAAGGCTAAAGGCGGCACAAGACCGACAGAAAAGTTATGCGGACAAGAAAAGAAGGTCGGTCGAGTTTCAAGTGGGCGACCGTGTCATGTTGAAAGTATCTCCATGGAAGGGGATCATTCGGTTTGGGAAGCGTGGGAAGCTTAGTCCTCGTTTCCTTGGACCCTTCGTCATTTTGGAGAAAGTTGGGTTACAAGCCTACCGGTTGGATTTACCACCGGAAATGGATGGAATACATCTTACGTTCCACGTGTGTTACCTTCGAAAGTGTCTAGCCGAAGAGGAAAGTGTGATTCCTTTCACAGAGATTCGGGTGGACAATGGGAATCGTTGTGTGGAAGAACCGGAAGCAATATTAGTGTTGAAAGTGAATAAGTTGCGCCATAAAGATGTGGTTATGGTTAAAGTCCAATGGAAACACCATCGGGGTGCTAACATTACTTGGGAGTCTGAAGATGATATGAAGAAGCGGTACCCTCACTTGTTTAGTTAGGATGAGATTTCGGGGATGAAATCTCAATTAAGTGGGGAGGATTGTAACATCCGGAAATTTATAAGGTAAGTAATTATCCTCTTTAATTGTTAAATTATGGATATTTGAGAATATGAGTCTTTATATGCATTTGATGGTTGTTGTTGTATTAAAATGTTGCATGAATTGATTTACCATCTTAATCGTTTAAACCTCACGCTCGTAATCGACTTAGACTGAACTTTTGGGCTGAGGTAAGTGTGGCGCGAGAGTGCCACACGATAGTGACATGGTCACTATCGCCGGTCACTCTCGCGGAGAATGTACTGTGAGTGGGGAGTGGCTCGCGATTGTGACTTGCGATAGTGGCACTATCACTATCGCCGGGCACTCTCGCGCGGTTTGTACCGCGGGTGTCTTGATGCCCTCGCGATTGTGACTCGCGATAGTGACATTGTCACTATCGCCGGGCACTCTCGCCGTCGGGGTGCAGGGTCATTTAATGAGCTCTTATTAGATTTCAACCTTATTTGTTTCCAACCCTCTCTTTCATTTGCGATTTTTGGAGCTCCCAAGTCAGCCCCATCTCTTCCAAACCCTAACCCTCTTTAATACCAACCATCTTGGTAGTTGGGGTTGTTGATTTGCATTGATTGTCTTCAAAGGAAACATTCTCTAGGGTTTCACAAGTCTTCAACACTCATCATCCTCAAGTCTCATCTTCAACTTCTAGGGTTTCCATATTTTCTAGGTTTTTGGCTCAAAAACCTAGATTGTGAGTTTACTAAACCTTTGTTAAAACTAGATACACATCATAATCTTCTATTTGTTATCCTTGTTATATATTAGCTCTAAATATTGTTTCTCTAAGTTCAAGTACTTGAGATTTCCTTATGAAGATAGGTTGGAAATGTGTTTATATGTGATATGCCATGATTTGCTTTAAATGTTCAAGTATTTGGGGTTTTTCTTCATGTATACCAACTATGAGTATTTTGACTTGATTTGGGTATATATGTTTTAGTGGATGATGATTTCTACTTGGAATGCCTTCTTGGTGGTATTTTACCTACATATTGATTATGTTGAAATTTGGGTCTTATGTTGGACTTACATAATTAGGATGGTGATATAATACCCATGGTTGGTATTGAATTATATATGGTTGAGATATACCTCACAAACCTCCTATATGTTTTATGTTGGACGAACCAAGTCAGTAGACACTAGGAGGATGTAGTCTTGGGTGCCACCGTGTGAGTATGTGCCTAGACCTCCGCCATTCGGGGTAATGCCATGGTTGTAGTCCTCGGGTGTGCCGGGCCTTTGGGTGTCACTCTTAGTAGTTGGCATTAAGGTACATTGTCTCTTTGGGTGGAACTTGATTGGTGCTATGGGTATCCCCTATTGACTCCACATATTGTTAAATTCTGGTTAACTATTGATAAGAATTGTAACTGTTCATGCATGCTTATTATGGTTCAACTCACTAGGCTTTTTGGCCTAACACTTGTTTGGTGTCGATGTGTATCTCAGGTTCTAGCGGCGCTGGTCGTAAGCAGGCATAGTTGCTTTGGGTGAGAGCTTGGGGATTTTGCACATGGACGTATTATACTTTTTGGAAAGAACCATTGGGTTTATAGATGACAACCCTTTTGTAATCTCTTTTCTAGTTGTAGAAATTAGATTAGTTGGTTGTTATTTATTGTCCGTTAAATTACAACTTTAATTAAACAGGTATATTTATATTTCCCCATTTTTGGGAGACTCTTGCTATGGCAATTTTTAGTATACCTCATGTCCGTTTTCCGGATTTTTGTTATCCCTATTTTTAGGGTGTTACATTAAACAATTGGACGATGAAGCAATTCCTGATGCATGGGAAAGGTTTATGGAGTTGTTAAGGAAATGCCCTCACCATGGCATTCCCTACTTTATTCAACTCGAGACGTTTTACAATGGGTTAAACCCCATGGCAAAGCAAATGCTCGACGCGACATCAGGAGGGGCCTACATCCAATACCTACAATGACGGGTATAAAATTCTTGAAAAAATTTCAACAAACTATGGACATTGGGTTGATCCACGTGTTCAACCACAAAAGAAAACTGTTGGAATTCATGATGTAGATGCATATATTGCTTTAATAGCTCAGCTCCCTTCAATGGCCACCATGCTTAAAAATTTACCTTCTGGCCAAGGAGTGGCCACCATGCTTAAAAAATTACCTTCTGTCCAAGGAGTGCAGCCATCTGCTACTACTTCTACTCAAGCAGTACTCTCCGTGCAATATGTTTTGTGGTGGGGAACATTCTTATGAACATTTTCCTCAAAATTATAAATCTGTAAACTATGTTCATAACAAATCTGCTCCCTACAGTAACAACTACAATGCCAGTTGGAGACAACACCCAAATTTTTCTTGGAACAGTCCATGTTTAAATCCACCTGCACAAAAACCACAAGGAACTTCAAATTTTCAACCACAACATCAAGCAAGTAGTTCTCAAAATCATCATCAAGGTTTTCAACATAATCAGACATCTTTTCAAAACAAACCACCTCCATAGGATGAATCATCACCTTCTTTGGAAACTATGATAAAAGGCCTTGCGGCTCAATCACAAGCTCAACAACAACTCCTGAATCAAAATTAGGCTTTTTTCAATCAAAAGAGTGCAACCATTAGGAATTTGGAAACACAAGTGAGCCAAATAGCACTCAATCAAAACAATAGGGCTAATGGCATGTTACCTTTCTAAGATCAAAGGACGAGACTCTGGAAATCATTATCTTGTTTCTCAAAAGTGTGCAAGTGAATATGCAGTAGACAGTAAAGTTGATTCGAGCAGACAATGGCACAGAATTCAAGAACAAGATTGTTGAAGATTATCTCGAATCGGTCGGGATAACACATCAATATTCTGCCGCCAGAACACCTGAACATAATGGGGTAGTTAAAAGACAGAACATAACGTTAGTTGAGGCTGCACGCACTATGCTAAACCAGTCAGACTTACCTTTATTTCTTTGGGTTGAAGCTATTTCTACTGCATGTTATACACATAATAGATCAATTATCTATCTTCGCTCCGGTAAAACGCCATATGCTTTAATAAATAACAGAACACCAAGCATTAAAAACTTTCACATTTTTTTATGCAAGTGTTACGTGTTGAACGACTAGGAGAACTTGAACAAGTTTAGTCTGAAAGTTGAAGAAGGCATTTTCATTGGCTATTCTCAGACATCAACATTGTATAGAGTTTACCTGAAAAACTCAAAGATCGTAGTGGAGAGCGTTAATGTTACATTTGATGAAGCTATGGAGATGGCTTATGGACAAAACAGTTCGGAACCCGTTATTACTGGTGTATTAGTTTATGGACAGATCAGTCTCGAACCAAGTTCTAAAGTTGTAATTTCTAAAATTGCATCTATTTCTAAATCTCATCTAACTGATTTAGATCTTTTGTTTGAATATTTCCATGATGAGTTTCTAGGTACTCAATTGCCTAAACCTGTTGTGATTGTCAGTTTTGAAAATTCAAGTGACAATCATCCAATCATATCAGATGTCTCAACTGAACATGTTTCCCCACTTCATACAAAAACTCAAGTTCAAATATCTACTCAATCAGTTGAAGGTGCAAATAATGCTGAAGAATCAGAAGAGGTACAACAAGTTGCAAGTTCAGATGTGCCTTCTCCATCAACATCAACTGCACAACAAGTATGAACTTCTGAGCCGATTCCTTCAACTGAACTTCTAGAAGAAGGTTACTTAGATGAAAATGATCAGTCTACTTATAATCCAATTCCTCACACAACAAAGTGGACCAAGGCACATCCGGTACATCAGATTATCGGAGACATTTCTAAATCAGTGCAAACCAGGTCTGCTACAACAAACGAGTGTATGTTTGATTCCTTTCTGAGCAAGATAGAGCCTACTCGCGTATCAAAAGCTCTAGATGATCCAGATTGGATTGTGGTCATGCAAGAAGAATTAAATTAGTTCGAAACACTGAAAGTGTGGCGACTCGTGCCGAGACCGAAAGGAAAGATAATCATAGGTACTAAATGGGTGTTTAAGAACAAAAAGTATGAATATGGTATCGTGATTCATAGCAAAGCCAGACTTATAGAAAAATCATATCGGCAAGAGGAAAGAATAGATTATGATGAGATGTATGCACCGGATGCACGTATAGAGGCAATCAGAATGTTTCTAGCCTATGTTGCACACAAAAACTTCACAGTCTACCAGATGGACGTGAAGACTGCCTTTCTGAATGGCATCTTGAATGAGGAGATATACATTTCACAACCTGAAGGGTTTGTCAACGCTGAAAAGTTTGATCATGTTTACATTCTTGACAAGACCCTCTACAGTTTAAAGCAAGCTCCTTGAGCCTGGTACGATGTTCTTTCCAAATTCTTAGTCAAGTCTGGATTCTCAAAAGGTAAAATCGATACTATTCTTTTTATCAAGAAAGAAAAAGAGGATATCATTCTCATACAAATTTATGTTGACGACATAATTTTTGGTTCGACAAATCCTAAGTACTGTAAGAATTTTTATGCTCTAATGGTGTCACGTTTTCAAATGAGTATGATGGGAGAGATGAATTTCTTTCTCGGATTACAAGTTAGACAATTTTCAATGGGGATCTTTATTAACCAAGCAAAGTACATTTCTGATATTTTGAGAAAATCTAAAATGGAAAATTGTACTCCAATCGCTACCCCGATGGCACCTGGAACTAAGATTCGAGCTTATCTGAACGGAAAAGCTGTTGATCTTAGAACCTATAGAGGCATGATTGGTTCCTTAATGTACTTGGAGGCCAGTCTTCCTGATATTATGTTCGCAACATGTCTATGTGCGAGATATCAAGCCAAACCCAGAGAGTCATATCTTTCTGTTGTGAAAAGAATTTTTAGATATCTGAACGAGACTGCAGATCTTGGTTTGTGGTATCCTAAAGATACAGGATTCGGACTTACCACATATTTAGATGCAGACCATGTAGGTTGTATGTTAGACAGGAAGAGAACCTCGGGTCACATATTATTTTTGGGAGACAAGCTTGTAAGCTGGGCATTAAAGAAATAACTTTGTGTATCCATTTCAACAGCTGAAGCAGAGTATGTAGCTGCTACAAGATGCTCTCAAGTGTTGTTGTTGAGGACACATCTTCGAGACTATGGCTTCAAGTTTAATCAGATACCGATATATTGTGATTCGAAGAGCGCAATCGCGATATCCGTCAATCCTGTTCAACACACGAAAACAAAGCACATTGACGTGCGATATCACTTTATCAAGGATAATGTTGAAAAAGGTACGATTGAACTTTACTTTGTAAACACGGATTATCAACTTGTTGATTTATTCACCAAGTTGTTGGACGAAAAGAGATTTAATTTTCTCATTTCAAAATTAGGCATGTTAAATCATAAAACATAATCCGTATTTACCTCGTATAGTTTGATTTATAATTTTTCTTCATTTCTTTATCTTTAGTATGAATGATATCTGCAATGAAGGTTTGCTCATGATTTCAGGGGGAGTGTGTAACATCCTAAAATTTAGAGTGAGATTAAAAATAAAAAATTCGGCAATATGATGTCTGTAAATAGAGGAAACCTGGATAAACGCAAGAAATCCTAAACTTGACATAAATAATCGCCCAATTATGGGGAATGGTGTTGGTTAGGAGTTACAATCAATATAACGGATACTTATACAACAACCTACTAATCAAGACTAACAAAATCTTGATTAAGGACGGGTGTCGTTAAAATCACCAAAAGGGTTCTAATCACAAATCTCCAATTGTCTCTTCCCACATAAGTGCTCCCAAAATGTTTCCATGACAGGCAACTAGCACCTTACTCACGATCTTGACAGTCCACTACTCTTAGGACGTGTTATACATCACAAACAAGAAGGAGTATTAGGCTAATGCCTAGTGAGATCAATCATTTATAGAAGATAATATAATAAACGTAATTTCCGGAAATACAACTCAATACTTTCCCATAGGATTCCCTTGATTAACCAACGTTAACATGTACACGAACATCTTACAATGACAACAACCCCGACTTTCCATGTGGGTGACGGAACACAAAGTAGGCCACCCTCATGTTTAAGAGCCCCACTACGAACTAATGGTAAAACCATCAATTCTAGATTTCACTCACTCGCAAGAAATTACAATTAACGGTCATTGGTCATTGCCCGACTTTGAAGTCCACAACTATTACCCTTTTAGACCTCATGCCTATTTCTTGGTATATTTGGGAATTATAATCTCCCAACAATAACAATACCTCAAGGATAAGACTTGTATGTTCATAGAGATACATCAACGGTCCAACTTACTTATGTATCAATTCACATGTCGAATACCCAAGATAAAGAATAGACTCTAAGAAATAGAAACTTTATAAAATAACTCTATAAATCAACAATATAGAAATCATACCCACCTTACCCGAATCAAGTAATATGAGACATTAAAGTTTATTAAAACACTATCCAAGCTTTCTTCTACATGACCCCCAAAATGGGTGAAACCCTAATTTTATATTTATTTACCAAAGCTCCTCAAGAGACACCACATAGAACAAGTTACATTAGTTCATAAAAGAGTGTTTAAACATGTCAAGATTTGGTAGAGAGAATGACTCACCTTGTTAGGTTTGTACAAACCTAAGTACAAGTCGAAACCCTAGATAGTTGTAATGTTCCTTGCACTAGACCAAGGGTGAAACCTTCCTCACTAAATGCTCAACCACCATAAATGCAAGAACATTCAATGAACGGTAAGATGAATTAAATGAGTAGGGGGAGCTAGGGTTTGGAACCTCATCTTAAATGCAGAGAAAAACGTCCAAGAAACCAGCCTTCAAGTGATAAAATGATTAAAATCGGCCAGGACCAAGTTTTTATACACTGGAGACCTTCGGCGATTGTGACACGGAGACTGTGCCAAAGGCACAGTCGCGAGGCATTGTCGCCCGCGTTCCCCGAGCTACGGTACCACTCTTACGATATTGCCCCTGCGACAGTGACCCGGCATAATCGTCGAGCACTATCGCCCGATATATACCGAATGGTCCTTATCCCATGCGACCTTGACCTTGGCGACAGTGACATGTGTCACAGTCGCGTCGGGCACTGTCGCTTCAGTGGTTCGAAGTTCCACAATTTGTTCTTTTGACTCCTAAACCTACCCCTACGATTTTAGTTAAGTGAGAGTGTCTTAAAAGATTATAAGGAGAGTCCAAAACGAGTCTCTTAGTTAACCTCGACTAAGAACGTAGACTAACATGCTATTGTACGAAATTTTTGTTCAATTATATATATATATATATGTGTGTGTGTGTATATACGTACACATGTAACCAAATTTACACATAGAAGGTCACTTACTAAAACACGGGTGTTACAGAGTGGGACAAAAATTAGATGATCTACTTTCTAGGTGGAGTTAGAGAATTTTTGCATATATTTTGTACTGAAATTTTATGATGCATATTTTCAGGGGAATAAGAGTAAGAAAAATGACTTCTGATTAATTCAGATCAGAACTCGTTCTTCAATGTTTTAATTTCATTGTTTCTACTTTCAATAAATTTGTTGAATAAATTTTGAATAAGACTTTGTTTCTTTGACGACTTTTTGACTGAATGCAGATTTTGAGGGGGAGCTTACATGATCATATTTTATGACTTGTGATGAAATTTGAGGTTTGTATGTTCTAGCCTTAAATCTTTAAATGTTCGAAAGAGTTACGACTTTCATACATGAAAACATTTTTCTTAATTGCTCAAACCACTTCTCAATTCTCAAAAAGATTTTATAAATTCTAGAAGTGTGATTTTAAATATTTTCATTCTATGAGCTTTCATGATTAACTAACCGTATGTTCCAAAGATAAATACTTGTGTACTATCTTTTTAATATACTGTCAAGGATTCACACACACTGGTTTAGTATTTTTGTTGACTATGTTCTTACCATGTCTCAAATTGAAACTATTTTTTTTATGGTAAGACACTCCTTTTGTATATTCATGAGCGTTATTTCATTCAAAAGTTCGTGATTCTTTCATGAATTATATGTATTTGTTCATATAGACAAATTCCAATTTTTCATGACCTAAGCTTTTATTGATAAATCATTCATATTTGACATTTTCATACATTGACAGATTCTCAAAACATATCTATTGATTTCACTTCGTTCATTCAATTTCCTTATTTTGAGAACATCTTCCATGTTTAAAATGCTCAAATCTTCATGATTATCTTTTTGAGCATACATATATCTGACATATGTAATTAATACTACTGTGCTTTAACTGATAAAGTTAAATTATTGAGCATTATGCTTCTAGGACAAAATTCATGGGATCAGTGTGAGAACTTAACAGAACTTCTATGGATTCACGTTAACCTGTGTTTCCTACCCAAGAAATTATCCTTGAGTGATCGAGAGGCATGGTGTCATAAATCAAAGAGTGGGAGTGTGATGAGGTAAAATGAAAAATAGATTTTGGTTAGAAGTGAGCTTAAATGATTAAAAGAAAGAGTGTGTGAGCACAGAGTTAAAAAGAATATCAAAACTCTACACCAAATCTTTTCTGAGTCGGACAACCACATCTACTGTTGGTTCACATTCTTTGGTGACCATCATTGAAACAGGCACTAGCCCATGCCAACTCTTGCATAAACCCCACCAGCTACTCGTTTCTTTCTTAACAAAGAAATGTTTCATTTTCTTTGGGGACGCAACATATTTGCTATCTCATCTTCATTTGGAAGATGTGGATATTGAAAAAGAAGGAAAGTTACCCCACCTTCGCATGTCATTCATGCACATTGATTCCATGTAATACTGTTGTTGTCTCAATAGTTTACACACTTTGAGCCTATATGAAAAGCTTAAGTAGCTTCAATCATTCTACACTTGCACGAGCACACAAGGAATACGTTTTCTTGTCATAACGTTCATAGAAAATTCCTTTGTGGGCTTTCGATGATTGAATGGAAGCCTGGGGGAGTGAACATCAAAAAGCTCCTTTCTAAAGTACATTTGTTGTACTCAGTGGCTCTGTGCTACTTACAGGAATTTTAACTGATTCATTTGTTGATTCAGGGTTACACTATTTCTGAATTTGAAAAGATTCAAAATCATTATGAATTGACGGATGGTTCAGAAATTTCAGTGACAAAAGATCAGAAGAGGTTGTTGGTCAGTAATTGGATACATATATTTTCATGCAAAGTTTTAATGATGTTGATGCTCGTATTCATCAAAAAGGAGGAGAAAATGTTACATGAAAAAGAGTTCATGGGGAGGCATTATCAAGAAATGAAAGATGGTGAAAGAAGTGAAAGTTCTGTGAAAGCTCAAGTTTAGTGATATGGGGGAGAAAGTCAAACTTGAGTTAACACTTTATGAGTTATATCAAGAATTTGAGACAGTTCATTGAAGCTTACAAAAAATTTATTTGAAGATGATTTGCTAAAGCAAAGTGAGCTAAATCTGAAGATAATTTCTATTCCGAAGACTAAAAAAGGTAATTATAAACCTTGGGGGAGATTATCAAAGTTTTGAAGAGATTTACCAAAAGAGGGGAGATTGATGTTCAAAGAAGAAGATGATCAGCGTTCTTACCAAAGGGGGGGAATATTTTGACAAAACAAATAAAGGGGAGATTGTTTTACAAAGGAGGAAATTATCAGCTTTTTCATATCAAAATGGGAGATTGTTTTATGATGCTGAAAATTCTTTTTGAATCCAAAGGGGGAAATAAAATGCTTATCCTTTTGAAAATGATCTTGAATCCAAAGAGAGATATTGTTAGTACATAAAAGTTGTCTTCAAGATCATTTGTTAAAGTGCAAATCAAAGCCTTCAAAGTCAAAGCTGCTAAAAGAGGAAAATCAAAGTCTTGCAAAGTCAAAGTGTTTGTATTGGTAGTTTAGTTTCTCTTGTAATGTTCCTTAGTATAAATACTATTTTCTGTTAGTAGAATCGTGTGGCACTAAGATAGATTTACATTCTAGAAAGAGAAATATTCACAGTGAAAACTTATTGTATCCTGTCGATTTTGTGATTAATGAAATGGCATTTGGATTGATTTCTTGTGTTAATCTTGATTGAAATTGCACATATTGGGACACACAAAACTTCTTTGCATCACTCAAGCCGTATTTCGAATATGCCCAGCTCTCGATCAAAGATCTAATATTAACACACACAAGTGATCAGCTTTTTCGTGTTGAGTTAAAGATTCAACTTGAATGAGCAAACAGAAGAGTTAGCAAAAATGTGGTAACACCCAAGTGCTATATTTTGGCCTCTCAGGTTCGGCCTACACCTGCACCCAAAGGGGGTGTTTAGATACTGCTCATAAATAAAAACATAACAAAAGAAAAGATGTGTTTCAACATAAATTGCAATAAAATAAAACTTGCCACTGTGGTCACAAGCCAACCACAGTGGTGAACATAAAGTAATTTGCTGGAAATTAAACTAATTAAAAAACAAATACAAGAACAAAGTAACTCTCAGCTGAATCTCGATGATGTATGATGCTTCAAATGAATTGCTCAAGCCCTCTTTATATAAGTGAAGAGATGAAAGAGACTTGGAGGAGCAAAGCGACGTTTCGTAGTTGTCTTCTACCCAAGTTTGTCCCTATCTCCTTTGTCTCATTTTTCTTCATGGTTGTCTTCTACCCAAGTTTGACCAAGCCTGAAACCTGTATATTCTTTCATAGTTTTGGCAATAAATCCTCACGAAATATTTTCTTCAACTACAGTCAGCCATAGTGGTGACTTGCCACAATGACTTTTAGCGTCAAAATACGACGTTTTAGCCATTTCTCAACTGTAGGAATGATTTAGACCAAAGAAATGTTAATGGGTATTTGGATGGGTAAAAAGAGTGAAAACAGGTTAAAAAAAAGCGACAAATAATTCTAAGATTTGAAGGTTATCATTTGTCTTTGATATGGATAGCTCTGGTCGCTAGTGAACAATGTACCAAGATAATGGCCATATATGAAAGGATTCAGACATTGAACATACATGAAACAAAAATACAACAACATAACTGTCTAAGTGAGTCATCATCAAAGCACTGTGGAGGATCAACAATATCCCCCTGTTTGATAATGACAAATCTATCCGTTTGAGATACTAAGTTGAAATAGTTAGAAATTGGAACTCGTAAATTTAGTGTCTCATTTTCTATCTTTAGGGATCTTTTGAACACTTAGACAAATTTGTTTTGAAATACTTAAGTTATCACTTTTCAATATTGATTCAGAGTTACATATACTGAAAAAAGAAATACACTAACTAAAAACATAAGAGTATTCTAGGCAAGAAAGATAACTTTTATACCAGGCAATAATAAAAAGCTACAACCGAAAGATATTCATTTAGAAAAAAGATGATGTCAATATCAATTTTCAATTTTAAATTTGATTTACATATCGTACAATATTGATTTACCAGATAAACACTTCGGTGCCGTTTGTTTTTTAAGAGGTCTAAAGTCTGAAGTCTTATTTTAGTTATGATTAATAAGAGGTTGTGTGTAAAAAAGTCTGAATGATTCAGACTTAAGAGCCATTAAGAGGTTTTTTAAAAAAAAACAAACAACCCCGAACATTAACCACGTAAGGTCCTTCAAAACAGAACTTGTTTGAACGTCTAGAACTTAACTTGAAAATGAAGGTGCAAATAATAATAATATCAATTTGTAGAGTTCTAGTTGATCAAATATCTTGTTATCCATGTTGTCAAAATTTCAACTATTATTGGTGGGTAGAGATAGCGAAAATGGGTCGGGCCCGACCCGAGACCGATGCAAGACCAGGACCAGTGACGGATGATTTGAGACTGGCCCGGTTACAATTTCTATGAAAATTCACGTCTCGACCCCTGATTCTAAAAAAATTAAGTTTTTATAAATTATATATCAAGTTTTTCAATATTTCTACAAGATTTTCAAGTTTTTTTTTTACCAAAAAGTTTAAGTTTGTTTTAAAGTTTTTTCAAGTTCTTTTTGATGTTTTTCAAGCTTTTGTAAGTATTCTGATACAAATTTTCAAAAATCGTAATTATAGAAACATCTATAACATTTTTGTGTAAAAAGGATTTAAAATAATATTTTTGAAGTGTATTTGAATGACCCAATTAGAGATATTAAAGTTATTTCAATAAGATATTGTCGACAAAAAAGAAAATCTTCAAACAAGATATTTTATATGTTCAAATTTGATTTTTAGGGAATAAAATTGGGACCATTTTGTGTCCGGCTCGGGACCAGAACCGGGACGAGACCGGTTCTATGAGACCGAGACCGGGACCGAGACCGGTTCTATTGGACCTGTTACAAAACATGGAGACCAGGCCATAGGTTCTTAATCGAAACCGGAACCGAAACCGATTATATCGAGATTGATTATGGAAAAGAAATCAAGGGCCTAGACCGAATTTTAGCCATCTTTATCGTTGGTATTGGAGGAATTTGTACTTGGCAATTGGGATTTGGGTTGTAGAGTCAAAGGTCAAAAAGACTTGGTCCCTTTTACGGCATCTTCAACAGCTTCTCCAAAATAGAGAAAATGGGATTTTTAGGCATTTTTTTCTCAGACAGATTCTTCAAATCTTTCTACAAATTGGAGAAAGTAAGAGAGATAGTGTAATTTTCTCCAAATTTTGAGAACTCTCTAAAAATGATTACCATGAGAGAGAGAAATTGTTTTTTTTTATTATATTCCACTAATAAGAAATATTGAAATGAAATGTGTAGGAGAAATAAATAGTATTTTATTATATATATATATATATATTATTTTAATAATATAAGTAATGATGTCATCTTCAAAATAGAGAATCTGTTGGAGTTAAATACAATTTTTGTTAGAGATGTTGAACTTTGGTTCTCTATTTTAATTTTTTTTAGAGAATCTGTTGGAGGTGCTTTAGAATTCATTGAATACGTGGTATAGTGCTACATTTTAGCATTCATACTTAGGACTACTTATCATAATAGCATTAATGATTTCCATGTGTATATGTAAGTATATTTATTAATTATTATTTAAGTTTAATTATATATATATATATATATTATATTTAACTACAATTAATTTTATGTATGTTTTATAAATTAGTTAAATTTATAATTTTGTATTTTATAATATCAACACACTTAATTTAGTATTTAGTTTTACAAATTTTAAAATTATTAAATTTTCAGCCAATTAAAACAATGTATCTATTAAAATAAAATTTTATTTAAAGTTGAAATAAATAAATAAACTTTTTTATTTATTCATTAGGGTTTAGGGTGCCAAAGTTGAAATTTTAATAAAAAGTTTATTAAAAATTTTATTTTTGTGCCAATATGTTTTAATATCTTGACACATCAAGAAACACTTTAGCACATTTATTTAACACATTCATACAAGTTAAAGATAACTTGATGGTATATTAAAACACTTTAACATATTTATTAAAAATGACCTTTAACACACACAAAAAAGGGGGGAAATTGGGGTAGTGACTGCCCCAAAAACCCCTATGGCCATTTCCCTGCATGTGGCTAAACGTCTGGATATTCCCTCGTTTCGTCTATCTAGCTGACAGCTGTAATTGGACAAATCCTATGTTTACTTCGCGATAGTCTTAGCTCGACATTGTCAAGCCATACTATCTACCAACCTTGCTAAGAGTCCCTAAGGCATTAATCATTTGTAAAATTTACTCTATGATCTACATACTACAATAAAGGTTTTGAAAATTAATTTTACAAAATAAAAAGAGTGAATTACATTATTGGTGGTGTTTCCGATTTGCTCAAATTTTGGATTTGGTCCTTAAACAAATATCTACTTTGATAGTCTATAATTTTTTAATTTCATAGCACTTAAGGTCCCTACAGTTAACACCAATGGTTATTTAATATCTACATTTAATAGATTTTATATAAAAAAAATTTATTTAGTATGCACTTTAATTTAAGAAATATGATTTGTAATTAGATGTATAAAATATCTTTTAATATATTTTTAAAAAAAAGATGTGAATAACATTAAATTTTAGCATGAATTGTAATTTTGGTCCCTATAGTTTCTCCAAAGAACGATTAGCCCCATATAATGGTTGATGACTAACGTTATTAATTTAAGGGACCTTGAGTATTATGAAATTGAAAAGTTAGAGACCATCGGTGTAGATAGTTGATTTTAAAGATCAAATCTAAAATTTGAGCAAACCACAAGAACCATCAATGTAATCCACTCAAATAAAAATAAGGAAAATTGCATTAAATTGGAACCAACTTTCACTTGATTCCTACTTTGAGGAACAAAATTTCAAAATTATTATTTTGGGGTCTAAACCAAGCTTTACATATATTTAAAGGTCTCAATTACCTATTTAGCAGGTAACCAGTTACCACATAGTAAAATTATTAATAAAAAAAATTAAATGGTTATTATAGATGACACATCATCAACAATTGAAAATAGGGAGCTATCTATTACAAATAACAAAGTCATTGGTACGTCTTTGAAGCTTAAATAAATCCACTCCACCAGGGGTGGGGCGGAGCCCTTAAGGGGCTACTAGGGACCAAGGCCCTGTGTTTTTTCAAATGTGAAAGATTGATTAGGAAGTCTTCAAAGGTTTAAAAAGAAATTTCTTTTGGGCCCCCACTATCTTATTAGTCTAATAAGGTTTAAGGGATGAGTCAAATGAAAGTCCATGGTTCACCAAAGTTTTTAGGATGGGTCCAATAAGGTTTCAAAAGGTGTGACCATATTATTTTAGAAATGCAACTATACCTCGTAATCAACAAAAAAGAACTCTTGAAATTAACCAAAAAAACCTAAAAAAATCTCTTGAAATCCACAAAAAATACCGAAAAGGTCTATCGAAATTGATAAAAAACATAAAAATCTCTCAAAATCAAGCAAAAAACTTTAAAAATCCTTTGAAACGGCGGAATCAGGCTGAAAACACATCGGACGATGTTGAACGTCGGTAAAAATATGAAGATACTTTAATAAAAATCATATGAAAAAAATGGTGCCACCCTATGAAAAAGTTTTTGGGTCCATCCATGTTGGTAAGAAATGGAAATTAAATAATACATTAGGTCTACCGTTGGACCCTTGGTCTTCTATCTTCATCTTCATCGTCGGAATCTCCAACCCCTTTATCTTCATCTTCTATCGTCGGACCCTTGGTCTACCGTCGCCTTCCTTTTCCGGCATCATTCTCCCCCCGTTATGCTTTAAGGATGAACATCACCACCACTAACCATGTCCCATCTCCTTCAAGATCTAAAAGATTCAAACACATTCTCATCTCCATCTCCTTCAAGATCCAGCACATTGGTTATGACTATCAAATCATTTTTATAGCCTTTTATTTTAGGCCACCATTTGCCCTTGCTTTATATACATCTGATTTGCTTAATTCATTGTGGTGGGTTTTGGATTTTAGGTTAGGTTTAGATGAAGATGAAAATGTAAGGTTTTGATGCTTTTGAACTTTGTTTGGTTAACTCACAGAGATGGAGATGGTAACAGAAGCTTTGATGAACTTTTATACTTTGATGCTTCTTATCTTTTATAGGATTACAAACAGACATGAAGTTGGCAACAAAGGCAATGGGAGATCGGGAGGGATGAAGACGGGTGGAGGGGGACAAGGGGTTGTCGATGATGTCGGTGGTATCGCTAGAGAAGAAGGTACGTCGGAGAAAGTGGTGCCGACAGGATGAATTAAGGATTTGTTTTGTCCTTTCATATGTTTTTAGTAGCTTGTGCGGTTAATGATACATCATTTATTTTAGATTTTATTATTTGAATTTAAAAAATAACATGGTATACTAATTGACATTTACCTAAGCCACATCATCATTAGCAACCAAACCCTTAAATAAATGTAAAGTTATGGTCAGACCCTAAAATGATAATTTTATTTCATTTTAATACAATTTTATTTTTGCAAAATATATAAAAATAAAGTCGATTTCATTTTAATTTAATAAAATAAACTTTTGAAGATTGATTATCCAAATAAAAAATTTTGAAAAAATAACGAAAACTAATTTTCTGTAAATAAAAAAATGAATATAAAATTTGTTACCTAAATAATTATATAAATTTGAGTACAACATTTTGCTTCCATATTACGCCAAAAACCCATCAGCAACCGATTTGATTCTATTCCTTTCCCCAGCGCCAGAAATCGGATTTTAAACTTTCTCATTTTGTTTGGGGTTTCAATACAATTATATGATCAAAATTGTTGTTGTTTGTGTGTAAACACAAGCAACAGTGTTGTCAGATTGGGGTTTTTCTTCTTTGTTGTGATTCAGATCAAAAGATTATTCCTTCACAAGAATTTGTTCATGAATTTAGAACAAATCCCATCATTATACTGGTATAGAAGCTTCACTTCACTTTACTTCACCATTTATCCATTTTTATATTTTTCAAAATCCAATTCCCTTTTCATTTTACTGATCTTGAACAGTATCGAACGCAATTAATGCTTCAAAACCCTTATATGGGTTTTGAATTTCGTACGATTTCTGATCTGGGTTTTGTTTAATTTAAATCTGTTTAACCAAAAATAGATCAGAAGCTGATGAATTTTATTTTGATTTTGATACGCACGCTTTTCGTCAGGTGCTAAGAATTCATACATAATTCGAAAATGGAGGATAGAATCGTATCGAAATTCGAAGATGATGAAGACGAATTTCGAAGTTGTTGTGCAGACGAGGATGAATTGGAAGAAATTACGAAATTAGGGTTGAAGGATGGTGAAAACGAACTTGATGAATTCTCGATTCGAATGTTCTTTAAGGGTGTATCGATTTCTGAGCCTGGAAATAAGGGTTTAGGGTTTTCTGGAATTGGGGTGATCATGGAAGATTCTAAGAAGGTTCCTGTGATTCAGGTTCAGAAAAAGCTTGAATTTTTTGTTGCTGAAGAAGTTGCTGAATATTTAGCATTAATGGATGGTTTATTTGAAGCAATTCAAAATAACATCAAAAGGGTATATGCATTTACCAATTCCCAGATCTTATTTGATCAGGTGAGCAAATCATTTGGCTTAAATTTGATTGTTTTTTAATGGGTTTTATTTATGAAATTGCATATTGAAGTTTAGTAGGAGTTGTTTGTTATCTTTATATTACCATTCATAGTGAACATAGCTTAAATCAAACCAAATTGAGTTAAGGGCAGTTTACCAACACAAACTGTGCAAGCACTAAGAGCATTTCCAACAGCTTCTCCAAAATGGAGATTTTGGGGATTTTTTTGCTCCAACAGATTCCCAAAACCTTCTCCAAAATTGATAAAGTACGAGAGAGATTATCAAAATCTCCAAATTTAGAGATATCTCCAAAAATGATTACATATGAGAGAGAGAAATGGTTTTTTATTTATTCTATCAATGAAATTCTTTAAATTAAATGTTTAGGAGAGAGAAATAATATTTTATGAGTTGAATTGAATATTTTAATAATATAATTAGTTGTGTAATCTCCAAAATAGAGAATCTATTGGAGATGAAAGTGACTTTTTTTTTGAAGATTTTCACTTTTTACTTCTCCATTTTTGGAGAAGCTGTTGGAGATTTTCACATTAATTGTGTAAGATTCTCTATCGTCAAAATGACAGCATAAAACACCATTATCTCTGATGCGCCGACAGGGTAAAAGTCATCACACTTGCCGCTTTAGATTCTAATTCAGGCTTTAGATTCTAATTCAGGTAAAACAAGCATCTTTGACCGGTCTCTTACCCTATAAGAGGCGGTAAGTGTTAAGTTACCTGATAAAAATCAAAAGTGTTTAGTAAACAACCCTTTAGTATATTCCATTGGATGAAGTTTTTTCCCACAAAAAGTAGAGCAGCTGATTCCATAAAACGTATAGCTTATCGTATTGAGAATGTAGCATATTTTATTCATCAAATTTGGCCCCAGTTTTTGTTTGTTTGTGTTGGATGTGAAGCTTGATTTGGATTGCAGACCCGAGCATCATTTCGTGATCCATAGCTTGCCGTTAATTGGTCATGCTTGACCGCTGTGAAGACGGTTTTTCCGTCTTTATTCTTTTCTGTCTAACTCCAATGATAAAAGGAACCAGCGTGTTTTGTTTCTTGATATATTATTGAAAATTTGGTTGTGATAAGAACCCTAGCAATAAAGATAGATATAGGCAAATTACCGAACCATGTCCTGCCTTTTCTTCTCATAGGCATTACAAGTTCAAATTTTCTGATTTTGTGAATCTCATAAAGCGCAAAATGCATCAAAATGCAACAAAGTTTTCCTTAGTGTAACAATTTCTATCTTTTAGCCATTTTGATTGGTTACCTGCTGATCTTGTAACATTTGATGGCATGGATGTTAATTTCACGTCCACTTCACTGTAATCCTTTGGTTAACCTTTCCTGAAATGGGTATTTAACGTCATTACATGTTACAAGATCAACAGATTACCGGTTAAATTGGGTACAAATCCTATCTCCGAGTGGGATATGCCGAGTTTTATTACCTGCTTTGATTTGGTTTATTACCTGCTTTGATTATTTGACCATGGTATTCGATTAACTCCAAATATTTGAACATCTGAAATGTTGAATATCGTGTATTTTACTCCATTTTAACGATGATCCTTTGGCAGATCACGAACGACGAAATCCCCGAAAACCCACTTCTCATGGCATTGAAGCAACGAATACTAGAACATGTCGAAAGTTTCGAACATTTTGTTCTAAAATGCGTTCTCGATGACAATCTAGAGCTTCCATTGCAGCTGGCACAAGTGGCAATCGGGATCGTTCATGATGCCAAGGGCGATCAAACGGTCGAAAATTGTTTAATCTGTTGTGAAGATAGACCAACACCCATGATGATGACACTCAAATGTTCGCACAAATTTTGTTCTCATTGCATGAAGGGTTACGTTGACCAAAAAGTTAGGTCATCCGAGGTTCCCGTTAGGTGCCCGAGCCTAAAGTGTAGATATTACATTTCTACCCCTGAACATAAATCTTTTCTTCCGGTTTCCTCTTACGCATTGTTGGGGGAAGCTATTTTGGAACCGAATGGTTCAAAACCCGACAAATTTTACTGCCCTTATCGTGATTGTTTAGTTCTTCTCGATCCTCGTTTAAATGGAGATTTGGGAAGTAATTGTGTCGATTGCCCTGTTTGTAGAAGATCGATATGTGTGAAATGTGGGGTTTCTTGGCATTCTTCGATGAGTTGTGATGAGTTTCAGGAGATTTCGGTAAAAGATATGGATGCAGGTGGTGGTGATGTTGCTTTTGATTGTGTTGCGGAGAATAGAAGATGGAAACGATGCCAGATGTGCGAAAGGATGATCGAATTAACTCATGGTTGCTACCATACGACTTGCTGGTATGATCTTTTCGACTTTTTTATTTCTTAAATTTTCAGAATCTTTTTGGGCTAACTGAGCGCCTCGACTAATCTCATGTAGGGATGAGATCAGGACCGGACCGGAAAATTTTTGGGACTAAAAACCGGTACCGAAAACCGAACCGTATGTACCGGTTCGGTTGCGGTTTCGGGACGGGAAAATCGGTACTAGGACCACTTAGGACCGAAAATTTTAAAATGTATCAAATATGTATCAAAACCAAAATACATTCATAAAATTCCATGGAGGTGCTGAATCCCGAATCCGTCGATTTTTTAATGTGTATGTAGGGGGCTGATCTTTTGATGGTGATAAAAAAAAAAAAACTGAGAAGAGATTGGTACTTATGGAGAGAGTTTGGGTTGTTTAGGAGAATATTTAATTTGATTAGGAAAAGATAAGCTTTATCAAAAAAGTATAAAAGACCCTACCTTTAACATTCCCAGTTCGGTTTCGGTATTTTCGGGAAATTCCCAGTACCGAAATCCCGAATTTGCATATTATTTGGAACCGAAAACCGGACCGAATATATGGTATCGGTTCGGTTCCGGTACGTTCCTGGTATGGTCCCGGTTCGGTTCGGAAAAACGGTCCGGTTTGCTCATCCCTAATCTCATGCTGCCCTGAAGATACAGCTGGGAAAATCCCAAGTGTTTTCTGAATTCGCAATACATTCATTTGAAAGGAAGCATACCTTTGCATTTTTCCCTCCATAGTTAAGCCAAGATCCATAGTTAAGCATGCTTGGCTGAGAGTAGTACTAGGGGAGCGACACACTAGAAAGTACTCGTGTTGTACCCCTTTTGCTTTTCCCCATGGATAGAGGAACCCTCTTTTCTTATAAACCGACGAAATCTTATGCTCTTTTTGTATTACAATCTAGTGTAATATGTACTTGTGCAGGTGTGGACACGAGTTCTGCTATTCGTGTGGTGCCGAATACATGGATGGTCGACAGACATGTGAATGTACGTTGTGGGATGACAAAGAAGAAGAAGAAGAAGAAAATGACGAACTTACCCTTACCCCAACCACTCCTTCCGACGACCCTGCACAACATTTCGAAGAATGGGCATGGGAGTCTTTTGGTTCACTTTCCAACATGATGGATGCTTACTCTGATCAAGAAAGATCACAACTTGCATTGATTCAAAGATTTCTTGCTGGCGGTTTCAGCCTCGGTGACCACCATACGAACACCTACGAACCACCGTTGCCGCCATGCTCGTGTGCAGAAGACGACAACTCTTCGTATATTGACAACACCATCAAAGACCTTCATCAGCTGCCGTGGCTCGAGAGGTTTGTGTCGGTTATTAGCGATAATTACTACGATGAATACACTCAATAAAACCTTTTTTTTTTTTTTTCGTGCATTTGACTTCGTTAAAAAAAGTCAGAGTGATTGGAGATGTTGAAGCTTGCGGTTTTCTCTCCGTAGTCGAATTTATAATGTAGATTTCCTCGTTGGATGTTTCTTTCAAATAAAAATCACCTATTACGCCTTTTTGTGTTTCTCCAATCAAATTTCGATATGTGAAAAGTTTGGGGGCCAATACGTACTTGTAGGAGGATGAGTCCTAAATGTAGAGGGGTGTATATTTAAATTAACATGTGGCGTGCTGGTTAAGGCTCTGACTGGTTAAGGCCCTGGGGGATGCAGTGGAATATCCCATATGTTCAGGGTTCGAATCCAAGCGTACACAACAATTGTAAATCAGGGTTGATGTCTTACAATCATAATTTGCAAAAGGATTAGTCTAAGCATAGCCTAGGACACCCTTTCCAAAAAAGAAAAAGAAAATTAAATGGTAGTCGGAGAGAGAAAAAATATGACATGTTAGAAGTCTTACCGGATGGACATGAAACAAATAGGAGAGGGGTAACATAGAGATTTGTTTTTTGTTTCTTTGGGTTCATGGAAGAAAAGAGGACGAGACCAACGAAAATTTGAAAAAAAGAAGCTTTTATCGAGTCTTTGATTGGTATGGTTGGTTTTCTAATAAGCGATTCCACGATGACTATCATTTGAACGAAGAAACATTTGTTGCTATTTATGAGCGAGAAATTTCGTGGAAACGGATAAATTTCATTATTAGCGTTCGTTTAACAATGGTTTTAATAGGCGAAGGATCGTGTGAGAAGTTGCGATAACGGTGAGAAGTGGATTTGAACTGTTGATTTCTTTTAATCTCAAGTCCTCCCATAAATTGCGGCTTAGAAGAGAATTGATCTGGTGTATCTCGGTGTATCTTATCCTAATGTGCGTCCATTTCTCATCCAACGGTCAATAACTACTTCTCACGATTCTCACCGGAACCCAACCCGGTTTTAACAACGGGTACTCTTTGAAACATTAGAATTTTGTCGTTAAATTCAGAGCGATTGTTGCATCATTTTAAATCAAATAAATTAAAAGCATTTGATTTAAAGTTATGGATATGTAATATTATGTTACTATCAAACATTAGTGTTGTTGCAACAAATTTCCATATGCTTTCCAAATCTAATTGTTAAAAGCATTAATAATCACTATGTTATAATTTTCAAAAATAGATTATTTAAAATCACAATTATTTCTATAAAAAAAATTGCATTTAAGTGCATCCAAAGCTAGGCCATAAACGAATCGAACGTTTAGGGAACCGTTGGACAGTAAGTTCGTTTATTTAATAAATGAACGAATATGAACAAGATTTTTTTTGTTCGTTTAGATAAACGAACGAACATAGGCATGGAATGGGGTGGGGAACCCGATCCCCATCCCCGTCCCCGTCCCCGATCCCAATTTCCATCCCTATCCCCGTCCCCATCCCCGCCAGGGAATATGATCACATCCCCATCCCCGTCCCCAACGGGTATTCGGGGATTTTCCCCATTTATCTAATATATCTTACGACTTACGTGTTGAGCACTATACTCGATCGATAATGGTCCATGTCAAATCTCACATATTACCGAAAATTGTTTCTACGGACTATCAAATATTTATGTGAACAAAATCACAACATCATACGTAATTGTTTGATCAAACTCTTTTGTCTCTCCATGGTTTTTATCTAAAAAGGTAAGACAAGTAAAAAAAATGTAACAAGGACCATTTCTAAATCTGAAATATACTACATCTAAATCTTTATAAATAATATATCTGAAAATAAATATACAATATATTTAGTAATAAATATACAATATATTTAGTACTAAATATACATAATATTTAGTAACAATTATATAATATATTTAATATACATGGACGTGGCAGGGCGGGGATCACGTTACCCGTCCCCATCCCCGATCCCGGTTTTGCGGGGAATTATCGTCCCCGTCGGGGCAGGTACATCGGGTTCCTCAATGGGGCAGGTCTTATTTTCATTCCTAAACGAACATGAACAAATATCTCCTTCCCTGTTGTGATCTCAATTAATATGGAGCCTTCTCTCACATCTGCATTAGAAGAGAGCTTCACAAAAGGAAGAAAAATGGTGAACCAATCAACGACTTCATCAGTTTTGATGATCTTTAGCTGATAGATGCTTGGTACTATTCTTCTTATGTTTATCGGTTATCAACCTTTCAGTTATGAAATCTTCATTATACTTATAATTTTATTTAAACCTTTTGTAATCTTTTTACACATTAATGAAATTTCAGTGAAGTACTTTACTCCATCTCAGTACTAAAAAATATCCTTAAAACAGTAAATGGGACATTTATCTTACGGGTCTCATTTTCTTCATTGTTTTAACTTGAGCAATTTTCTCATGTTGCTTTGTCATCATCAAATAGGGGAGATTGTTGATTCAAACTCTCACAGTGATTTGACGATGATCCTTTTACTTGGTGAAAATTACATTAATTGTTGTAGACTAAGCCTCTCAGCATTAACGATTATTCACTGACTTTGTTCAGTGATTGCTGAGTGCTTTATTCAACAAAAAGTTTATTTATGTAATCCCTGAAGACAGTTTTTATACTAAAAGAAACCCTTAGGGGAAGTCGAAGACGAAGCTGATGATAAAGACAAGTCTACTCATGATCTGAAGTAGGATTCAGTGACATCAAGACTAGTTTATTAAGTGTGACAAATCTGACCATGATTATGTAAAAGTTGATGTTGCTCATCAGTGATAGCTGAAGTCATCTATCAACGATAGTTGATCAAGAATCACGCTACACAAGATTTGTTTGTCTTATCCTCTTGGACAAATAGTACAAAAGCAAAACTGCTTTTATCTATATCCGTACAAACCCCTCCTGCTCTACTATTCACCATACGGCTAAAAGCATAGCTTGGATAAAGTCAAATGCATACTGATGGGCACGTGGAATGTACCTTTCGACTTGCTTCACTGCATAGGGTATAAATAGAAAAGAAGACCCTCCTCTCCAAAGATCCCTCTCCTCTACCTCTTTGAAGAAATCTTTTCTTCACCTTATTTCTATCTTTCCCTCTTTCTTGTGCAAGGAACTTAGTGATTCTCAAAAATTGTTTAGATTATGTTTTCCTTATCTATTTACGCAACAATCTATAAATTCTATTTTTGATTTCCTCATAATCAATAAACAAATTTAAAAAGTAATTTTGTGTGTGTTTGTATTCAACCCCCCTTCTACAAACTCAAACCCTTGTAGAACCCTTATTGGGTCCAACAATACTCATGAAGTGGTTGTTATTGAATCAAATGAAGGAGAATACGTTGCAGCAATCGTTACTGGTGTAGAAGAGGCCAACACAGTCAACAACGAAGAATTTACTCCGTACGCTAAAAGGAAAAGAAAAAAGACTTCAGGAGTTTGGAAACATTTTAGTTTGGTAAACTTGTCTAATGGAACTGAAGTGTGTGAGTGCATCCATTGCAGTAAAAAAGATTAAAAAAAAGGCTTAAAGATGGAACCATCACACCATTGTATAGGCATATTAGTTTCAACTAGTGCATCGGACAAGAGTGAAAGTGGAGTTAAGAGTGGTTATAGCAATCTAAGTTCTAGAGTTGGTATGGGAATCAAAAGTGGCACCGCAAAGTATGATTAACATATCAGAAGTGTTGATACTTTTGTAAGTGTGAAGTCAAAGATAAACATTTATTCGGAGAAGGAGTGTACCTTGATGAACCGGGTGTATATTTTGATGCATTGGAGTGGTGGAAGGAGAAAAATCTATAAGTTCAGAGTTTTGTCTAAAATGGTTGTTGATGTCTTGGCAATTCCGATCACTACTGTTGCTTCAGAATCAACTTTTAGTGCTAATGGGAGAATTATAGTTGTCCATCGCTCCTCTTTAGGAACGAAGATGGTAGATATGCTCATTTGTAGAGCTGATTAGTATCGTCATCAGTATGTACTACACAAGAAGAAAACCAAGGTAATTTTCTTAATCTTATCAATTCTAATACTTGTTTTCTTACAGTAACTAATAATTATTGTAGGAAAATGATGATATGATATATGTAAATCTTCCATGAGCATTGAAAATAGATGGTGTTTTTATTATGTTTTCCACGTGTCATGAAGCTAGAGAAATAACGATGGTGATTGTTTTGTATATGTTTAAACTATGGATAATTGATGTGTAATAGTTAATGGAATGACAAGTAGTGGTGTTCACTTATGTTCATTTAGGCCTATTCGTTTATATTCGTTTAGGCGTGCTTATTTATGTTCGTTTAACCTGTTCGTTTAGTCGGTTCCTTCATGTATGTTCGTTTAGCATCTTAACAAGCAAACATGAATGAACACGAACACACCTTATTTCTGAACACAAAGATTTTTGTTTGTTTATCGTTCGTGTTCGTTCGATTAAGTTAAACAAACGAACATGAATAAGTCTTCGTTCGTGTTCGTTCGGTTCGTTTATAACTTTATCTACATCCGTTTTTTTTCTTGAAGTTCTTGAAAATGGTTGCACCCTTGTAGTTTGGAATATTATCATTTATGATTTCACCTAATTATCAAATGTGGTTGCACCTATGAGCATATTAATTTTTTTTTACCTTAAGTGGGGCCAATCGAGTGGTTTCATAGGATACAATAAGGTAGATCCATCTCGATATTATTATTATTATTATTATTATTATTATTATTATTATTATTATTATTATTATTATTATTTAGGGGTTTAAATAATTGTTGGACTGTTTAAACTGGTTGAACCATTCGGTTCAGTTTGGTTTCGTTACAGTCTTCGGTCTGAATGTTCGTTGAGCAGTTTGGGTCGAACCGACCACAAAAATACACATGTATTAATTATATTTAATTTTCATGTTATAGACTTAACTTTTATGGCCTGATTAAAAAAATAGAACCAAGAGTTTAAGTTCTACTTTTCGTTTTACAATTGTTCGCTCCCTAAATTGGCATAATTCAGAAACCCTTCAAAAATCAAAATCCAAACTTGCAAATCGTCATTCGACTTCCTCAATGCTTGTCCAAAATGGAAGGTGGATTTGTTTAACTTTTCAAGTTGTTCAATATTGGAGATACGCGTTTATTTTATACTTTGATATAATTTTTTTTAATAATGTTATATTGGTAGAAAAATTATTTTGGAGATGGATGTTAAGGTTTTTTTTAGTTTAAGACCCATAACAGGTCCAAGTTGCCTAAACTGATCAAACTAGACCGTATTTTTGTGGTCAGATTTTGACCTGTTTGGTCCCTTACTGCCAAACTGTTTGGTTTTGATTTTTTTTCTAAACCGTCATTACGATTTGGTGTATGGTCAGGGGGGTTAAATTGATCAAATCTGACCGTGCACACCCCTATCTATGATTTTTTTAAAGTAGATAAACAAAATTAAAATCTAAAAAAAACTACACTCATTTAGAGAATTATCTAATTTTGAGAAATTTATCCTCTATTTCTCTTTTATCTATTTTAGAGAACCATTTAAAGAATATGTTGGAACACAAATATTTTTAAAATCTCTTTTTTTCTGTATTTTAAAAAATTTATTGGAGATGTTCTAAAAACGAATTCCTTATCTGAGAACAACATTTCTTGTTCAACGTGCAATTTTTTTTTGTTAGGTTAATTTTTTTTTGAACGGCAAGTTAACACACGCACACGTTCCCGGAGTATCCGGGCTCCCACTTAAGGGTGCCACCCGACTAATCCCCGTCGACCACGACCCAACCCAATTAAGGGTACCACTATGTGGCAGACCCATGATCATAGATGTCACAGGATGCTCACCACGGGGTTCGACTACCCAGTCAGGGATACCATCCACTGACCCCCCGGGATGTTACCTTACCACTGAGCTACAACATGAAGGACTTTTTTGTCAGGTTAATGCGTTATGTTTTATGAGAAAAGTCTTAAAAATACCCAAAGGAGATTCAGTACATTGTCAATCAACCCGGTTCGTATTTCTTCTACAATTTATATATCTATACTAAATTTAAGAAAAAAAAAGTTATTAATTTTTTTTTTATACATTAAGTATTGTTTATTAATACATATTACTTAAAATTCAAAATTACAAGTAACTGATGCATGGGTTATAACTTTGTAAATTGTATGTTTGAATTAACAACTAAGTGATAACCATAATCAAATACAGAATAAATATCTAATTTTAAATATATAGATTCTTACTTAATTATAAAATTGACTTAAATCGATAAAACCGTATTATAAAATTGACAAAAACAAAAAGTAAAACGAAATATTAAAATCTATATATCTTGCTGCATTGCACGAGTACATTTCTAGTAATACATTAGTATGGTAAAAAAAACTCACACATATTGAATCATCGACCTCCTAAAAAGCCAAAGACATGAATACCGCTACGCCAAACGCTCTTGGTACCAAATTTTCACACCATTTAATAGCTCTTTAAAGATTAAAAGTTTTTTTTTTTTTTTTTCTGGGTTTACCAAAAAAGAAAAAAGATTAAGTCTTCGTAAACGGACCCTTAATTACCATTTATGTTGGTAGGGTATCCCTGCTACCTATTCAATGTATGAGCTGTAATTACATTGTTTTTATTTAAGTGAGAGTCGTTGTTAGTTGTTCAACTCAATAATTTCCCTTGCAGCAGCAGTGAAATGAGCTCAATAAGTGAAGAACAAAGATCTAGCAATCTAGCAATATTGGATGAAGGTATTTCATCTTTATTTTACATATTGATTCTTTAATCATGCTAGCTGTTGAAACACATATCAACTTTGATGAAACACAAGGGTGTGGCGTGGTGGTAAGAGCTTGGGGACTTCATAGCGTTGCCCGGGTTCGAGTCTCACACGTAGCATTTGTGGCAAATATTGGCACGGGTGTCATCCTTGTGGCCACGGGATGAATGCCCGCGGGCCTAAGGTCTGTTTTCCGGAGATTAGTCTGGACCCAAAGTGGTTTGGGATACTCCTTCCCAAAAAAAAACTTTGATGAACCAAATTCTTAAAAGTATTTGAATTTTGGTTCCAGTTGGCGGAATAGTATACGCTCCTTCAGGTTTTCTCATAAGTCGCTACTTCACCTACTAGGAAAACCCCTTCCGAACGTAATGGGGAAAGATTTAGGGTTCTTGAATGTGCAACCGTTATAAATTGATGTATTGTGCTCTTTTTAGTTAACAAAAAACGGTTGCATAGGTTACAAGTTCCGGTCCTTTGACGCTTTTTTAAAAACTTTGATATCAACAATGAAAAGGATAAGAAAAAATCTACTTAGTAGTTGCAAAAAACCTTTGTATGTCATTTTTAATGAAACCAAATTATTTATAATTAATGTTTGTTTTATTTTATACTATGCTAATTATTTTTGTGCACTTGCTTAATAAAAAAATTGGCTCCACCTCTGGCTAGTTAGAGTTTACTCAAGACCATTGGCGCAAGACCGTTTCGAGGGATTTTTAAAGTTTTTTTTAGTTCATTTCAAGGGATTTTTAAATTTTTTTGTTGATTTTGTGGGACTTTTTCGGTTTTTTTAGTTAATTTTGAAAATGTTTTTTGGTTTTTTGGTTGGTTTCGATGCATTTTTTTTGGTTGATGGGTCCAAGACAAAAATTCACTGGGGCTGAAGGTATAAAATTAAAAAAAAAACACATTTTTAGCTAAGAAAAATCCTTTTTTTTTCCCATTTAATGGAGGTTCATTCCCTCACAAATTGTAGCCTACATCCGCCTCTGGTTATGAGATTAGTCGAGATGCCCAGACAGTTAAAAGAAATATTGGAGATACATGGTGTCAATGATTCATTTGCATAATGAACAATTTGAAAACAAAAATAAAATGAAAAGAACATAAGTAATAAAGATGAGAACCATAATTTTTTTTCATATGCTAGTACCCAAAGGGGAGTTGAAGTACTACTGGTTTTATAAACAAGGTAGGAAACCCCAATATTAATTATAATTAATTTATCTTTTTTTAAGTATATATAATATTTATATATGGTAAATGTAACAAATAACTTGTACAACATGTTCATCTTTGGTGAAGTTTGAACCCCTGAACTGACCTTTAAGGAGACGAAAGGCCCAACAATACCATAGTATACCTTCTTACCAAGGGATGTTCGCGGTCTGGTTTGGGCGGTTTAACCCCCCAAACCGCTAATGACGGTTTAAAATAAAAAAAAACGGTTTAAACCACAAAAACGGTCTGGTCTGACAGGTTTAGGCGGTTTGAGGCTCTTGCGAGTTTTAAACTAAAAAAAAAACATAACATCTATATCCAAAATAAAATTTCTACCAATATAACATTGTTAGAAAATAATTATGAAAGAAACTTCTATCTCTAAAATTAAAAAAAACACATTGAGTGAGCTAAAAATAAGTTAAACAAATCTACCATGAAATAATTAATTTTTGGACAAATATTGAGCAACTCGAATGACGATTTGAAATATTGGATTTGATCTTTGACGGATTTCAGAAGTTTGCCAATTTAAATGATATGGTCATCTGAAAATTGAAAAGTAAAAACATAATCCTTTAGACAAATTTATATTAATTGGACCATAAAGATTGAGCTTACAACATGAAAACTAAATATAATTAATACATGAATATTTTGGCGTTCGGTTCGATCCAGACTGCTCAAGAAAATGCTCAAACCGCAGACCAGACAAGACCAAGTGATTTGGTTATTTTTCATACTAGACCGGACCACCAGACCACTCAACCACCAAAAACGGTCCGTTTTTACTTGGTTCGACCGATTTGAACGGTCCAACTGTTTTTTTGAACATCCGTATTCTTATCCATCATTTTTTTTTGTCTTTCAGAGGAATTTAAGCGAGTTGGAAAGATTCGAGATAATGTCCAAATTCTTCTTCGTTCTGCATTGAATCATAGCAACATAAATTCACCATCAATTCACATGATTCCATGTAGGATTCGAAATCTGAAGAAAGAGGTTTTCGAACCTCGTCAGGTCTCTATTGGACCTCTTCACAGAAAGAATGTGAACTTGCAAGCATTTGAAAGACAAAAAGAGACTTTTCTGAATGATCTTTTGAGTAATTCATGTCTCCAACAACGGGAGGAAATACTTGAAACATGTGTGAAGAACGTGAATGCTTCCTTAGGGAAAATCAAGGCATGTTATGGTGATGGGATAAAGAGCTACAATGACGATGAAATTACAAGAATGATGGTAATGGATAGTTGTTTCATACTCGAATTCATTTACAAGTCATCCAAGCGTTCATTTGATAAGAAGATGGTGATTGAGCCGATATCTATGGCTTTTGACCTGGTACTCATAGAAAACCAAATCCCTTTTTTTGTTCTTCAAGACATCTTTGAGTGCACTTGTTCCAGATTTAAACCAGAAGTAACCTCTCTAAATGTACTTATCATCCACAAATTTCTACCAACTCTTCTTGGCTATTTTCAACCAGATTCTGACTTGAACAAGGTTGATGATAGACATCCTAATCATATTCTTGGTCTTATTCATGAATATTACCGACCTATATCAGATGATGCTAAAAAATGTTGGGATGCTAAAACATATTGGCAGGCAGATCCATCAGAAAAATACTCAGAAACTTACTACTCAGTTGTAGAACTGGACAGGGCAGGGGTGAACTTTAAGCCTCATCATCATCGACAATGGCCAATGGAGATTAAGCTAGAATTCCCTCCATGGTATAAGCTTTGGGCTAATCCTATTCTCAGAATGCCGGTACTGCGTATTCAGAATTACACTGAGTTGGTTTTTAGGAACCTGATTGCCTATGAGCAATTATCTCCCTGCGGGCTTCTTCATTACGTTACATCATATGCCATAGCAATGGATCTACTAATTGACAATCATGAGGATGTTGCCAGATTGGTAAAATCAAAAGTCATTATCAACACTATAGGTTCAAACGAAGAGGCGGCAAAATTGATTAATGACATGCGCAAAGAAATTTCTTGTCCACATTTTCTTTACACTGAAGTATGGGAACAAATGAATAAGTACCGCAATAGGTTTTGGCCCAAAAATATTGCATGGTTGAGGCGTAGGTATTTTAGTAACCCGTGGAGTATCATCGCTCTATTTGCCGGTATCTTCCTGTTTCTTTTTACTCTGGTTCAGACCTACTTTACCATCAACCCTGTATGATCCCATAGTCATTCAACTAATTGTTAATTTTATTTTCTTCTTTTGTCGTTTTACATTCCTTTATGTAATTTATTCTCTTTCTCTAAGTCATCCACGTTAAGTTGTACAAGTATCATTTTCAATGTGAAACTTAAATTAATTATGATAAAATTGTTCTTTTTACGGGTATCTAATTAATGTGGAACTTGTAACCATTGATCAGATATCCCTTATGCATCCAAGCATATCGGCTCGGTCTGCATGCTAGGGATTTCAAATGTTCAATGGAGTTGCATGACCCAAGCATGACCTATAAAATAACATAATAAATTAAACACATATGTATAACATTACATATGTAAATTTCATATTGGTATACTCACATATTCCTCGAACTAGGCGGAAAGCCTTTCTTCCTGAGCTATATCCAGTGCAACCACATCAATATAAAGTTCTGTTTGCCGTATCCGTTCATCAAACGTCCATTATAAAGGTTGAACTTCTTTATAGTTCAACAACACATACGTGTGGATCTTGTGAACCTCGATTTCAGTCAAGATGATCTGTTTCCCACCCTTCTCGAATATTCTACGAGAAGGAACCTTGAATACGCTTAGTCGACCGTTGGTCCCCGAATAACTAGGAATATCCGGGGCAAAGTTTCTTGAATAAAGATTATGTCGAGTTTCTATCTGTGGATCAAAATACACGGATCAATATGTGGATATTTCATTTACTAGATAAGACTCAACGATAGATCTTTTCATCATTGCTTTGTTTCTAACGGTTCTCTTCAACAACCCAAGCTTCCCAAACAAATAATGAAATACGTGTTTAAAACTAAAAAAATACGTTTTTATTATAATACACTTTAAAATACATTTTGGTCTTCAATCAAATATAATTAAAAACGTCTTTAAAAATAAATTTAAAATATACTTAAAAATACATTTAAATATTTTAAAAATAAATAAAAAAAATCAGGCCGAGCCGAACCTTGTTTTCGGTGGAATATCGTAACCGGCGGTCCCAAACGGTCTTGGAGCGGGCTGGTCCCAAGTCAGTCCCACTACCGGTCCTCTGCCGATCCCGTAACAAGGCAGGGCCCATTTGGCCATCTCTAATTCTCTATGCACGAATATTTCTTCAAGTACACTATGAAGAAGAGGCAAAAAAAAGTGTAAATGAACTTCTAAGCTCGTTAACAGAAAATGTGACCTAAATGAATTGATTCATGTTAATATGTGAAGTGAAATTGGACGAGATATCAAGTTGGTAAAACGATGATGTCAATCCATCATTGATCAGAGAACTATGAATTGAGATGATAAAAGTCTCTACATGATATGATTCTTGAGTAAATTATGTTTTTCGTCTCTATGGTTTGTTATAAATTGTGATTTTCATCCATGTGGTTTAGAAATTATGGTTTTCGTCCCTATGGTTTGTAATTCATTGCTATTTTTCATTAATAGGATTTGGAATTTGTTGTTATTTTGGTCCTCATGGTTTACAATTCTTTATTGCTTTAGTCCCTTAAACTTAAAGGTAGGAATTAGTCCAAGAACGAAAAATAGCAATAAATTATAAACTATAAGAATGAAAATTGCAATTTTAAAACCGAAAATCTAAATTATTAACAAACCATAGGGACGAAAATAGTAACTTACTCTTTAATTCTTTTTCCCACATCTAAGGGTGTAGCTCACTTGTTAAATTGCACCAAATTTGCACATCAATAATGAGGGCCGCTAGGAGCCATTGCTAAATTCAACAATATTGAATATGAATCAAAATCTCCCAAAACTAATGTACATTATGAAATGGATTTCAAAACCAATGTCAAGACCAAATACTCACGATCTGTTAGAAGAAGTCGACTAATTAAGGGACTATTTGGCAGTTGCTAAATGGTTTGGTTCAGAATGATTAACACGCTCCTATGATATAGTGCAAAATGAAATATGGTTGTTTGCTAATTGTTAATAATGAAATTAGGGTGCTGAATGGTTAAGGGAGGACCAAGATACAAAATTATTCTTAGGGTTTTGGAACCATTAAGAGACAGATTTGTCAAACAAGATTCACCTCTTAGCGATTCAGATATTTTCTCATAATGGTTAAATTTTTTAACGTAATTAAGTTTTTTAGATGCATACGACTTTGAAGATGGGTTTTTAAATTTAATGTCATTTTTACTTGGCATCCGCTTATACTAAAAAAGGGAACCTATCAAATACATATACAAAAGAGTTTTGGTTTTTCGTATTTTCACTTGGGGACCTAAACGTTAAATAAAGAAAAAGTTGGGGGCTCAATGCAAAACATGCATTACATAAGGGGTTTTTCTTGACTTTATCCACAAGGTAGAGGGTATTGGCGCAATACTAATCATGACACATTAATTCATATATATTTATGATATTTAATAATATAATTAAATCAAAAAATATTCAATATTGTACTGATTTTGAAGGTATTGATGAAACGATTAGAATGATATAATTTGTAAAAAAATAAAAATGTTTTTAATGCATTTTAGTTCATATACATTATTTATGTTTATATGATAAATGTCTAAAATGAAAAATAAAAAAATAAGGGATTAAAAGTAAACTACATACCTAATTATAAGGATAGTAAATGTAAGGTATAAATTAAAAAAAAAAGATTTAAAGAGGAGTGAATGTGGATGTGCTAAATAAACGTACAATGTAAAATGCGTCCAGATACATGTTTAGGCGGGAAAATGAAAAAATTGGCTCACCAGAAGGCGACATGTGTCCTTCTAGTTACTTATTTATTATATATATATATATATATATATATATATATATATGAATTTGCATCTTAAAGCTTAGTAGTGGTTGTTTTATAAGAGTAGCCACTCTCATGATATATAAGAGGCTGCAAGTGTTTATTTAATAAGTGTTTAATAAGAATCTCTTAGGGGCTGTTTGTTTACCTCTGAATCGCTAAAAGATGAATTTTGCTTGGTAAAAAAAAAGTTTACCTCTTAATGGTTCCAAAACCCTCTAAGGTGCCGTTTGTTTTTTAAGAGATCAGAAGTTTAAAGTCTTATTTTATTTCTGATTAATAAGAGGTGGTGCTGAATTCTAAAATCTGAATCAACAAGAATGTATGGTTCTGTAACGTCTGGAGACGTCTTGAGAGAAAGAAGAGCATATCATGGGAGCACCAAGAAGAGCAAGTTCATCCGCCCCGGCTTTAACAAGTTGAAGGAAATCGGTAATAGTTTGAGAGCCTTTGGCAAGATCTTTCAGGTGACCATTTACTTGATTGATCCGTCCATGAGATAGTTTGGCATATGTATTAGCAAGGATTCTCCAAGCTTGCCGAGAGGTTGTCGCACCAACAACAAATGGAATAATGTTGGGAGAGAGTGAGCCTATGATAGCATTGAGTATAAGTCGGTCTTGACGAATCCAAAAGGTATAGGTTGGGTTTGTTTGATTGTTAGTGATGGTTTGGGGTGGACAAGGTTTCGTACCATCAATATAACCAAGACTCATAGCCAATGAATAGAGTTTGAAATTGTATTTTCTAGGATATATAATTGGTGGATGAGATCTTGAGTGGGATTTGGGCAGATACGTTAATAGCAATGGGTGATTGTTGGGTATCATTGGTGTTGGAGGATCTAGGAGAGGAAGTAATTGTGGTTGATATGTCATTAGGGCTCATTGTGGGATTAACACAACAAATGGACTTGTATGTAGATCTGTTGGGTTTTATTAGGTATGCAGAGACAAGATGTGCTCTGATACCATGAAGAAGATAAAGGAGAAGATATTAAAAGGAGATAAAGGTGAAGACAGGAAATGTTTTTCCCTTACATTCATTCAAGGGGCTGGAACATGTATATAGGTAGAGGAAATCATAACCTCTAAATTAACTAAGGAATATTTTATCCTATAATAAAGTTACAGAAAATCAAAACAAATCACACCTGATATATTTGCAATATTATGTACATTAAGGATTATCTCTAATATAGTGTCGTAGAAATTAACTAATACGACACTTTATTTTAAAAGCAATCTAAAAAACTTATCAAAACAGCTAAAATCGGCTATAAACATATTGTAACACTTTTAGATAGGACGTTTTCTGGTTTGGTCCTCTAAACTTAAAACCTATAAAATATTACATCATGGCGCATAGACATTGTTGGAAATATTAAATATCATTAGTCATTTATTAGACATAAATTATTATAGAATTATTATGTAAATAAAATGTGTCAAGTGACACATCATCGATTGGCATGGTCGTTATCGAACTAATTTGGTAGTTATGGTAGTTATAGGTAGTTATGGTAGTTATAGGTAGTTATTTATGGAAAGGTGTGATTGTTCATAAAACAACACAACCCTTAGTGAACCATTGTGATGGTTCGATGGCACCCTTTCGGTGTCTATAAATATGTATCGATTTGTATAGTTTCCAGTGTGTGGAATTCTAAATATATATTTCCAGATTATTAAAGGGTTCAACCCACGTTTCTTGTTCTTTCTTCTATCCTTATTATGTGAATGATGTTGAATACATGATGATCTATGGGGTGGCCAGATTGCATGATCTTGGGAAGATCTAAACCTGTGCATATTCTAAACATGGTATCAGAGCCAAGGGTTCAAACGAGAATCAAAGATCAATCATGTTTTCAATTATCATTCAAGAAACCGTTTTGTGTTGAAGAAAATCATATATAAAAGAAGACAATTGAAGAAAGACGAACGGTCAGAGAGACCATCGAATGCACGAGGGCAGTAAGCATCGCGTCACAAAGAACAACGATTAGGAGAATCATTGTTCAAAAATCAACCGGATCAAGACCGGAGAGGCGACGTTAGAGGCACCGCCGTTTGAAATTGCCGGAAGATTCGAATGGCAACACAAGACAAGAAACATTTTTCATGTTTGATTATCACTAGAAGATTGGTTGAGGATTTCCAAACAGTTTCATTTTTCATTGTGCTAACCCCACCATAACGGCGCTAACCCGCTTAAATCTTGATCAATTGAGAAAATCAGGAGAAGTTAAGGCAAAAATTGAAACCAAGATGGCGGCACTAACCCTGATGGAATTTGGTTCTAATAGAAACCGAAAGGCCATGATGAAATCAACACCAAGGATCGAAATTTTTGAAGAAAGCATGAACAAGGAGGATCAAGAAATGAAGAACAATGAATTTCCTGTTTTGTCATTAAGGGGAAATGTTGAAACTTAATGACAAATCAGTAATTCAGTAACCAGTTTAGTTAGAAGTTGGTTATAGGGGCGGTTATTGATGTAATAAAAAGGTGTGTCGGTTTAACCGAAACGACCATCCAACCGTCACCATTTAACAACCTATGACCGAACAGTTGCATTAAACAGTACTTGAACAATACTTGCTACACCCACACAAATACTTTGTTTTTGCTCAGAAATGGTACGGTAAGTACTCGAGCATTGAGAGTCAAAAGTACGGAAGTGTGACCGTCAAGACTCAAGTTACAAAAGGTTGCAAGGCGGAAGATGGCGTAGGTACCTCAGATGGTGGCTTAACCAGAGGGAATGGTCAGGAAGACCGGAACGCTATTAAGGCACCAGTTCAAGCCAGAAACTGCAAGGAATCAGATGTTGAAGAAACAAAGGATGTGGATCCTAGCATTGAGGAGTACTATTCAGACGGAGACAATGGAAATAGCAGCGAGGGAACTGATGACTTTGTCATCATCGTTTGAAGTTCGAAGAACACTCATGAAGAATAAATGACATGATATTTAAGGGGGGCATTGTTGGAAATATTAAATATCATTAGTCATTTATTAGACATAAATTATTATAGATTTATTATGTAAATAAAATGTGTCAAGTGACACATCATCGATTGGCATGGTCGTTATCGAACTAATTTGGTAGTTATGGTAGTTATAGGTAGTTATTTATGGAAATGTGTGATTGTTCATAAAACAACACAACCCTTAGTGAACCATTGTAATGGTTCCATGGCACCCTTTCGGTGTCTATAAATATGTATCGATTTGTATAGTTTCCAGTGTGTGGAATTCTAAATATATATTTCCAGATTATTAAAGGGTTCAACCCACGTTTCTTGTTCTTTCTTCTATCCTTATTATGTGAATGATGTTGAATACATGATGATCTATGGGATGACCAGATTGCATGATCTTGGGAAGATCTAAACCTGTGCATATTCTAAACAGACATTTTAGGCGTTCTATAAAACCAATTTTATAGTAGTGTTTCCTTATTTTTAAGATTTTTCTGTTTTGCCGGTACCTTTTGTGAAGTCTATAAAAAACTAGCTTGTGATTGAATAAAAATTATCCAGTTTTATGCTATATTCTTTACTTCTTTGGTGTGTCTATTTCCCTTTCCCTACGTAGACACCCTTGCTTTATTTTTTGGTATATAATACACCAAAGGCCCTTAGGTAATTTTCACACCATTTATGATCTCTGGAAATATTGAAGTCTTTGTAAATAGGTCCTGACAATTAATGTTCTTGGTAGGGTTTCCGTGGTACTTAGCAGTAAAATGGTTGATACCTCCATTTGTTCTTCTAGTTTTTAATTAACTGGGAGGCCTTGTCAGTTGTTCAGGTCAATAATTTCCCCAACAGAAGTGAAATGAGCTCAAGAAGTGAAGACACTACTAGGAAAAGAGGCATTTTCGGCGGATTTTTCCGCCGGAAAATGTCGGCGGATTTCCGACGGATTTCCGACGGAAGTCAAACGGGTCAACCAAGTTTGACTTTCGCCGAAAATCCGCCGAAAATCCGTCGGAATTTTTATTTTATTTTATTTTTTTTAAAAAACAATTATTTTCGGCGGATTTCCGACGGATTTCCGACGAAATATAATTTTTTTATTTTTTTTTCTTATTAATTATAATTAATTAACTATTTTCGGCGGATTTTCGGCGGATTTTAATTAATAGTTAATTAATTATTATTTTTAAATGAATTAAAAAAAAATAAAAAATAAAAATAAAAATCCGTCCAAAATCCGTCGGAAATCCGCCGAAAATCTTATAAAATTTTCGGCGGATATTCTATATTATTTTTAAAAAATAAAAAATTAAAATCCGCCGAAAATCCGCCGAAAATAGTTAATTAATTATTATTTTAAAATGAATTAAAAAAATAAAAAATAAAAATCCGTCGGAAATCCGCCGAAAATCTTATAAAATTTTCGGCGGATTTTCGGCGGATATTCTATATTATTTAAAAAAAATAAAAAATTAAAATCCGCCGAAAATCTGCCGAAAATCGTTAATTAGTTATTATTTTAAAATGAATTAAAAAAATAAAAAATAAAAATCCGTCGGAAATCCGCCGAAAATCTTATAAAATTTCCGGCGGATATTCTATATTATTTAAAAAAAATAAAAAATTAAAATCCGCCGAAAATCCGCCGAAAATCGTTAATTAATTATTATTTTAAAATGAATTAAAAAAATAAAAAATAAAAATCCGTCGGAAATCCGCCGAAAATAGTTAATTAATTATTATTTTAAAATTAATTAAAAAAATAAAAAATAAAAATCCGTCGGAAATCCGCCGAAAATCTTATAAAATTTCCGGCGGATATTCTATATTATTTAAAAAAATAAAAAATTAAAATCGGCCAAAAATAGTTAATTAATTGTTATTTTTAAATGAATTAAAAAAATAAAAAATAAAAATCAATCGGAAATCCGCCGAAAATTTTATAAAATTTTCAGCGGATATTCTATATTATTTAAAAAAAATAAAATCCGCCAAAAATAGTTAATTAATTATTATATTTAAATGAATTAAAAAAATAAAAAATAAAAATAAAAATCTGTCGAAAAATTTATAACAGTTTGGCTTTAATATATACAGTTGATCATTAAGGGATTTAGTTGGGCTTTAACATACACAGTTGAGTTTTAATGGATCCAGTTAGTCTTTAATGGATACCGTTGGGCTTTAATGGATCCAGTCGGGCTGTAACGAATTTGGTGGGTTGTAACGGATCCAGTTGGGCTTTAACAGATCCAGTTGGCCTTTAATGGATCCAGTTGGTCCTTAACGTACCAACTTGGGCTTTAACGTACCTAGTTAGGCTATACTGGTAGTTGACTGGTTCATAGCGGGGTATAATGGTGCTTAGTTGTCTAATTGACCCGAATACACGACACATTCATCTATGAAGTCGATATGTGTAAATAAGCACATAATAAGACTTTAATAGACTTTAGCTGATCCAGGCTTTAATGGATACTGTTGGGCTTTAACGTATCCAGTGGGTTTTAACGGATCAAGTTAGACTTTAATGGATCCAGTTGGGATTTAACGAACCAAGTTGGGCTTTAACGTACCCAGTTTGGCTTTAATGGATACAGTTGATCATTAAGGGATTTAGTTGGGCTTTAACTACACAGTTGGCCTTTAGCGCACCCAGTTGGCCTTTAACGGATCCAGTCGGGATTTAACGCACCTAGTTGGTCTTTAATGGATCCGATTGGGCTGTAATGGATCGAGATGGCTTTAACGCATCCAGTTGGCTTTAACGGATCCAGTTGGGCTTTAATTGATCCAATATGGCTTTAACGGATCCAGTTGGACTTTAATGTACCCGACTAAAACTTGTACGTTTTTTCTTTTTATGATTTTAAACTTTTAGCGAATCGTCTTTAAAAGAATAAAAAAAATCCGTCGGAAATCCGCCGAAATCCGAATTTAAATTTTTTCATAATTCTTCTAAAAAAGGCGGAAATTCTAAAAAATTTTAAAATTTTAAAATTTTTTAAAGTTTTCGGCGGATTTTTCCGCCGAAAAACACGAAACCCTTATAACCTCTTACACTTCAGCTGTCACAAACCCAAGACACACTCTCTCGTCTTCATCGTCTTCTACAACACTTGGTACTGAAAATCGATTTCTCCAAGATCGTGTTCTACAAAGGTATCTCTCTCTCTCTCGAATCGATTTCTGAAAATCGATTTCTACAACACTTTGGTACTGAAAATCGATTTCTCATAATCGAAATACATAAGATTTGGTATATAGAATAAAAAACGATTTCTCATAATCGATTTGGTACTGTCTCTCTCTCTCTCGTCTTCTCCAACAGGTATCTCTCTCTCTCGATTTGGTATTGTCTCTCTCTCTCTCGATTTGGTTACTTCAACAGGTATCTCTCTCTCTCTCGAACTGGGTACGTTAAAGCACTGAGTGAAATTGATTTGGTACTGTCTCTCTCTCTCGTCTTCTCTAACAGGTATCTCTCTCTCTCGATTTGGTACTGTCTCTCTCTCTCTCTCTCGATTTGGTTACTTCAACAGGTATCTCTCTCTCTCTCTCTGTCTTTAATTAACGTGGGGGTGTGTGGAATTGAAATGCAATGAGTTTTTTTTTAGTGAAACTGTATAGTTTCTAAACCAGATTATATAAAAAGACCAAATCTATTAAATCAAATTGCTACTGTGGAAATTCGTGTTGATAACAATTATAGCCGCAATTAGTCAAATGATTAATTTCATCTGTTATTTACTCAAAGGGGTTAAACATTTTCGTGTTCTCTTATTTTGATTCTCCTCCATATCTCTCTCTCTCTCTCTATATATATATATATATATATATTCATTTATAGGATTGGATTCCGGTGAGAAGTTAAAGTTAACGTGAGAAGCGTGAGGAGTGGTTAACCGTTGGATGAAAAATAGATACACATTAGGATGAAAATGCACCGAGACACCTGATCAAATACCTTCTAAAATGCAATTCATGGGAGGACATGAGATTAAAAGTGGTCAACCAAGTTAAGATCTACTTCTCACGTTTCTTGCATTAATCTTAATTTCTCACAGGATCCTTCGTCTCCATCTATATATATATATATATATATATGTGTGTGTGTGTGTGTGTGTGTGTGTGTTAGCTCCACGTCTCCACCTATAGGAACTTTGAGCTTTCAAGCGTACAAATCCAATCCCATGTTTCTTCTATATGCATGGTTTGGGTTTCACATAGCCTAATAGGCACACTTTGAGCTTTCAAGCGTACAAATCCAATCCCATGTTTCTTCTATATGCATTTAGGGCCTTTATGCGCACAAACCCAACCTTATATGTTCTGTATGCATGGTTTGTGTTTCAAATAGCCCAATATGTGCATTTAGGGCCTTTATGTATATATCTATCTAGTTTGGGTTGCCATTTGTTGGGCAAACATTAGGATTGTTTAACATAGTTGGGTATGTCCCCATTACAGTCGTTATGCTGTCGAACCCAACCTTATATGTTCTATGTGCATTTAGGGCCTTTATGCGCACAAACCCAACCTTATATGTTCTATATGCATGGTTTGGGTTTCAAATAGCCTAATATGTGCATTTAGGGCCTTTATGCGCACAAACCCAACCTTATATGTTCTATATGCATGTTTTGGTTTTCAAATAGCCTAATATGTGCATTTAGGGCCTTTATGCGCACAAACCCAACTTTATATGTTCTATATGCATGGTTTGTGTTTCAAATAGCCCAAAATATGCATTTAGGGCCTTTATGCGGACAAACCCAACCTTATATGTTCTATATGCATGGTTTGGGTTTCAAATAGCCCAAAATATGCATTTAGGGCCTTTATGCGCACAAACCCAACCTTATATGTTCTGTATGCATGGTTTGTGTTTCAAATAGCCCAATATGTGCATTTAGGGCCTTTATGTATATATCTATCTAGTTTGGGTTGCCATTTGTTGGGCAAACATTAGGATTGTTTAACATAGTTGGGTATGTCCCTATTACAGTCGTTATGCTGTCGAACCCAACCTTATATGTTCTATGTGCATTTAGGGCCTTTATTCACACAAACCCAACCTTATATGTTCTATATGCATGGTTTGGGTTTCAAATAGCCTAATATGTGCATTTAGGGCCTTTATGCGCACAAACCCAACCTTATATGTTCTATATGCATGGTTTGTGTTTCAAATAGCCCAATATGTGCATTTAGGGACTTTATGTATATATCTATCTAGTTTGGGTTGCCATTTGTTGGGCAAACATTAGGATTGTTTAACATAGTTGGGTATGTCCCCATTACAGTCGTTATGCTGTCGAAATTGACTTGTGTGTATTTTGTAAACCACAGGATGGGTATTCGACCTGTGTCACCCAGAGGTACGGCGAGGACCCCAGCCAACATCCAACTTTTGATACCGACTTGTGGCAGGAGGTTTCTGGAGGAGTGAAGAAAGGCCGTACGTTTGGGTTCGGGTACCACACAGATCCCAACGCGATCTTGGCTGGGACATCCTCGGGTGGTGGTGCTGCTTCTTCCCGACAGGTGCGTACCACATTTCATTACATGAGTTTTATCAATTTATTTTATAATTCATGTTAAACTTCTTCTAACGTCTTTTTTTATTTTATTTTTTAGGAAATTGAGGATCTAAAGCTTCAACTTCAGAAGTTGAAGGAGCGGGAAGAGAGACGTACGGTGGAGGAAGAGGCACGCCGGGCGGAGGAATTGGCACGTCAGCGGGAACGTGATGCCCAGTACGAGCATATGTGTGAATTGGTAAAGCAATTCTATTCTTCACAGTCGTCAGGGGCACCGCCACCGCCACCACCCATGTGATGATATTTGCTTAAGATTTCGCAACCCATTATGTATTTAGGAACAATACTTTGACAATTGAACAATATATGTTATGTTTACGTTAGTTGTATTTTATGTTTTATTTATGTTAGTTGTATTTTATGTTTTATTTATGTTAGTTGTATTTTATGGTTTTTAAAGTTTGGCAGTTTTTACAGCTTTCAACAGGTTTTTACTGTTTTTAGCAGGTTTTATAGAAAGATTTTTAATGAAAAAACATTATTTTTCTGGTTTCTATTTTTAAGATTTTCGGCTGATTTTCGGCGGAATATTCCGCCGAAAACTAAATAAAAAAATAAAAAAAAAATAAAAAAAAATAAAAAACAAATAAATATTTTCGGCGGAATATTCCGCCGAAAATCCGCCGCAAACTTTTGACGAATTTATAAAGGAAAATAAAAAAATAAGTTAATTTATTAATAAAAAAATAAAATAAAAACAATTTTCGGCGGAATATTCCGCCGAAAATCCGCCAAAACTACTAAATTAATTTTATGGATTAAACAAATCGTTGAAATTTTAAAAAAAATTCGAATTTTATTTCGGCGGAAAACGACGCCGAAAACGACGCCGAAAACGAAGGTTTGCGGCGCCCCCGTTTCCGACCGACCAAATCCGCCGAAAATCCGCTGGAAACAGTGGTTTTCGGCGGATTTCCGGCGGATTTGGCCGTCGGAAAAGGTCGTAAATTTTGTAGTGAGAACAACAAACACCCATCAATCTGGCAATATCGGATGAAAGTATTTCTACTTTATTTTACAGGTTCTTTAACCATGATGTTGAAACACATGTTTTTATGAACCAAGGTGGAATAGAATACGCTACGCCTCCAGGTACCGTTTAAGGTCAAGTTTTGAGATGCATGGTGTCAATGATTCATTTGCATAACGAGTTTCGGAACAATTTGAAAACAAAAATAGAATGAAAAGAACATAAGCAATAAATATGAGAACCATACAATTGAATGGTCATGTATTTTCATATATTATATAGTACCCAAAAGGGACTTGAAGGACTGGTTTTATAAACAAGGTAGGAAACCCCAATATTAATTATAATTTTTTTATGAAGTATATATACGGACAAATAAAGTTACACACCCTTCTTCACCTTTGGTGAGGTTCGAACCCCTCATCTGACCTTGACCTTCACGGAGTCTAAAGGCCCTACAATACCATAGCATACCTTCTTACCGTTCAAATTTCTTGTGTCTTTCAGAGAAATTTAAGCTACCACTTGGAAAGGCAAATGCTGATGTTGAAACTGGAAACATTCAAGATACTATCGAATTTCTTCTTCATTCTGCAAGAAATCATACCAACATAATTTCACCATCTATTCACATGATTCCAAGCAGGATTCGAGATCTGAACCCAAGGGTTTTCAACCCTCGTCAGGTCTCTATTGGACCTCTTCACAGAAAGAATGAGAATTTGCAAGCATTTGAAGGACAAAAAGGGATTTTTCTGCATGCTCTTTTGCTTCATTCAGGTCTCCCACTAGAGCAAACATTAGAAGCTTGTGTGCAAAAGGTGAATGCTTCCATAGGCAGAATCAAGGCATGTTATGGCAACGAGATGGAGTGGTACAATGACGACGATATTACAAGAATGATGTTAATGGATGGTTGTTTCATACTTGAATTCATTTACAAGATATTCTAGGATTCATTTGATGAAAACATGGTGATTGAGCCGATATCTATGGCTGTTGACCTGGTGTTATTAGAAAACCAGATTCCCTTTTTTTGTTCTTCAAGCTTTGAGTGCACTCGTTCAAGATTTAAAGCAGTAGCCTCTCTAAATGAACTTCTTATCTATGGACTTGTACAATTTCTCCACTTCATTGATTCAGAATACAGAACCAAGAATATTGAGGCTCGTACAACTCATAATCATATTCTTGGTTTTATTCATGAATGTTACAGACCTTCACGTGATGTTGAAAAAGATCGGTTATCAGATTCATTCAAAGAGATTGAAATAAATCCTTGGTCGTCAGATTCATATGAAAAAATAGTTTTAGAAAGAATCAACTCAGCTGTAGAACTGGACAGGGCAGGGGTGAACTTTAAGCCTCATCATCAACCTCAAGATCGACAATGGCCCATGAACATTGAACTAGAATTCCCTAGTTTTTTCTGGTGTAGGCCTTGGGCTAAGCCTACTCTGAGAATGGCAGTACTAAATATTGAAAATTACACTGAGTTGGTTTTTAGGAACCTGATTGCATATGAGCAATTATCTCCCCGCCGCGTTCTTAATTACGTTACATCATATGCCATGGTCATGGATCTACTAATTGACAATCATGAGGATGTTGACATATTGGTAAAATCAAAAGTCCTTTTCAACACTGTAGGTTCCAACGAAGAGGCGGCAAAACTGATTAATGACATGTGTAAATAAATTTTTTGTCCAGATTTGCCTTACTTTAAAGTGTGGATAGAAATGAATAGGTACCACAATAGGTTTTGGCCCAGAAATATTGCATGGTTGAGACGTACATATTTCAGTAACCCGTGGAGTATCATTGCTCTATTTTCTGGTATCCTGCTATTTCTTTTTACTGGGATTCAGACCTACTATACCGTCAACCCTGTATCTGTATGATCCCATATTCGTTCTACTGTTTTATTTCTTATTTCCTTGTTTTCTCGTTTTACATTACTTCATGTAATTTCTTCTCTTTTTGCATGTCATTCGTGTTGTACGAGTATTGTAAGAATATGGTCAGAAAACCGTGTCCCTATTCATTCACATTCACCGGTATATATAATGATAATATTTACACTTTGGTACCACCAACTTTACAAATTAATATCTTAGTCTAATATACCCCCTCAGTCTAAGGAGGAGTACGACGGATGCTTAGACTGGATCTGAAGTCGTGAAAGAGTACTCGAGGTAGGCCTTTGGTGAAGATATCTGCTAGCTGGTAGCGTGACGGGACATGTAAAACCCGAATCTGGCCGCGCTGAACCTTCTCTCGGACGAAGTGGATGTCGATCTCAATGTGCTTGGTCCGTTGATGTTGGATTGGATTCTCCGACATATAGATGGCGCTAACGTTGTCACAGTAGACCAAGGATGTGCGTGTGGGATGATGGCCAAGCTCGAGAATTTATGTTCTTGGTAGGGTATCCTTGCTACCTATTCAATGTATGAGCTGTAATTGGATTGATCCCTCCATTTATTCTTCTGTTTTTATTTAACTGGGCTTGTTAGTTGTTCAGGTCAATAATTTCCCACCAGCTGTGAATGAGCTCAAGAAGTGAAGAACAAAGATCTATCAATCTCGCAATATTGGATGAAGGTATTTCAACTTTATTTTACATATTCTTTAACCATGTTGAAACACATATTAACTTTGATGAACCAAATTCTTAAAAGTATTTCTCCTTCCTGTTCCTTCTCATAAGTCGCTACTTCACCTACTAAGAAGACCTCGGGTGCATGTGCACCCGCTCTACCTTCCCGAACGTAATGGGAAAAGATTTAGGGTTCTTGAATGTGCAGCCACTTTAAATTGATGTATTGTGCTCTTTTAAGTTAACAGAAAACGGTTGCATACATTGCAAGTTCCGGTCCCTTTGACGGTTTTTTAAAAATTTTGATATCAACAATAGAAAAGATAAAAAAAACTACTTAGTTGTTGCAAAAAACCATTGTATGTCATTTTTAATGAAACCAAATTCTTTATAGCGAATATTTGTTTTATTTTATACTATGCTAATTATTATGTCCACTTGCTTAATAAAAAATTGGCTCCACCTTTGGCTAGATAGAGTTTACTCAAGACCATTGGGGCAGTTATCTTCGAGGCTATAAGATTAGTCGAGATACATGTAAACTGCAGACAGTTTATAGAAATATTGAAGATACATGGTGTCAGTGATTCATTTGCATAATGAACAATTTGAAAACAAAAATAAAATGAAAAGAACATAAGTAATAAAGATTAGAATCATAATTTTTTCATATGTACGCAAAGGGGAGTTGAAGTACTACTAGTTTTATAAACAAGGTAGGAAACCCCAATATTAATTATAATTAATTTAACTTTTTTTAAGTATATAATATTTATATGTGGTAAATGTAACAAATAACTTACACATCATCTTCGGTGAAGTTTGAACCTCCGAACTGACCTTTAAGGAGACCAAAAGCCCGACAATACCATAGTATACCTTCTTACCCATCAAATTTTTTTGCGTCTTTCAGAGGAATTTAAGCTACGACTTGGAAAGGCAAATGTTGATGCTGAAATTGGAAACATTTGAGATAATGTCCAATTTCTTCTTCGTTCTGCACTAAATCATAGCAACATAAATTCACCATCAATTCACATGATTCCAAGCAAGATTCGAGATCTGAACCCAAGGGTTTTCAACCATCGTCAAGTCTCTATTGGACCTCTTCACAGAAATAATGTGAATTTGCAAGCATTTGAAGGACAAAAAAAGACTTTTCTGAATGATCTTTTGAGTAATTCAAGTCACCCAAGGGAGGAAATATTGAAAAGATGTGTGCAGATGGTGAATGCTTCCTTAGGCAAAATCAAGGCATGTTATGGTGACGGGATGAAGGGCTACAGTGACGATGAAATTGTTAGGAAAAATGTGTCTCACAAAATTACAAAGCTAGCAAATGATTTCTAAGGTCCCAAACGAGTAGAAATCCAAGTGCACAATTAACCTAACAACAAGTGCGGATAACAATAATCTAGATGTTGCACAATAATTCTCTAACGTAGAATAATAAATCCACGAAATATAGATAATAATAAATACGTTATTATCTATAAATATAGCAAGTTCAAAACAAATGACACCGAGATTTAGCGTGGTTCCACTATCGTTGTGATAGTGTACATCCACCAAAGAGAGATAGCAAGAATATTATTACCAACCGGGAGAAATTACAACGTGTTATCGAGATCCTTGGATCAACAAATCAACTACCAAAATCTTTCTCGATATATATATATATATATATATATATATATATATATACACCAACGAGAGAAAGAAAAAGAGGAAGAATAGGTGAAGACTAAGTGGCCTTCAACCTTTTACAAATGATATTTTTGGTGTATCTTCCTCTTATGCATGCATGGGTATTTATAGGTGGATGGGCCAACAAAACAAAAAAAGGAAAAAAGGAAACTTATGTAGGTGAGTTTTCTCCAAGAGGCATATGATTTATTCCTCACTATCACTAATGCCAAACTCCCTCTTGCTAAAGTCACTCCACTTGCTAATATCACACTTGCTATCACTGATGGCTTTTCCTTTGCCATCACTAATGACACTTTTCTTCCTTTTCACTTTTCCAAACAAGATGACAAAAGTGAGTTGTGATCCACAAGAATATTCTTTTTTATTCTCCACCAAGTATTTTGTCTTCTAATAAGACAAAATAAAAAGTCCACTTAAAATATGTGCCTATAAAAATCCATATCTTCATGCATCAAAAAACTTTTACGTTGTGTTTGATGAGTTGTACAATATCCAAATGAAAAACTAATTTGTTTTTCAACACTCCACCATGATGTGAAAATCACTCGACGAAAAACAGAGCACGAACAAACACGAACGAATAGCTGATGGAGATTGACACGAGGTAAGAATGTATTTTGACCGTGACGAGCTTCGGCTCGGCCATCACCTGTCAAAGCCAAAAGCAAAAATTCTCAAGTGTGCAATCTCAACAAAACAACCGAGTTAATCAACTCCAAAACACGTATCAAGTAATAACTCCCCAAAGATGTTGTTTTGTCACATGTGGTAATACCTTCTCTCTCTCGAGCAAAGTGCCCAACGGCACTAACACAAACGGAGTTGGATCAAGTTTGACCAATGCTCAAACTTAGCTGGCGGTAGCAACTTAGTGAACATATCAGTGGCATTATCGTCTGTCAGGACTTTCTTTAAATAGACGATCTTCGCTTCATGTAATCTCACAAGATATGCATCACGATTGAACCGCTTCAATATCTTTTGGATATACGCCCGTTGTATCAATCAAAGTGTTCGGGACATTCTGTCCCGCACGATTTCCATGCCCAAAATCTTCTGTGTTGCGCCAAGATCTTTCATTTCAGATTCTAAAAACAACTTATCTTTCAGACGTTCGATCTCTGACCGGTCCTGCAAGCTATAAGCATGTCATCTACGTAAAGAAGTAAGTAAGAGAAAATGCCACCGCTTTCTCTATGATAGACATAAGCGTCCTTTTCACTTCGCTCAAATCCCAGATTGAGCATAAACAAGTCAAACTTCTTATACCACTGACGAGACGATTGTTTAAGTCCATAAATGGACTTATTGAGTTTACATACATATTCCGGTTTGCTTTCGGAAATGAAACCATCAGGTTGCTTCATATAGATAGTTTCCTCCAAGTCTCCTTGTAGGAAGGCGGTCTTCACATCTAATTGTTCTAGCTCAAAATCGTGAATAGACACGATCGCTAAAAGAACACGAATAGATGTATGACGTACAACACAGTGTTTTAGCCAATGTTTTAGAACGATGAGAGCATATTTTTATTTGGCTTTGAACTCGAAACCGACATAAATTATTTTATGTTTTAACTAAGTGCATACGCATATCACCCTACTAGTTTTGTGAAATAAACGGTCGCATGCAAGTTTTGTTGTGAAATCTTATTCCATGCCGCATTGTGGCTAAAAGAGAGAAAACTTTGAGAGTTCTATATCATGAACATGTTGTTTTGGGTTTTGCAAACATTTTAATTGTACAGCCTAAAGTTTGGAATCAAAATAAATTACTCTTACAATTGCTCAAATTGGATGCATATGTCTTTACTAAATTTTGGGGAATAAACCGATGTATGCGAGTCACGTTGGGAAGTTTTTTTTCATGACATTTCATGGTTAAATGCGAAATTTTGGGATTCAATTTCTTGAATATTCCTTTCTGTAGTTTTGTACAAACGCCTTGTTATACACTGTTTAATTAGTACGTAAAACTATTTCTCATTCATTACATAAATTTATATATGTTGGGAACATAGTGGTTCCTTTGAAAAAGGTTGTTGAAATATCTTTCGTTGGTGTCAGTATTACCTTGATTATTGATCAAATAATTTTCGAAATTTTTTATATGTGTGGCGTTTGTGACCACTGTGCAACTGCCGAGTAAGTGGTAGTGAATTTTTACACGTATGATTTATTGTTATAAAGATTTTGCGTTTGAAAGTCTTATAAAATTTTGATTGACATGTTTGTTGAGTCTTTCACTTGAAACCTTGAACTCATTAGTACCTTGGGAAGGTTAAGCAACCCCGGTTAAGAATAAGGCATGTAGAACCTCGACAGTGGAAGGTTGGGAGTTGTATAATCCTTGGGTCGTAGACGACCGTCCATTTTGGAGTATAATGGTAATCGTTAAAATTAAATGGCGGTTCAGTAATAGGAAAAGTTGAATTTGGAATTTTATTAGTTTCGGTAGTGATCAAACCTTATTGATTGGATAAATAGTTTAAAAGCGTGTAGATCTGGACTGACTGGAAGTCGAAATCTATCGTTGGGGAAGTATGGATCACCTAAGGTTGGGAGAATACCGAAGTCTTGTGGTTAGAAGCTACCTTAGTAAGTTAAGCGTTCACTCGGATATAAGTGTAATGTGCCTAAGGGGCATTTGCTTGGGTATCAGCATAAAGTTATCGTGATTGCTCTGTCGAGTGGATTAGAGACAACTTCTCGTAATCAGAGACAGTCAATTATGGGAGCAATGTTTATTGGGAATCTAGATTTCGAGGACGAAATCTCTTTTAAGGTTGGGAGGATTGTAACGCCCGAAATTTTGTAAGTATAGTTTATCCCTAATAATCGCATTTATAGTAATTCGGTATGCGGTCATTTTATAGATAAACGTGTCTCCAATCGAGATTAGTGGAATTGTTAAAAAGAAAATAAAAATCAAGATTTGGGCCTTTAGGGCGAGTTCCAAGTGAGTTGCGCAAACCTCAAACTCACATTAAACTAGCCTTGGGGGCTGTTTTGATTTTAAACTAAAATACCTTCCAAGCGACTTTCGAGTGAGTTGCGTGATCCCAAACTAACTTCAAACCCACGCCGACCACTGTTTTGATTTTAAACCCAAATACCTTTCAGGCGAGTTTGAAGTGAGTTTCTTGACCTCGAACTAACTTCAAACTCACGTCGACCACTGTTTTGATTTTAAACCCAAATACCTTTTAGGCGAGTTTGAAGTGAGTTTCTTGACCTCGAACTAACTTCAAACTCACGTCGACCACCGTTTTGATTCTAAACCCAAATAACTTTCAGGCGACTTTCAAGTGAGTTTCTTGACCTCAAACTAACTTCAAACTCACGCTGGCCATTGTTTTGGCATTAAACCCAAATACATTTTAGGCGACTTTCAAGTGAGTTTCCGGACCCCGAACTAACTTCATACTCACCTAAACCAAAAATTGGGTTTAAAACCCTTTTGATGATTCTTTTCTCATTTCCTTTCATCCAAACTTCCTCCACTCTCTCCCAATTCGTTTTCCTTCTCCCCTTTCAAACCCTAAATCATTTTTGGCTCAAATCCTTGGATTTTATGGAGGTAAAACATCATCAAGTGGTAAGATTAGAAGCTTTGGTCAAGGATTCACCACCTCCATCTTCATCTTCTTCATCAAGTCTTCTAGGGTTTCATCCACCATTGTTCTCCCTTTGGTAGATTGGAGGTTGGTGACCATTTTGGTCAGCTAGAGGTGTTTGGTTGATGGATTCAAGCTTGGGCTAACGTAATCTATTTATTCTTCATGTATGGAAAATTAGGGTTTTGGTTTAAGTTGAGATCTTCGTGCATAATGTTTGGGGAACGATTAAATGTGGTTGAATATGTATATTTATGGTTGGAAATTTATGGATCTAAGTTTTGGAAGTTTTGGCTTGGGTGATGCATGTTCCTTCAAAGAAGCTCTATGTGGGGTAAAATCTATATTTAGTCTAAATCTAGCAAGGTGAGTTTAAGTTGATTTGTGAAAACGGTGTACATGCCAAAATGTCCATTTTAAAGTGTTTATGTGTTTTACATGAAATTATCAAATGTTGGGTTATTTGCTGATCTTTGATTATTTGAATTATTTAACTTTATAAACTTTGTATAACACCCACATTTGGGATTTTTTTGGCATTTTGATAAAAGGGTCACAAATGAATGTGTTTTGATGTTTTATTGCCTAAATAGATCTTTGGTCAAAGAAATACACTTTTGAATGGTTGTCGGGTTTTATGAATCATTCATGAAATTGAATGTTTTGTGAAGTATTACTTGCATATTTATGTGAGGTACTTGAAAGAATGTATATAGTCTCATTTTATGATTTCCATTATTATCAGCAGTTAAAACTTAGAAATGCATATTTGAAAATAAATGAGTCTTGAGGACTTTTGTCCAGTTTAGTAGCCCGTTGTGAAATACCAAGTATGATGGCGGTTAATGCGCATCATTTGATATTTACATGTTTTGAGTGTGTTAGTCATTCAATTTGAGTCATGTACCGTTTAGACTGTAATGCAGTGGATCCATAGGCATATGAGTCGGTCTTTATTATTTTAAAAAGGGAAATGGGCTATTATTTATATGTTGGTGTCAGAATTAGTCTTGGGATTTCGAGGACTTGTCGGTGAGGGCTCTTGCAGTCCAATAACCGGACCTGCATCCGCGAGTTAATTTCTGAGCTTGTTTTTATGGGACAGTCACTTCCCATTTGTAGCTAGTTGAGACATTAGGTCCTCGGGGGCAACTTTGTACGGTTATGTGGGACCGGTTACTAGCCATGGGCCGTAAATGTAATCCTAGCGAATGAGCATGATTAGGATCCTAGGGGGCCTCCCGCACATCTTAGTACGAGTCGGCGTGCTCGTGGCCATGGGTCCTAGTATGGTGAGCTCAATAACATGGAAGGTGACCTACTTTTGTGTTCCGCCACTAGCCTTGGAATTCGGGATTCCACCGTCACCGAGAGGTGTTGTTTTGAGGTGTTTGGTTTTATCCTCGTTTTTTCAGTGACGCTTTGAGTTTGGGTTATCTCCCTTATGCTATAATCTTGGAGACTTGAGTTTACTCATATTTTGGTCGTTTGTTTTTATAAAGTTTATTCAAATGTCATTATTTGAGCATTACCATTATTCTTGTTTTGAGCAAGTGTTGGATTGCATTATTTCATGAAAGAGTGTTTTGGCGTTGAGGCGTCCATCTATAAAATGCATATTATTGGTAAATGAGTTGTTCTATCAGTTTAAAGTAAATCAGGATTATAAGTTACAATATTTCTATTTTTACGTTTTCCTTTATAATCATGATATAAAACTCTCGAACTCACTAGGCGTTATCCTAACTTTTTTATTTGTCGGCATGTACATCAGGTTCATTCCGGGATTAGTTCTAGTGACACTGAGAAGTGATGAGCGCTAGTTGTGTGCCAGAAGAGGTGATTAGCTTGATGAAGTCTTCCGCACTTATTTTGGAGATAGCAATTGTTATTGGGATATAGTAACATTCGACTTTAGTTAGTCTTTATGTAAGACTTTATTTATTTGTTGCTGGTTCAACCTAGTTACCTAGATATGTATTTCAATTATGGACTAGTAGTAAGAGATTTTATTATCCTTTAAGGTATTGTTGAACGTTTTTGTTTAGTCGCTCTTTCCAAATTTGAGGGTGTTACATAGTAGCGCATCATGAACACTTTATTGCTTCTCAAATCTTCATCTAATCAATCGTCAGTTCTATTTCAATAGCGATTGTATTTCTTCAAATCTGGAAGTGGAAAATTGGTTTAAGGTTCAAAGAGATTCATTGATTTCTCACTTAAAATTCTCAATTGAGCCTACTACCAAGTCCCAGATATGAAATTGTTTCTAAATTCTAACATTTAATTTTGTTTTGTTTTCATTCTATAATGTATTATGTATTCATTGTTCATTTGTTGATTGAGTTTGTTGAGTTGTTGACAGTGAGTCATTATCATTTATGAATCTTTAATTCTTTTTTCAAAAAAAAAAAAAAACTAAATTTCTAATTGACAACAAGCTCTTGTGTGGGTTATTGCTTAGGGGCGTTTACTAAACACTTACCTTGGTAAGCACTTATTGGTTCTATTACCTTATGGGGTGAACATAATATGGACCGACAAATCTTACCCGGTATGAGAAGGAGGAGAGGGTCAAGATTCTTACCCGATAAGTCAGGGTGATGACTCTTACACGGTAAGCCCTTACCTGGTTATAAACGCATACCATCAATCCATTTTAATGGCGCTTACCATCAATCCATTTTGATGGCCATAAGTGTTACCCCATAAAGTAAATGGCAGTGGTGACTTTTGCCGGTAGACGTACGCTTACCCGACAAACATTTGGTAAACGACCCCTTCTTGCGCTAAGGCCTAAGGGACTTTTGTCTTTTGATAATTTCTTTGACTTGCATAGTTGCATATTGAAAATTGAAATTCTGGAGCACATGAACACATCACTTTAGAGCACACTGCACAAGCTACACAACATATTGTGCTATTTTCTTATTGAACATTTGGGCTCTTGTTATTTGCAATGAAGAGCAGCATAAATTATGAATTTTACAATTTATTATTTTAGCTAAAACTAGTTATAACTAATAAAAATCGGCATAGGGATGAGTCGTCTAACTTGACTAGGTTCCGTACTCTTTAAAAAAATCTTACGTTTCATCGTTTCCTTTGCTTAAAAAAAGGCATTGGGGCACTTTTTAGCTTTTCCGCACAGGGCATTAAAAACCCTAGGACCGATCCTGACTACCAATATCCTGACTACCAATATAATGAATTAACTGACCATTTTTTATGAATTTATGAAACAACCGTCAAGTGATATAGTTGGTTCAAATAAAACTTTTGCAGTCTTGTTGAGTACAAAAGGAGGTCAATGGTGGCATGGTTTTAGTTTTAGACAAGGTTTTGTGTGAACTCAATCTTGTCATATTGATCGGTGGAGGTGGCGATGGGCGATGGTGGAGGAAGTTGTTGTAGTAGTGGAGGAAGAGATGGAAGTGGTCGACGATGGTTTGTGGTGGCTACCGGTGGCCGTCGATGGTGGTGACAGCCATAGGTGGTGGTGATCGGCAGGGACGGACCCAGTAATTTTTTCATACGGTGGCACCATATAATATAAACAAAAAAATAATTACAAAAAACACGTTTTTTATCGACATGCCTTCATCTTTTTAACGTTTAATATTTTCTGATGTGATTTTAGCCTCATTCCACCATTTCGATGGATTTCTTAAAGCTTTTTTGCTTGATTTCGATGGTTTTTTAAGTTTTTTTTATCGATTTCGAGGGGTTTTTTCGATTTTTTTGGTTGATTTCAAAAGTTTTTTCGGTTTTTTGGTTGATTTCGGAAGGTTTTTTTATTATTTTTTGGTTGATTATGAGGTATGGTTGCACTTTCTTGAAATTACGAAATAATACGGTAGCACCTTCCAAAACGATACGGTTGCACCTTTCACGAACCTTAATTTTTTTACCCTTCGCCGGAGAAATTATACGGTGGCACGTGCCACCGTTACCACCTTTGTAAGTCCGTCCCTGGTGATCGGTGTTTGTGGAGGTGGTCAATGATGGTAGCGGACGTGGCGATGGCCGATGGTTGTGGAGGTGGAGGAGGAGGTTGTTATGGTGGAGAAATAGATAGAGGTGGTTAACGGTGGTTGGCGGGGGCTACTGGTGGCCGTCGATGGTGATAGTGGCGGTGATGGGTATTGGTGAGCCTTAAGACTAATATCGTATTAGGATTATATATCAAATGACGTTAGATTAGTGATTTTTAGTTTCTGTCTCACTTTTGTCCCATGTTGTTCTACCTATTTTGGTGGAACAAGAAAATACTCTTTTTTGTCTCATCTTGTCCCACTCTGTCCAGTCCTTGTCCCTGTCCCATGTCGCACCAAACGTGGGACAGTGAATTTTTGTTCTGTCCCATGTCACGCCAAACGTGGGACAGTAAGTTTCTGTCCCGTCCCGTCCCACCCAGTCTGCAAACCAAACGCACCCTAGGTGTGCTTGTAGAAGAAGTTTCATTTAAGAATACGATTCTCCTACAAAATTGTTAGAAGAGAAATCATCTTCGTTTTCAAAGTTGGTTGTTGTGTACAACAGGAGGTCAAACTCTACATTTCATGCTTTCCAAATTCTACTTTCTATGCTTTGATTATTACAGAATTATGGGCTAGTTACACTTGAACATAATGATGCAAATTCAATGATATATTATCACAATATTAACTAATATCTAATTGTAATTAAAGTTGAACATCATGGCTTAGGTAAAGTTTGAACATTCAAGTCTTTATATAACAGGCCAGGTAAAACCGTAGAAAAATGAAAAACAAATGAACACTATGGTAACCGTTCATTCATTTTGTCATTTTGGACGGTACGCAGTTGTGCATACAAGTAATTTATATCATGCACACGTGCATAAAAAAACATCAGGATAAAATAGTTACTCCTCAGTTGCGTGAGAAGTGGTTATCAACCGTTGGAAGAGAAATGGACGAACATTAGGATGAGATGCATCAAGATACACCAGATCAATTTCATTTTAAGCCGCAATTTATGGGAGAGTATTTGATTAAAAGTAATCAACAGTTTAAAAGTACTTCTCACCCTTCTCATAAAAAATGACACTTCTCACATGATCTCATGCCTATATATATATATATATAGAGAGAGAGAGATGGAGGATCAAACGAGAACAGTAACTATTTAAAAGAACACGAGAACTAACAAAATCATTAGTGATTTTACATTAACGCGCAAAAAAACCACAAGGACCTGAAGCCGTGGCCAAAGTCCTTTTTTCGTGCGTTAATGTAAAATCACTAATGATTTTGTTAGTTCTCGTGTTCTTTTAAATACGTAGTGTTGTCGTTTGAACCCGACTCTCTCTCTCTCTCTATATATATATATATACTTCTCCAGCTTTCTGTTAATAGATAGATAGATTGCTCCCAAACTGTATTTTGTTTAACCTCTCCCTCACTTGCTTCATTCCTCCTTTGCCTTGGCTGTAGCAGCAAGCGGTTCACATTTCTGTATGCATATCAAAACAGAGAAGTTAAAAAGGATAAATATAAAGATTTTACAATTGACGATAAAACTAATAATCTACAGCCATAAAAGAGCAAAAGTGATGTGGAAACTGATTGATTAACCTACCTTCACTACTAGTGTCATTCATGTTTCAGCTCCAATCAATGAAAAAGAATCAGGAAACATAAATCTTATTTAAATGTTATAAACTAATGCCAAATGATGTGTACATCTAACAAAAACAGTCTCAAATCCTTAGATCAATTACCTGATAAAACTAATAATAAATGTATCCTAGAAAATCCTCCTTATTTTTAGAATCATAATCCTCAGGAAAAAAATTAAAAAAAAAATGTGAGAAAAAGGGTTTCTTCTGTTGATCAAAATGAAAGAACTCAGATGGATCAAAAAATAACCCACTTAATGCTTAGTACATACATACTTGCATTTAAGACTTTTTGCCTAAATGATTTATAGGATGCATGGTAAGGATAATTATCGATTTTTGGCCAAAAAATTAATCATCTCATATTAATTTCAAAGTTTAAATGATCAAAGTAAGATGATTAATAGAAACAAAAAAAAGTACCTCTTATTGTGAATCGGCTTTTTTGGACCTTCCTCAAAATTCTCCTTAGAGCACGGTACAACAGCCTTCCGTAGTTGTAGTTGTAGTTGTAGTTGTAGTTGTGGGTGTTTCATCTTCTGATCGAACAATTCTCAGACCTTCTAACAACAAAATGCTCGGCGGAAGATTATTTATGCATGTACCTGTTATATCTAACTCTTCTAAACATTCTAAACGTCCAAGTTCCTCAGGCAATTCCTCAACTCTCATACAGTAGCAGAGACAGAAATACTTTAGACTTTTCATCCGACATACGCTGTTCGGAATATCTCGTAAAACTATACACCATTCTAGCTTTAGCGTCTCTAAACATTCTAATCGGCCAAGATCCTCCGGTAATTTCTCTAGAAGATTAAAATCTATGAGTTTGAGAATTTTCAGATGCTTCAACATACAAATGCTATCCGGAAGATGTTTAATCTTTTTAGACGTCAAAGTTAGCTCCTCTAAACATTCTAATCGACCTAGATCCTCTGGTAACTTCCCAAGAAGCTTACATTCATAAACTTCAAGAGATTTCAGATGTTTCAACATACAAATACTATCTGGAAGATGTTTAATCTCTGTAGACCACAAAGTTAGCTCCTCTAGACATTGTAACCGGTCAAGGTCCTTGGGTGCCTCTGGAATATTGCCATGGAGTGTAAGCTTTCTTAAATGTTGTAAGCTACAAATGCTTTCAAAAAAACTTTGAAGGTCTGTGCAAGCACAAGAGTAGCCTTCTGAAATAAGTTTCTCAATATTTCCAATCGACGAGGGTAGATCTTCTCTATATAAACAACTAAACTGAAACTTGGGAAAATTATTATCAGGATGCAATGGGCATATATCTACCGACTCCGCCCACAGATCTAACTCAGGTAATAATACATCCATATCATCAACCTCAAGTTTTTTAAACCTTAAAAAAACTTGTGCTTTTAAGTGGATGAGCTTTTTTAGACCTCCAACGGGGGCATGAAGTTTTACCAAACTAGAACATTCTACAAGATGTAAAATCTCGAGATTTGGAGTTCGCCTAAGGTCAAGGGTCTTTAACTCTGAACATCTTTTGATGTCTAGGGATTCGAGCTTTACATCTCCATCCGCGATGTGAAGTTCTACCATATCACAATTTTCAAGAACCATCGCCTTGAGATTAAGGGTCGGCTCAAGGGTCCTCAACTTTGAATTAATGAGTCTGAGGTATTTGAGTTGTGGACATCCGACAGAATTGAGATGTTTTACCAAATCATCATGTCCATCAAGAGTCAAAGCCTCAAGATTCTGAGTCAGTCCAAAGTCAAAGGTCCTCAAGTGTGGACATCTAAGGATGAGGGTTTTTAGTTTGTAACATTCATCTTGCATGCGAAGTTCCACCAAAGTATAACATACTTGAAGCTTCAATGTCTCGAGATTCGGAGTCGGCCCAAGGTCAAGGGTCCTCAACATTGAAATCATGAGGTCGAGGGATTCGAGTTGTGGACATTCAAGGAACATGTCAAGTTCTACCAAATAATCACAGTCTTCAAGTTTCAATATCTCGATATTCGGAGTCGGCCCACGGTTAAGGGCCCTCAAACTTGGACAACTCAAGTTGAGGGATTTGAGTCGTGGACATTCACGGGGCATGTCAAGTTTTACCAAACCGTCGCAACATTCAAGATTCAATGTCTCGATATTTGGAGTCAGCCCAAGGTTAAGGGACCTCAACTTTGAACTACTCAAGTTGAAGGATTTTAGTTGTGGATATTCACATGACATGTCAAGTTCTACCAAATCCCAACATGGGTTAAGATTCAACATCTCGATATTCGGAACCAACCTAAGGTCAAGAGTACTCAACTTTGAGAACCTGAGTTTGAGGGATTTGAGTTTTGGACATCGAAGAGGCATGTGAAGTTCTACCAAATCATAACAATATTGAAGATCTAATATCTCAAGATTTGGAGTTAGCCCAAGGTCAAAGGTCCTCAACTGTGAAGAACTTAAGTCAAGGAATCGGAGCTTGTGAAGAACCTATCATAAAAACAGAAAAGATGAATATTAACAAACGAATAAAATGTGTATTAATTGTCATAATAAATAATGCAAAATAACAATTCAATCATTACTCTACCTTTCTTTCTCCCCCTTCCCAAAGTTGTACGATTCTACTCCCACACATTTCAAGAGTAACAAGATTAGTTGCTTGAAATGTTTTGGGTAAAGAACAAAAAGGGTAATGCAACCAGTTCAGATATTGCAATGAATTTGGAAAGTATTGGCTAACTTCATCAAGTTCCCAATCACTATAAATATCATCAATATATACGTAAAGAAGTCTAACTTTCTCCATCTTTCCAAGACCTTTCATAACAGTTTCTAGATTCATTCCTGATACGAAGAGGTTTACACATGTTGTTGCTTCAGTACCCTGTAGTCCAAAACAAGTGATCACAAAATTAACTTGGGTCATGAGGAATGAAATTGTGTTAGTTTTTTTAACCTTACAAATAAACTTTATCCTTACCCGATTATTAGCCAATATATCCTTAATTTCCTCCTCAATCCATAATCGGGTGTGTCTTCGAGGCTCATTAAGGTTCGAGCGACGAACAATGTACCTCCCCATTTCTTCTATATGGTCATGCATGTCCAAGCGGCCATCTCTAGAAATAGTTATGAGAGATTTTTTCTCAAGAACACTCAAACCACGTATAGCATGAAATCCACAGCTTTCAAGTGCTCTGATAGCTTCGTCTTCCTTCCAACCTTTCAATATGCATGCAACGTCTAAGAATATTTCCTTGCAATCAATATCTAGACCCATATAGCTTAACTCCAACTTTTGTAGAGTTTCCTCCAACGGAATTTTTTCCAATCTTTCTAGGGTATCTAACCATACATGCTCATTTGCCTCACAGAGAGATGCACCCAAGATTGTGATCGTTAAGGGAAGACCAGCAGCATAACTTGCAACTTTTCCTGATAGCTCTTCGTACCCTGGACTTGGACTCTCTGTCCCAAACGTACACCTACTCAAGAGGCAAATTGCTTCGTCATGCGTTAACAAATTAACTTCATGTATCAACTTCACTTTGTGTGCTACCAGTACTTGCTTGTCTCTTGTTGTAATGATGATTTTACTTCCGGGATTAAACCAAATAGGTTCACCGGCTAAGGCCTTAAGCTGATCTATATGATCCACATCATCTAGAACAACAAGAACCTTTCTACCACGCATCTTCTTTTTCATCATTGTTTTCCCGTCAAGGACACCAGTTACATTGATGTCTTGCGTATTTAAGACATCTCTAAGAACTTGTTGTTGCAATGACTTCAAACCTAATAAAGGTGAATTTGAAACTTCCCGGACATTCTCAACAAAGCTGATACCTTCGAACTCATTGCATATTTGATCAAAAACAGCTCTCGCCAAAGTTGTCTTTCCACTACCACCCATCCCCCATATTCCTATCATGCAAAACTCATCAGGAAAAGCGTTTAAATATGAAACCACGTCATTTACCCGAGTCCTCATGCCTATTAAGTTTTCATCAGCGCCAATGGTAGGTAACTTCGATGAAATATCCTTAACAACTATTTTGATGAATTCAACTTCATGCCTATATGATAAAGAAGAATCAATTAATTAGCTTTCTCAAACTCCAACATGAATAATTACTTGCATATCTACAAAATCCAAACATAAAAGAAGTAACTATTATGGAGTCATACATATATATAGTCATATTTCAGTTTAATCTATTGAAAAGAGTACTCAAGTTCGATTCAAAGTTTGACTATAAAACATTGCAGATACATGATGAAGGAATTACCCGTTAGCGGTCTTCTTTAACTCCCACCCACCTAGATCGGCTGCTTCTTTCAGAGCCTCTCTCCATTTTCCATCACCCACTTTGTTTTCATGTTTGGCAATGGCTTCTCCAAGTGCCCCACTTTGTTTGCGGACTTCAGTGGGTTCTACATCATAGAAGATAGGGTAAACAGTCTGCCCAGTCTGCTTCTTTTGGCACTCCATAATCTTGACAAGCTCGTCCAAGCACCACAATGAAGATGCGTAGTTCTTGGAGAAAACAATGACGTGGAATCTTGATTCTTCAATGGCTTTAATGAGCTCTTTAATGATTTTGTTCCCTTTCTGGAGGTTTTTGTCATCCTTGTAAGTTTCAATGTTTTGTCGCTTGAGAGCATCATAAAGATGATCAACGAAGTTGGTACGAGTGTCTATACCTCTAAAACTCAAAAATACATCATACTTAAAGCTGCTCTTGTGAATGGCTGAAGTCGAAGAAGACGCCATTGAAGGTACGTACGATTGAAGGATACTATTAAGTAAATCAAAACTTTGTTGGTGGAATTTATACAGCTAAAAGAATTGGATGAGATGAAAGAAAGTCATAACTAAGGACTTTGATGTTTCAAATGAATTAAGTAATAAAGTCAACTACACAGGTTACGTTTTAATAAATATATATTACAATTGATTAATCCCTTTCTTTAAAATACTTAAATGTAAATAAAAAGTTAAAAATAAAATAATGCCAAATCATGTTTGAGATTTGAAACAAAAAATGTATTTTACTCTAAAGTTTGTGTAAATACTTCAAAAATTATTGATTATGCATGCTATAACATAGGGATGCACAAATAGGAGTACAAGACAAACATTCGGCCCTAGTCCGATTAAAATAGGACTGATTAAGGTAAGAACCATGTTCAAAAGACTGATTATTATTACCAAATTTTTACGAAAAAATCTGGTTAGAACCATCCTAATTAAATCAAATTAAACCCGATGATCAAATGGCCGAACTGGGGATATGATCAAAGGCCTGGAAAGAACTTATAAGAAAACTTGATCAAACTAGAACTTTACGTATTAAACAATAAACAATGTTATAAAATTGGGTTGACAAATAAAAGCCACTTGTTTGGTGAAAGAAAAATATAAAATTCCTTACGCGTTAGCATGTCGTTTTCCTTTTCGAATTTAATATTTATTATACCTTTTGACATAATTATTTGTTTTTCTTGACATTATAGGTGTAATTAGGTTTGTGTCATTGTATGTATGTATATGTATGTATATATAATTTCAAACCATATGATACTTTATAAACCAAATCAATCATCCACGACTTCAATAACCGTATGCAACAGAAGGCAGATTATCAAACACATCGGTGTGCATAATTTAACGAAATCAAGCATGCGTTCTATCCTAAGGCTCAAGTTATGGATCAAATTAAAACAAATTGTTAAAATATTTGTATGAATAGCATATTGGAAATGAAAAGGCCAGATCAACACCATTAGATATCATTATTTAATTTTACATAAATAACTTTTCGAGCCTTCTTATTTGGCATTTTGCTATAAATTTCTAGCATCGGTAATGTGGACGTGATTTGTTTGTCTGGAAAAAGTATACATGGTATTAGGTACATTTGATTTGAAAGTACAATGGCTAATTAAATATTTGATTTGATACACAAACTTCCTTATTGGACATTTATTATTTTCTCACTAGCTATTGTCGATGATCATTTCTCATGTTGTGTTGGTCTACTTGATTAAAGATAAATGTGAAGTTCCTAGTTGTATGAAGAAAAAAAATGTTTCATGGTCAAAGCGCAATTTCGTAAAAATGTGAAAATAATTAGAACAGAAAATGGTAAAGAACTCATTAATTCCCGATTGTAGTAGTTTTATGATAGTCATGGCAATTTGCTTCCCACTCCATGTGTTATCACACCTCAAAAAAAAAAAAAAAATGGGAGAGTTGAAAGAAAACATTGAAATGTGTTAGAAGTTGCTCATGCCCTTCTGTGTGTAAGCTCTGCAAATCTCTCTATGGCTTGCGTCGGTTTCCATGAAACTATTTTGCTAAAGTTACTTCGACTTTACAACAATATGGTTTTCAGTAATCACACGCATGCCACATCTTGTTTACATATAAGAAGGGAGATGACATCCTCACTTTACTTGTCTATGATGATGACATTTTGGTGGCCGACAACAATTCGACATTGTGTTCCTCGTCAAATGCTACTTGGACAAATGTTTTTAGCTCAAGGATCTTAGGGCTTGTTTGGTTTGCCGGAATGGATTAGAATTGGAGGGATTTGGATTTTAAATCGATTCCAAACTCGTGTTTGGTTTGTAGGATTGTCCAGATTTGAAATCCTATGATTTCTTTGTGAAAATAAGTGGATCTCCTTGCCTTAGGAGTTATGCATTGCCTTCAATATATAGACCCAAAAGAGGGTAAATACAGAGAATATTACAAAATATTCACAAAATATATTATCAATCATTTCCTATTCTATCACACCCCCGCAGTTGGAGCGGGAGGAGGACGAACGCTCAGACTGGACTGAAAGTCAAGAAAGAGTTGCCGAGGGAGTCCCTTAGTGAATATATCTGCGTACTGCGTATTGGTAAGATGAAGGAACATGAAGAACTCGAACTTGACCTAAATCAACTCGTTCCCAGACGAAATGAATATCCATCTCCACATGCTTTGTACGCTGATGTTGAACGGGGTTGCGAGACAAATAGATCGCACTTACATTGTCACAGTAAACTATCGTGGCACGACGAAGTGGACAATGAAGTTCGAGCAAGATATTGCGGAGCCAACAAGCTTCAGCGACAACGTTAGCCACCCCTCGATATTCCGCTTCGGCACTAGAGCGAGAGAGAGAGAGTGGGTTGTCGTTTCGAAGACCAAGAAACAAGGTTATCGCCTAAGAACACACAATAGCCCGAGGTTGAACGTCGTGTGTCAGGACACCCTCCCTAGTCAGCGTCTGTATAGGCAGTCAACCCAGTAATAGGAGTAGAATAAAGATGCACACAAAACTACAAAGTTCCTTTGATGTATCTAAAAATACGCTTCAATGCTTGGAAGTGAGGCTCACGAGGTGCATGCACAAAAAGGAACACCTATTGCACCGCATAACTAATATCAGGTCGGGTGAAAGTAAGGTACTGGAGACCCCCGACAAGGCTACGGTATAGAGAAGGATTATTCATGAGTGGCCATGTAGTGCCACTAAGTTTAGATTTCACATTCACATGTGTTGCAACAGGTTTGCATGTGGTCATGCCAGCACGGTCGATGATATCCTCAGCATACTTTCTTTGAGATAGAAAAAGACCGTGGGGATGTCGTGTGACTGCAATGCCTAGAAAATAGCTCAGGGGACCCAATGTAACACTCTAAATAAATCAACGAACAAAAATTCGAAAATTCGGCAATATGACGTCTAAAATACGAAGGTCCAAACACCCTGTAAAATATAATTTCCAAAAGAATCACGTCCCAACAAACAAGACAACTAGAACTCTAAATAATCGGGTTAGTTTGCATCATAAGGTTTTCAACAAATAACGGGACATCAATAATACAACGACCTACTTAATCTAAGATTAATTCCAATCTAGATTAAAATGGACTTTGCGAACTTGCTATGAACTCTCTTCACAAAAATCCCCAAAAGACCGGCACTTCAAGATCTCCTACGTGCCCGGTAGCCAAGCTGACATCCTAAATTCCTCCCCGAGTAAGATCTGTGAGGAAAATAACAACCACAACAAATGTTAGGACATCGCTTAGTGAGATTCCAAAATTGCATCAATCACAACATATAAATGTAAACAATGATAAAGTTACCGAACTCCTTCGCCTTACAATTATGTTTCCACCGCGCCCAAGTTCTCAAAACCTGAACAATTGTCAATACTAGAGATAACTTTTGATATTACGGGGGAGACCCGTTTCCATCGGGGCAACATATACACAAAAGTGAAGTCACCCACGATGTTAATGGATTACACCTCATGCCCCGATCTTAGTTCCCATGCCATAACGACATCACAACCTCAAACCGTATTTACTGCCTTTATTGCCTACTCCGTCGAGTTACACCTCAAGGACTTACGGACATTATTGTCTATCCAAATCTAGACGAGTTACACCTCAATGATCCATGACCCCTTATTTCCTACTCGCTAGTGACCCACAATGGCCATTACAAAGTCCAAATATTGAACAACTACCACCTCGTGCACAAGGAGTAGTATTCACATTCTTATCAGGTGATCAACATTTTATAAACAACTATAACATCATAATTACCTTTCTTCTACATGCAAATTAGGTATCTCTTTACTTCCTAAGATATCACATTCTTCATAATTTCATACATGTAGACACCATCAATTATTATTCTCACATCATTTCTTCATAAAGTTATCAGTAGTTGGAATAAAACCATGACAATATGCATTTCCTCATGAACTCAACACATAAACATGAAACCAAGAATATATGACTCACATAGTTACCACGTAAGGATTATTAAATTCTACTAGTCATACTCACCCTTATTGGGTTCATGAAGTTAAGAATCCCACAAGTTAGGTCACAAACCCCAAACAAATAACACATAGGAATAATGTAGGTTAATCCATAGCAATAAGTAAGTACTTGAGTATTTGAGAAAGAATAAATCACAAACTAGGGTTTGTAAGAAAACCCTAAAAATGGTGATGAAGTCTTGAGGTTAAAGATGGAGAAGGAAGGATGGTAGATTCTTGAACCCTAGTCTTCCAAAACTCCAAATGATAGACCCAATCTTGATGATTTGAAGAGGATTGAGTATGATATAGCCTTGGGTCGGAATTTATGAAGGGAGAGGAGAAGAAAGCGTTCTTGGAAGTAATAATAGGAGTAAATGCGAAATGGGGGGCCGATTTCCCCTTTTTAGTCGATCATATGGCCCCGCACGGGTTCCCGCGTGGTTTGACCCACGCGGTAAGTCGCGTCGCGTATTGGATCCGCGGATGGGCAGTGCTCCGCGTGGATAGTGGTGCGGTTCAAGTCGTGCCATAACCCGCGCGATGCCCTGTGGTTCCTCAATTCAGCCTTTTTCCAACTTTAAGAATTAACCCACAATAGACCCGATTTCGGGGCACGGATAAAAGCAAATACTAAGCAACAACCAAAACATAAATTAAGTTAATAATTACTTACACCGAAATCGGGGTGTTACACCCAAGTCGGTCATTGGAAATTCAGACTTTAGATGGGAGATGAGTGCAACTCGTAGAGCATCAGAAGAGGTAGTGAGCACAATATCATCAACATAGAGGAGTAAATAAGCTAGATCTTTACCCTTCCTATAAATGAACAAGGAGTTATCAGACTTACTGTTAATGAATCCCAACTTAAGAATGTAAGCAGTGAACCGTTGATACCAAGCTCGTGGGGCTTGCTTGAGGCCATATAAGGATTTTCGAATTAAGCAAACATGATGAGGAGCATTAGGGTCAACAAAGCCCGGTGGTTGATGCATATAAACAGTCTCCTGCAAATTACCATGGAGAAAAGCATTTTTAACATCAAGTTGGTAGATGGGCCATGATCGTGTCGTAGTCAGGCTTAACACAGTACGAATAGTTGCAGGCCTGACCACCGGACTGAAAGTCTCACCACAGTCAATACCTACTCTCTGTGACTTGCCATTTACTACCAGCCTAGCCTTATGTCATTCAAGAGTACCATATGACTGGAATTTATGTTTAAATAACCACATGCACCGTATCACATGAGCCCCGGGAGGGCGAGGTGCCAGCTCCCATGTATCATTTTTAATTAACGCACTATACTCATCATGCATCGCTGCATTCCAATTTGGGTCTTGTAAGGCTTGGATATGGGAACGAGGTAAAGAGGAAGTGATGACACTAGTGTTGAGGTTGAAGTGTTGTTTAGGCTTGTAAATGTCGTTTTGGCTCCTGGTCGTGATAGTTCGGGGAGGTGGTGCGGGGGTTTGTAGGTGGGTGGTGTCAAGGAGGGTTTGTTGAGTGGGTGTGGGGTCAGCTGGGGGTGGAGGAGGGGAAGAAGGAAGATCGGTAGGGCGGTTTCGATGACTATAAACTTGGGTAAGGGGAGGTAAGGTTGAAGGAGTTTCAACTTCTCTATTGAACTGGAGGGTTGTGGGTTATTGCTGGTGGGTCGGAGGACCAACAAATTGCTGCTGGTGGGTCGGTGAACCAACAATTTGCTGCTAGTGGACTAGGGAACGGGCTGTTGGGGGATGGGTGGGCTGTTGGTCGGTTTTGGGCATGGATCGGGTGGGATTGGATGTAGCAAGGTGATGAGTAACCAAAGGGGAAATGCCACTATCATCGAGGAAGTGGTAAGAAGAGGACTGGAACTTGTGAACTTTAGAGAAAGGAAATTCAGACTCGATAAAGGTCGTATGACGGGAGATGACGACCTTATTTGTAGACACATCATAACAAAGGTAGCCCCAATGATTGTTAGGGAAACCTAAGAAGACGCAAGGCATTGATCGAGGTTCCGATTTGTGTTTAGTGGTGGAAGAAATGTTAGGAAAACAGAGGCACCCAAAGATGCGAAGATGAGAGAAGGTGGGGTTCTTGCGATACAAAATATGAGTTGGAGAGCTATGTTTTAGCAATTTTGAGGGGAGATTGTTGTGAAGGTAGCAAGACATATGAAGGGCATAGACCCAAAAGGTGGGAGGGAGAGACGCGTGAATGAGAAGAGTACGAATGCGGTTATTAATAGTGTGAATCATTCTTTCTGCTTTCCCGTTTTGAGAAGAAGTGTTAGGACAAGAAAAGCGAAATACCATCCCATTTGTTGCACAAAAATTATGAAAGAGTGCGTTGTTGAATTCCCTACCATTATCACATCGGAAGGATTTAATGGGGCGTTCAAATTGAGTTCGAACAAAGTTAACAAAATTTAGAAACATCTCATACACTTGTGATTTATGTTTAAGGGGAAAAACCCAAAGGTAATTAGAGTAATCATCAAGAAACAATAGATAATAGTGGTATCCCTCTTTAGTAGGAACCGGAGAGGTTCATAAATCACTATGTATTATTTCAAAAGGAGAATGTGTTACATTGGAAGAAAGAGAAAATAGGAGTCTAACATGCTTTCCAACAGAACATGAATTACAAAACTTGGAAAAAGACTCCTTATTACAATGTAAAAAATTTCTAGAGCAAAGATATTGAAGGACAGAGAAGTCGGGATGACCAAGACGATCGTGTCAGGTACTTGAAGAGATGGCGGCAAGAGAGATGTGGTTGATGCTAGGTTGGAGGGTTGACGAAGCGAGGGGTATAAGTCCCCGGAACTATTACATCTCATAAGTCTGATCCTCGTACGAAGGTCCTTCACAGAAAAACCACAAGGGTCAAACTCAATAGAAACACAATTGTCTTTGGTAAATTGTCTAACAGAGATAAGGTTTTTAATAACGTGGGGAGCATAGTGAATATGGTGTAAAGAGAGGGGCGGGTGAGGTTTAGGGAGTTGGGAGGAGCCAAGACCTTTAATCGGAATGCAATGACCATTCCCACCAAGATGTTAGTATGAGTGAGAAAATTAAATTTTTGTGTAAGGTTACCTGCATTGTTGGTGAGATGAGAAGAAGCTCCTGTATCCATATACCATGCATCATCAGGGGGAGTAAGGTTCATAGACTGGAACGCTTGAGCAAAATCCATGGGTTGGTATGAAGTAGCATCACTCAGAGCCGATTGGGGGAACATTGCATAGGCTTGTTCCCCCAGACGAGGGGCTACACCAAGTACTCCGGCGTAGGAATTACGTTGTTGCTGTTGGGGCAAAGGTGTTGATGGGTGTGGGCATGGTGGTGTTGCCCAATTTCCCCATGGTGCCTGTTGTGCCCAATATTGGGGTTGATGCTCCCATGGATTTCCACGGCCATAATCCTGTTGGTTGATGCTTTGGCGACCACCCCCGCGGTTGATTCGTCCTCCCCTACCACTGCGCCAGTTGCGGGATCTGCCTCCACGACCACGCCCATTACCGCTACTGCGGGAAGGACCACTAAGAGGTTGGTGTTGAGGCTATTGAGGCTGACCGATATAGTGGTTCACAGTAGGAGGGAAAGGGGTAACAAGAGCAGTAGCATCATGTTGGGAGTTGGCTTGTTGTGCACGCCTGGTTTCTTCAAGTACCAACATAGAACGTGCTTTGTAAAAGGCCGGGAGAGGGTCACTTTGTTGGATCATTGTTGCCAAAGTGTCATAATCTTGAGTCAAACCAAAAAAAAGTTGGAGGACTAGTTTGTTGTCAGAAACAACACTGCCGACATTAGAAAGTTGATCAGATAGGTTTTTCAGTTGTTGGCAGTAGGCAGATGCATTTGGGAAAACACGGAGATGTGTGTGGAAAAGTTGATTTTCAAGGTACACGACACGTGTGTTTTTATTATCTTGAAAAATGTCAGACAAACGTTGCCAGGTATCCATGGCGGTGGAGCCGGGTTTAAGAATCGTTTGAAGGAAATTGGTAGAGATAGTTCCATAGATCCATTGCTCAGCAATGGCATCAAGTCTTTGCTATAGAAGATCATCAATATTTGTGGGTTTCGGGATGGATGCATCAATGTGGTCAAGAACATTGTACGCACAAGCCGCGCATTTGAACAATTCTGCCCAAGATGAGAATTGTACCTTTTCGAGGTCAAGGGTAAGTGGTAGCAGGTTTCGGATGTTGGTGACAGCTAGGGTCGGATGAAAAGGGGAAGGGGGAGGAGGGGTGGGATCTTTACCTTCTGTCATGATGACTAGGGCTGATGGACAGAAGCAGAGGCAACCTGGACAGAGAGATGGCGAGATTTAGAGAGCAGAGGAAGGGAAAAAAAAGAGCAAGCTCTGATACCATGAAAATATGTGAATCTCCTTGCCTTAAGAGTTATGCATTACCTTCAATATATAGACCCAAAAGAGGGTAAATACAGAGAATATTACAAAATATTCACAAAATATATTATCAATCATTTCCTATTCTATCACTTTGAAATCCCTCCAATAAAGGATTTTGAAATCCCAACGGAAAGGCTAGGATTTCAAAGGATTTTGTAGGATTTGTATATAATAATATTTAAAAATATGTTAAAACACTTGTTTTCTAATAATCAGTTAAATAAAAGGTAATTTAATTACTTTTATATTTTTTTATATCTTTTAATGATTTTTGTATAAATAATGGAATTCAATCCATTCCAATCCTCTCAAATCCAAATCCCTCCAAATCCAAATCCCCATATGAAATCCAATCCATTCTATTCCTGCAAACCAAACGGACCCTTAGTCCTATCAAATATTTTCTTCGTCTTTGGGTGTACATCATTGTCATCCTATTCGTCTTTTTTGTGATAGTCAAGTTATGTCTCATATAACCACAAGGGTTGTGGCGTATTGGTTAAAGCCCCGGGATGTGATGGAATATCCCATCTGCCGAGGGTTCGAATCCAGGATATAACACCCGAAATTTCAGGTAAGTATTGAGACCTCCTTAACCCTTCTTTATACGTGCTAATTGAAATAGATTATATTTGTTTGTTGCTAACCATATCTAAAGTCATTTTATTGCATTAATTGGAGGCCTAGTTGCGCGTTGAGCCTGCTCGAAACAGCCGACCTGGGGTGGCCGGCGACAATCACACATGTCAAAGTCGCCCTGGCATAGTCGCTATGGAGGGAGTACCTTCGGTACAACCCTGGCGACATTGCTCTGCGATTGTGACATGGGCATGATCGCCTGTCACAATCGCTACCCTTGTACCGAAGGGTGGGTTTGGGCCACGAGATTGCCCCGACGATAATGCCATGGGCAAAGTCGCCGAGCATAGTCGCCCGCGTGGTCTGATCGGCTGATAAGTTGAGAGTTTATGTCTCATTTCTACTTTTCACTTTAAGAAAACGGGAGAGCTTAGCTAGGAGGCGATTTTTGAGCAACCAAATACTCATCTCATCAACATCCTAGGGTTTGGTTGGTGGAATCATTTATTTCCATTTAACCATCATCCAAGGCCTATTTATTAAAGCATTCTCATACAAGATCTTCTCTTCTCAACCAAGAATTCATCTCTTATCATCTAGGGTTTCTATTTTCTAGGTTTTAACCAAAACCTAGATAGTGAGTTTCTAAACCTTTGTCAAAACTAGATACACATCATGTTTATGCTAACCATTGTTGTCAATCATTCTTATTTGGTACATTCATTCTTAATGCTTGATTTCTTGTGAGTCTCTTGTTTTGTGAGACTAAAATCTCATTGTTAAATTAAATAAGTTTTTCCAAAAGGGTATGTGGACTCCTTGACCTTAAATAAAATGGGAAAACATGCTTATATGTGTTAATCTTGATCATTGACTTATGTGGGTCATTTGACCTAATTTTTAGGTTGATTGGGTTATTCGAAGATTTTACACTAACGAGTTGATTACTATTGCTTAATGAGGTATACACTAAGTATCTTGGGTTATCTTATCATTGGAACCACTATAAAGTGGAAATATGATTATATTGATGCAAATTCTGTCATACTAGCCTTGTGTTAGATTATGTACAATATGTGAACAAGTATGGTCTAATAAATTACCCATGGTTGGTATTGTGAATATTCATGTGCATTGTGTGCCTTGAGACCTACTAATGATAATGTTGGACGAACCAAGTCAGTAGACACTAAGAGGATGTAGTCTTGGGTGCCACCGTGCTGGTATGTGCCTAGACCTCCGCCATTCGGGGTAATGCTATGGTTGTAGTCCTCGTGTGTGTCGGACCTTTCGGATGTCACTCTTGGTAGTTGGCATCAAGGTATATCGACCCTTTGGGTGGAACTTGATTGGTGCTATGGGTCTCCCCTATTGACTCCACATTTAATAATCATTGGTTAACTGCAGATAAGAATTGTATTTGGAATTATATGCTATTTCTTGTACAACTCACTAGGCTTTTTGGCCTAACACTTGTTTGGTGTTGATGTGTATCTCAGGTTCTAGTGGTGTAGCTCCTAAGCAGGTCTAGTTGCAGTTGGTGTTAGAGCTTGGGGAACATGCTTTTGGTCGCACGTCTTGTGAAGACATTTTTGGGTTCATAGACGACACCCTTTTTGTAATCTTCTTTCTAGTATAGAAATTAGATTAGTTGGTTGTTGTCTCTTTTCCGTTAAATTACAACTGTAATTAAACAGGTTTACTATTTCCCCATTTTTGGGAGGCTCGATTGCTTTGGCAAAATTATAAACCATATTTCCATTTTCCGGAAATTTTTGTTGTCCCTATTTTTAGGGTGTTACAAGTTGGTATCAGAGCTTTAGTTTAAGTGAACTAGGTATTGACTTAGCATATCTAGACTTAAGCTTTAAGCATTGTTTTAAACTTTCCACCTCGGGGTAGAAATCATAGGTGGGGAGAGCGTTAGGACTTACGTAATTACGCTATTTGAGAGTTGTAATGGTGGTGACAAGAATCCTTGTGTATAATTCGTTCATAATTTCACTTATCAACTGCTATTATGAATGTATTGTTACGTGAGCATGCTTGAACTACTATAATTATGATGACTGAAGTGTGTAGTAGTACGTACCATGAGTTTAACTCACTTAGTATTTTCTCAACCTCCTTCTCGTGCATGTATGGCAGATATCAATGGTAAATACTCGGAGCAGGCTACCAAACCCACAAGAGGGTCGCGTGGAAGTGGAATCTACTGCCGACCAACCTCCCTTGGTCGAGACCTCTACGGGACCTCCCATACCCGTTATCTTGGGAGGGGGACCCAAACATATTCCACGCATGAATCTAGTCGATAACAACCCGATTACAGAGGAAGTGACTATGGAAACGAGAATCAGGGACAATATGATGCTAGCCATGAACTCTGCCATGGCGCAACAACAAGAGTTTTTCATGAAACTCTTGGAAGACCACGACACCAGTCACCGACGGCATGAGACGGTGGCGGAGAATGCCGTAATGGGGTCCGGTGGTGGACCGGTCATTGTGGGAACAGAAGAACATGTTGTAATTCGAGAGAAGCAGAGAGAGAAAGGATGCACCTACAAGTCTTTTCTGGGGTGTAGGCCACCCGAGTTCGCAGGTGCTAAAGATCCCATCAGTTACATCTATTGGATCCGAGAGATAGATATGGTGTTCGAGGCAAGTGAATGTGATGAATCACAGAAGGTTAAATTTGCTTCTCATCTCCTTAAGGGCGAAGCCCTGACTTGGTGGAATCTCACCCGGTCGTCTCTTACTCCGGAAGTGTTGGCCAAAATCTAGTGGCCAACGTTTAAGAAGAAAATATTGAACAAGTATTGCAGTGAAAGGGCTTTGGACAAGATCGAACAGGAGTTCCGCAATCTCAAGAAGGGCAACATGTCGATCTCCGACTACTCCAAGTAATTTCTAGAAAAATTGATTTTGGTGGAGCATCTGGATCCCGATGAAAGGGCGAAGATTAAAGCCTATTTGTTGGGTTTAGCGGTCGAGATGAAGACGGCGGTGAAGAATGCAAAGGTGTCAACGATAGAGGAGGCAATCGAGGAATCATTCTTGGTAGAGGATGACATTGCTCAAGGAAAGGAAGAGAAAGGTCAAGCAGTGGAGAAAAGAAAGTGGGAACGGCCATCGGGGCCCGTTCGTCTGAATAAACCGTTCGTGGGAACAGAAGAACATGTTGTAATTCGAGAGAAGCAGAGAGAGAAAGGATGCACCTACAAGTCTTTTCTTGGGTGTAGGCCACCCGAGTTCGCAGGTGCTAAAGATCCCATCAGTTACATCGGGGCCCGTTCGTCTGAATAAACCGTTCGTCTGAATCAACTGCTATTAGTGGGTAGGGGTCGCGAAAGTTCCTTCGGGTCAACGGCAAGAGTGGAGCAACCTTCAAGAGTGTCGAGTCGACCATTCCGGATGACCACCGAGGAAACAAAGGAGACCGCCGATGTCGTTTCAGGTACGTTCCTAGTAAACTCCTTACCCGCTCGTGTACTATTTGATTCGGGTGCTACTTGCTCTTTTGTTTAAGATATTTTTCGTAAGTGATTCGTCATTTCTAGTAGCGTTCTTCCTGATGCCTTGGTAGTAGAGGTGGCTAATGGGGACCAAGTAATCATTCGTGAGCGTTTCGTTGACTGCACTATAGAGATCGATGGTAATTCCTTTGGAGTAGATTTGTTACCTATGATTATAGGTGGGTTTGATGTAGTTATAGGCATGGATTGGTTGTCAAGACATAGGGCCAATATCCTTTGCTCTAAGAAGATGATTCGAGTGCCCTTGATGGGAAATGGTGTAGTCACCATTTATGGAGAGAAAGGAAGAGGATGTCAGCCTATCATCTCCTCACTCAAGGCCCGCAAATTCCTAGCGAAAGGCTACGCTTCGAATTTGGCCTATGTAGTGGACACGAAGAAAGAGAAGAAATCGGTGGAGGAAGTGAAGATCGTGCAAGACTACCTGGACGTCTTTCCGGAAGATTTACCCGAACTACCACCGGAGCGTCAGGTGGTGTTCCAAATCGACCTTACTCCGGGAGCGGCTCCGATAGCTCGCGCCCCCTACCGTTTGGCCCCAACTGAAATGCAAGAGATGATGATGCAACTTCAAGAGTTGTTAGAGAAAGGATTTATTCGACCAAGATCATCACCTTGGGGAGCCCCTGTGTTGTTCGTGAAGAAGAAAGATGGGTCTATATTGATGTGTATAGACTACCGAGAGTTAAATAAGGTCACAGTGAAGAACAAGTATCCCCTACCTCGTATTGATGACCTATTTGATCAACTTCAAGGCACGGGATGTTTTTTCAAAGATCGACCTTCGGTCCGGATATCATCAAGTTAGAGTCAAGAAAGAGGACATTCCGAAGACGGCTTTTTGAACAAGATATGGTCACTACGAGTTCTTGGTGATGCCCTTTGGTTTAACCAACGCTCTGACCGTGTTCATGGATTTGATGAACCGCGTGTGTCGCCCTTTCTTAGACAGATCCGTGATTGTCTTCATCGATGATATATTGATCTACTCAAAGAACGAGGTCGAGCATGAGAAGCACTTGCGAGAGGTGCTAGAAGTTCTCCGAAAAAAAAAGTTGTATGCAAAGTTCTCGAAGTGCGAGTTCTGGCTCTAAGAAGTGCAATTCTTGGGCCACGTGGTGTCTAAGGACGGGGTGAAGGTAGACCCGGCAAAGATAGAGGCGATGATGAGTTGGGAACCGCCAACGAGTCTGACGGAAATCTGAAGTTTCTTAGGACTGGCGGGTTACTACAGACGATTCATCCAAGACTTTTCCAAGATAGCTTCGCCACTCACCTCCCTCACAAGGAAGAATGTCAAATTCCTTTGGACCGACGCACAAGATCAAGCCTTTCGAACACTTAAGAAGAAGTTGTGCGAAGCCCCCATTCTATACCTACCCGAAGGATCGGACGACTTTGTGGTATATAGCGATGCTTCCAAGATGGGTCTCGGGTGTGTGTTGATGCAACGGGGAAAGGTGATATCCTATGCATCACGACAGCTAAAGGACCATAAAAAGAACTACCCGACTCATGACTTAGAATTGGCGGCGGTGGTCTTCGCGTTGAAATTGTGGTGACATTATTTATACGGGACGAAGTGTACTCTCTTTACCGATCACAAGAGTCTTAAGTACATCTTCGACCAAAAGGAACTCAACATGCGGCAAATAAGGTGGATTGAGCTACTAAAGGACTACGATTGTGACTTACTCTACCATCCTGGTAAGGCCAACGTGGTGGCGGATGTGTTGAGTCAGAGAAGCTACGAAGGTGGTGTTAAGTTAGCCCTCACAAGAATTGAAGTGGTGTCAAGTTTGTTGGAAAACATCAAGACGTGTCAAGCGGAGGCGCTTAAGGAAGAAAATTTGAAATTTGAAATTATGGTGAAGCAAAGGGAACGTTTGACAGAAGATAGTCGGGGACTTAAACTTTTTCAGGGCCGAATTTGGGTGCCAAAGCTCGGTGGAAATCGATAACTACTCTTAGAAGAGGCGCATAAGTCAAAGTATTCAATTCACCCCGATAGCACTAAGATGTATAGGGACTTAAAGTTAAACTATTGGTGGTCGGTGATAAAGCTTAGACATGGCAAATTACGTGGAGAGGTGTGTTACGTGCCTTCAAGTCAAAGCAGAACACCAAAGACCGTACGAAAGTTTACAACCGTTGTCCATTCCTGAGTGGAAGTGGGACAATATCACCATGGATTTTGTGACAAAGCTACCAAAGACCTTACGGGGTCATGATACAATTTGGGTAATTTTTGATCGTTTAACCAAGAGTGTGCATTTCCTAGCTATGTGAGAGACCTTGCCAATGGAGAAATTGGCCAAGCTTTATATCGATGAGGTGGTGTCAAGGCATGGAGTCCCGCAATCTATCATGTCGGATCGGGACAGTCAGTTCACATCGAATTTTTTGGCTAGCCTACAGAAAGAGTTGGGCATAAGATTAAACTTAAGCACAACATACGACCCTCAAACGGATGGTCAAAGCGAAAGAACGATATAGACGCTTGAGGACATGTTATGGTCATGTGTTATAGATTTCAGAGGGAGTTGGGACTCACACCTGCCTTTGGTGGAGTTCGCATATAATAACAGTTACCATTCTAGTATCGGAATAGCACCGTTTGAGGCGTTGTATGGGCGGAAGTGTAGAACTCCGGTTTGTTGGCTAGAAGCAGGCGAGAAGCAATTCGTCGGACCGGAAATAGTCCAAGAGACGGCGGACAAAGTAAGGGAAATTCGAGAGAGGTTAAAGGCGGCGCAAGACCGACAGAAAAGTTACACGGACAAGAAAAGGAGACCGGTTGAGTTCCAAGTGGGCGATCGCGTCATGTTGAAAGTATCCCCATGGAAGGGGATTATTCGGTTTGGAAAACGCGGGAAGCTTAGCCCTCGTTTTCTTGGACCCTTTGTCATTTTGGAGAAAGTCGGAGTACAAGCATATCGATTGGACCTACCACCGGAAATGGATGAGGTACATCCTACCTTTCATGTGTGCTACCTTCGGAAATGCCTAGCCGAAAAGGATAGTGTGATTCCCTTGACGGAAATTCGAGTAGATAACGGGAATTGTTGCGTGGAAGAGCCGGAAGCGATATTGGAATCAAAGGTGAAAAAGTTGCGGCATAAGGACGTGATCATGGTCAAAGTCCAATGGAAGCACCATCGTGGTGCTAACATCACTTGGGAGTCCGAAGATGAAATGAAGAAGAGTTATCCACGATTGTTTAATTTAGAGTGAGATTTCGGGGACGAAATCCCAATTAGGTGGGGAGGATTGTAACACCCGGAATTTCAGGTAAGTACTGAGACCTCCTTAACCCTTCTTTATACGTGCTAATTGAAATAGATTATATCTGTTTGTTGCTAGCCATGTCTAAAGTCATTTTATTGCATTAATTGGAAGCCTAGTTGCGCGTTGAGCCTGCTCGAAACAGCCGACCTGGGGTGGCCAGCGACAATGCCGGCGACAATGACACATGTCAAAGTCGCCCTGGCATAGTCGCTATGGAGGGAGTACCTTCGGTATAACCCCGGCGACATTGCCCTGCGATTGTGACATGGGAATTATCGTCTGTCAAAATCGCTACCCTTGTACCGAAGGGTGGGGTTGGGCCGCGAGATTGCCCCGACGATAATGCCATGGGCAAAGTCGTCGGGCATAATCACCCGCGTGGTCTGATCGGCTGATAAGTTGAGAGTTTATCGCACCTTTTGATATAATCCATAGTGATATATGGACTTCAGCAATCGTAAGTACAAGTGGCCATCGTTATTACCTGTTGTTTTTAGACAACTATACTCGTTTTGTTTGGATCTTTCCACTAGCTATAAAATCTCAAACCTTTGAAGTATTCAAACAATTTTGTGCGTATGTTCGAACTCAATTTGAGAAAACTATTAAGTCTTTCCAATGTGATAACGGTCGTGAATATGATAACGCTCCTTTTCTCTCATTGTGTGCCCAACACGGAATCCAACTTCGTTTTTCGTGTCCCTATACTTCCGCACAAAACGACGAAGCAGAACGAAAAATCAAAACCTAAATAAAACTGCCTGAACGCTTCTTCTTCATGCTCATGCCCCCACCATCTTTTTGGCCACATGCGTTAACCATGGCATCATATCTCCATAATATTTTACCTCATAAAACTATCTCCTACTTCTGTCCCACCACCCTTCTTTATCACCGGTTACCATCGTACTCTCACTTATGAGTCTTTGGATGCTTGTGTTTTCCCCATAATCCCACTATCTATAAATTACAACCACGATCCATTCCTTGTGTGTTCCTCGGATTCCCACCGAACCATCGGGGATAGAAATGTTTTGACCTACCATCTAACCGTATAATCATCTCTCGGTATGTCACTTTTGATGAACACTCGTTCCCTTTCTCCAAACCCAACCCTACCACAGATGACTATACGTTTCTTAATGATAATTGTAATTCCATATTCCACACCAACTTTTATCACCCACCGCCTACACATACTACACCCACCACCGCTCCTGGTCCACCTCCTCCCAAATCCGCACCTACAACCTCCGCCCACTCGCCATCAGTCCTAACCGACCCTCCTAGCTTACATTCAACACCTCATGTGCCGACACTGACCACACCTTCCTCCCCTCGCCGACCCACACACTCGATGACCACAAGGGGAAAACATGGCATCGTTAAACCTAATCCAAAATATGCTCTTTCTCACTCTCACGTCTCACGTCTCCGTCTCTCCCATTCCTTTTTCCCATGTCGATGCCTTGCGTGACCGTAATTGGACGAGTGCCATGCTTGATGAATATGATTCTCTCATTAAAAACGATATGTGGGGACTTGTACCTTGACCTGTTGATACTAATGTAATCCGTTGTATGTGGGTTTTTACAAATAAGTTTCGTTCTAACGGCTCTCTCGAGTGTTATAAGGCTCGATTGGTTGTCAATGGTAGATCCCAGTAAGAAGGAATTGATTGCCATGAAACATTCATCCCCGTGGTCAAACCCGCAACTATCCGGACAGTCCTCAGTTTGGCCATCTTCAAAAATGGGAAATTCGGCAACTTGATGTTAAAAACGCGTTTCTTCATGGCCATCTTCATCTTCAGGAAATGGTTTTTATGCATTAACCACTAGGGTTTACAGACACACGTTTTCCCAACCATGTGTGTCGTCTCAAGAAATCATTGTATGGCCTAAAGCAGGCCCCGAGAGATTGGTATACACGGTTTTCTTCGTTCGTCTCGACTCTCGGCTTTTCCCATACCATGTGCGATAATTCACTTTTTATATATCTTCGGGGCAATGATATGGCATATCTTCTATTAAATGTTGACGACATAATCTTAACCTCCTCATCCAATGTTCTACGTCAGCATATTATGACTCGGTTGATCAACGAATTATCCATGAAAGACCTCGGCCCTCTCAGCTATTTTCTGGGAATTTCGGTCACTCAACACTCTCACGGGATATTTTTATCGCAACGTAAATATGCCATGGAAATCTTAGAACGAGCCAACATGTCATCATACAATCCATCTGAAACTCCAGTCGAGACGGGTTCTAAATTGAGTGTCGCCTCGGGTCCTCCTCTCAAAGATCCAACGACTTATCGGAGTTTAGCCGGAGCCCTACAACATTTGACGTTCACACGTCCAGACATTTCCTATGCGGTTCAACAGGTTTTTCTCTTTATGCATGATCCGAGAGAACCCCACATGCATGCATTACGACGTATCCTACGCTACATCCGAGGTACTCTCACTCTTGGTCTACACTTATACCCATCATCGCCAACCGGTATTGTGTCATATACGGATGCTGATTGGAGCGGGTGCTCGGACACTCGACGATCCAATTTCTGGTATTGTGTGTTCCTAGGGGACAACCTACATTATCATGATCTAGCGCTGAGGCCGAATATCGGGGGGTCTTGGCTCTGTAACTTGTTACTCGAACTCCATTGCCCGGTGTTTGGGTAAAAAACAACCAAGGTCCTTTGTCGTACATCTTTAGATTCCAAATAGACCATTAGCCCATAGTCGCACGACCAGAGAAATAACTGACGTCCTTTCTTTGAGCGACTTTGACCAGACTCAAAACCCGTCCATGATGGCTGTCGTACGACATGATTTCAGTTACTAATTTACAACGTACTTTATATTACATTTAATGCAGGATTTCAAGAACGTTTATGATGAGAGAATCATAATGGAAGACGTAACCAATAACAACGGATATAACAGATGCTATCATCAATATCGAACGGTTACCTTATTAAAGATATGCATTCAAGACTTGCTAACGGATAATTGGAGTATAAATATGAAGATTGAACTTCACATTCGGACATCTGATTTTGGAGACCTTACAAGCTCACTCATTCTCTCTTGAAGTTCATAAAGCCTACTGCTGTTTGTCGCGCGACGCACGACCGAATATAAATTACACACGACGCACGATCGACTTTACTTTATCATATTGTTTTACATTATATTTCACTTGTAACATTTGTTATTAAGGACGACGTCCCTGATTGACGTCCATAGTGCACGACGACTCATACTCGTCCGCGGTTTTTACCCATTTTAGGGGTTTTCCGCGTCACCAATTCCTTTGTCTCGTTTATTTCATTTTTATTATTGTCGTACGATTATTAAAGCTACTTTCTTTGGTTGGATCAAGCTCCACATTCACCTTAAATTTTCCTTGGGAGATTTTTGGCATAAACAGTTTGGCGCCCACCGTGGGGCCCCATCCAAAGAAAATCTTCGATAATCTTACGACGTACTAACATTTCCCTTCGAATGTTCTCTTTTTTCAGATATTCAGAATAATGTCATTCCAAGGAACTCAAGATCATGTTGTGGCCCAAATGAACATGGAGCTGACTACTGCTCGTGCCCGTATTGACGCCCTAACAACTCAGGCTCGTTAGGCGGCAGAAACGATCGAGCATCTAAGAAGTGAAAGTGGAAACAATGTGACTGGGACTACGAATGCTTATACTGGTGCTTGGAACGTACCTCCTCCATTGTCTAATTATCCTCGTCCACCACCAGTTAATCCTGCGACCTTCATAATCCCAACCATGCCTATGCCTTCTATGTCGTTCAATGGATATGCCTCTGATTCCTCGCAGCAGACTAACTTCAACGGATCAGGTTATGTTCCATTGGGTGTTCCCGGGGGTGTACCAATGGATCCCGTTGCACAACGATTGAAGTTTCTAGAGGAGCAGAATGAACGTGTCTTGTCTATGTTGGCCAAATTGCCGGGGGCAGCAGTCCCAGTTGATGTCGAACCACGAAAAGGATTTCAAGCATCGCCGTTCCTCGATGAAATTGCTTTGGTGGACATTCCAAAGAAATATAGCATCCCGACCTTCTCCCCAAAATATTCAGGTGTCACTGATCCGACAGAACACGTCGCCCAATACAAACAGCTCATGTAGACTATTTCAATACCGCATCAATTCCAAGAAGTCTGCATGTGCAAGAGTTTTGGAGCAACTTTGACTGGAGCAGCGTTACAATGGTTGATCAATCTCAAACCTAAAACTATCGGGTCTTTTGCAGAATTAGTGAATCAATTTTCTCAACAATTCGCTAGTAGTCGAAAAATGGAAAAACAAACGAGCGACCTTTATTATGTCATACAGAAGAATGGAGAGTCCATCCGGGACTATTTTAACCGGTTCAACGCAGAAATGATTAGTATCCGAAATTGCGACATGAAAACAACAATTTAAGCGTACAAACGGGGTCTGGATGATAGTTCAGGGTTGTATCTCGACCTTACGAAGTATCCTCCGGAAACCTTTGAAGACGTACGAGCAAGGATGCTTGCTCATATGAGGGTCGAGGATGACCTCGTTTTCAGAAATAAACATTCAAACGACAGGAAAGGTCTAGGTGTTAAAAAGCCCGACTTCAAACCGAAACCAACCGTTCGATTAGAGCCTGCCCGACAGATTTCAAACGTCAGATTCGAAAAGAAAGGGCCGACGACTTCTAAACCTGTCCTGTATCCTAAGGTGTCATCTTATGGTTTCCCTGGGTCAGCCAAAGACGTCGTCGCGTCCCTGAAACAGCTTCAACAAAACGTTCGATGGCCAAAGAAAAGTGATAAGGACAGTGATAAGAAAGACAAGACAAAATGGTGCGATTTCCACAATGACTTCGGTCATCTAACGGATGATTGCATCGCCCTGAAGAAAGAACTGTCCTGGCTTTATTCGAAAGGTTATTTACAAGAATTGACGAAAAAGAAGGACATGCTTCCCACATCTCCAGAGCATGCCAAGGTGATTAATTGTATCACCAGAGGCTCTGATGTCTGTGGGACCACATATTCAGCTGCTAAGAGACATGCTAGTCGTGGTCCCGATGACCGACCAATTCCAAAGGAAGCAAGATCCAAGGAGGACGCAGAATTAGAAGCTATGCCCTTGACATTTGATCAAGCAGACCTCGACGACGTACATCAGAAACATCATGACGGACTAATTATCCAATTGAGCATTGGAAATTGTTTGACAAGATACTCGTCGACGGAGGTAGTTCAGCTAACATTATCTTTTTTGATGCAGTGAAAGCAATGGGAATCGACAAATCTGATATTACACGACGTTCGACTACACTCGTTGGATTTAACGGAAGAGCGACAAGCACCATGGGGGAAATCACACTACCAGTATATGCTAAAGGAATCAACAGACAGACGAAGTTCAACGTCGTCGACTGTTCATCAGCTTATAACGTCATCCTTGGGCGACCATGGATCCACGATATGAAAGTTGTACCTTCGACGTACCATCAAATCTTGAAATTTCCCACGCAATGGGGGGTACAGGAGATCAAAGGCGAAAGAAAAGTTGCTAGGGAATGTTACAAAGTCTCTTTGAAGCCCCCGAAGCAGACAGTATAGCAATTACAGAACCAGGACGTTCCTGGGACTGACGACGACTATCGCTTGGAAGCTGTCGTCCTAAACCAGGATAAGCCTGACCAGATGGTTTACATAGGTTCGATGCTCGACCCTTCATTTAAAAAGAAACTAATATCTTTTATGCAGGATCACAATGATTGTTTCGCATGGACGCACGAAGACATGGTGGGCATCGATCCAAGTATTATTTCTCATAAACTCAACGTTGATCCCTCGTTCAAGCCTGTTCAGCAGAAAAGACGAAAATTTGCTCCTGAAAGAAATAAAGTTATCAACGACGAAGTTGATAACTTACTCAAAACAGGAAAAATACGAGAAGTCAAGTATCCAGATTGGCTCGCCAACGTTGTTGTCGTCCAAAAGAAAAATGGCAAATGGAGAGTCTGCATTGATTTCACAGACCTTAACAAGGCTTGTCCAAAAGATCCATTTCCATTGCCACACATCGATTCTATGGTCGACGCTACAGCTGGACATGAATTAATCACTTTTATGGACGCATATTCTGGATATAACCAGATATTGATGCATCCTGACGACCAGGAAAAAATAGCCTTCATGACAGATAAAGGTATTTATTGTTATAAAGTAATGCCTTTTGGTCTTAAGAATGCATGTTCGACGTATCAACGATTGGTGAATATGATGTTCAAAGAACATTTGGGCGATACTATGGAAGTATACATCGACGACATGCTTGTCAAATCAAAGCATACGGACGATCATATAAGACATTTGAAGCAATCGTTCGACATTTTGCGTGAATACAAAATGAAGTTGAATCCGACAAAATGTTCTTTTGGAGTTCGAGCTGGCAAATTTCTTGGTTATATGGTCACACGACGAGGAATCGAAGCTAACCCAGACCAAATTAAAGCAATTATTGAGCTAAAATCACCCAGAAATTTTAAAGAAGTCCAACGTCTAACAGGACGTGTAGCAGCGTTGAACAGATTCATCTCTCGGTCGTCCGACAGATGTCACCTATTCTACAACGTCCTGCGAAAAAATAAAGGATTCAAGTGGACTGATAAGCATGAGGAGGCATTGCAACAACTCAAGAAATACATGACATCACCTCCCTTCCTCTCTAAACCTGAGAAAGGTGAAGCTCTTCAACTCTACCTGGCCGTCAGCATTAATTTGGTAAGTGCAGTCCTTATACGAGAAACCGACGAACGACAATTGCCAATCTACTATGTAAGTAAAACTCTACTAGATGCTGAAACCAGGTACTCATCTATAGAAAAACTTTTGCTTTCATTAGTCATGGCCGCTAAGAAACTACGGCATTATTTTGAATCGCATCCTATAAATGTGGTAACTAACTTTCCATTAAAGTCTGTGTTAAGAAAACCTGAACTAACAGGACGACTAGCTAAATGGAGCATCTACCTCAGCAATTATGATATGGATTTCAAACCTAAGACGACGATCAAATCACAGGTCTTGGCAGATTTTGTTACAGATTTCAGTCCGGAGCTAGAAGAAGCGACGACGTCTAACGAGTTAATTGTGACGACTTTGCACGACACTACTTGGACGCTCGACGTCGATGGTTCGTCGAACATATGAGGAACAGGCCTGGGTGTCGTCCTACAGTCTCCACATGGGGGCAAAATAGTGTACTCCATACGGTGCGACTTCAAGGCAACAAATAATGAGGCAGAATATGAAGCACTGATTGCAGGAATGAAAATTGCTCATGATTTGGGGGCAACATGTCTACATGTCCGGAGCGACTCGTCTCTAGTTGTTAACCAAGTTAATGGAGAATTTGCAGCAAAAGATTCAAGGATGATTGCTTATTATAAAATAGTAAAGGAAGAAGCAAAGAAGTTCAGTCGCTTCATAGTCGAACAGGTACCAAGAGATCAGAACACTCAAGCTGACGCATTAGCCAACTTGGGATCTGCACTTAGTCGAACGACATTTGACAATATCCCAATAGTCCATCTTGCAACACCAACAATCAAAGACGATGGTAATACTATGGTCGCACCAATTGAGGAAGAAAGCTCATGGTCGGATGATATTAAAAATTATTTGGAAAACGATCAACTGCCTGATGACAAAATGGAAGCCAGAAAGGTTAGATTTAAAGCATCAAGGTATGTTATGATCAGAGGACAATTATATCGAAGATCATCGACTGGTCTGAATTTGCGATGTATCACCAACAAGACGCAAGTCCAGAAAATCCTACAAGATATGCATGATGGTGAATGTGGAAACCACTCAGAAAGTCGCAGTCTAGCCAACCGGATATCACGAGAAGGTTACTATTGGCTGACATTAAGGCAAGATGCGATCAGGTATGTACAGTCGTGCGACGCATGTCAAAAACACGCAGGTATGTCTCATAAACCCTCTGAACCCTTACACTCGACTTTGATTCCATGGCCCTTTATGAAATGGGGAATGGACATTGCTGGAAAACTACCACCTGCCCCTGGACAAAAAGTATTTCTTCTAGTTTTAACAGATTATTTCTCTAAGTGGGTCGAAGCAGCGGCTTTCTCCCAGGTTCGGGACAAAGAAGTCGTTTCTTTTATCCAAACTAACATCATTTGCAGGTTTGGAATTCCATCTGAAATAACGTGCGACAACGGGACACAATTCATCAGTGATCGAACGCGAAGATTTTGTGAATAAAGGAACATCAAGTTGGTGACATCGACGCATCGATATCCACAGTCGAATGGTTTAGCCGAGTCAAGTAATAAAACTATCATCAATTCAATCAAGAAAAGACTCAAAGCTGCCAAGGGGAAGTGGGTGGAAGAATTGCCTTCCGTTATATAGGCCAATCGTACGGCACCTCGTACGTCCACAGGACAAACTCCCTTTTCCTTAGTCTATGGATGTGAAGCTGTGTTACCTATTGAGGTACGACTACCGACTTCAAGACATACATCCGTTGAGCATAACTTGGTCGACCTAAGTTATGACCTCGACGCTTTAGAAGAGCTTAGAGAAGCTGCGCACATTCGCATGGCGGCACAGAAACAAGTGGTCGAGCGACATTTCAACAAAAATGTCCAGACCAAATTTTTTCAAGAAGGTGATTATGTTCTACGTCGAGTATTTCAAAATACTCAAGAGATCAATGCAGGTAAGTTTTCCATTAAGTGGGAAGGTCCTTATCAAATCTCTAGCATCGTGGGTAAGGGAGCTTATAAAATCCAAACCCTCGACGGTCGAGATATCCCACGAAGCTGGAATGTAGTTCATTTAAAGAGGTATTTCTTTTAAATTTCATATTTATTTCCTTCGATTATTTCTTAAGAAAGATTACTGACTTAAGCATCGAAGGGTCGTTGGTCAAACCAACGACCACCCCACTAATATTGTTTTTCGCAGGGACGCACGACTTATTTAAAAAAATTTGTGTCGAGTAAAACTCATGTGATCACACGTATATGTTTGATTTTAATGGATGACAAAGGTTAAATTCTGTACTTGATGTTCAATACTTAGAATCAAGAACCGTTGTTATAAATTACCCAAGGCCGATCGAAAGTTTCAGTTGATTTTGATGATGTGGTTGAATGTCTGATATAATGTAATTGTCCATATACTCGACATACGATTAATTATAAATAAGCGTCGATAAGCAAAAGAAACTTTTTTCATTTCCAAAAGGAAAAAAAATACAAGTATAAGAGACGACCACAGACAGCCGACCTCTAGGTAGTAGGTTCAAAAGGAATTCAAGTAGGAGGAACGTCGGGTTGTCCCTGGACGACAACGGTCTCCTCTGCTACCACTTCTTCTACGACGTCACCCTCTTCCAAATCGTCGTCTTCATCCAAGTCCCTCTCAGTCCCGACAGTGTCGAGGTAAGTTTTGAGTTTTTCGGAGGCCGACGCCATAGGATCCTTCCCCTTCAAGTGACGCCTCATTAAAGCAGCTCGGGCCGTGAGGCGGGATAAAGCCTCGATTTGCTTATTCTCCATCTCCAAGTCTTTGACGTCGCCCTACAGATCTTCGACCCTCTTCTTCAGAATCGCGATTTCGTCAGCAGAAGCAGCAGCAGTGGTGACAGCCTTAATCTTTTCGACCTCCAACTTAGTCGACAACGCCTCCAGCTCAAGAAGTTGGTCCTTGAACTTGATCTTCTCACGATTCGAAATCTCTAGTAGACTTCGAGCATCGGTGAGTTCAGTTTTAAGGCCCTCGGCCTTCGTCTTTTCAGCCTCGACCAACTCCAAGGCGACCTTCTCTCTTTCAAGAGCCTCGTCAGCCCTTTTCTTGACATCAGGAAAGGACGACCTAAGACCTTCTGCCTGAGCATAGAAGCTCAGACAAGCTTGGAAAGCCTGCACGACAAAAGGAAAAGAATTAGTAACAAAAACACGAGCAGTGAAAAAGATTCAAAAGAACAACTTACCATGAAAGAGAGGCCAGCAGCATGTGCCCCCGTGTCCTCAACCCGAGATTCTTTATACCGATCGTAGAAAGTCAGGAGAAGAAATTTTGCTAAGTGTGGAAAAATGACGTCTCTTTCGAGAACGTCATTAGCCATGAAGTCAGCCGGGAGAGTGGCTTTGAATATCATCTCCCCCACTTTTTCTTTATTATTCTCCTCACTCCTAGAGGAAGAAGAAGGTGCGGAAAATGGCTTGTCAACGCCCGACACCCCCATTGTTGGGGCATCCTTCGTCGCCTTGGTCAGCAACGGTTTCCTTCGCTGGTGTCGCCCCTTAAAAGGACGACAGAGTGGCATCGCCCGTCTTCTTGGGCGAAGACCGAGGCTTGCCTCGAACACGTCTTGGATCTACCCCCATGGAAGGGGCAGATCTTTTCCTCGCTTTCTCCCTCCCTTGACGAGCGAGCTCCAGTTGCTCGGCTCGCTTAGCGGCAGCCGACTTTACAGCTGCGTCGTCTGAAAAAAGAAAACAAGTTAAAAAATAAAATGACGTACGATATACAAGTTAAAGGTATTGTCGAACGACTTACCAGTCATTTCTTCTTCTCTTTCTTCTTCTTCTTCCCTCTCTCCTTCTCTCTGAGAGCCCTCGACAGGCGTCACCTCAGCTACAAAAATGGCCTCGTCTTCCTCGTCGTTCGACCGAGGGGAAAATGAACGATCAGTAATACTTCTCCCCAAGATCCTTTGAATCTTGTCGAGAGAATCTCTCCTTGGCTTCACTTTAGTGAAGTCGATCACTGTCAAACAAAGAAACACATCAAAATATACATCAGAAAAAACGCACGACGAAAACGCACGACAAAAACATTAAACCTACCCGATTCGTTCCAGCCGGACGACAACCATTGGCTGTCTTCGTCATTTACAGACGCCACTTGGAGGAAAACGTACTGACGTTTCCAACCACGATCATTCATCGCGGTGTTATGTATCAGTACATTGTCTCCCTTTGAACGAGGAAACAGACTATACCGGTGATAATTATCCGGTCGAACACTATAGGCAGTCAAGAGGTCGTTCACATTGAACGGTACCTCCCAATCGGCCATAAGACGATCGATCACCTGGACAATCCGCCAGAATTGAGGCATTAATTGTCCAGGCGTCAGGTCAAATGCATCTAAAAATGCCCTGACCAAGGGGCTAAAAGGCCAAGAAAAACCTATCTTAAATGGATATTCATACAGAACACAATATCCCTTCGGAACTTCATCCGGCCTTAAATCTTCAGGCGACACTAGATTTATTTCATCGGGAATCTTAGCCAAACTCTGAAAGTAATCTAAATGTTCTTCCTCCCTAAACATGCTCACAGGTTCACTCGACATCTGGAAATCAGGGATGTTAAGAGTCGCACGCCAATAGCTAAGAATATCCCAAGCTTTCCTAGGCTTCTTGGCTATGGACTTCTTATGCATAAATCGACACAGAGGGAAGAACGGAGAATCGTACCTTAAATAGTGCTCTAAACCTCGAATTTAGAATGGAAAGGATTCTGGTCGATCGGAAAGTAAATCTCGCCGGAGATATATTTTTTAAAAAGGTAAGCGTAAAAAAGGTAAGGATTGAAGGTAATCCTTATTTATACTGAAAATCGTAAACCAAATCGGCAGAAAATTGAATCGCCAGAAAATCGATGGTCAATGAGATTGACACGTGTCGCTCGTGTCAGGCAACCACTCGAGTACACTCAACAAGAGTGTGACACCTGTCCTTCATTAGCTGTCAAATTGTTTATTATCATTAACATGACGTCATCATTCAGTTGAAAACGAACCGATTCGGTTCTATGCAAATTACCCGCTTTTTTCTTTTATAACACGTGTCTTAGTCTTAAATTTAAATTTCAAAAAGTTGCCGCTTGAATTTTAAATTTGGGGGCAAACTGTTTGGGTAAAAAACAACCAAGGTCCTTTGTCGTATGTCTTTAGATTCCAAATAGACCATTAGCCCATAGTCGCACGACCAGAGAAATAACTGACGTCCTTTCTTTGAGCGACTTTGACCAGACTCAAAACCCGTCCATGATGGCTGTCGTACGACATAATTTCAGTTACTAATTTACAACGTACTTTATATTACATTTAATGCAGGATTTCAAGAACGTTTATGATGAGAGAATCATAACGGAAGACGTTACCAATAACAATGGATATAACAGATGCTATCATCAATATCGAACGATTACCTTATTAAAGATATGCATTCAAGACTTGCTAACGGATAATTGGAGTATAAATATGAAGATTGAACTTCACATTCGGACATCTGATTTTGGAGACCTTACAAGCTCACTCATTCTCTCTTGAAGTTCATAAAGCCTACTGCTGTTTGTCGCGCGACGCACGACCGAATATAAATTACACACGACGCATGATCGACTTTACTTTAGCATATTGTTTTACATTATATTTCACTTGTAACATTTGTTATTAAGGACGACGTCCCTGATTGACGTCCATAGTACACGACGACTCATACTCGTCCGTGGTTTTTACCCATTTTAGGGGTTTTCCGTGTCACCAATTTCTTTGTCTCGTTTATTTCATTTTTATTATTGTCGTACGATTATTAAAGCTACTTTCTTTGGTTGGATCAAGCTCCACATTCACCTTAAATTTTCCTTGGGAGATTTTTGGCATAAACACCCGGTAACTAAAGCAACACTTGTTTACTGTGATAACATCAGTGTGGTTTATCTGTTTGAGAATCCCGTCGAACATCAACACACGAAACACGTCGAAATTGACATTCATTTCATACGTGAAAAGGTCGCTTGTGGTCAGATTCGGGTAATACATGTTCCATCACGTTATGCGGATATTTTTACTAAGGGTCTTCCACGAGTACTATTTGATGATTTCCGGTGCGGTCTTAGCATCCGGGATCCTCCCGCTTCGACTGCGGGGGAGTAATAGCAGATAAGTTTGAAAACCCAATAAAGTTTGGTAAATTAGTGATAATTAGAGTAAGTGTATATCTCTAATAGTTTGTGTATATCTCTAAAGATTATGTATCGTTTCTACGTTTATCTCCTCCTTGTAACTATTTATACGGTTGGAATGAATGAGAATAATTCACGGTGAAATTCTAATAGGGAGGATTTTCCTATTAGAGAAGATTTCATCAGCATGTATGAAATTAGATGTGATGCAGAAATAGAAATCGAAATCGAAAGTGGCAAATAAAAGAAAGTGGTTGGATCTAATGGAGTGGGTTGAATCCATTTGATTTCTGGTGATGATGGATCATCAAGTTCATGGTAGAATGTAAAATTACCGAAAAAAAAACTAGGTGATAAGCATGTAAAATTACCAAAAATGACATCTAGAAAAAATAATCAATTTACAATACTTAATAATATAATTAAAACAAATTTTTAGTAATATAATATAATAATTAATACAAATAAGTTAGTAAATTATATAATATGTTAATTAAAAGAATTTGAGATTTATTATTATATGTGTTATAAATTTTAATCCAAATTTTAAAAAAATCTACATTAACTTGTGATTTTAAATAACCGTTACATATAATATGAAAAAAATAATTAAATAATAATAATGATAACTAAAATATATTGATCAGTATTAAAAAAATTTGATATAATTATCAGTAATTCTAAATAATTAAAAATTAATATCAATGTATAATTAAAATTTATGTTTATAATTTTCAGATATTATTAATTAATAATAAATTTTAAAAATTAATATTTATTTATAATTAATAGTTAATCTATAATAATGAATATTAATGAGGGCATATGGAAATAATCACAACAAGCAACTCATAACAAAAGGCTAGTTTATGTCTATCGAAACATGTACAAAAAAAAAATAAGCTAACTTATTTTTGTCAAACGATGCCTTAGTGTTACAAAATACCATTGTATATATGTCATTTTTATTGAAACCAAATTCTTTATAATTAATGTTTGTTGTATTTTATACTATGCTAATTATTTTTGTGCACTTGCTTAAAATTATTTTTGCTCAACCCTCGCTAGTTAGAGTTTACTCAAGACCATTGGGGTAGTTATCTTCGGAGCTATGAGATTAGTCGAGATGCATGTAAAACTGGCCGGACAGTTTAAAGAAGTATTGGATGCATAGTGTCAATGATTCATTTTCATCATGAACAATTTGAAAACAAAAATAAAAAGGAAAGAACATAAGTAATAAAGATGAGAACCATAATTTTTTTCATATGTTAGTATCCAAATTGGAGTTGAACTACTACTGGTTATATAAACAAGGTAGGAAACCCCAATATTAATTATAATTAATTTATCTTTTTTAAGTATATGGTAAATGTAACAAATATGGTGAAGTTTGAACCTCTAAACTGACCTTTAAGGGGAACAAAGGCGCAGCAATGCCTTCTTACCCAGTGAATTTTTTTGTCTTTCAGGGTGCGTTTGGTTTGCGGGAATGGATTGGAATGGATTGGATTTCAAGTAAAGATTTGGATTTGGAGGGATTTGGATTTGGGGGATTTGGATTTGGATTTGGGGGATTTGAAATCCCTTCATGTGTTTGGATAAGAATTTGAAATCCATCGGGCTTTAGAATCCATTAGGATTTGGATTTCAAATCCAGGCTCATTGCAAAGGATTTTGAAATCCATCAGGTAAGGGATTTTAAAATGGTCAACGGATTTCAAATCCGGTCAATGAAATCCATTCCTGCAAACCAACCGCAGGATTGGAATGGATTTGAAATCCAAATCCCTTCAAATCCATTCCAATCCCGCAAACCAAATGCGACTTCAGAGGAATTTAAGCTAGGACTTGGAAAGGCAAATAGTGATGTGGAAATTGGAAACATTCACGACACTGTCCAATTTCTTCTTCATTCTACAAAGAATCATCGCAACAGAAGTTCACCATCAATTGACATGATTCCAAGCAGTATTCGAGATCTGAACCCAAAGGTTTTCGACCCTCGTCAGGTCTCTATTGGGCCTCTTCACAGAGAGGATGTGAATTTGCAAGCATTTGAAAGACAAAAAGAGACTTTTCTGTGTGATCTTTTTCGTCATTCAGATCTCCCACGACGGCGAATACTGAAAAAATGTGTGCGGAAGGTGAATGCTTCCTTAGGAAAAATAAGGCATGTTATAAATAGAAAAAAAGACCCTCCTCTCCAAAGATCCCTCTCCTCTACCTCTTTGAAGAAATATTTTCTTTACCTTCTTTCTATCTTTCCCTCTTTCTTGTGCAAGGAACTTAGTGATTCTCAAAAATTGTTTAGATTAGGTTTTCCTTATCTATTTACGCAACAATCTATAAATTTTATTTTTGATTTACTCGTAATAAATAAACAAATTTAAAAAGTAATTTTGTGTGTTTGTATTCAACCCCCCTTCTACAAACTCAAACCCTTGTAAGAACCCTTATTGGGTCCAACAATACTCATGAAGTGATTGTTATTGAATCGAATGAAGGAGAAGACGTTGCAGCAACCGTTACTGATGTAGAAGAGGCCAACACAATCAACAACGAAGAATTTACTCTGTACGCTAAAAGGAAAAGAAAGAAGACTTCAGGAGTTTGGAAACATTTTAGTTTGGGAAAGTTGGCTAATGGAACTGAAGTATGTGAGTGCATCCATTGCAGTAAAAAAGATAAAAAAAAAAAAAAAAAACTTAAAGATGGAACCATCACACCATTGTATAGGCGTATTAGTTTCAACTAGTTCATCTGACAAGAGTGAAAGTGGAGTTAAGAGTGGTTATAGCAATCTAAGTTCTAGAGTTGGTATGGGTATCAAAAGTGGCACCACAAAGTATGATTAACATATCAGAAGTGTCGGTACTTTTGTAAGTGTGAAGTTAAAGATAAACATTTATTCGGAGAAGGAGTGTACCTTGATGAGCCGGTTGTATATTTTGATGCATTGGAGTGGTGGGAAAGAGAAAAATCTAAAGTTCAGAGTTTTGTCTAAAATGGTTGCTGATGTCTTGGCAATTCCGATCACTACTGTTGCTTCAGAATCAACTTTTAGTGCTAATGGGAGAATTATAGTTGTCCATCGCTCCTCTTTAGGGACGAAGATGGTAGATATGCTCATTTGCAGAGCTGATTAGTATCGTCATCAGTATGTACTACACAAGAAGAAAACCAAGGTAATTTTCTTAATCTTATCAATTCTAATACTTGTTTTCTTACAATAACTAATAATTATTTGTAACACCTTGAATTTTCAATCTTATAAAAACCCCTCGTATCTCTCTATATTCTTATGTTGGGGATTAGGGTTCTTTGAGAGAAATCGAGGAAGAAGAAGAAAGGAAGAAAATGGCATATATTCGAGGGTCTGCAGGGCGCACGGCCCGTGCGCCGTTCTTCAGAAATATGGCACGGGTCGTGCCTAGACACATAAACATTGGCATGTCGTGCCCTTTTCTTCACAAAAATAGCACGGGTCATGCTTGACATCAGAAGAAACAACACGACTATTTAATGAGAGTTCAGCGGGCCAATTTATTTCATCAGACTTAGGATCTTCTCAAGAGCTCGTTATCTCTCATTTTGGTGGTAAGCTTTCAACCCTAAACTTCATCCTTCATATACTCCTTCCACCTGCCTCTAATAGAGGGTTATTAATGCTATCTAGGGCTATTTAAGACTTGGGAGAAAGTATCAATCATCCATCCATTCAAGATCTTCATCTACCACTCTAAGACTTTTGCTAGGGTTTCGATTTAACCCCATTGTGAGTACATACTTCCTCTTTATTAAACTTTATACGCATCAAAATGTACATTTTGAACTCCTATATATCTCCTTGGTTTTGGATTTATGAAAATCACATTTTTCCTAACTTGAGTTTTAGGAGATTTTAGGGTTCTTGCTATATCTTGCGAAATGGAAGGGTTTAATTTGTTATGAAATAAAATAAAGTACTACTTGCACATTTTGGTGAGGTACTTGAAAGAATGTATAAAATCTAATTTTATTAATTCTTATTCTTATCAGCAGTTAAACTTTGGGAATGCATTTTTGGAATTAATGTTATTGGAAGCTATATGTTTAGCTTTGGTTAGTCACAAATGTAATTGTGACAAGTCTAGACTATTACTAGTGGATCCCTAGGTATTGAGTCTGCTTATATATATCCTCGGGTGCCCTCCCCCACATCTTAGTACGGACCGACGTTGTTCGTGGCATGGATTCCAAGTATTTAGCTCACAACTCGGATTGTGGCCTACTCGGTGTTCCGCCGACAATCCTTGGTAAATCGGGTATCCCCAGTCATCGCAAAATGAATTTTTATACGAAAAGGCCCTTATGTGGCAAACAGTTCAATTGTAAACTCAACTTTTGAAAAGATTCCCTTCGTTACAATTGTATATATTCCTTCAAATTATAAATTGTATGTTCTCACTAAGCTTTAAGCCTAACACGTTTTTCTAAAATGATGTGTATAACAGTTCCCTTAGCGGCGGGTCGTCAAGGGGTTGAGTGAAGAGTTTGGTCTCTTGAGGAAATTTCTGGATGTTAGTTAAATTGTAGAATCGGCGTTTAAAACAATTTATTCATTTTGGCATTGGGTTGAAAAAGTGTGTAATCTAGATAGATATGATTTTGGATTGGTTTGTTGTCGATTTTTCATACATCTTATGTAGGTTTTGTAAACGCTTTTACTCTTACCCAATTTGGGTGGTTTGTCCCAATTTCAAACGTCATATTGCCGAATTTTCAATTTTCAAAATTACTCTAAATTTTTAGGGTGTTATATTATTGTAGGAAAATGATGATATGATATATGTAAATCTTCCATGAGGATTGAAAATAGATGGTGTTTTTATTATGTTTTCCACGTGTCATGAAGCTAGAGAAATAACGATGGTGATTTTTTTTGTTCAAATAATGATGGTTGATGAATGGTGATTGTTTTGTATATGTTTAAACTATGGATAATTGATGTGTAATAGTTAATGGAATGACAAGTAGTGGTGTTCGTTTATGTTCATTTAGGCATGTTCGTTTATGTTCGTTTAGGCGTGTTTGTTTATGTTCTTTTTACCTATTCGTTTAGCCGGTTCCTTCATGTGTGTTCGTTTATGTGCGTTTAGCATCTTAACAAGCAAACATGAATGAACACGAACACACCTTATTTCTGAACACAAAGATCTTTGTTTGTTTACCATTCGTGTTCGTTCGATTAAGTTAAACAAACAAACATGAATAAGTATTCGTTCGTGTTCGTTCGGTTCGTTTATAGCTCTATCTACATCCGTTTTTTTTTCTTCTTGAAGTTCTTGAAAATGGTTGCACCGTTGTAGTTTGGAATATTATCATTTATGATTTCACCTAATTATCAAATGTGGTTGCACCTATGAGCATATTAATTTATTTACCTTAAATGGATCCAATGGAGTGGTTTCATAGGATACAATAAGGTAGATACATCTCTGATATTATTATTATTATTACTAGTGTGGAAACCGCGCAAATGCGCGGTAGTATGAGTAATTTGAGAAATGATCAATTCTATATAGAAAAAATGTTATGTGGTAAAATATAATTATCATAAAAGATGGTTTATTTGATAACAAAAACCAGGTAAAAAAGTAAAATATAAAAGTGATCTAAAATCAAAAAATGGAGTTTTGAAAACATTTTACCTTAAATAATATTTGCAAGTTTATGTATAGATGAATCATAGAGTCAGCTTCTTTCAAAAGGCAATTTCAAAAAGAAAATTAAATGTAAGTTTCCAAAAGTAACTTGCAACTACATTTTTATTCTAGAGATTTAAATATTAATTATTTTATTAAAATATTTTATATATTTTATAAAAACTTAATTTTTTTCTAAACATTTATTTAAGAGGCTGAAAATGAGAAACAACTATGAGCATCAAGACCTCCCTCTCCACATAAATGAGAATTAGGGAATCATTCCCCAATTTGTTTTCCAGACCCATATACCAAACATAACTGATTGGAAATCATTTCCAGATTTCCAAACCCATAATATTGGGTCATTTACTAATCTCTTATCCAGCCAATGGTTATCTAGCATATAGTGTTAGGTAAAAATTGTGCCTCACAAATACAAAAGCTAGCGAGTGATTTCTAAGGTCCCAAACGGGTAGAAATCCAAGTGTACAATTAACCCAACAACGAATGCGGATAACAATAATCTAGATGTTGCACAATAATTCTCTAACGTAGAACAATAAATCCACGAAATATAGATAATAATAAATACGTTATTATCTATAATTATAGCAAGTTCAAAACAAATAACACCATGATTTAACGTGGTTCCACTATCGGTTTTTGATAGTGTACATCCACCAAAGAGAGAGAGCAAGAATATTATTACCAACCAAAGAGATTACAAAGTGCTTGTACAAGAATCTTGAGATCCACGATCACCTAACGAAACTTTCCCGAATACCACCGAATATCAAGAACACTCTCAACCTCAAGAATATATTAGGGAGAGTGTTTGGTGGTTATCTAGAGAAAACTCAAGAAAGGGATGAAGAAAATGGTTGGAGGGGAAGGGGTATTTATAGGATGGAAGTGGAGGATGACAACCAAGCATATGGAGGATGACATATGGTGGATGACATATGAAGGATGACATATGCCAAGTCTTCCAATGAAAAATATGTGGTCCAAATTTGAGTTATGCCAAGTTGGTCCAAGTTTGGCTTTAGTCACATGTAGCATCCAATGTATAATTAAATATTATAACATATAGCATATTAGATGAATATGGCAAAAGCCGAGAATCTTACTTAGTAAGAGCAATGATAAGAATGGAGTCTTACCCGGTAAGCATTTACCGAGTAAGTTGTTACATAGAATATCATTTTGATGGACTACAAACTTTTCCTGTGAACGCTTACCGGGTAAGCGTTTGGGTAAAATGTAAACAACCCCTTAATGTTTGAGACTATTTTTTTTGAAAGGGATTAAATGAAGCTTTATTATATTTTCTAAGAAGTTGTATGTAACACAGAATAAAAGTTTTATCTACAGTTCTATAAAACTCAAAAAATATCAATACAGCCTACTGGATGCCTACCAAATAACACAATCAATATAACTGGGACAAATAACGTTCAATCAGGTTCATCTTCGGCCCTCTTTGTCTGATTGTTTGTTCTTCAAATTCAAAACTGTGCACATATGGATAAAGTAAAAGTGAAATTAATAATTTGGCTAGTCACGTTTGGAGATGACTTTTGATAGACCTTCTAAAACACCAGGTAATTTGGCACTTAGATGGATCTCCTTGTCTACATTCACAAGCTCCATTGATATATCATGCCCACTTAGTGAGTTCCCCACCACCACTACCACATACAAATATTTGAATTCTTTAGACAATCATCCATTAAAAACACACCTAAACACCATAAGAAAAAGCACCACATAAAGAGATTTCGACATCAAGATTAGTACTTGAGCTAGGGAAAGAACTAATCTTTGAATTACCTGGTCTCAAAATGGCTCTGAACCCTGTATATATGGCTATGCATTTGCTTTCTTCTCCATCATCCATTCCTTCATAGTTATAAAGTAAAACTAAATGTGAGCGATATATATATATATACACACACACACAAATATAGATAGATAGAGATAAAGAGAGATCTATAAATGATTTTAACCTTTGATAGAAGGCAATCTAGGATGAGAATAATGTCCAGTGGCCACAACCACAACATCAAACACTTCAGCAACCACCTTCCGATCAGAATCTTTAAGTTTTCTCTTAACAATCCATCTTAAATCTTTTCCAAGTCCACTATAATCTTGAATCCCAACATACTCTACTCTAGTATTGAACCTAATCATCTCCCTCAAACCGAACCATTCACAGAAATCATTTAGATACAAAAAAGGCAAATTATTAATTTGCCTTTGGAACCCATCATCATATAAAAAGGCCATGTTAAGATTCTAAGATAGACTAACCTTCATAACGATACATTCCTCCAATTCCCCGGTCGATATCAACATTGCATAAGATGCCCAATTACCTGTTTTTATACAAACATCAAGTAATATAAACTTTTTAATGAAACAATAAAGCAAAAATAATCACCCGGCCGAGAAACTTACCACAATCTGCACATGTACAATATCACACACAATCTATATTATCATATACCAAAATTCCCTATTAAGATTTAAAAAAAAACACTCACTCGATTCCAACTTGGATTTCTAATGTAAAAGAAACAAAAACTTGTCTCGTTCCACTTGGTAGATGATGATTGAAAAAAAGAACTAAAAATTCTTTTATGTACCTAATGTAAAAGAAGCAATACAAAGCAAAAAACTGAAGCACACCTCTTGGTTGTTCACCCTTACACGATTGTTGTCTCCAGTCCACACTCCTTTTTATAATCCAAAATCACTGCATATCTTGTGAAAGAAACCAAGTTGTGATTGGAGATTAAAAATAAATTACATAAGGAAACAAACTTTAAAACCCAATGCCAAAGTAGAACACAAAAGTAAAAAATCATGAGGGCCATTAAACTGGAGAATCCCAATGACTAAACATGTTCAAGTATTCGTAGTGGTTAATTGTTTTGTCAATGCATGTTCAAGAAAGACACATTACACATATTCCATATTTCATCTCAGGACTTATATTCAGAATAGTGGGGTTTCAGCTTTGTAGTAGTTGAGCTGGTGATTGTTGAAATTCTCAATTATTGGGCTTACTATGGCCTTAGACTTGTTTTGCGATTAGTTATTAACTTATTTTTAAAGGGCACTTGCTCCAACAAAGGTAAAAGTTTTTCATTTTAATGTATCAAGTTTGTATTTATGTTGGTGAATGTACCATGAAGCCATGGAGGTTTCGTCTTTTAAGAATAGAAACATAATGTAATATCATGTTAGCAACTATGTTTGTGAGATGCACCAAGGCTCCATGGAAATTACGAATCATTTCCAAATTAGTTTCCTACTTTTGGCTTTAGCAAGACACAAACCATCAAACTTGTATACATGTAAGGGGAGGATAGAATTGTAATTTCATTACCTGAATGAAATCAACTTGAGGAAAGACTGCAAAAACTCCTCTATGGTTCTCGTGCTCAATAGAGTAGTTGCACAAAACATGCTTCAAACTCTTCATTCTTCCACCAGTTCCCATTTTGGTCAAAGTTGTCACCAATGGTGGCACTCCTGGAAGATGAGTGACTCCATATCTATCGATAAAATCCATCATCTCATTCAGGTTAAACTCTCTCATAAAAACAAACGTGGTACCCAGTGATAAAATCATAACGAAAAGTGTAAGTCCATAGATATGAAACATGGGTACAACAGCCAGGTACATGTTTTCTTCGGTGGGATATGAATATTGTGAAGCTTCGAATCAAACAAAAAACTCAACCCCACAAATTAAATTTCTATGACTCAAAACAACACCTTTATTAGCACCGGTAGCGCCCGATGAATATAGTTATCTTGCCTAACCGTTGAACGCCAAACAAAATCATAATCACCCCAAATAAGCTTTTAAAAAGGTGGAAAACGAACTTGGTTTGAATCGACTTTGGCGTTTTCAGGCACCTGAATGGATGAAATTCCCAGTGAGTTTAATTGATTGGCTCTATCATGCAAAGTAAAACCGACACGTGACTACCAAGTTTTTTTTTATCTTAGAGAAACTACTAAAATGATTAAGGGGAGTTAACAAAAGCACCAAGACATAAGATATAGAACACCCAAAAAGACGATAGGATAGTAGATTGAATTCGGCAAAAAGATCAAAATAACATCACCTTTTGAAACACCCAAACGGTGTAACCCACTTGCCATAGATTTCACCAAAGATTGGAGTTCCGAGTACGAAATCGAGACTCCAGTTGCGGCATCAATGAGTGCAGTTTCCCGTCGTGCTTGTGTGAAAATACGCAAGAAACAACATAAAAAAATGGGTCTGAAGGAAGGGTAGTTTGTGGCCAAGCATCTCTCCAAGCCTCTCCTGACGCCAATCGCTTTGCAAATCCATCAAAAGTTGTTGCCCAGTGGGGTTTCAATCAAACACGAATCAGGTAATAACAAAAGTAAAAAGATTGATTCAAACTTTGTTGTTTATTGAATCAAATATGAATATTTGTACTATTTAGGTTTCCCCCATTTAAAACGTAAAACAAAATGTTATATTTATACTAATCTATGATGACGGTTATTTTCCAACCATCGCATCCCTTTGTGAACCATCGCATCTCTTCGTGAACAGGTATGCATCTCTTCGGGAACAGTGAACAGGTATGCATCTCTTCGTGAACAGTCACAATTGTTGGCATCCCTGGACGGGATTATTCTAACATTCACCCCCTAATCTCGTTCCTGCTCCTTTAGATCCTTCACGCCAAGCAACTCTCTCATTTCTACGAACTTGATCCTTGCTAAGGCTTTAGTAAGTATGTCTGTCCTTTGTAAATCTCCACTTACGTGCTCGACTTCTATCTGATTCTTTTCAACACATTCTCTGATAAAATGATAACGTATATCAATGTGTTTGCTTCTTCCATGAAATACGGGGTTCTTCATAAGTGATATCGTCGATTTGTTGTCGACTCTGATTGTAACCCTTTCTTCCTTCCAGCCTGTTAATGCATTCAATAGTCTTTGTAGCCATAATGCTTGACAAGCTGCTGCTGCTGTTGCCGCCATAAATTCTAATTCACATGATGATAATGCAACAGTAGGTTGTTTCTGAGAATTCCAGCTTATTGGTGAATTTCCAAGGTAAAATATGATCCCTGTCGTTCCTTTGCCTTCTTCTATGTTGATGCCGTAACTACTATCACTATATCCAAGTAACTTGCATCCACCTTTCTTCTTGTAGGTTATACCAAAATTTAATGTGCCTTTGATATAACGTAACACCTGTCTAATTGCATTCATATGTTGTTCCTTTGGTTATTGCATAAACCTGCTTAATAAACCAACTGAATAACTGAGATCCGGTCTTGTATGAAGTAAATATCTTAAACACCCAATTAGACTTATGTACTTCGTAGCATCAACTAGTTCTCCTCCCTCTGTCTTTATTAGCTTTGTTCCTGGATCCATGGGAATCTTGGTTTCGTTGCAATCTAACATTCTTGCTTCCTTAAGAATCTTGTTGGCATATCTTGATTGCTTTATAGAGATTTCACCCCCTGTTTGGGTAACCTCTATTCCCAAGTAGTAAGCTAATAAACCTAAGTCACTCATCTCGAACTTTTCTTCCATTTGTGACTTAAACTTCTAAAGGTCTTCCTTACTGCTTCCAGTAACTATTAAGTCATCCACATAAATTCCAACAAGCAACATGGAGTTTTTACTTATCCTTGTATAGAGTGCTTGTTCTAATGTGCATTTCTTGAAATCCAGTGATTTCAAAGTTTGATCCAACTTCATGTTCCATGCATGTGGAGCTTGCTTCAATCCATAAAGTGCTTTAACAAGTCTGTACACTTTATCTTCATTTCCTGGTTTCATAAATCCTTCTGGTTGTGTAACATATACTTCTTCCTTAAGTTCCCCATGTAAAAATGTTGATTTTACATCTAAGTGGTGAACTTCCCATCCATGATAAGCTGCCAATGCAAGAATTAATCTAACTGTTTCCATTCTTGCTACAGGAGCAAAGACTTCGTCATAGTCTATTCCATGCTCTTATACATATCCCTTAGCTACTAAACGAGACTTGTGTTTTATAATCTTCCCATTTGCGTCTCATTTAGTCTTAAATACCCATTTCAAACCAATAGCCTTTTGTTTGTCTGGTAAGGTGGCTAGCTTCCATGTCTTGTTTTTATTTATTGCGTCAATTTCTGTATGCATTGCCTCGATCCACTTCTTATCTCGTGCAGCCTCTTTGTAATTTCTAGGCTCTTCCTCTAGTAGTAGCAATTCATTACTTTGCACTTATGGTGCTTGATCATATATTTTAGATAAGTTTCTGAAACCTCTAACTGGCGTATGATCAAACGGCCTGGATGAACTTGCTGTTGATGATGTATATCCAGTAGATTCTTCTGAATTAGGCTCATAGGTATATGGTGGAGGTGTTGATGGATTGTCTATTGGTTGTACAATCTCATCATCAGATATATCACCTTGAGCATTATTTTGCATGGAACTTGGTGTACTCTCTTCATCATTTCTTTCCGAATCTTGAGTGCTAACTTCATTAATGATCCTTGAACATGATGTTTGGTTATCATTTATAATAAAGAATAAAGTCCTTCCATTCTGGTTCCTTTGGATCAACGTTATCCAAGTAACCTTTCCAGTCCCATCCCTCATTTTTCTTTGAATTTTACATCTCTACTAACATTAATCACCTTTGTTACAGGATCAAATAATCGATAAGCTTTTGATCCTGGTTCAGTTCCTAGGTAAACTAATTCCTTGCTTCTATCATCTAACTTCTTTATATGTGGCTTGGTTACCTTTGCATAGGCTTTGCATCCAAAAACTCTAAGGTGTCTCATATTCGGTTTTCTACCCTTTAACGCTTCATAAGGCGTAGAATCCCTCAGAGCTTTTATAGGTACCCTGTCTAATAGCTTCAGCCCAAAAATTTTGTGGCATATTCATAGCCTTCAGCATACTCCTTGTCGTGCACATTACAGACCTATTCATTCTCTCTACTATGCCATTTTGTTGTGGAGAGTATGGCACTGTAAGTTGTCTAAGTATGCCATTCTCATTACAGTACCGTGTGAATTCCCTTGATGTGAATTCACCACCTCTGTCTGTTCTAAAAGTCTTTAACTTTTTCCCGACCTCATTTTCCACCTTTAACTTGAATTCCTTAAAAGTCTCGAATGTTTCATCTTTTGAATTCAAGAAGTACACCCACATGTACCTAGTACAATCGTCTACTAGCAAGAACATGTACTTATTTCCTGATTCTGTTGCTGGGGAAATAGGTCCACATAAATCACCAAACACTAAATTCAAAGGTTCTATTGACTTAGTGTTTGTCTGGTTAGGAAACGGAGCTCTACTGTGCTTTCCTAGTAAGCAGGCGTTGCACACTTGATTCTTATGACTTATACTGGGTATCCCTTCCACTAATTTCTTCTGAGTCATTTCTTTAATTGAATCAAAATTCAAATGACCCAACCTAGCATGCCAAATCCATGCATGGTCTTCTAAATTAGTCAATAAACAGATAGGCATACCAATTTTCAAATTGATTTTGTAAAGTCGGTTTCTTGATCTCTCAACTCTCATAAGGAGTTTTTGATCCTGACCATATAGCAATAATACATTGTTTTGCATAACGACCTTACAGCCATTCTCTGTTAGTTTTCATAGGCTCAAAATATTACTTTTCAGACTTGGAATGTAATAAACATTAGGAATTATTTTTTGTTCCTTGTTTTTACATTCGAGTAATATAGAGCCTCTACCCTTAATCTCTACATATGACCCATCACCAAAACGGACTCTTCCTGAGATTTTTTCGTCTATCTCCTTAAAGTGTGTCCTAACTCCGGTCATATGGTTACTAGCTCCATTATCCAAGTACCATAAGCTTTCATCCGTGCTTATGTATTTCTCAAGTTCGATCTCCTTTTCATCTAAGAAGATTTCCTCAACCTTATCTTCTTTTCCTTGAACTGCCATTAAGAGCGTTGGTTCCATATCTTCCTGAACCAAATTCGATTGCTCTTGTCCACTATCCTTTAGTTTGCAGTTTCTCCTGACGTGTCCAAACTTGTTACACTTGTAACATTTAACCTTACTTGAATCCTTTGTACCCTTCTGGAAGTTATTCTTCTTGAACTTGTGCGAGGATTTCTTCCCTTTGTTAAATTGTTTGGTTCTTTCGTCTTGCTTGTTATCTGAGATGACCTAAACTTCTCTTGTCCACCATTCTTAAAAACTTTCTCATGACTTGAACTGTTGTCATGGTTTGTGAACAGAAGTTTATCCTGATTGTCAGTCGGGCTTCCATTTAGCAGATTCAGCCTTTCCTCAAAGGCTTTCAGCCTACCAATTGTCTCATCTAAGGTTGTTGTCTCTAAATCAGAAAATTGTTCTATGGCTGCCACTATCTGTATAAATCTCTTCGGTACGGAACTTAAAAATTTTCGTACCAGAGTTTGCTGATCAAATGTTGATCCTAAGCCACTTGCCTTTGTGACAATACTATTGAGTTTCGCTGAAAAAACATCAATACTGTCATCTTCTTTCATCTTTAACATCTCAAATTCGGTTTTGAGAGTTTGAAGTCGTGCCTTTTGCACTCTATCTACTCCTATGTGTCTGGTTTGTAGTGTTTCCCAAATTTCTTTTGCACTTTTGCAACTAGCAACTTGTAATACCATTTCCTCTGGTAATGCTTGAAATAGATATGCAGTTGCTGCCATATCTTTCTTTTCATCTCGTTTCGCATTATCAATAGGTTCTATCATTTCCCAAAGTCCATTTGCCTTTAGTATGGTTTTTATCCGAATAGCCCATACCGTATAATTTGTTGCCTTCAAAACAGGACATTGAAATTGGGAAATGGTATTAATCTCCTTTTGAATTATAATTTCCTTTTGGTTTTTATCACCCATTGTACTCTAACTATTCCTATCTCAAACTTTGACTTGATATAGGAATTTAGGAAAATTATATTCAAATACTAAGAATAAAAAATAAGATTAAAAATTCAGGTTTAAATTAGAACGTAAAACCTGGATTTCCAATAATTCCTTTGATGAGACTTGTTTTCCTTCCTGTAACTGTGGTCCTTTCTTTTTGTTTCTATCGAGGGCTACAATAAGACCACTCCTGGTTTTCCTTTTTTTCAAAAACACCAAGAACAAAAAATGTTCTTCTTCTTCCTTGTAAAAACACCGAACACACCTGGTGTGCCTTTTCTCCCCTTTTTTTTCGAACCAACAAGAACACACAGATGTGTTCTTCCCTTTCGTCCCTGATCTGTTTGTCCAAAGAAGTCCCTGTTCTTCTTTGTTTCTGTCCGAACCACAAATCAGCACTGGAGTTGTGTTTTGGTTCAAAATCTATATACAGAAATCGCCCCTAACTTCCTCGATTTTATTTCGGTCCTGGAGTGCCAAAATCGAAGCCTAGGCTCTGATACCAATTTGTTGCCCAGTGGGGTTTCAATCAAACACGAATCAGGTAATAACAAAAGTAAAAAGATTGATTCAAACTTTGTTGTTTATTGAATCAAATATGAATATTTGTACAATTTAGGTTTCCCCCATTTAAAATGTAAAAAAAAATGTTATATTTATACTAATCTATGATGACGGTTATTTTCCAACCATCACATCCCTTCGTGAACATGTATGCATCTCTTCGTGAACAGTGAACAGGTATGCATCTCTTCGTGAACAGTCACAACTGTTGGCATCCCTGGACGGGATTAGTCTAACAAAAGTGATATGCCTAAATGCTTGTATTCTAATTGAATTTGGAAGCAGCGAATTGGAAGAACGTTTGTTGATGCCCAACTGCAGAAGCGTTTGAGGCCAGAGACTAGGAAATGTATGGCAATAAGCAACCCTACGCAAAGATATTTGGAGATAAAGAAGATCCACAATTGGGGAAGATGAAAGGACTGATGTTAAATGTGAAGAGGAATAACAATGAATGAGAAATTAGGTTGAAAATTGGGGAAAAGGAAAGTTGAACGGACGATGAAGGAGAAAAGAAAAAATTGTGTTTTTGGTTTTTAGGTGAGGACACGTCAGCTAACCTGGTTTTTCCTTTAATATATGTATAGATATATGTATAGATTTGGGGCGTTTAAATAACTGTTGGACTGTTTAAACTGGTTGAACCAAGTTAAGATGAACCATTAGGTTCAGTCTGGTTTCGTTACAGTCTTCGGTCTGAATGTTCGTTGAGCAGTTTGCGCCGAACCGACCACAAAAATACACATGTATCAAATATTTTTAATTTTCATGTTTTAGACTCAACTTTTATGGCCCGATTAAAAAAATAGAACCAAGAGTTGAAGTTCTACTTTTCATTTTACAATTGTTCGCTCCCTAAATTGGCATAAGAGTGAATTGTGGATTTGGTCCTGTCGTTTAGTGATTTCTTTGATCATGGTCCTCATTCTATGTTTATTGTGGATTTGGTCCTTGTGGTATTCAATTTATTTTGGTCATGGTCCTTCTGACTAACACTTCCATTAACTTTGTTAAATCAAGGACCATTTTAGTCATTTTGCCTATTTTTTGTCCTTTTTTGATAAGAAAAATATAAACAATATTTTTATACACACATGCACACACACATGTATATAAATATATATACATGTGTGTATGCATGTGTGTGTGCATGTGTGTATAAAAATATTGTTTATATTTTTCTTATCAAAAAATGACAAAAAATAGGCAAAATGGCTAAAATGGTCCTTGATTTAACAAAGTTAATGGAAATGTTAGTCAGAAGGACCATGACCAAAATAAATTGAATACCACAAGGACCAAATCCACAATAAACATAGAATGAGGACCATGGTCAAAGAAATCACTAAACCACATGACCAAATCCACAATTCACTCTTGGCATAATTTAGAAACCCTTCAAAAATCAAAATTCAAAATTGCAAATCGTCATTCGACTTCCTCAATGCTTGTCCAAAATGGAAGGTGGATTTGTTTAACTTTTCAAGTTGTTCAATATTTTTTTTCAATATTGGAGATACGCGTTTATTTTATACTTTGATATAATTCTTTTTAATAATGTTATATTGGTAGAAAAATTATTTTGGAGATGGATGTTAAGTTTTTTTTTAGTTTAAGACCCATAATAGGTCCAAGTTGCCTTGACGGATCAAACTAGACCGTATTTTTGTGGTCATATTTTGACCTGTTTGGTCCCTTACTGCCAAACTACTTGGTTTTGATTTTTTTCCCTAAACCGTCATTACAATTTGGTGTATGGTCCGGGGAGTTAAATCGATCAAATCTGACCGTGTACACCCCTATCTATGATTTTTTTTAAATAGATAAACAAAATTAAAATCTAAAAAAATTTACACTCATTTAGAGAATTATCTAATTTTGATAAATTTATCCTCTATTTCTCTTTTATCTATTTTTGAGAACCATTTAAAGAATATGTTGGAACACAAATATATTTAAAATCTCTTTTTTATGTATTTTAAAAAATTTATTGGAGTTGTTATAAAAACGAATTCCTTATCTGAGAACAACATTTCTTGTTCAACGTGCATTTTTTTTTTGTTTTCTTTAATGTGTTATGTTTTATGAGAAAAGTCTTTAAAATACCCAAAGGAGATTCAGTACATTGTCAATCAACCCGGTTTGTATGTCTGCTCCATTTTATATATCTATACTAACGCTATGTTTGGCAAACTAGCTTATAAGCTAGCTGGTAGCTGATAAGCTAGATTTTCAAAACGCTACTATGAGTAGCTTTTCAAAACGCTACTATGAGTAGTTTTTCAATAAGTTAGCTTATAAGCTAGCTTTTGGTCATCCAAACATGTACCAAAGAAAAAAGCTAGCTTATAAGCTAGCTTTTTTTTTTGCCAAACAATGCCTAAATTTGAGAAAAAAAAATTATTAAACTTTTTTTGTACATTCAGTATTGTTTGTTAATACATATTACTTAAAATTCAATACTACAAGTAATTGATGCATGGGTTATAACTTTGTAAAGTTGTATGTTTGAATTAACAACTAAGTGATAACCATAATCAAATACAGAATAAATATCTCATTTTAAATATATAGATTCTTACTTAATTATAAAATTGACTTAAATCCATAAAACCGTATTATAAAATTGACAAAAACAAAAAGTAAAACAAAATATTAAAATCGATATGTATTCTGCTGCATTGCACGAGTACACTTCTAGTAATACATTAGTCCTAAAAAGCCAAAGACATGAATACCGCTACGCCAAACGCTCTTGGTACCAAATTTTCACACCATTTAATAGCTCTATAAAGATTAAAAGTCTTTTTTTTTTTTTTCAGGGTTTACCAAGAAAGAAAAATATTAAAAGTCTTCGTAAACGGACCCTTAATTACCATTTATATATGTTGGTAGGGTATCCCTGCTACCTATTCAATGTATGAGCTATAATTAGATTGTTTTTATTTAAGTGAGAGTCGTTGTTAGTTGTTCAACTCAATAATTTCCCTTGCAGCAGCAGTGAAATGAGCTCAATAAGTGAAGAACAAAGATCTAGCAATCTAGCAATATTGGATGAAGGTATTTCATCTTTATTTTACATATTAATTCTTTAACCATATATGCTAGCTGTTGAAACACATATCAACTTTGATGAACCAAATTCTTAAAGTATTTGAGTTTTGGTTCCAGTTGACGGAATAGTGTACGCTCCTTCGGGTTTTCTCATAAGTCGCTACTTCACCTAAATGTAATGGGGAAAGATTTAGAATGTGCAACCGTTTTAAATCGATGTATTGTGCTCTTTTTAGTTAACAAAAAACGGTTGCATAGGTTACAAGTTCCGGTCCTTTGACGCTTTTTTAAAAACTTTGATATCAACAATGAAAAGGATAAGAAAAAATCTACTTAGTTGTTGCAAAAAACCATTGTATGTCATTTTTAATGAAACCAAATTCTTTATAATTAATGTTTGTTTTATTTTATACTATGCTAATTATTTTTTGCACTTGCTTAATAAATTAAAAATTGGCTCCACCTCTGGGGAAGTTATCTTCGGGGATATGAGTAGTGACAGATCAAGGAATTTTTTTTGGTGAGGGACCTTCTAAGGTAGATTAAATGCATTTTAGCCTAAATCCACCATTTTAAGGGATTTTTAAAGTTTTTTTTAGTTGATTTCAAGGGATTTTTAAACTTTTTTGTCGATTTTGAGGGACTTTTTTGGGGGTTTTAGATAATTTCGAGAATGGTTTTTGGTTTTTAGGTTGGTTTCGATGCTTTTTTTTTTTTGTTGATGGGGTCCCATACAAAAATTCACTAAGGGACTAAAGGTATAAAATTAAAAACACACACACACATTTTTAGCTAAGAAAATCCACTTTTTCCCCCATTTAATGGAGGTCCATCCCCTCACTAATTGTAGCCTACATCCGCCCCTGGTTATGAGATTAGTCGAGGTGCCTAGACATTTTTAAAAAAATATTGGAGATACAAGGTGTCAATGATTCATTTGCATAACGAACAATTTGAAAACAAAAATAAAATGAAAAGAACATAAGTAATAAAGATGAGAACCATAATTTTTTTCATATGTTAGTACCCAAAGGGGAGTTGAAGTACTACTGGTTTTATAAACATGGTAGGAAACCCCAATATTAAATATAATTAATTTATCTTTCTTTTTTTAAGTATATAATATTTATATATTGTAAATGTAACAAATAACTTGCACAACATGTTCATCTTTGGCCCTGAAATGACCTTTAAGGAGACGAATATTGAGCAACTCGAATGACGATTTGAAATATTGGATTTGATCTTTAGACGAATTTATATTAATTGGACCATAAAGATTGAGCTTACAACATGAAAACTAAATATAACTAATACATGCATATTTTGGCGGTCGGTTCGGTCCTGCTAAAAAAATGCTCAAACTGCAGACCAGACCGAGCGATTTGGCTACTTTTCATACCAGACCAGACTACCAGATCGCTCAACCACCAAAAACGGTGCGGTTTGACTTGGTTCGACCGATTTGAACGGTCCAACAGTTTTTTTTGAACATCCCTATTCTTATCCATCATTTTTTTTGTCTTTCAGAGGAATTTAAGCTACTTGGAAAGGCAAATGGTGATGTGGAAATTGGAAAGATTCGAGATAATGTCCAATTTCTTCTTTGTTCTGCATTGAATCATAGCAACATAACTTCACCATCAATTCACATGATTCCAAGTAGGATTCGAGATCTGAACCCAAAGGTTTTCGACCCTCGTCAGGTCTCTATTGGACCTCTTCACAGAAAGAATGTGAATTTGCAAGCATTTGAAAGACAAAAAGAGACTTTTCTGAATGATCTTTTGAGTAATTCAAGTCTCCAACGGGAGGAAATACTTGAAACATGTGTAAAGAACGTGAATGCTTCCTTAGGGAAAATCAAGGCATGTTATGGTGACGGGATGAAGGACTACAGTGACGATGAAATTACAAGAATGATGGTAATGGATGGTTGTTTCATACTCGAATTCATTTACAAGTCATCAAAGCGTTCATTTGATGAGAAGATGGTGATTGAGCCGATCTCTATGGCTTTTGACCTGGTACTCATAGAAAACCAAATCCCCTTTTTTGTTCTTCAAGGCATATTTGAGTGTACTTGTTCCAGATTTAAACCAGAAGTAACCTCTCTAAATGTACTTATCATCCGCGAATTTCTACCAACTCTTCTTGGCTATTCTCAACCAGATTCTGACTTGAACAAGGTTGATGATAGACATCCTAATCATATTCTTGGTCTTATTCATGAATATTACCGACCTATATCAGATGATGCTAAAAAATATTGGGATGCTAAAACATATTGGCAGGCAGATCCATCAGAAAAATACTCAGAAACTTACTACTCAGTTGTAGAACTGGACAGGGCAGGGGTGAACTTTAAGCCTCATCATCATCGACAATGGCCAATGGAGATTAAGCTAGAATTCCCTCCATGGTATAAGCCTTGGGCTAATCCTATTCTCAGAATGCCGGTACTGCGTATTCACAATTACACTGAGTTGGTTTTGAGGAACCTCATTGCATATGAGCAAGTAGCTCCCCGCGGCCTTCTTCATTACGTTACTTCATATGTCATAGCCATGGATCTACTAATTGACAATCAGGAGGATGTTGCCAGATTGGTAAAATCAAAAGTCCTTATCAACACTATAGGTTCAAACGAAGAGGCGGCAAAATTGATTAATGACATGCGCAAAGAAATTTCTTGTCCACATTTGCTTTACATTGAAGTATGGAAACAAATGAATGAGTACCAGAATAGGTTTTGGCCCAAAAATATTGCACGATTAAGGCGTAGGTATTTTAGTAACCCGTGGAGTATCATCGCTCTATTTGCCGGTATCATCCTGTTTGTTTTTACTCTGGTTCAGACCTACTTTACCATCAACCCTGTATGATCCCATATTCATTCAACCAATTGTTAATTTTATTTTCTTTTTTTGTCGTTTTACATTCCTTTATGTAATTTATTTTGTTTCTCTAAGTCATCCACGTTAAGTTGTACAAGTATCATTTTCAATGTGAAACTTAAATTAATTATGATAAAATTGTTCTTTTTACAGGTATCTAATTAATGTGGAACTTGTAACCATTGATCAAATATCCCTTATGCGTCCAAGCATATCGGCCCGGTCTACATGCTAGGGATTTCAAATGTTCAATGGAGTTGCATGACCCAAGCATGACCTATAAAATAACATAATAAATTAAACACATATGTATAACTTTACATATGTAAATTTCATATTGGTATACTTACATATTCCTCGAACTAGGCGGAAAGCCTTTCTTCCTGAGCTATATCTAGTGCAACCACTATCTAGTGCAACCACATCAATATAAAGTTCTGTTTGCCGTATCCATTCATCAAAGGTCCATTATAAAGGTTGAACTTCTTTATAGTTCAACAACACATACGTGTGGATCTTGTGAACCTCGATTTCAGTCAAGATGATCTGTTTCCCACCCTTCTCGAATATTCTACGAGAAGGAACCTTGAATACGCTTAGTCGACCGTTGGTCCCCGAATAACTAGGAATATCCGGGGCAAAGTTTCTTGAATCAAGATTATGTTGAGTTTCTATCTATGGATCAAAATACAGAGATCAATAGGTGGATATTTCATTTACTAGATAAGACTCAACGATAGATCTTTTCATCAATGCTTTGTTTCTAACGGTTCTTTTCAACAACCCAAGCTTCCCAAACAAATAATGAAATGCGTGTTAGAATAGAAAATGAGTGATGAACATACTGAAAAGGTGTTCGAACCTCTTGTAGATATGCATCCACCTATATTGGACCAGACCATTGTTTATGGCTTCTCATGTCAAATGTATCACTAGGTGTTCCATAGAATCAAAGAATCCAAACGGGAAGACCTTTTCCAACTTGCAAATTGTTTAAATAATACTTGTTTACAGTTGAATCAAGTCTTCTATGTGTAACACCCTTGAGTTTATTGCATGAAAGAATGTGCACAACTCCTTTACTGCATCCCATATCGAAGTAGGTATCATCCCTCGTAGGGCAATATGGAGCAATCGTTACAAAAAAATGACAATTATGACTCTTGAAGCTATATGAGATGGATTCTACAAGCTTTACACACCCTCTATATTTGAAGCACACATGTCTGGAAACTCTAGTTCTTCAACCATTCACAAACTTGTTTTACTTGTTGTTTGCTCAAACTATACGACGACTTTGGTTTCACTACTTTGTTGCCTGATGTGGCAATGTGTAACACCCTAAAAATTGGGGTAAAATAAAACTAAAAATTTTGGCAACATGACGGCTAAAAAGAGATGAATTAAGCCTGTAAACATGATGACTAAAACCCAATAGAGTTTGGGTAGTTCCTCAATTAAAGTAGCGGAAATAAATAAGACATTTACATGACAACCTATTTAATCTAGAACAATTAATAACTAGATTAAGATGGGTGTCACTATGACTTCAAAACGCTCTCACTCGCTTTCCCAAAAATGCCCGATCCAAGGAGGAATCCTAGGTGCGATCCCGGCGAATCAAGGTGCCCTACTCGCACCACTAGCGGAACCTGTGAACCATTAAACATGAACACAAGTGTTAGGACGAAGTCTAATGGTTAACGTACCAAGACAGTTTATAATGTAGATATGAACAATAATTAAATTTAACCGAAACCCATGCATTGCAATCAATGTCGAAACCTCCCAAACGGGACATTGTTACGTCTTGTACAAATATAACAAAGAAAGCTCCCAAGCAAAACGGAGTGACCCGTTACCATCTTAAGTGACGAGAACACGTGAATGGAGTCACCCGCGATGTTTATTGGATTTCACCACAAATCCCGATTCTAGTTCCCATGCCACGCCGGACATCACAATCCTCAAACCGTTTATGCCTCTAGCACTTACCCCGTCGGGTTACACCTCAAGGACTTACAGACAAGGGTGCCTATCCAATCTAGCTGAGTTCCAACTCAGGGACTTGCGCCCCCTATTGTCTACCCTTTAATGCCCAATGGCAATAAATATGCAATAGAATGCATACTATCTAAATCCTTGTGCAAAAGGAAATAGATATAAGACTTCCCAAAAAGACTATGAGCAAGAATGGTTAACAACTTTCATGTAAGCATATTCTAGGCACAAATAATATGATCATGCTTGTTACGTATTCCTCATGATAAACTAAAGCTCATTTAACCACATATAAAATCCCAAGCAATAAAATGACTCCAACTGCTGATAAGAATTTTTGTATTTGGTTTTAACAATTAAAAGAGTAGTCACTTATAATAATCTACCTCCCATTCATGAAACTTGCACAAATGAACCACAAAAGTTGTTTAGACCCTTACACTCACTCCCAAGTAGTGAACATGGGAAACATATAAAACCCTAGATTTTAGGTTAACATACATCATATCATAAATCTCATATAAACAAGTAATAGTGCAAGTATGAATGTTTGTAAGCTAAGGAAACTTACCTAGAGATTCAATGAGCAAACCTTAGAAGGTTGGAGTTGAGAATGTAGATGAAGAGAACCCTTGGTCCACAATGTAGCTAGAATTTGACTAGAGAATGAGATGAACCCTAGATTAGCATTTAGTGTACTCAATCCAAGATCTAAAGAGGATTAAATGACCAAGGAATGAAGTTTACAAGAGGGAAGTCTTACCTACAGGAGAGAAATATTGCTGCCTTCAAAACCCCAAGTTGAAATAAATGAACTCCTTGAAAGAAATCAGACATTTAATGCCTCTCTGCCCGACGACGATTGTGACATCGCGAGAGTGACAGGGCACTTTCACTAGTCACTCTCGTCGGGCTTGTACCGCGGCCTCAGCCCGTGTGCCTAAAAACACCCTCCGTGATAGTGACACCGCGAGAGTGACACTGGCACTCTCGCCAGTCACTCTCGCATGAAACGTACCGAAAGTCCCTTTGGACTTCGGCGACCTTGCCACCGCGAGAGTGACCATGGCACTCTCGCCAGTCACTCTCGCCGAGAGCTTTACCTTTGAAAAACTTCGACTTATATCGATCCCGAGTTCGCAACTGATCTAAGGTGATTTTATGAAAGCGAAATATAAGCATTTATGAATACTAAACCAATCATATTCCGAAAATTCAGGGTGTTACACAATGTGCAACTCCCGTCTATCACAATAAATCTTTACATCCCTCATTTTCTTTATATTGTCTTTCGTTTTCGACGTGTCCATGAAGTATTAAAGATATTCTAAAAAAACGTTCTTCTCAATGTGCATACATTACCTCTAGGTTTTGTTGGATTAACAACGTCATCCAATATGGAAAATCCCAAAAGATGCTTCTCTTTACCCACTTATGAGTTGTTCCAAACTCGCTAATTTTCCTATTGTCTGGTCTGAAATAAAAGCCCTCATAAATAGTTGGAAGGTGGTGAACATGCTCCCAAATTTCTTCACCAGTTAACTGGGGTGGTGGACAGATGACACCCCAAATCCTGCCAAAATTACTTTCTGATCACGCCGAAAGAGGTGCGATCTAGATGACCATATCTGAAGATAGTCAAACCTAGATTAAGACTTCTTTTAGATGACCCGTTTATCCTAGCATCACTAGGTTGCTGTGGGTGGTGGTACAGTTTCCAGATTGCATAACACGAGAGCATGTTTGTCGTTTAAACAAATTCAAAAGGAAGAGTTATGCCACAAATCAGTAAGAATACATCTATCATATCATTTCCAGAAGGAACCACAACATAAAATGTAAAATCATAGTCTCAAATCAAATTAACCACATCGAAACTCGAACATCTGATTTTCTGATAGAGAGAATAAATCGAGCGATAACCCATAATTTAACTTTAACATCTTGAAAACAGTCATAAGAACACGAAAACAAAAGCTTACCTCGATGATTGCTAGAACGATCTCGATCAAAAATCGCCATCGTCTTCCTCAGCAATATGCTTGGCAAGTTCTTGTTCCTGTTGCTGTCTCTCTCTCTCCTCTTTTCGGCACTTTCTTTCTCCTCGTGGGAATTGGGAGGGAAAGGAAGGGCACGAAATGCTTCGTTATGCATATTTAGGCAAAAAGCAATCCTGGAATTGAAGGCGAGTTGTGGCTCGTTTGTGGAATAAATGTCACCGGTTTCTTTAGACACCATCCATCCGTTTGCATGATCGATTGTTGCATCAATGGCACCATCACGGATTGCCTTGGACACAATGCTCTCGGCATCGGCAACGGGGTTTGTCAAGTCAAGTCTCAACTTCTTTGCAACGTCGACAAGGGAGATACGGGAGTAGGAAATGCTGATGTTGCGGAGTCTAACTTTCTCCATCTTTCCAAGACCTTTTATAACAGTTTCTAGATTCATTCCTGATGCGAAGAGGTTTACACATGTTGTTGCTTCAGTACCCTGTAGTCCAAAACAAGTGATCAAAAAATTAACTTGGGTCATGAGGAATGAAATTGTGTTAGTTTTTTTAACCTTACAAATAAACTTTATCCTTACCCGATTATTAGCCAATATATCCTTAATTTCCTCCTTAATCCACAATCGGTTGTGTCTTCGAGGCTCATTAAGGTTTGAGCGACGAACAATGTACCTCCCCATTTCTTCTATATGGTCATGCATGTCCAAGCGGCCATCTCTAGAAATAGTTATGAGAGACTTTTTCTCAAGAACACTCAAACCACGTATAGCATGAAATCCACAGCTTTCAAGTGCTCTGATAGCTTCGTCTTCCTTCCAACCTTTCAATATTGATGTGTTTTAAATTTATAACCGCAAGCGTACGGAAGGTGTAGCATACGGGTCGATCACAGGGAGGCGATGGACTAAACACGGACTCGTTCTAACTATGGCCTAGCTACGTGAAATATCAATATTTGGATTTTTTTATAATAAAACTAATTAAACAAACAAATAAACGAATGGAACAAAGCAAACTAATAGACATTGTGTAATGTCAACTTCAGATCTTGGTAATGGTGGGAATTCATTATGCAAAATTACTTCAACCCTCTTTCGAGGTGGAAAAGTTTTTCTAACCCAAGACCCATATTTACTTTCGCAATATGTGTACGTTGGGAAGAAACATTATGATTTAAAACAAATGATTTTTCCAATCAACGTCCCTAACTATTCGAAAACGTTAGAGCCGTTGTCATTGACCAATTTAATCTAGTAAAAGATTAAAACTTTCATTTCATCTCAAACTAATCGAATTAACTAAACGATTTGTTAAAAGCCAATTAAATCAATTTCAGCTTTCGTTCAAATCGAAATGGATTAAAACTCAACATTCGTTTTAAAAACAATTAATCAGTACCAAGACCTTCGATCTAAAGAGACGATTACCCAAATGAACGAAAGTTAAACTACGTCACAAAACGTAAACATAAATCTAATGAAAGCAATAAAAATTAATCTACGAAAGCTTTAAAGATCGATCCAATGAGTGTCAGTTTTCAAGAATCGTTTTTAGCCTACGAAAGCGATAAATAAATTAAGAAGCGGTGCAAGAAATTAAAAAGGGAGAAATACGATCCAAGGAGTGTCACTCTCCAAGAATCGATCTAACCTAATAAAGCAGTAAAATAAATTAAGAACAATGCATAAATTAAAAAGATGCGGAAAATAAAAATAGGGAGAGAAATCCAAACATATAAATAAAAAAATTATGGAGAAATGAAACGTTACAACGTTGTTTTGTAACTCAACCTTCTTTTTCCGAATGGCATTTACCCTTTCTTCCATTTCGGTACGCGTGGGCAGCGGTGTAACGGATCTAGGGTGCACTAATTCTCCTACAAAACAACAAGAGAAAACATCAATAAAAAAGCAATTACATGTGCATTATAAAAGTTTCTAATAAATACAAATACTAAGAATGAAATTCCAACCATCTGCTACTAAACCTTGATTCCTAAAAACCCAATTTTGTTGTACACGAATAAAATCAACAACACCAATTGGGAATATAGTCTCCCAGATTAATTGATTGGATCATTCAGGGAGAAAGGAGTCCATATATAGCTAAAACATGAGATTAGTTCATGAATAGAGTTAAAAGAAACCAAAAACTAAAGCAATTTGGTTATTTGACCAAACCTGTCCCCAATGAAAACATACCAGAAAAGATGTTAAATGGTGAAGAACCAACTGATGGAAGAACCAATTCAGAATCTACAGTTGCTTTCCCTGTATAGCAAACGACAAAAATCCAAAGATGCCTCAATATAAATTAAAAATTTAAGCTCTACAGCATAAATTGCTCCAATTGAATAACCGCACAATCAAAAAAAGTGCAGTCTTCAAAAGATTAGAAGACAAATAAAGAAAATTCAAGCTCCCGATAAACCAAAAAAAATAAATCAAAAAAACAGAAAAATCCAAAATCCATAAGGTGACGCCAAAATCCAAAATCAACTGAGAAAGAAACCAAAAAACAACATAACAGTAACTGCACCAATCCATCAAGAAAAGTAATCTCACCTTCACAAGTATCTAGATTTAATAATCACTAACACCCAATTCGTAAAATCATGTGAAAGTAAAAAAAGAAATGTTAAGTTAACATACGTATTTTTTTGACAAATGAAATTGAGATATACAAATCTATGGAAAATAACCAAATGGAGAGGATGCTCAAAAATGAGGTCTAAATCTATAACACATCATGTGGACTTTTGATAGCATTTTGATGAAGCTTATGTTCATGTTGATCCCAGTTGTGATGTTCTTTAACTTGATTTAACCTTTTACTACACACAGATTAAATAAATAGAGTGCGGAAGCGTTTAATACGTGTAGAAAAGATTGAACATGCAAGGTAGTAAACACACAAGTAATTAATGAACAGGAAGTAAAGTATTACAAGAAAGTTACTCAAAGAACTGTTTCATTGATTACTCAAGAACACCAAGAACACGCACTGGTGTGTGCAAAAATGCTCAAGGATTAAACAGACTGCTATTTTTGTGTGTGTGCTCTCGTACATTGTGCTCTAAGGTGGTGCTCCTTAATATAGCAGAAGGATGCACCCCTTAGTACAAGACAAAAAACTGACATTCCATAAACGGAATGCCACCTGTAAAGTAAACATCGTGGGACGCCCATTACTTGATCATGCGGATCTTCGTACAGCAGGTCTCACGTGCTTGGCACGTGGTCTTGTCTTGAAGTCTTAGAAAAGCTTCAACATTGATCTCCAGAGGTTAGCCTTCACAGAGGCTCTGTGAGTGATCACAGAGGCTCTGTGATCTGAGTATCATCATCAGGTTTGACTTCGGGTAGATCTTCTGTGGAGCAACCTCTGAGCTTTGCACCTTCTGTGGTGTACTTGAGTGTTCAGCGGCAGACTTCTGCGATTCTCATACTTAGCCTATTTTTCAATACTTCTATACAATGTGAGTGGAGCTAACAATCTCCCCCTAAGTATTGAAAAATAAAAAAATGGAATTTAGAGCGATGGCTAAGCTAGAAGCAAAAGAGGTGAAAGGAACTCAACCTCTGAAAAGTGATATTCATTCGTAAAAGAAAAATGCCAAAAGGCAATTACATTAAGCATCGAAATACATGAATGAACAACAAAAGATTATAGAAGGCATTGAGGAAAATCATTTATCGGGTTGGTAAAGCTTTCAACTAGAGTTTTTCTCATCGATAGAATGAGTTCCCTGTACTTCAGTTGTACATCAATCTGTCCGATCATTGTCTCTGCAGGTCCCGCTTGCACAATCTCAGAGCCTTTCTTCCTCAGAATCGTATTCTTTATCTTCTGCAGAGTATTGTCTGAATACTTGTGACTTTGATTTAGCCGATACATCTTTTTAAGCCCATCATCGTCTCTGTAGATGAATCTGAACTCAGGCTCTGTGATTAAGGAGTTGGAAGAAACGTTCTCAATTCCGGGGAATTGGTCATGAGGTTTGGTGATCGACAGCTTCTCGACTCCGAGTTTTAGAGCTACCTCGAAGTCCATTTTGCTGTGATATTTTACATGTTTGCGCATGACCTCTTTGATCCTGCCATTAGCTATCATGTACTCCTTACGCTTTTCAAGTCTTTGTTCTGTGAAGGCATGTAGTTGAGGAAGATCGTAGGCACAGAGGTTCTTCAAGTCTGCATCTGTGAACGGGTATTGCTTCCCATCTTTTCTCTCAACTAAGTATTTTGCATACATGATTGACTTGTTGGCGAAGGAGTGCAGAGAGATCCTCATCACGGTTTTGATATCTTCTGTGGAAAACACTTCATCTCTTTCTAGTGCAGTTTGCTCGAAGCGTCTTCTGATGTCTTCTTTGATTAAGGGATGCAGATTTGGTGCTAAGAAGACAGCTTCGGGCTCTGCACTGTAAACATAGGTATGAATGTTCTCTTGAAATTTAAGTTCTTTCGGTGGAGGCCTTGGGATTGGAACTCTCATGGCGTCCATCGATTGAACTATCTCTTTGACTCTGTCCTCTTGATGTTTCTGCTCTGAGGACTTTTCTGAGGGATTTTTCTTGACAGGTTTAGAGAGGTTTTGATCTTTCTTCCATGGAGAGGTCTCTGAAGTATCTGCAGCGTTTATTGGATCAAGGCTTTGAAACTGTACAGCTGGTGTGGGTGCAGTGGTCATGAGTTCAGGACTTGAGGGTTCTACAAACTTTGCGAGTCCTTTTGCGATCTGATCAGAGCCCACACTAACCTTCCCTTTCTGAGATCCTGCAGAGGTTGTTCCTTGGACAATTGGAGAAGACGGTATTGTGTCCTCAGAGGCACTGGGCATGAGATTCTGTGTTTTGTGTGCCTCTGAAGATGGTCTTTGTAAGGGTAGGGCTTGAAGAGGAGTGGCAGAGATGACAGGTGCTTTTGGTGTTAAGGCCTTCTCCCCCTCATGATGTCCAGGGCCAGAGGCATCTGGGTCCTGATCATCATGGTGAGCCCTCTTCTGTGAGGCCTCCTCTTGGCAAGTGGCAGGGGCCTTTCGCTTCTTCCTCTTGCAGAGGTGTTCATCAGCGTGTTTGTTGATGTTTCGTAGGACGTCCTCTGCAGCCAATGATAGGGCGTTGATTTCCACATCAGACTTGAACCAAAATGTGGCTATGGTTTTCTTCAAGTCTGCTGCCACCTTCTTTCCTTGGTCGTTGAAGTTGGATCGAAGGAGGTTTTGGTTTTGCAGAAACTGATTTCCCATGGCTTCCAAGTCAGCTTTTGTTGCAAACGCAGACGGGTCTGGGGCAGAGGTTGATGCCTGTGTGTGAAAGGGGACCATAACACTGCGAGTTATGTCCTTTATTTCCTCTCTAAGCCGGCCCAATTAATTCACTCCAGTCTGAACTCCTTGCGTAGCATATTTTGGGAACTCTTCTGTGCAAAGATCCCCTAGAATTTGAATCTGATTGGAGTGTGCAATGATGGCTTGTCCACAAGCTTGAAGATCAGCCCTTTTCGCGCAGTTTGTATTGAGGGCTTGCAGAGCTTCAGTATTGGCTTTTAGGGCCTCTGCAAGGATTTGAGAGTTGGCTTGGGGCTCTCTGGAGATAGAGCTTTGCAACTCGTCAAGTTTTGTGAGCACCATGTCAGCAAAGGCTTTAAACTCGCCCTTGACAAAGGTGTCAGAGGTAACCTCTGGAACAACACATGTTCCAGATTTGGCCAACGAGTCTTTGGCACCTTCAGAGCCTGTTTTTATGTTGAGCTCTGGAGGATTTCCTTCCAATCCTCGATGTTCCACAGAGGAAGCACCTATGGAAGTTCTGTCAACACATTCTTTAGGGGAGGGTTCAGAGACTCCCTTAAGACTTATGTTGAATGGATCCTGTGGGCGTTCTAGAGCCACAAAATCATCGTGTGCTTTCACCACCAACTCTGAGGTGGTTTGGGTGTCACTCTTGTGTGTGACAGAGGTAACGAATACCTCTGTGTGTGGAAGAGATGTGTCCTGGGGCGAATGGACACGTAGATCAATACTCTCACCCTTTTGAGAGGGTGAGGTGGTTTTGGTTTCATCGGATGGTGGTACAGAGGATTAAGGAATATCCTCTGCCCGGATGGCTTGGGCTGGGTTCGGACTATGTGGTCCTGTTTCAATACCCCTCTGCACTAGAACTGCAGGGGTAGAAGTGTGGGTTGCACTGGGAGTTGGTTTTGGAGGTGTGCCAAAGGCATCTTTTGTTTCCCTCTCCTCCAACGATTTTTTACTTGGTTCTTTTTCTTCATCTTCGCTCTGTGACCTTCCTGTCACATCATCTATTTCCATTTCCATGGTTTCCCCTAATCCTTCAGAGTATTGAAGAGAGACCTCTCGTGCTATTGCAGAGGCTATTTGAATTGGGCTCTTAGGTTTATCCTCAGGGGACTCTTCAAGGACTAGGGATCTTTTTGCCCTCTGCAGAGGTTTTGCCGGACCCTCTACAGTTTCCGTTCTTGCAGCAAGGTATTCATCCAGATCTTTCCTTTTCTGTCGGAGGGCTTCCAATATTTGTTCTTTTTCGGCAAGCGTCCTCAACTTTCCTTTCTTTTTCTCATAGACTCTGATCTCTGCAGTTTCTTCTGTGGCTTTCTCTTGCACCTTTTCTTCGATGGTCCTCTGGGATTTCTTAGGCTTTGGAACCTCTACGTCTTCGGTTCTCTTCTTTTTGCTTTTCTTTTTCGCCTTTCTCTCACTCCCCTCCCCTCTAACTAATGGGCTCTCTTTCTCACTCACTTTAGCCTCTGCGGCTTCAACTTCTATCCGTACTCCCTCGTCTCTCATGTAAACTACAATGTCTCCTACTTTGAATCCTACGCGGGGGGGGGGGGGGGGGGGGGGTTACAGGACGTGGTTCTGGTGTCCTGTTCCCTCGTATGTATTCACTAACACCCTCTTCACTACCCAAATAAGTCAACATCTTTGTTGACAGAGGTCTGGCTTCTGGATATCCTGTTTTGATGGTGGTGGGTTTATGAGACTTCATCTCATAGAGTTTGATTGTCTTACCCTCTACTGGTAGCTTTCCTTCTCCTATCAAGTCATCGCCTAGAAGCAGTCCTAGGAAACGTCCAAACACAATGTTCTTTGGTTCTGTCCTTCTGTCTTGGTCCTGCTGTTTGGAAATCACAGCATTTTGGATTTCCCTGAAAATTAGTCCAGCGTAGTCCAGTGGGAGATCGTAGTAAATCCCATACATTATAGCCAAAATTGTATGGCTTGATTGATCCGGGCTTCCAACCTTCGATGTTAGGCATCGGTTCAGAATAGAGAAAAGTACGTTCCACAGAGGGGGTAGATTCTGTCGTCTAAAGTTTGTTCTTTTGGAGATTGGAACTGCGTAGCCAATGAACCTCAGAAACTCTAGTATCTCTTCCTCTATGGGCTCCTCCGAGAATTTACGTAGGTTGAGATCTGATTTGGTGGGAAGTCCAAATACATCGGAGAGTTTCCTACGATTGATCCCTAAGTCCAGAATTTTTACAGTTGATGGATGGGTTGCATAGCCAATGATGCAGTGTCCATATTTGTCCATCTTGGCATGGCGGGCACTTAGCCAAAACTGTTGGATGTAAGATTCCGGGATGTCATCTCGTTTCAACGTTAGGGCTTTAACCAGGAAATGATTCTTGAGGAGTTGAATCAATGGTGCAGCTTCAGTGGGAAAACCAGAGGGATTGAGGGTGACAAAATGGTTGTTTGGTTTATTGTTTATTTGGGTCAAGTGATAGCCATGCCTGGTGAAGGATAACATTCTGCTGGTAAGCACATGTTCTTGGTCGACGGAGGCTGAATCAGCCTTTTGAACCATCGAGTGATGAGAGTTGTTGGATTTCTTGGATCCATTAGAGTTCTTGGAGGAAGATGAGGGAGAAGCCATGGAAAGAAATGGAGAATGAGAATTCTTTGCAAAGGGATTCTTGAAAGAGAGAAAATAGCAGGTAAACAGAAATTTGGGGTATGAGAGGGGTTTATATATGAAGAGAGAGGGTAAAAAAGAATGAGTGGTAAAAGATAAAATTTTCAAATCCGTGATGAGTGGTAACGGATAAGAAGCCGTTTTAAAAAAACGACGGTACAGGTTACGAACCAATCAAATATTGCCACGTCAGATGATGGCGGTGCACGATCTAGGACGTGCGCCACCCTATTCTCACGCGCCTGGCATTTTCTATTCTCACGTGACAGTAAGTTTCAAAAAATAACCCGCAGCACATGACCTGAATTTCTCAAGTGATGGGAATAACAGAAGCTCTGTGGGTAAGAGACTTCTGAGGTCATATGCAAGGTTGTGAGGGAGAAAAGTGCGATGAAATGATCGAGTTCCTTTTAAAGTGCATTTGGTCAAGCACCCTCAGTTTAGAGGTGCAGAGACTCTGTGATAGATCACAGAGGCTCTATGGTCGACCTCAGAGGTTCTGAGACCAAAAATTTCCTTTTTAGGAAAGATTTTCAAAGATTTGATCATTTCAAAGTTTTGACAGAAAATTTACTACAAAGTGAGATCGTTCTGAGGGCATAGTGCTCGAGAAAGAGTTTTGACCCTTGGTTCAGATGGACTAACCTCACTCTGTAGTCTGTTGCGCAGAACTGTCTTGCTCCCCCTTGACTAGTCACGATTGGTCTTTGATGGTTCGTTCTGCTCCCCCTTCAACTATGCTTGGATCATATAAAGATAAGATTTGCACAAGACATAGATTCGTAGAAAAGAATATATGATAAAGAAAGCCGAAGAGAGTATTTACAAACAAGAATTAAGTTCAGGGTTCAAAAAGGCGCGCCATGGCGCGATATGGCGTGAGACGCGTCTCCGCCGTTACGATATGAGCCATAACGTTTTGTTAAGGCGTGGCTCACGCCATGGCGGCTCAAGTGCGCCATATCGCGCCATGGCGTCCGTTTTTTGTAAGGCGTCGCTATTTTTTTTTTTTTTACAATTTGTAACTTTTTTAAGTTTTAAAATTTAAATTGGTTAAAGGTAAAAATAAAAACTTAAGGGATGAAAAGTTAAAAGTTAAAACTTAAATTAAGTTGACTTTATTTAGACCTTTTAGAAATTAGAATTGAATTCACCTGTTATTTTCTAGACTTTTTTGAAATTATTTAGACTTTATATGATATCAATACATATATATATATATATGAATTTAAATTATTGGATATAATTGTATTCATTGAATAAAAAAAGAAAACATATATTTATACACATACAATAAATTAATAATATTATTAATTTGTCGCCTTAGTTCACGCCTTGAAAAACGCCGCGTCCTCGCCATATCTCGTAAGGCTTGAGGCTTGACCTCGCCGCCACGCCACGCCACGCCTCACGCTATTTTGAACCTTGATTAAGTTACATACAGATATGTACAACAGAGGCTCTGTGCAGGAGTACAGAGGCTCTGTGGTCAACTCATGTTGAGCATACCAATCTTGCCAACTAGAAAAGTGAATCTTTTCTCATCCAATGCCTTCGTGAAAAGGTCCGCAAGTTGATAGTCTGTGGGCACAAAGTACATTTCTATTGTCCCATGCTCCACATGATGTTTCAGAAAGTGATACCTGATATCGATATGTTTGGTCTTAGAGTGCTGCACAGGATTGGCAGAGATCGCAATGGCACTTTTGGAGTCACAGAGGATGGGGATTTTTTCGATATCAAATCCATAGTCTCTAAGTTGGGTCCTCATCCACAGAACTTGTGAAAAGCAACTTGCAGCAGCAACATATTCTGCTTCTGCCGTAGAGGTCGAAACACAGTTCTGTTTCTTGGAAGTCCAACTTACCAGTTTCCCTCCTAGGAATTGACAACTCCCAGAGGTACTCTTCCTGTCGAGCTTGCATCCTCCGTAATCTGAATCTGTATAATCCATGAGATCAAAGCCAGAGTTCTCCGGATACCAGAGACCAAGATTTTTGGTCCCTTTTAGGTATCTGAAGATCCTCTTGACAACATGAAGATGAGATTCTTTGGGGTTAGCTTGAAATCTTGCACATAGACATGTGGCAAACATTATATCAGGTCTACTCGCGGTCAAGTATAGCAGAGATCCTATCATCCCTCTATAGAGTTTACACTCCACAGATTTGCCCTTTGGATCTACGTGGAGCTTGGATCCAGTGACCATAGGAGTTTTCATTGGTGAAGAGTCAGAGAGCTTGTATTTTTCAAGTATGTCAGAGACATATTTTGATTGGTTTATGAAAATACCCTCTGTGGTTTGTTTGACTTGCAATCCTAAGAAGAATGTAAGTTCTCCCATCATGCTCATCTCAAACTCACTTTTCATCAATGACTCGAACTTTTTGCAATATAAATCATTTGTAGACCCAAAAATAATGTCATCGACATAAATTTGTACAAGCAGAATCTCACCTTTTCTCTTCTTATAGAATAAAGTTGTATCAGTAGTACCTCTTTCGAAACCGTTTGCAAGCAGGAAGTTTGAAAGTCTATCGTACCATGCTCTGGGGGGTTGTTTTAGTCCATACAGAGCCTTGTCCAGAAAGTAGACGTGATTTGGGTACTTAGAGTTCTCAAACCCTGGTGGTTGTTGGACATATACTTCTTCTTGAATCTGCCCATTCAGAAAGGCTGACTTGACATCCATTTGATATACTTTGAAACCTTTGTGGGCTGCGAAGGCAAGAAAGATTCTTATTGCTTCGAGTCGTGCCACAGGGGCAAAGGTTTCTTCATAGTCAATGCCTTCTTCTTGACAGTATCCCTTGGCCACCAGTCTTGCTTTGTTTCTGATCACCACACCGTCTTCATCCTTTTTGTTCTTGAAGACCCATTTGGTCCTTATTGCGGTTTTGCCTTTCGGCAGAGGCATTAGGGTCCATACTTCGTTTCTTTCAAACTGCAGAAGCTCATCTTGCATAGCTTCTACCCAGTTTGGGTCTTCAAGAGCTTCAGATATCTTTTTGGGTTCGATGATACTCACAAAATTTGTATAGTAACAAAAATTTGCAGTACTCGATCGAGTTTGGACCTTGTCAGAGGCGTCACCAATGATTTAGATCTGTGGGTGACTCTTGGTCCATTTAGTCATGCGGGGCAGGTGATCATTGGAAACTTCTGTGGTTAGTTCAGGAGCACGTTCTTATTGATGTAGATCATTTTCTGTTGAGAGAAATTGATCATTTGTACTTGCCACAGGACTTGGTTGCTCATCATGAGTTGAGGTAGAGAGTTCTGTGGACCCTTGATCTGGTGTTGACCCTTCAGAAAGATTTTGAAGATGACCATGATTTTGACTGAGCTTGGGGCCTTGATTCGCATTGTCCTCTGAGTACTCCCCCTCGATGGTTGCACCTGCAGCATTACTGGAAGAGGGTGAAGCATTGCTAGGACCGGTTAGAGAAGTACCTGTTTGGTCCTCATAAGGTTCGGCTTCAGAGGCTCTACGGTCACCTTCAGAAGGTTCATCATCATTGAACATCTCTTCAAATAGATGATGAAGATCATTTATTCGTGATGATCCACCAGAATCTTCATCCTGAAGTTTGAGTCCTAAGCTGATTTGCTCAGAAGTCACCTGAAAAGAATCATCAAATGAAACATTAATACTTTCGAGTATATGCTTGGATTTGAGTACATAGATTCTGTATGCCTTGGAGTTTGATGAATAGCCAACAAATTTGGCTTCATCGGCTTTGGGACTGAATTTCCCTATCTGATCTCTGTCGTTCAGTACAAAGCATCTGCAGCCAAAGACATGGAAGTACTTAATGTTTGGCTTCCTCTGGTGTAGTAAGTGATATGGTGTCTTTGCATGTCTCTTCAGGATCAAGGATCGGTTTTGGGTGAAGCATGCGGTTGAAATGGATTCTGCCCAGAAAGAAATAGAGAGCCCTGAAGCAGTGAGCATAGTTCTTGCGGCTTCCACTAGTGTTCTGTTCTTTCGTTCAACAACACCGTTTTGTTGTGGAGTCCTTGCAGCAGAGAAGTTCTGTGATATGCCTTCTGTCGAAAGATAGGCTTCAATGGTTGAATTCTTAAACTCTTTCCCATTGTCACTTCGGATTCTCTGTACCCTGCAGTCATAAAGAACTTGTATTCTCTTGATAAGATTTATTAGTACTTCAGGAACATCTGATTTCTTTCGAACGAATTCAACCCAAGTATATCTAGAGAATTCATCTATGAGTACAAGGATGTACTTCTTGCCACCAAGACTCTGCACAGAAATAGAACCACAGAGGTCAACATGAAGCATCTGCAGAGGTCTGGTGCAAGATATGTCGGACTTGGTTTTGTGGGCATCCCTTTTGAGTTTGCCCATCTCACAAGCTGAGCATAGATGATCCTTGTCGAATCTAATACTTGGTAGACCACTTACTAGTTCTAGTTTCACAAGTTTGTTAAGTGTGTGAAAGTTTAGATGACAGAACCTGTTGTGCCAGAGCCAAGATTCTTCATTCTTACTTGAGACTAAGCAGAGCTTTTCTTCTCTGTTAGTTGATTTAAAGTCCATGAGGTATAAATCACCTCGTCTTTTGGCTCGCAGAAGCTCTGTGGTTGTATCTTTCTTCAACAGAGAGCAGTACTGTCTTTTGAACATCACATCGAGTCCATTGTCACAGAGTTGATTTACACTCAGAAGGTTGTGCTTGAGGCCATCCACATAGGCAACTCTGTTGACATCGATGTCTCCTTTGGCAATGACTCCATAGCCTTTTATTTGTCCCTTTTTGTTATCTCCAAAAGTCACAGATCCTCCTCCATGTTTTTCTTTGTAGGAGGAAAGCAACCCTCTGTCGCCAGTCATGTGTCTTGAGCACCCGGAGTCTAGGTACCAGATAGGCACATGTTGTTTCTCCTGTGAACATATTAGAGAGATTTAGGTACCCATTTCCAAATGGGTCCATTTTTGTTAGGAGACTTTGAAGATGCCTTAACATCTTTCGTTTTGGATTTATCCTCATTTGCAGAGGTACCAGATTGTCTCTTCTCACCCTTGAATTTTGCATTCTTGGTCTTGGGGTGAGATATAAGACAGGAGGGCCTCGAGAAATGTTGATTCAAAGAATGCATAAGATCAAAGCATTTACAATAAGGAACATTTGAGGCAAACTTCTTGAAAATTTCATTAAATTTGTCAAAGGAGGGTACAGAGCAAATTTTACTACAACCCATTTTAGATCTGGGTTTCTTTTTACAGAAATCTTTGTCTAATCTAGGTTGAGTTTTTTCAAAAACTCTTCTTGAGTGGCTCTTTGGTTGTACTCTCCCTTGATCTTCTTTCCTTGCTTTCACTGCAACAGAAGCATCAAGTTTATCAATTTTAGGCCATTTATTCTTCTGTTGCCAAGTGAATTTTTCTTGAAAAGGTTTTAATGGTCTTGGAGCTTTTGAAGCATGAGGGATCTTGTTCTTTTTATATTTTTCAAGCTAACGAGAAGTCTTTGCTTGCAAGCACATGTCCAGGAAATCAGGACAGATAGGTACACCTGTGGTTTTCCTTTTGGGAAGAACTGTTCTATTAAGAATGCCAGAGGCAAAATTACTCTTCTCTGGACCACAGGGGAGTATCTCAAGTTCCACAGAACTTGTCTCATTGTCGACAGAAGACTCTAATTCTGACTCAGAGTCTGAATCGAGAAAGTCTCTGTGAATGAGATCCTGACCTTCTGAAAGTGCCTTGCTTTGTCCATTAGTGTCCTCTGAAGTATTTAGAATTTTTGAAATACACGGAATGACCATAGGAACATTAAGACAGTTTTGTAGATCTTGCTCAAAGATTTCTCTTATTTCAGAGGTTAAATCAGGATGGTTGAGAAAATGATTTTCATAAGTTTTCTTCAAGTCATTTTCTAAAAACCTTTTAAACAGTTTTTCTTCCACAGAGGCAGGTACAAACTCTGGTGATTAAGAGGATAGTTCCTTTTCAGAAATCATCATGCACACAAAAGCCATTTGAGTTTGCGTTTTTGGGTGGCCAAATCTGAAGACCCCTATCTGTTTTTGAGACAGATATTTCTTTGGTATAGATTTCCTTTTTGATGAAGGTGCAGATGGTAAATCATTGTTTTCATACCATACATTTGCCATCTGCAGAGGTTTCCTCAGATGTGGTCCTTCAGAGATTCTGCGTCTCTTAAATGTAGATAAGAGGTTTGGAAAGCTTAGTTTTAAAAATTGTCCAGGGCAGAAGATGTTTGATAAAGATTTGTTTCTTTTGTTTCCTGTGTAAGGGTCAATATCCTCGAACCCTAATCCTCTTCTGCCTATCTGGGTGTTAACCTTTTCATGAACTTTTTGAGAATCCTGATACCTCTTAATTTGGAGATCTCTGTCAAACAGATCTTGATGAAGAACTTCTCTTTCTTTTTGAAAAAAGTTTTTCAAAGAAATGGCATTTAAACGATCACTCTCACATTTCTTTAGCTCTTTGACCTTTTCTTTCAAAGCTTTGTCGAGATTTGTGATTTTATCCTTGAAACCCATTTTTGTTGAAATATGCTCAGAGGTAAGAGTTTTGTTTTCAAGGTAAAGCTTATCCTTCTCTTATGTGAGAAGCCTAGTTTCTCTTTCAAAGAAGGCAAGCTTTTTCTCAAGATCTGAGCATGTGTTTTTATAAGCTAGAAGATCATTTTGTATTTCAAGAAGTTTGTTTTCAAAGTCTGAGTTGCAAGAGTTAGAAGTGGATACCTCACTCTCGTTGTCAGAAGAGTGGACTTCTGCCATTCCACAGAAGAGTGTGTTGTCTTATTCATCAGAGGATTCATCGGTTACAAGGTTCTCTTGTTCTGCCATCAGGGATCTCTGAGTGTAGTACTCAGCTTTCTTTTTATAGAAAGCAGCGTCCCTTGTGGGTTTCCCTTTGCTGGCAGAGAACCTGCACTCTGCGGCGAAGTGGCCTGGTTTTCCGCATTTGAAGCACCCTTCAGTTTGCTTTGGGAATTTTTCACCAGCTCTGTCGTCTATCCTCTGTCCATTTCTCTCTTCTTGCCTTGGCTCCCCAGGCTTTTCTCTTTCATGTCTTTTTGCTTCACCATATCCTCTGCTTCTGTCATCTCTTTCTTCTCTCCCTCTGTACTCCGGCTTCTTGAGACCATGATTGAATTGTCTGGTCATAAGTGCAAGTGTTTTGGCCAGAGCAGCCATGTCAATTTCCTCCTCAGAATCTTCTTCACTTTCACTCTCTGCCACAAGTACCTTCTTCTCCTTCTTCGTTTGTGCCTCCTCAACTGCCTTATCCTTCTTTCCCTTGTCTTTGCCTTCTGAGGCACTTCCTACAAGGGCCAGAGGACCTCCGACAGAGGTTGATAGTTTGGAAATTCTGTTCTCTTGGCTGATCAGTGTTCCAAAGAGATCAGATATGGACCAAACATCAAGATCCAATGTGGCTTGCATGGACATGGTTAGATGAAGCCATTCATCATTCAGGCTCTGTAGAAATCTGACATTGTTTTCTTCGGAGGTTCTGTGGATCCCATACCTCTTACACTTGTTTATCAAAGAGTTGTATCTGTTGTAAGTGCTTTGAATGGATTCACCCGGCAGAGCTTTGAATGCAAAATACTCATTTATGCATAAGGCTCTGTTGTTCTTGAGGGTTTTGGCACCACCCTCAAGTTGTTTCTCTAGCTCTAACCATAGGTCCTTTGAAGTTTCACATGCGTCAAGAGATTGAAAGATATCATTTGGGATAGCCATTATGATTAGTCTTTTGGCTTTCTTTGCAAGCTCATGTTGTGCCTTTTCTTCTTCACTCCATTCAAGGACAGGTTTGGGGTGTTGATATTCAGAAATTTCAGGAGTATTGGCAGTGGCCGGAACACGAGGAACAGTTGTCATTGGGAGGAAAGGAGGGTTGTGAAGAAACTCAACCAGACCAGGATCCACACCTTCAAGGAAGTGTACCATCCTGATCTTCCACTGAGGATATTCATCCCTTAGAAGAGTGGGAGGTTTGGACTGAGATCCAGCACTAAAGTAGTTGACAGTGTTTGCCATTTTAGTTTAGAGAGGAAAAACAAAGTATGGCACGAACCAGAAAGAGTATAACAGTAATGGTTTTAGAAATGATGAGAATACGAATCAGTAAGAACAGATGATCAACCAACTAGCTTTGAATCTGTCTTTGAATGAAGAACACACTTGTACCTGTTACTAAACCAAACAGGTTGATATAGCTTCAGAAAAACAGAGTGTGACTGTGAATGGAGTTTGGAACGAAGAACAGACTCAAACTACTACCTTGAGTACTGGAAACAAGTATAGAACAGGATCCTTTGATATTGAAAATCAAAGTTTGCTCTGATACCAATTGTTGATCCTAGTTGTGATGTTCTTTAACTTGATTTAACCTTTTACTACACACAGATTAAATAAATAGAGTGCCAAAGCGTTTAATACGTGTAGAAAAGATTGAACATGCAAGGTAGTAAACACACAAGTAATTAATGAACAGGAAGTAAAGTATTACAAGAAAGTTACTCAAAGAACTGTTTCATTGATTACTCAAGAACACCAAGAACACGCACTGGTGTGTGCAAAAATGCTCAAGGATTAAACAGACTGCTATTTTTGTGTGTGTGCTCTCGTACATTGTGCTCTAAGGTGGTGCTCCTTAATATAGCAGAAGGATGCACCCCTTAGTATAAGACAAAAAACTGACATTCCATAAACGGAATGCCACCTATAAAGTAAACATCGTGGGACGCCCATTACTTGATCATGCGGATCTTCGTACAGCAGGTCTCACGTGCTTGGCACGTGGTCTTGTCTTGAACTCTTAGAAAAGCTTCAACATTGATCTCCAGAGGTTAGCCTTCACAGAGGCTTTGTGAGTGATCACAGAGGCTCTGTGATCTGAGTATCATCATCAGGTTTGACTTCGGGTAGATCTTCTGCGGAGCAACCTCTGAGCTTTGCACCTTCTGTGGTGTACTTGAGTATTCAGCGGCAGACTTCTGCGATTCTCATACTTAGCCTATTTTTCAATACTTCTATACAATGTGAGTGGAGCTAACAGTTCATAGTAATTGGTAGCTTCGAATGTGAGCAGTCGGTCATGCATAGATAACCTAAACATGTTGAGTAGTCCCCACTAACATGAACATTAATCCTAGATGTTAATGTACATATGTGTATTAGGCCCAAGCCCGTGGGCCCATATAGTCTGTGTATATATTTCTCTTGTATCTTCTAGTTTAGGTTAAGCCGCTATTTTACTTTCATCATATTGTACTTTTCTCTCAATCAATATATCGAAGTCATCAAGCCTTCAGCATAATCATCGTCTCTTTCAATTATCATCATATTCTAACATGGTATCAGAGTTGTAGGTTTGCTTTCTTCCTCTCTCTCATCGTCACCATCGTTCTCTCGCCGTCACCATCGACAACCGAAAACCCAGCCACCGACAACCGCCTATAAACCCTAGCCGTCGCCGCCCTCTCTGTCTCTCGTCGCCTTCGAATCGTACGGGAACAAGTCGACAATCATCGCCGCCCTCTCTGTCTCTCGTCGCCTTCAAATCGCACGGGCCGCCTTCTCTGTCTCTCGTCGCCTTCGAAACCCTAGCCGCAGAACCGGAAGAACACCGGTCGCAAACTCCATACCGGTCGCACCCCATACCGGTTCATACCGGTCGGTCCATATACCGGGCGCATATACCGGTCTTCATACCGGTCGCATATATCGGACCATACCGATCGCATCCTACCGGTCGATAACTCCATACCTGTCAATACCGGTCGATCACACCCTACCAGTTCATACCGGTCGCACACTACCACCGGTCCATACCGGTCGCTCACCCTACCGGTTCATACCGGTCGCATCCTACCGGTCGATTCTACCGGTCGCACACCATGGCTGCCAATCTCGCTACTGATAGTGTCCTCTACACTTCCCTCCCCAAGTCCAAGGGCAAATGGACCAACAGCAATCATCCCAAATCTGTGGGAAAGACGAACACATCTGAGTGTGCTTTTTGCCATTCTACTGCTCATCTTCTTCTTGATTGTCCTATACGCAAGTGCCGTCGGTGTGGCATCACTCATCCTCGCCATTATGAGTCTAATTGTCCTAAGAACTCAAAGAACACTGGTCCTCAGAACCGGACTCACGTTGTTGCTGGATCTACTGTTACTGATAACACCGCTTCAGGCTCCTCACCTGACCTCATGGAACTGATGCGTCGCAATCAGGAACTCATGGAGCAGATCATGTCTGGTGTTATGGGTATGAATTCTCAACACTTAACTGCATCAGGTAACTCATGGCTTTTTGAATCTGGGTGTTGCAATCATATGACACCCTGCACTGATGGTTTTGTTTCTAAGAAACCACCTCAGCATTTTACGTCAGTACGAACTGCTGACAACACTGGCCTACCGGTATCCTTTAGTGGAAATGTCTCCACTCCTCATATTCAATTACCGGGTGTTCTCAATGTTCCGAAACTATCTTTGAGCTTAGTTTCAGTTGCGCAGCTTTTAGAATCTAACCTGGTCATTTTATTTCATTCTTCTGGTTGTATTGTACAGGATCCAAAGACCAAGCAGATCCTTGGACTCGGCCGTAAGGTTGGACGGATGTTTGAAGTGGTCTATCTTCGTCTGCCGTTACCATCTTCAAATCTTATTGCCTCTGTTTCCAGCTCTTCTTCCTTTGAATTGTGGCATGCCCGGCTAGGTCGCTTATCTCTAGCCAGAATAAAATCATTAGCTAATTCAGGGGTGTTAGGAAATTGTGTGTCCACTGACAGTATTTCTTGTTTATCATGCAAACTTGGAAAACATCATGCTTTATCCTTTGAAACAAATGAGTTTAATTCTACTTCTGCTTTTGATCTTATTCATTCTGATGTATGGGGACCAGCACCACATCCATCAATGGGGGGTGCTCAATATTTTGTTACTTTTGTTGATGACCATACACGTTTCACATGGATATATCTCATGAAACATCGTTCGGAGCTACCTAAAATTTATATTATGTTTGCTCGGATGATTCACACTCAATTTTCAAAATCTATAAAGATTCTTAGAGTTGATAATGCTATGGAATACAAAGAGTCCTCTCTTCTCTCCTTTCTTCGATCTCAGGGAACTCTCTCTCAGTACTCCTGTCCTGGCACATCTCCTCAAAATGGCCGTGCCGAACGCAAACACCGTCATATACTTGATACAGTTCGCACTCTTCTCATTTCTGCTAAATGTCCGGAACGGTTTTGGGGGGAAGCTACTTTCACTGCAGTTTATACTATCAATCGTCATCCTACTCCTCTTCTTAAACATAAGTCTCCTTACGAGGCTCTTTATGACATCCTCCCTGCCTATGAACTCCTAAAAGTTTGGGGTAGTGCCTGTTTTGTTCAGGTACAACCCCATGAACATACCAAACTTGAACCTCGCTCCAGACTTTGCTGCTTCCTTGGATATGGTATTGAGCACAAAGGCTATCGCTGCTGGGATCCTATCTCCCAGCGTCTTCGTATATCGCGTCATGTTACCTTCTGGGAACATGTTCCTTTTTCCTCTATATCCAAGTTTCGTGAGTCTCCCACTTTCACCACTCCGTTCTTCACTGATGCTTCCGTCTCATTGGACTCACTCCAATATGACATCATATTGCCTCCACCTGTTGTTCCACCACAGTCTGAATCTGCCTCTCCTTCAGAGTCTCCTGCCCCTACACAGCCTGCCTCTTCTAGTTTTCCTGATCAACATCAATCATCTGCTCCATCCGCACAGCCAACATCTGAGATGCCTGCTGAGTCTTTGGCTCCTGGAACGTCTCAATCTCAGAATGTTAGACGATCAGATCGGGTAAGACAAGTTCCTTATCATCTCCGTGATTATCATGTTTATGCTACTCTGCTGTCAAATCACGAACCTACTTCCTACAAGGAAGCCTCCTCTAACCCTGATTGGCAGAAAGCTATGGATGAGGAACTTCAGGCTCTTGACAAAGCTCAAACATGGGAATCTGTCCCTCTTCCTCCGGGCAAGTCACCCATTGGCTCCAAATGGGTGTTTAAAATCAAGACAAAATCCGATGGGTCTATTGATCGATACAAAGCTCACCTTGTGGCGAAGGGCTTCAATCAAGAGTATGGTATTGATTATGAGAAGACATTTGCACCTGTTGCTCGAGTCACTTATGTTCGCAGTCTTTTAGCCATTGCAGCTACCAAACAATGGCCTCTTTTTCAGATGGATGTTAAGAATGCCTTCTTGAATGGTGACTTATCTGAGGAAGTCTACATGACACCTCCTCCGGGCGTTCGACTTCCACAAGGTCATGTTTGTCGACTTCGGAAGGCTCTTTATGGACTCAAGCAAGCTCCGCGAGCTTGGTATGAGAAGTTCAGTTCCACCGTCATCTCTCTGGGTTTCGCACCCAGCAACTACAATTCAGGACTGTTTACTCGGACCACTAAGGCTGGCACAATCTTACTTCTGTTATATGTGGATGATATGATTATTATTGGAAGTGACTCTACTGGCTTAGCTCATCTCAAGACATCTCTCAGCTCCTGTTTTGAGATGAAGGATCTTGGTTCTTTACACTATTTTCTTGGTTTTGAGGTGATCTCAGATCCGTCGGGAATTTATCTTTGTCAAGCCAAATACACCTCCGATCTCTTGACAAAAGTTGGGCTTACTGACAACAAAACTGCATCCACTCCTCTTGAGCACAACCTTCATCTGGCTCCGAATGCTGGACCTCCTCTGCGTGATCCTACTCTGTATCGACAGTTAGTGGGGTCACTTGTCTACCTGACAGTGACTCGACCTGACATTTCCTATGTTGTCCATACAGTCAGTCAGTTCATGTCCGCACCCTGTTCAGATCACTATGTTGCTGTCCTTCGCATCTTTCGATATTTAAAGGGGACCATGTTTCACGGTCTTCATTTTTCATCCGCATCCTCATTGACTTTGCGAGGATTTTCTGATGCTGATTGGGACAGTGACATTACGGACCGTCGCTCTACTACTCTAACACTAGATATTGTTTTGGGAGAAGTGAATTACAGCTCCTGTTCGAATTCCAAAATGGCATGGAATTGGAGTTCCAAAACATTTCATAAAAGTTTAGCCTACAACCATTACAACAAACAGGTATATAAGCCACAAATTGACATATAAGCCACAAATTGACATACCATAAACCAGTGAACAATGGGCCAAGTGAAAGATGCAAAATATAAAGAAAGACACCACAAAAGATTCTAAGCTTTTTCCCACTTTTGGTATACAAAAAATCAAATGTTGTTTGGGCTTTCCACACAAATGCAAAGAAAAACTGAAGGCTTACCTACAAGTTTTGTTTACGAACACTATAAGATGCATAATCTTGAAAAGCTGCACATCACAAAACCAAATGCAAACACCTTATCTGCACATTGAGGACAGATTGAAGAAAGCAAGAAAAACATGAAATCCAATATAAAAATCGATGCAAATGGGCATAAAACCCAAAACCAGAAATCAGATTAATCCAAAAAACCCAAAGATTGAGAGAAATCAGATGTAACCATAAGAAATCGAGAGAAGCAGAACCCTAGAAAACGTACCTCAAAAAGATTGAGAGAAGCGGAACCCTAGAACCCTTGAGAGATGAGAGAAGAACAAACACAAAACAAAACAACCCTTTAGAAAAGAACAAACACAAACCAAACAGAGATAGAAGAACAAAAGGAGAAGAACCATACCTTTGTGTCTTCGAGCAAACACAAGCCGATCGACATTTGGGGGAACCCTGCATCAACAGGAGATAAAAAAACCTTACTGGCAGTCCCAAGCACATCTTCTTGAACCCTTTCAAACGTCAAACCAGCATCATCCATGACCATAGTCCCTACAAAAGCATATCATGGCTTAATATAACAATTACAACTAAAACAATTCTGACCCCAAAATCGGTAACCGAGAGCTTGAACAGACGTATTGGGGAAATCAATTTGGCTCTCATAACAATACAAAGAACAAAATGCATAACAATTTAGAGAAGATTGGATAGAGAAATCATTGAAGATAATCAAAATTAGGAGATAATTAAATCGATAAAACCTTTGCAGAGATAGGAGCAATGGATAATCGAATCCGTAGAATGATGGAGCTGAATGAAAAAATTGAAGTATTGAAGAACGAAGAACCCTAATTGACAACCAGGAGTATTTGTAAGATGGTAAGAAAACAAGGTTTATTTAGATTCTAGGGTTTCGTTTGTTACCTACAATTGACGCCAAGAAAAATAGAATATGAAGGAGAGATTAGAGTTCCTATCACATGTTTGATTTTAGAAGACCAAGTCTGGTTTGGTGGTGTGAGAGGATGAACATATGTTTCGTCGGAGTTGAAGGGATTGGGAAGAGAGAAATAGAGAGATGGTAGGAGCGTGAATCGTTTTTGGGGAGGGAACGGTCACCTTAGGAAACGGAGCGTGCCTGGCAAAGTTGTAGATCACGCTTATTATTACAAGGGTTGTACATGTTGCATAAACACTTGTAAAGTTGAAAATTAAGTAATTATGAAATAAGTAGTAGTACATAAGGCTTAAAAGATTGTAATTAAGAAAAGCAACCCAAATGCTTTATAAAGTAGTATAGATATATTACAATTGATTAATCCCTTTCTTTAAAATACTTAAATGTAAATATAAAATTAAAAATAAAATAATACCAAATCATGTTTGAGATTTGAAACAAAAAATGTATTTTACTCTAAAGTTTGTGTAAATACTTCAAAAATTATTGATTATGCATGCTATAACATAGAGATGCACAAATAGGAGTACAAGACAAACATTCGGCCCTAGGTCCGATTAAAATAGGACTGATTAAGGTAAGAACCATGTCCAAAAGACTGATTATTATTACCAATTTTTTACGAAAAAATCTGGTTAGAACCATCCTAATTAAATCAAATAAAACCCGATGATCAAATGGCCGAACTGGGGATATAATAAACAATGTTATAAAATTTGGTTGACAAATAAAAGCCACTTGTTTGGTGAAAGAAAAATATAAAATTCCTTACGCGTTAGCATATCGTTTTCCTTTTCGAATTTAATATTTATTATAACTTTTGACATAATTATTTGTTTTTCTTGACATTATAGGTGTAATTAGGTTTGTGTCATTGTGTGTATGTATATGTATGTATATATAATTTCAAACCATATGATACTTTATAAACCAAATCAATCATCCACGACTTAAATAACCGTATGCAACAGAAGGCAGATTATCAAACACATCGGTGTGCATAATTTAACGAAATCAAGCATGCGTTCTATCCTAAGGCTCAAGTTATGGATCAAATTAAAACAGATTGTTAAAATCTTCGTATGAATAGCATATTGGAAATGAAAAGGCCAGATCAACACCATTAGATATCATTATTTAATTTTACATAAATAACTTTTCGAGCCTTCTTATTTGGCATTTTGCTATGAAATTTCTAGCATCGGTAATGTGGACGTGATTTGTTTGTCTGGAAAAAGTATACATGGTATTAGGTGGGAAAATTATTAAAGATGCCTTATATTTAAAATTACTTATGTGTTAAACATATCGTTTTCTTGGTTACATATGACTTGGTTGTCCTTAATTTGCCATCTAATAATATTTTTCAATGTCTATTTGTTTTAATTTAGTATAACTAGTGTTGGGCCCGTGCATTGCACGGGAGGATAAATTTTTTGTTGGAATATTGAACCGAGTTAAAATGAAACGTAATTTCTCTGTTAACAGTTAATGAAATACAATGTGAAAAACGAATGTATTTTCATAAGTGGTTAACTTACATATATTCTTAATCGTTTGTTGTTATGAGTTTGTGCAATAATATTGGTAATAGTTTTGTATTATATTATTTAAAACTCAAACGACATGTCTCACAACATATTTATCTGACTATTGACTTCAAGAACTCATAATATTAGTCGATAAAAATAAAGATATGTATATATATCTTATTCCCCTACTTCGAAAAATATGATTGTGGGTTTTGAAAAATATAAACAAATCCTCAGTAAATAAAATAAAATATAAAAAAATAGTTTTTCAAAGAAACAAAAATATAGTGGAATACCTTTTGTTTAGTTGCAGGTTCCGCCATTGACACCCGACCGTTCGTCTTCTTCTTATACTCGGATGATACATAGAGAAGCTATATATATTTATAGTGAATGTAGAGAATATTTTAAAATCTTTTATTTTCATTTTCGATTTTACATTTAAACGTAAATATATTAAAAATATGGAAGAATATTTTTATATCTACATCGTTTCTATTTTATTTTCTTTACACTTGGTTAATTTGGAAAGTATTGCGGAATATTTTTATTTTAAAGAATACGATAATTTATTAGTGTATCTCGTTATTTTTTATTTTTAATTCATATCAACCTTCTTTTTTCTTCTTTTAATGCTCGTGAAAAAAAAATACGTGTAGATTTTATATTATCAAAAAAAATATGTGTAGATTTTATATTATGCTAATATAAAATACGTGTAGATTTTATATTAGCAAAAAAAATACGGAAGAAAAAAAAGTTTATATTACATCTCATTATGTAAAAAGATTTTATAAAATAAAATATGGAAAATCATTATGAGATGTAATATAAAAAAAATACGGAAGAAAAAAGATTTTATATTACATCTCATTAATATAGATTTAAATGTAAAATCTACATTTAAAATAGATTATGCTAATATAAAATCTATTTTATAAATTCTCCACCAAAAAAACAAATAGTTATATTAATAAATGAGTATCCATTCCACAAATAGATGATTATGTGAGATATTGTGCTTGGAAAAGTTGTATCAAAGCATTAAGAAATTGTAAATTAAGTAATTGACTTTAATTAGTTGTAACTTGTGCTTAAAATGTTGTAATTAAGAGTTTTTTATGTCGTTTTTATAATATAGTATAGATATATAATAATCGACAATTTTAACAATTGAAATGATTTTACTTTTAATTTTTTATGACGACAATATTTGGTAATCTATACTATATTATAAAGATGACATAAAAAACTCTTAATTACAACTCACTAAGCTTTATGTACTATCATTTAAAGCTATCTACTTAAAATCTCTTAAAAATAACTACTAAAGCCTAATGTACTACCGGTAAAGCTTTTAACCCTAATTAATATATTTCATCCTTATCCCCCAAAATCTTTATCTCTAATCCCCAAACCCTAAAATTATGAAATTTGAATTCTGATAAACATAATCAAAACAGGATAAACATCTCAATTTAAATATAAAAAATTTAAAATATATAAGATAATTAATAAATTTTAACAAACTACTTAATTTTTTTTATATAAAAAACATTATATTGTTAAACCTAAATTAAACAAATTTATATATAAAAAACCATTATCACTCAATAAAAACCATCCAAAATCATACTGTAAATCAATAAAAAAAACAAAAAATAAAAATAAACATTAAAATCATGATGTATTAAGCATTATGTACTATTATTTAATGCTAATCTACTTAAAATCTCTTAAAAAACAATTAATGAAGCAATATGTACTACTTTTAAATGCTTTTAACCCTAATTAATAAATTTCATTTTTATCCCCCAAAATCCTTATCTCTAATCCCCAAATCCTAAAATTATGAAATTTGAATTCTGATAAACATAATCAAAACAGGATAAACATCTCAATTTAAATATAAAAAATTTAAAATATATAAGATAATTAATGAATTTTAACAAACTACTTAATTTTTTTTATATAAAAAACATTATATTGTTAAGCCTAAATTAAACAAATTTATATATAAAAAAACCATTATCACTCAATAAAAATCATCCAAAATCGTACTGTAAATCAATAAAAAACAAAAAAATAAAAATAAACATTAAAATCGTGATGTATCTCGCTTCATTGCACGAGTACGCTTCTAGTATTAAATTACGATAGTTGAATTCTTTTAACTAAAAGTATGTGAAACAACTAATTGGATATTAAAATAACCGTTTAACGTCGAGTTCTATAATATATGTAATTGATAATTATCTTCAACTCATACAACTTCAGCTGACATACATATACATTTTAAGCAAAAGACATGTAATCTTATGATGTAAAATCATGAACGTTGAATGTACAATGGCTAATTAAATATTTGATTTGATACATTGTGACTTGTAAGGACCTTAGAGCATCTCCAACAGCATTGCTAAAATAGAAAAAATTGGTTTTTTCTTTGCTATTTCTCTCCAACAGCATTGCTATATGGTTTGCTAAAATTGAAAAAGCTCAAAAAATCTCTAAATATAGATAATTCTCTATAATCTATAAATTGGAGAGAGAAAATATTATTTTATTCAATCCAACCAATAAGATTCAATATTTAACATTTTATTTTAAGTTTTTTTTTAAAGTGTATTGGAATGATAAATTATGAAATATTATAATAATATAAATAATGATTGATTTTCTAAAATAGAAAAGTTGTTGGAGTTAGAAGAAAATGTTTTTAGAGAATTTGACTTTCCATTCTCTATTTTAGAAAAAATTTAACAATACTGTTGGAGATGCTCTTATACACAAACTTCCTTATTGGACATTTATTATTTTCTCACTAGCTATTGTCGATGATCATTTCTCATGTTGTGTTGGTCTACTTGATTAAAGATAAATGTGAAGTTCCTAGTTGTATGAAGAAAAACAATGTTTCATGGTCAAAGCGCAATTTGGTAAAAATGTGAAAACAATTAGAACAGAAAATGGTAAAGAACTCATTAATTCCCGATTGTAGCAGTTTTATGATAGTCATGGCAATTTGCTTCCCACTCCATGTGTTATCACACCTCAAAAAAAATGGGAGAGTTGAAAGAAAACATCGAAATGTGTTAGAAGTTGCTCATGCCCTTCTGTGTGTAAGCTCTGCAAATCTCTCTATGGCTTGCGTCGGTTTCCATGAAACTATTTTGCTAAAGTTACTTCGACTTTACAACAATATGGTTTTCAGTAATCACATGCATGCCACATCTTGTTTACATATAAGAAGGGAAGGGAGATGACATCCTCACTTTACTTGTCTATGATGATGACATTTTGGTGGCCGACAACAATTCGACATTGTGTTCCTCGTCAAACGCTACTTGGACAAATGTTTTTAGCTCAAGGATCTTAGGGCTTGTTTGGTTTGCCGGAATGGATTGGAATTGGAGGGATTTGGATTTTAAATCGATTCCAATCTCGTGTTTGGTTTGTAGGATTGTCCGGATTTGAAATCCTAGGATTTCTTTGTGAAAATATGTGGATCTCCGTGCCTTAGGAGTTATGCATTGCCTTCAATATATAGACCCAAAAGAGGGTAAATACACAAAATATTACAGAGAATATTACAAAATATTCACAAAATATATTATCAATCATTTCCTATTCTATCACACCCCCGCAGTTGGAGCGGGAGGAGGACGAACGCTCAGACTGGACCGAAAGTCAAGAAAGAGTTGTCGAGGGAGTCCCTTAGTGAATATATCTGCGTACTGGTAAGATGAAGGAACATGAAGAACTCGAACTTGACCTAAAGCAACTCGTTCCTGGATGAAATGAATATCCATCTCCACATGCTTTGTCCGCTGATGTTGAACGGGGTTGCGAGACAAATAGATCGCACTTACATTGTCACAGTAAACTATCGTGGCACGACGAAGTGGACAATGAAGTTCGAGCAAGAGATTGCGGAGCCAACAAGCTTCAGCGACAACGTTAGCCACCCCTCGATATTCCACTTCGGCACTAGAGCGAGAGAGAGTGGGTTGTCATTTCGAAGACCAAGAAATAAGGTTGTCGCCCAAGAACACACAATAGCCCGAGGTTGAACGTCGTGTGTCAGGACACCCTCCCCAGTCAACGTCCATATAGGCAGTCAACCCAGTAATAGGAGTAGAATAAAGATGCACACAAAACTACAAAGTTCCTTTGATGTATCTAATAATACGCTTCAATGCTTGGAAGTGAGGCTCACGAGGTGCATGCATAAAAAGGCACACCTATTGCACCGCATAACTAATATCAGGTCGGGTGAAAGTAAGGTACTAGAGACCCCCGACAAGGCTACGATATAGAGAAGGATTATTCATGAGCGGCTATGTAGTGCCACTAAGCTTAGATTTCACATTCACAGGTGTTGCAACAGGTTTACATGTGGTCATGCCAGCACGGTCGATGATATCCTCAGCATACTTTCTTTGAGATAGAAAAAGACCGTGGGGATGTCGTGTGACTGCAATGCCTAGAAAATAGCTTAGGGGACCCAATGTAACACTCTAAATAAATCAACGAACAAAAATTCGAAAATTCGGCAATATGACGTCTAAAATACGAAGGTCCAAACACCCTGTAAAATATAATTTCCAAAAGAATCACGTCCCAACAAACAAGACAACTAGAACCCTAAATAATCGGGTTAGTTTGCATCATAAGGTTTTCAACAAATAACGGGACATCAATAATACAACGACCTACTTAATCTAAGATTAATTCCAATCTAAATTAAAATGGGCGTTGCAAACTTGCTATGAACTCTCTTCACAAAAATCCCCAAAAACCGGCACTTCAAGATCTCCTACGTGCCCGGTAGCCAAGCTGACATCCTAAATTCCTCCCCGAGTAAGATCTGTGAGGAAAATAACAACCACAACAAATGTTAGGACATCGCCTAGTGAGATTCCAAAATTGCATCAATCACAACGTATAAATGTAAACAATGATAAAGTTACCGAACTCCTTCGCCTTACAATTATGTTTCCACTGCGCCCAAGTTCTCAAAACCTGAACAATTGTCAATACTAGAGATAACTTTTGATATTATGGGGGAGACCCGTTTCCATCGGGGCGACATATACACAAAAGTGAAGTCACCAACGATGTTAATGGATTACACCTCATGCCCCGATCTTAGTTCCCATGCCATAACGACATCACAACCTCAAACCGTATTTATTACCTTTATTGCCTACTCCGTCGAGTTACACCTCAAGGACTTACGGACATTATTGCCTATCCAAATCTAGACGAGTTACACCTCAAGGATCCATGACCCCTTATTGCCTACTCGCTAGTGACCCACAATAGCCATTACAAAGTCCAAATATTGAACAACTACCACCTCGTGCACAAGGAGTAGTATTCACATTCTTATCAGGTGATCAACATTTGATAAACAACTATAACATCATAAGTACCTTTCTTCTACATGAAAATTAGGTATCTCTTTACTTCCCAAGATATCACACTCTTCATAATTTCATACATGTAGACACCATTAATTATTATTCTCACATCATTTCTTCATAAAGTTATCAGTAGTTGGAATAAAACCATGACAATAGGCATTTCCTCATGAACTCAACACATAAACATGAAACCAAGAATATATGACTCACATAGTTACCACATAAGGGATTATTAAAGTCTACTAGTCATACTCACCCTTATTGGGTTCATGAAGTTGAGAATCCCACAAGTTAGGTCACAAACCCCAAACAAATAACACATAGGAATAATGTAGGTTAATCCATAGCAATAAGTAAGTACTTGAGTATTTGAGAAAGAATAACTCACAAACTAGGGTTTGTAAGAAAACCCTAAAAATGGTGATGAAGTCTTGAGGTTGAAAATGGAGAAGGAAGGATGGTAGATTCTTGAACCCTAGTCTTCCAAAACTCCAAATGATAGACCCAATCTTGAAGATTTGAAGAGGATTGAGTATGATATAGCCTTGGGTCGGAATTTATGAAGGGAGAGGAGAAGAGAGTGTTCTTGGAAGTAATAATAGGAGTAAATGCGAAATGGGGGACCGATTTCCCCTTTTTAGTCGATCAGATGGCCCCGCGCGGGTTCCCGCACGGCTTGACCTGCTCGGTAAGTCGCGCCGCGTACTGGATCCACGGATGGGCAGTGCTCCGCGCGGCTAGTGGCACGGTTCAAGTCGCGCCATAACTCGCATGGTGCCCTGTGGTTCCTCAATTTAGCCTTTTTCCAACTTTAAAATTTAACCCACAATAGACCCGATTTCGAGGCACGGATAAAAGCAAATACTAAACAACAACCAAAACATAGATTAAGTTAATAATTACTTACACCGAAATCGGGGTGTTACAATCCTCCCCCACTAGGAATAGATTTCGTCCCCGAAATCCCACGCTATTCGAAAAGATGAGGATACTGACTCTTCATATCCTCCTTCGCTTCCCACGTCACGTTCGCGCCTCGATGATTTTTCTATTGAACCTTCACCATCACCACCTCTTTATGGCGAAGTTTCTTCGTCTCTCTCTCTAGGATGGCTTCCGGCTCTTCTATGCAGCGGTTATTATCCACACGAATTTCGGATAACGGTATGGCGTTTTCTTCTTCCTCTAGACACTTCCGTAAGTAGCAAATGTGAAAGGTTGGGTGGATTCCACTCATCTCGGGAGGTAGATCAAGCTTATAGGCTTGGAGTCCCACACGTTCAACGATAGGAAAAGGCCCGAGGAAACGGGGGCTAAACTTCCCTCGTTTTCCAAACCTTATAATTCTTTTCCAAGGCGAAACCTTCAACATGACCCGATCGCCCACTTGGAACTCCATCGGACGTCGTTTCTTGTCTGCGTAACTCTTTTGGCGATCTTGAGCCGCCTTCAAACACTCCTGTATACCCTTAACCTTGTCCGCCGTTTCTTGTACTATTTCCGGTCCGGCGAACTGCTTCTCGCCCGCTTCAAGCCAACAAATTGGCGTTCTACACTTCCGCCTATATAATGCCTCGAACGGTGCCATCCCCAAACTCGAGTGATAACTATTATTATAGGCGAATTCCACCAACGGGAGATGAGAGTCCCAATGTCCCCCAAAGTCAATCATACACGATCGCAACATGTCTTCCAACGTCTGAATTGTCCGCTCGCTTTGTCCATTCGTTTGAGGATGGTACGTCGTGCTCAATTTTACTTTTGTTCCCAATTCTCTCTGAAAAGCACTCCAGAAATGGGAAGTGAAAAGACTGTCCCGATCAGACACAATGGATAACGGCACCCCATGCCTCGAGACCACTTCATTGATGTAGAGTCTCGCCAGCTTGTCCAATGGTAACGTTTCCCTCATTGCCAGAAAGTGCGCGCTCTTCGTCAACCGATCCACTATCACCCAAATGGTGTCGTAGCTTTTCAACGTCTTTGGTAATTTCGTCACAAAGTCCATTGTGATGTGATCCCATTTCCATTCTGGCACTTCCAAAGATTGCAAGCTCTCATTCGGTCGCTGGTGTTCGGCCTTCACTAATGAGCAAGTAAGGCATTTCTCCACATAGTTCGCCACATCCAACTTCATCACGGGCCACCAGAAGTTCAACTTTAGATCTTTATACATTTTGGTGCTCCCGGGGTGAATAGAATATCTTGATTTGTGCGCCTCTTCCAAGAGTAGTTTCCGGCATCCTCCCGACTTGGGTACCCAAACTCGTCCTTGGAAGAGTTTCAACCCTCTACCATCTTCCATCAGACCAAGGTGTTGCTTCGTCATCGCTTCATCTTTGAGATTCGCCTCAAGTAGTGCCTCGTCTTGAGCGGCTTTTATCATTTCCATAAGATTTGAGATAATCTCAATCCTTGCCAATGAGGTTTTCACCGTTCCACTATACTCCTTTCGACTTAGCGCGTCTGCCACCACGTTTGCTTTGCCCGGGTGATATTGAAGCTCACAGTCATAATCCTTCAACAATTCTAACCATCTTCTTTGACGCATATTTAACTCTTTTTGGTCGAAAACATATTTCAGGCTTTTGTGATTGGTGTAGAGTGTACATTTAGTACCGTACAAGTAGTGTCGCCACAACTTCAAGGCAAACACTACTGCCGCTAACTCGAGGTCATGCGTTGGGTAATTCTTCTCATGTTCCTTCAATTGTCTTGACGCATAAGCTATCACCTTACCCCTTTGCATAAGGACGCAACCCAACCCCATTTTGGATGCATCGCTATAGACGACAAGGTCTTCTGTTCCCTCCGGTAGGGATAGAATTGGAGTTTCACACAATTTCCGTTGCAGGGTACGGAAAGCTTTATCTTGAGCCTCAGTCCAAGCAAACTTCACATTCTTTCGAGTCAAAGCGGTCAACGATGAGGCGATCTTGGAGAAGTCTTGAATGAACCTTCGGTAATAACCGGCGAGTCCCAAAAAGCTTCGGATCTCGGTCGAGCTTTTCGGAGGCTCCCAGTTCATCATCGCTTTGATCTTAGCGGGATCTACTTTTACTCCTTCTCGAGTCACCACATGACCTAGAAATTTCACTTCTCGTAACCAGAATTCACACTTAGAGAACTTAGCATAAAGCTTTTCCTTCCTTAGCACCTCTAAAACTTCTCTCAAATGTTGCTTGTGTTCCTCTTCATCCTTAGAGTACACCAAGATGTCGTCTATGAACACTATGACCGACCGGTCCAAAAATCGTCGACACACGCGGTTCATCAAGTCCATGAATATTGCCGGCACGTTCGTTAATCCGAAAGGCATGACTAGGAACTCGTAGTGCCCATAACGAGTCCTAAATGCCGTCTTCGGGACATCCTCCTCTCAAACTTTCACTTGATGATATCCCGAACGGAGATCAATCTTGGAAAAGCATCTGGCCCCTTGTAGTTGGTCAAAGAGGTCATCTATCTGGGGTAGCGGATATTTATTCTTGATGGTCACCTTGTTCAATTCTCGGTAATCGATACACATACGCATCGACCCGTCCTTCTTCTTCACAAAGAGTATCGGAGCTCCCCACGGAGACGAGCTCGGTCTCACAAATCCCTTCTCTAGCAACTCTTGAAGCTGAGACATCATCTCTTGCATTTCGGTTGGGGCGAGACGATACGGTGCTCTAGCAATTGGCGTCGCTCCCGGAATTAGGTCGATCCGAAATTCAACTTGTCAATCGGGAGGCAAGCCTGGTAGATCGTCGGCAAACACATCCGAAAATTCGTTGACAATCTTCACGTCTTCCATCCTCCTCTTTTCTGCTTTGGCATCTACCACGAAGACTAGATACGATGGGTACTTCTTCGTCAGATATTTCCTCGCCTTGATGGATGAGATGATAGCCACTTCGCCTTTTCGTTTCTCGCCATACACAAATAGGAAGTCTCCATCTCGGATGGGAATCCGTATGAGTTTCCTTGAACATAAGATCTCTGCTTGATACTTCTCCAACCAGTCAATCCCAATCACCACATCGAAACTCCCGATGGTCATAGGGAGCAAGTCCACCATGAAGGTTTCACCATTGATTTCAAGTCAACACTCCCTCAGAATATCTCTTAAGACCACCCGTTCCCCATTAGCTACTTCTATGATTAAGGCGTCACTAAGGACGCTAGCCAACAAGTTTAAAGATTTGCAAAACACGTCGGACACGAAAGAGAAGTTTGCACCGGAATCAAATAGTACTCTAGCAGGTGTGGAGTTTAGTAAAAACGTACCCGACACCACCTCGGCAGTTTCCTTTGCTTCCTCCTTCGTCATTTGAAAGGCCCTCCCTTGAACCTTGGGAATGGCCTCCCTTTTCGTTTGGCTTCCAGATTACCCCCTCTAGCCCCACCTGTCAGTTTGGGGCACTCTCTTTGAATGTGCCCAATCTCCTTGCATTCAAAACAGACCGTCCCTTGAATGGGACATAGGAAACTGGTGTGACCCGGATGGCCGCATTTGAAACACGTAATCGGACCCGGGTTTGGGTTGGAGTTGGTCTTGCAAAACCCAATGTGCTTACTTTTACACTTAGGACACCATTTTTCTTCCCGTCGATTGTCGAAACTCTTATTTGAAGGTTGAAACTTCGGCTTTTTGTACGAACTTGGTGGGTTTTCCCACCTCCTCTTCTCCATGGTCTTTGTCTTCTCGGCTTTGTCTTTCGCAAATAGCCTCTCTGTCACCTTAGCTTCTTCAATTGTCTCTCGGAGGTTAGAGGCTTTGGAATTGTGAACCATTTGGAATGATGTCCGCTGGTAAGCCTTTCAAGTAAGCCTTCACTTTTTCCTTCTCAGTCGGGGCCACGTGCCCTACTAAGTCGAGCTTTTCCATAAAGATTCGGGTATATTCTTTCACCGACAAGTCACCCTTCTTAATTGACCGGAATTCTTCTTCTATTGCATCCAACTTCTCTTCAGTACAGTACTCCTCTAAAATCTTCTTCTTGAACTCGGCCCACGACAGTTTGGCCAACACCGATTCTTCAATGGTTGAGGTGAAGACATTCCACCAAGTCAAGGTCATGCCCCGGAGCAATTGAGACCCATACTTCACCTTTTGGCATTCTTCACAATCGCTAGATCGGAAAGCTTGTTCGATCTCTTTAAGCCAACTCATGCACTTCACGGGCTCATCGGACTCGGCGAACTCCGGTGGTTTGCAGCAAAGAAACGACTTGTAAGAACACCCTCTCTCCGGTTGCCTTGTTTCCAAAGTTGCTACCCCATCAGTGAGGATCTCTCCCCCGGTACCCCCGGAACCTGCTATGACGATGTTTTCCTCAATCGTCTCGTGTTGACGTTGATTCCCTTCACAGTCCTCTAGTAGCTTCATGAATAACTCTTGTTGCTTTGCCATAGTCTCGTTCATGACTCTCATCATGTCCATCATTTGAGTCTGAGGGGTTACCTCAGTCATGATCGGATAGGCAGTGGCCATGACGGTCCTCAGAATCTGCTCCACCCTTCCGACGAGCATAGGTGGAATCGTAGGTCCATCTATTATGGTTGCATTGGGTCTGTCGGTCGTGGATTCGTTTACCGCTTGACCCTCTGGCGATGACTGAAGATGACTCCGGATATTTACCATTTTCGTCTGTCATTAAATCAAAGGAGAGTGAGAGAGGGCTACACAAGATTATACACGCGAAACGTACTAATACCGCTTATCAGTCATCATAATCGTAGTAATTCAAGCATGTTCACGTAACCATATATTCATAATAGAAGTAGCAAATTGAAATTATGAACATTTAATACATAAAAAGTCTCGTTACCACTTTTATAACTCTCAACAAAGTAGTTTCTGTTGACTCTAAGAATGTCCCATCTTAGAATTTCTACCCCAATCTCATACTTAATTGCCTAAAAGTCTCAGTTTAAGTCTAGGCATCTAGATCCCATACCTAGTTCGCTTAAACTAGAGCTCTAATACCAACTTGTAACACTCTAAATAAATCAACGAACAAAATCTCAAAAATTCGGCAATATGACGTCTAAAATACGAAGGTCCAAACACCCTGTAAAATATAATTTCCAAAAGAATCACGTCCCAACAAACAAGACAACTAGAACCCTAAATAATCGGGTTAGTTTGCATCATAAGGTTTTCAACAAATAACGGGACATCAATAATACAACGACCTACTTAATCTAAGATTAATTCCAATATAGATTAAAATGGGCGTTGCGAACTTGCTATGAACTCTCTTCACAAAAATCCCCAAAAGACCGACACTTCAAGATCTCCTACGTGCCCGGTAGCCAAGCTGACATCCTAAATTCCTCCCCGAGTAAGATCTGTGAGGAAAATAACAACCACGACAAATGTTAGGACATTGTCTAGTGAGTTCCAAAATTGCATCAATCACAATATATAAATGTAAACAATGATAAAGTTACCGAACTCCTTCGCCTTACAATTATGTTTCCACCGCGCCCAAGTTCTCAAAACCTGAACAATTGTCAATACTAGAGATAACTTTTGATATTACGGGGGAGACCCGTTTCCATCGGGGCGACATATACAGAAAAGTGAAGTCACCCACGATGTTAATGGATTACACCTCATGCCCCGATCTTAGTTCCCATTCCATAACGACATCACAACCTCAAACCGTATTTACTGCCTTTATTGCCTACTCCGTCGAGTTACACCTCAAGGACTTACGGACATTATTGCCTATCCAAATCTAGACGAGTTACTCCTCAATGATCCATGACCCCTTATTGCCTACTCGCTAGTGACCCACAATGGCCATTACAAAGTCCAAATATTGAACAACTGCCACCTCGTGCACAAGGAGTAGTATTCACATTCTTATCAGGTGATCAACATTTGATAAACAACTATAACATCATAAGTACCTTTCTTCTACATGCAAATTAGGTATCTCTTTACTTCCCAAGATATCACACTCTTCATAATTTCATACATGTAGACACCATCAATTATTATTCTCACATCATTTCTTCATAAAGTTATCAGTAGTTGGAATAAAACCATGAAAATAGGCATTTCCTCATGAACTCAACACATAAACATGAAACCAAGAATATATGACTCACATAGTTACCACATAAGGGATTATTAAAGTCTACTAGTCATACTCACCCTTATTGGGTTCATGAAGTTGAGAATCCCACAAGTTAGGTCACAAACCCCAAACAAATAACACATAGGAATAATGTAGGTTAATCCATAGCAATAAGTAAGTACTTGAGTATTTGAGAAAGAATAACTCACAAACTAGGGTTTGTAAGAAAACCCTAAAAATGGTGATGAAGTCTTGAGGTTGAAGATGGAGAAGGAAGGATGGTAGATTCTTGAACCCTAGTCTTCCAAAACTCCAAATGATAGACCCAATCTTAAAGATTTGAAGAGGATTGAGTATGATATAGCCTTGGGTCGGAATTTATGAAGGGAGAGGAGAAGAGAGTGTTCTTGGAAGTAATAATAGGAGTAAATGCAAAATGGGGGGCCGATTTCCCCTTTTTAGTCGATCATGTGGCCCCGCACGGGTTCCTGCGCGGCTTGACTCACGCGGTAAGTCGCGCCACGTACTGGATCCACGGATGGGCAGTGCTTCGCGCGACTAGTGGCGCGGTTCAAGTCGCGCCATAACCCGCGTGGTGCCCTGTGGTTCCTCAATTCAGCCTTTTTCCAACTTTAATAATTAACCCACAATAGACCCGATTTTGAGGCACGGATAAAAGCAAATACTAAACAACAACCAAAACATAGATTAAGTTAATAATTACTTACACCGAAATCGGGGTGTTACACCCAAGTCGGTCATTGGAAATTCATACTTTAGATGGGAGATGAGTGCAACTCGTAGAGCATCAGAAGAGGTAGTGAGCACAATATCATCAACATAAAGGAGTAAATAAGCTAGATCTTTACCCTTCCTATAAATGAACAAGGAGTTATCAGATTTACTGTTAATGAATCCCAGCTTAATAATGTAAGCAGCGAATCGTTGATACCAAGCTCGTGGGGCTCGCTTGAGGCCATATAAGGATTTTCGAAGTAAGCAAACATGATGAGGAGCATTAGGGTCAACAAAGACCGGTGGTTGATGCATATAAACAGTCTCCTGCAAATTGCCATGGAGAAAATCATTTTTAACATCAAGCTGGTAGATGGGCCATGATCGTGTCGTAGTCAGGCTTAACACAGTACGAATAGTTGCAGGCCTGACCACCGGACTGAAAGTCTCACCGCAGTCAATACCTACTCTCTATGACTTGCCATTTACTACCAGCCTAGCCTTATGTCATTCAAGAGTACCATCTGACCGGAATTTATGTTTAAATAACCACATGCACCGTATCACATGAGCCCCGGGAGGGCGAGGTACCAGCTCCCATGTATCATTTTTAATCAACGCACTATACTCATCATGCATCGCTGCATTCCAATTTGGGTCTTGTAAGGCTTGGATATGGGAACGAGGTAAAGAGGAAGTGGTGACACTAGTGTTGAGGTTGAAGTGTTGTTTAGGCTTGTATATGTCGTTTTGGCTCCTGGTCGTGATAGTTCGGGGAGGTGGTGCGGGGGTTTGTAGGTGGGTGGTGTCAAGGAGGGTTTGTTGAGTGGGTGTGGGGTCAGCTGGGGGTGGAGGAGGGGAAGAAGGAAGGTCAGTAGGGCGGTTTCGATGACTATAAACTTGGGTAAGGGGAGGTAAGGTTGAAGGAGTTTCAGCTTCTCTATTGGACTGGAGGGTTGTGGGTTGTTGCTGTTGGGTCGGAGGACCAACAAATTGCTGCTGGTGGGTCGGAGAACCAACAATTTGCTGCTGGTGGACTAGGGAACGGGCTGTTGATGGTTGGGTGGGCTGCTGGTCGGTTTTGGGCATGGATCGGGTGGGATTGGATGTAGCAAGGTGATGAGTAACCAAAGGGGAAATGCCACTATCATCGAGGAAATGGTAAGAAGAGGACTGGAACTTGTGAACTTTAGAGAAAGGAAATTCAGACTCGAGAAAGGTCGCATGACGGGAGATGACGACCTTATTTGTAGATACGTCATAACAAAGGTAGCCCCGATGATTGTTAGGGAAACCTAAGAAGACGCAAGGCATTGATCGAGGTTCCAATTTGTGTTTAGTGGTGGAAGAAATGTTAGGAAAACAGAGGCACCCAAAGATGCGAAGATGAGAGAAGGTGGAACTCTTGCGATACAAAATATGAGTTGGAGAGCTATGTTTTAGCAATTTTGAGGGGAGATTGTTGTGAAGGTAGCAAGACATATGAAGAGCATAGACCCAAAAGGTGGGAGGGAGAGACGCGTGAATGAGAAGAGTACGAATGCGGTTATTAATAGTGTGAATCATTCTTTCTGCTTTCCCGTTTTGAGAAGAAGTGTTAGGACAAGAAAAGCGAAATACCATCCCATTTGTTGCACAAAAATTATGAAAGAGTGCGTTGTTGAATTCCCTACCATTATCACATTGGAAGGATTTAATGGGGCGTTCAAATTGAGTTCGAACAAAGTTAACAAAATTTAGAAACTTCTCATACACTTGTGATTTATGTTTAAGGGGAAAAAGCCCAAAGGTAATTAGAGTAATCATCAAGAAACAATAGATAATAGTGGTATCCCTCTTTAGTAGGAACCAGAGAGGTCCATAAATCACTATGTATTATTTCAAAAGGAGAATGTGTTACATTGGAAGAAAGAGAAAAGGGGAGTCTAACATGCTTTCCAACAGAACATGAATTGCAAAACTTGGAAAAAGACTCCTTATTACAATGTAAAAAATTTCAAGAGCAAAGATATTGAAGGACAGAGAAGTCGGGATGACCAAGACGATCGTGTCAGGTACTTGAAGAGATGGCGGCAAGAGAGATGTGGTTGATGCTAGGTTGGAGGGTTGACGAAGCGAGGGGGTATAAGTCCCCTGAACTATTACATCTCATAATTCTGATCCTCGTACGAAGGTCCTTCACAGAAAAACCACAAGGGTCAAATTCAATAGAAATACAATTGTCTTTGGTAAATTGTCTAACAGAGATAAGGTTTTTAATAACTTGGGGAGCATGGTGAATATGGTGTAAAGAGAGGGGCGGGTGAGGTTTAGGTAGTTGGGAGGATCCAAGACCTTTAATCGGAATGCAATGACCATTCCCACCAAGATGTTAGTATGAGTGCGAAAATTAAATTTTTGTGTAAGGTTACCTGCATTGTTGGTGAGATGAGAAGAAGCTCCTGTATCTATATACCATGCATCATCAAGGGGAGTAAGGTTCATAGACTGGAACGCATGAGCAAGATCCGTGGGTTGGTATGAAGTAGCATCATTCGGAGCCGATTGGGGGAACATTGCATAGGCTTGTTCTGCCGGACGAGGGGCTACACCAAGTACTCCGGCGTAGGAATTACGTTGTTGCTGTTGAGGCAAAGGTGTTGATGGGTGTGGGCATGGTGGTGTTGCCCAATTTCCTCATGGTGCCTATTGTGCCCAATATTGGGGTTGATGCTGCCATGGATTTCCACGGCCATAATCCTGTTGGTTGATGCTTTGGCGACCACCCCCGCAGTTGATTCGTTCTCCCCTACCACTGCGCCAGTTGCGGGATCTGCCTCCACGACCACGCCCATTACCGCCACTGCGGGAAGTTCCACTATGAGGCTGGTGTTGAGGCTATTGAGGCTGACCGGTATAGTGGTTCACAGTAGGAGGGGAAGGGGTAACAAGAGAAGTAGCATCAGGTTGGGAGTTGGCTTGTTGTGCACGCCTGGTTTCTTCAAGTACCAACATAGAACGTGCTTTGTAAAAGGCCGGGAGAGGGTCACTTTGTTGGATCATTGCGAGAAACAAGTTGGAGGACTAGTTTGCGGTCAGAAACAACACTGCCGACATTAGAAAGTTGATCAGATAGGTTTTTCAGTTGTTGGCAGTAGGCAGATGCATTTGGGAAAACACGGAGATGCGTGTGGAAAAGTTGATTTTCAAGGTACACGGCACATGTGTTTTTATTATCTTGAAAAATGTCAGACAAACGTTGCCAGGTATCCATGGCGGTGGAGTCGGGTTTAAGAATCGTTTGAAGGAAATTGGTAGAGATAGTGCCATAGATCCATTGCTTAACAATGGCATCAAGTCTTTGCTAGAGAAGATCATTAATATTTGTGGGTTTCGAGATGGATGCATCAATGTGGTCAAGAACGTTGTACGCACAAGCCGCACATTTGAACAATTCTGCCCAAGATGAGAATTGTACCTTTTCGAGGTCAAGGGTAAGTGGTAGCAGGTTTCGGATGTTGGTGACAGCTAGGGCCGGATGAAAAGAGGAAGGGGGGAGGGGTGGGATCTTTACCTTCTGTCATGATGACTAGGGCTGATGGACAGAGGCAGAGGCAGCCTGGACAGAGAGATAGCAAGATTTAGAGAGAGCAGAGGAAGGGAAAAAAAAGAGCAAGCTCTGATACCATGAAAATATGTGAATCTCCTTGCCTTAGGAGTTATGCATTGCCTTCAATATATAGACCCAAAAGAGGGTAAATACAGAAAATATTATACAGAATATTACAAAATATTCACAAAAATATATTATCAATCATTTCCTATTCTATCACTTTGAAATCCCTCCAATAAAGGATTTTGAAATCCCAACGGAAAGGCTAGGATTTCAAGGGATTTCGTAGGATTTGTGATGGGTGCTTTTTACACACCTACAGACGTGTGCTAATTAAACCTCAAAGCAAGTATACAATGAGATCTAATGTCGTCTTTCAAGTAATAAAATGGTAAGAACCAAGTATCGTATTCCACAGGGATAGGTATCTTAGGTTGCAAGATATCGAGATGAAAAACTAACTTCAGATGACGATGTTGAAGACATATTTTCGAATGGTTGGTTAACACAGATCTGATTAAACAAGATTAAATGAGAAGCAAGGGTGTAAGACTTGTGGTGGTATGTGAATCCAAATGCCAGCAGGTCAATGCTACAGCACTGTCATAGCATGATGCTATTGAAATGCTGCAGCATGCTTCTGACTATAACTAGTTTTATTTTCGATTTTAAAACACGTTCCTCTCGGACTCTCACCATCCCATTATTCCAGTAGCCATAAACAATCTCATCTCTGATCAAAGTTCAAGATAAGGGAATGATGGGAATGGAGGGAATGGAGTTCTCAAAATATACGGTGAAACAAATTCTCTTCGTTAAAAATTACTCTTTCGAAATAACCCCCGTACCTCCCAAGTTGATGTATTCCAAATAGCTTATCTCTAAGTCTACTCCATTTTAACCCTTTGAAAAAGTGACCATTTATCAAGAATGAATCATTTTAAAAGACACAAGTAACAACTCTCGTTGCAAGTAACTCTTTCGATATTACCTCCCATGTCATTCAAATTGACGTGCTATTTAATGGCCTATCTCTAGGTCCATCACACTTTAACACTATCAAAGTGATCAATTTGTCAAGGAGTTGTGTTATCTTGATAAAACTTGAGTTGGAACAATAAAACTTGGTTAAAGTCACAAAAACCCACTTTCTTTTAGATCCACATAGCCACCCTTTGCCTCACACCCAAGCTAATATGATTAGCTACTCATTACAATAAATAAATAAAGAAAAATGCTAAGAACTACAAAGGTAAACATAATGTAAAATGGTCTTGAAATGTAAATGACTAGAAAATATATAAATATATGTATATGACTTGAAATGTAAAGACAAGAATGTAAATGACAAGGAAATGTAAAGACGTAATCTAGATGCACTATTTTAAAGTACTAAAAGTAATTGCATAAAAATAAAGACGTAAAGTAAATGGCTAATCTAGAGATGAAAATGGAAAGGTAAATAAAATGCAAGTATGAACTAGGCTTTAAAAATAAAAGAAAAAGGAAGAAAGAAATAAGAATATTAAGAACATTAATTAAAGAAAGTAGGAAGAAGTTTTAGAGTTGATGGAGATCAACTCTTCAAGGTGTACATTAAATGAGAACCCAAGCTCCATATTTATAGGCAAAGGGAGGGGGCAAAAGTGAAAATTCAAACTAAATACTTAGCATCTAATTACCATCTAATGAAACAAGTACAACTAAGTAACTAAAAGTACAAAAGACAACTAAGACTTAGTTCATCCTAATTTCCAACCAAAATGTTTATCCAAGGGTTAACAAAAGAACTTTTCCAATCCAAAATAAACTAATTTAAGCTCCCATCTTGATCTTCCACTATTCTTTCATCAGATCCATGCTTCTCAGATGCTACAGCATGACCTGTGATCCACAAAAGTTGTCCAAAAGTAACCAAATTAGCCATTCTACCAATAGAAACAAGTAAATCATATACTCTAGCTCCATTAACTTAATAAGTAGAAAATAAGGTAGAAAATGACTCAAGGTTGGGATTTAGAAGTGAAAAATCCTATCTAAAAGCTAAAAGAGAAGGGCTTAAGTACTCAAAAATGAGTACTTATCACCACCCCAAACTAAAAACTTTTCTTGTCCCCAAGCAATACAAAGACAAAAGAAAAAGACTCAATTTTGAAAGATATGCAAAAGGATGGCATTAAGTGCACATCATGAAGTTGAGCATGTCAAGAATACATCATATAACTTTTTATAAATCCAAAGTAACCAATCAATCTCATTCTAGTTGAAAACATGTACCATATGCTAGCCTAACATTCTTTTTGTTATGATCAACACTTTCCACATCACGGGTTACTAAGGCTTTAGGTGAATGAGTTTCTCTCTTGTGGCACATTTTGTTCCTCACCTTGCCTTTTCTCACCCCATGCATCAACATAGATTTTTTTTGAATTTTTGTGCTTTTTTTCTGTTGACTACATACACCTTCCCCTATGGGACATTTTTGGTGTTTAGACCACTATTCTTTGGCACTTTTCTGTTTGTGTAGAGCTTTGCTCTTGTTGCCATTTTTAGACACCCCTACCCCAAACTAAGAAATTTACAGTGTCCTTATTGTTTTAGAGGAGAGGATGTTTTGACCATGGTTTCAAGTGGCTAAAATTTTGAGAAAAGAATAAAGGCCTAGATCATTTCTGTGATATGTGTGGAATGTGGATCGAATTGTTTCCTAAGCAATTGTGTTGCTAGTTCTAGCATGCATCACTCCTAGAAATGAGATTGGACTTATGGAATTATTTGGGATATGCAAGTAAATCAACACATCTAATCATGATCCAAATGCAAGAAAATAAACCTAAAAAGTATAAAATCTAATCCCACACTCAAGAAAACAAAAACAAACAGAAAATGGAGCTAAAAGACATGATTTAAACCTGTCCTACTCAGATGGAGTAGGTTATTGGTCTTCAGTCTGTGTTTCTGCTGAAGTGGATGATGCAGCACCAGACTTTGGATTTCTTTATTTTAGCACGGTGTTCTCCTTTTTCAATTGGTGGATTTCTTGTTGACAACTTTTTTAGGAATGGTGGAATTTGTTGGAGCACATCAGTATGCTCCCCAGCCCTAACGGTCCTCATCATCTCATCTTGGTGTTTCTCCTTCCACTTATGCTTATATACTTTCCTTATCACTTGTTTCACTCCTTGATCACGACACAAGATTTCAATGGCACAAATGAGGGAACATTTAATCCCATAAAGATTTTTCCATATCACCTCACCAACATTAGAACATGATTTTCTGAAGCTTCCCGAGTCCTTGGATTGATTGTCACGTCCCTTTCTCAAAACGACTTGGATATTTTCTGCACAGCTTTGCTGCAGGGATGCTGCAGTATCTGCAACAGAATGTTCTTTCTGCACAAATTTAAAGAAAGGAGTAATGACAATTTTGGCATTTTGTTGCACCTCTTCACTATTTTGAAGTGAAGAGGGGTTACTCAAATGCTCAGATGTTTCCTCGGGATTCTCTATCTCTTGACTACTCACCAAAGTATTAGCCTCACCCTTATCCTTACCAACATACTCAGATTTTTCAATATCACTTGGTATTGAGATTTGGCTTTGTCTTTTACTCTCACTAATGATCTCTCCAACACAAGTCGTTATGTTAATAACAACTCCATTTATGTTCTGTAAGAAATCATTCATCAAAGCTTTAAGAGATTCAAGGTTTTCAGTTTGTTCTAAAGAGGGTTTAGGGGGTAAAAATGAGTTGTTAAAATCATCCCCTTGAAAACTCCCAGGAAAATCAACTTGTTCCTCCCAAGATTGGTCAAAAGTATTTGAATAAGTGTTACTCCAATCTTGGTAGAGAGATGTTGGTGATGTGAAAGTGCCATGATCTTGACCATTTAAAAACAAATTAGGATGGGCCTCCCATGATTGAGTGTATCCATTGAAGTGTGAGGTATCCCAATTATTATCTCCCATGAAATAACGAGATTCGGGGTTCGAATAACAACTGTACGATAAATGATTTCCGCCACAATAGTTACAGAAAACAGTTTCATACGGTTCAAACGAATGTCCCATTGAATCCATATTCACAGAAAGATAAACTCAAAATGTTGTTACTTGCACACACATGGAAACGTATGACAAACAACAAAGATGGTAGAAAATTTAGCTTAACAAGACTCAATCTCTCAACAACCATAGATTTACGCCTATCCCCGGCAACAGCGCCAAAAACTTGACAGGTGCTTTTTACACACCTACAGACGTGTGCTAATTAAACCTCAAAGCAAGTATACAATGAGATCTAATGTCGTCTTTCAAGTAATAAAATGGTAAGCACCAAGTATCGTATTCCACAGGGACAGGTATCTTAGGTTGCAAGATATCAAGATGAAAAACTAACTTCAGATGACAATGTTGAAGACATATTTTCGAATGGTTGGTTAACACAGATCTGATTAAACAATATTAAATGAGAAGCAAGGGTGTAAGACTTGTGGTGGTATGTGAATCCAAATTCCAGCAGGTCAATGCTACAGCACTGTCATAGCATGATGCTATTGAAATGCTGCAGCATGCTTCTGACTATAACTAGTTTTATTTTCGATTTTAAGACACGTTCCTCTCGGACTCTCACCATCCCATTATTCCAGTAGCCATAAACAATCTCATCTCTGAGCAAAGTTCAAGATAAGGGAATGATGGGAATGGAGGGAATGGAGTTCTCAAAATATACGGCGAAACAAATTCTCTTCGTTAAAAGTTACTCTTTCGAAATAACCCCCGTACCTCCCAAGTTGATGTATTCCAAATAGCTTATCTCTAAGTCTACTCCATTTTAACCCATTGAAAAAGTGACCATTTATCAAGAATGAATCATTTTAAAAGACACAAGTAACAACTCTCGTTGCAAGTAACTCTTTCGATATTACCTCCCATGTCATTCAAATTGACGTGCTATTTAATGGTCTATCTCTAGGTCCATCACACTTTAACACTATCAAAGTGATCAATTTGTCAAGGAGTTGTGTTATCTTGATAAAACTTGAGTTGGAACAATAAAACTTGGTTAAAGTCACAAAAACCCACTTTCTTTTAGATCCACATAGCCACCCTTTGCCTCACACCCAAGCTAATATGATTAGCTACTCATTACAATAAATAAATAAAGAAAAATGCTAAGAACTACAAAGGTAAACATAATGTAAAATGGTCTTGAAATGTAAATGACTAGAAAATATATAAATATATGTATATGACTTGAAATGTAAAGACAAGAATGTAAATGACAAGGAAATGTAAAGACGTAATCTAGATGCACTATTTTAAAGTACTAAAAGTAATTGCATAAAAATAAAGACGTAAAGTAAATGGCTAATCTAGAGATGAAAATGGAAAGGTAAATAAAATGCAAGTATGAACTAGGCTTTAAAAATAAAAGAAAAAGGAAGAAAGAAAGAAATAAGAATATTAAGAACATTAATTAAAGAAAGTAGAAAGAAGTTTTAGAGTTGATGGAGATCAACTCTTCAAGGTGTACATTAAATGAGAACCCAAGCTCCCTATTTATAGGCAAAGGGAGGGGGCAAAAGTGAAAATTCAAACTAAATACTTAGCATCTAATTACCATCTAATGAAACAAGTACAACTAAGTAACTAAAAGTACAAAAGACAACTAAGACTTAGTTCATCCTGATTTCCAGCCAAAATGTTTATCCAAGGGTTAACAAAAGAACTTTTCCAATCCAAAATAAACTAATTTAAGCTCCCATCTTGATCTTCCACTATTCTTTCATCAGATCCATGCTTCTCAGATGCTACAGCATGACCTGTGATCCACAAAAGTTGTCCAAAAGTAACCAAATTAGCCATTCTACCAATAGAAACAAGTAAATCATATACTCTAGCTCCATTAACTTAACAAGTAGAAAATAAGGTAGAAAATGACTCAAGGTTGGGATTTAGAAGTGAAAAATCCTATCTAAAAGCTAAAAGAGAAGGGCTTAAGTACTCAAAAATGAGTACTTATCAATTTGTATATAATAATGTTTAAAAATATGTTAAAACACTTGTTTTCTAAAAATCAGTTTAATAAAAGGTAATTTAATTACTTTTATATTTTTCATATCTTTTAATGATTTTTGTATAAATAATGGAATTCAATCCATTCCAATCCTCTCAAATCCAAATCCCTCCAAATCCAAATCCCCATATGAAATCCAATCCATTCTATTCCTGCAAACCAAACGGACCCTTAGTCCTATCAAATATTTTCTTCGTCTTTGGGTGTACATCATTGTCATCCTATTCGTATTTTTTGTGATAGTCAAGTTATGTCTCATATAACCACAAGGGTTGTGGCGTATTGGTTAAGGCCCCGGGATGTGGTAGAATATCCCATCTGCCGAGGGTTCGAATCCAGGCTATAACACTCGGAATTTCAGGTAAGTACTGAGACCTCCTTAACCCTTCTTTATACGTGCTAATTGAAATAGATTATATTTGTTTGTTTCTAACCATATCTAAAGTCATTTTATTGCATTAATTGGAAGCCTAGTTGCGCGTTGAGCTTGCTCGAAACAGCCGACCTGGGGTGGCCAGCGACAATGCCGGCGACAATGACACATGTCAAAGTCGCCCTGGCATAGTCGCTATGGAGGAAGTACCTTCTGTACAACCCCAGCGACATTGCCCTGCGATTGTGACATGGGCATTATCGCCTGTCACAATCGCTACCCTTGTACCGAAGGGTGGGGTTGGGCCACGAGATTGCCCCGGCAACAATGCCATGGGCAAAGTCGTTGGGCATAGTCACCCTCGTGGTCTGATCGGCTGATAAGTTGAGAGTTTATGCCTCATTTCTACTTTTCACTTTAAGAAAATGGGAGAGCTTAGCTAGGAGGCGATATTTGAGCAACCAAATACTCATCTCATCAACATTTTAGGGTTTGGTATGTGGAATCATTTATTTCCATTTAACTATCATCCAAGGCCTATTTATTAAAGAATTCTCATACAAGATCTCCTCTTCTCAACCAAGGATTCATCTCTCATCATCTAGGGTTTCTATTTTCTAGGTTTTAACCAAAACCTAGATAGTGAGTTTCTAAACCTTTGTCAAAACTAGATACACATCATGTTTATGCTAACCATTGTTGTCAATCATTCTTATACATTCATTATTAATACTTGATTTCTTGTGAGTCTCTTATTTTGTGAGACTAAAATCTCATTGTTAAATTAAATAAGTTTTTTCCAAAAGGGTATGTGGACCCCTTGACCTTAAATAAAATGGGAAAACATGCTTATATGGGTTAATCTTGATCATTGACTTATGTGGGTCATTTGACCTAATTTTTGGGTTGATTGGGTTATTCGAAGATTTTTCACTAACGAGTTGATTACTATTGCTTAATGAGGTATACACTAAGTATCTTGGGTTATCTTATCATTGGAACCACTATAAAGTGGAAATATGATTATATTTATGCAAATTCTGTCATACTAGCCTTGTGTTAGAATATGTACAATATGTGAACAAGTATGGTCTAATAAATTACCCATGGTTGGTATTGTGAATATTCATGTGCATTGTGTGCCTTGAGACCTACTAATGATAATGTTGGACGAACCAAGTCAGTAGACACTAGGAGGATGTAGTCTTGGGTGCCACCGTGCTGGTATATGCCTAGACCTCCGCCATACGGGGTAATGCCATGGTTCTATTCCTCGTATGTGTCAGACCTTTCGGATGTCACTCTTGGTAGTTGGCATCAAGATATATCGACTCTTTGGGTGGAACTTGATTGGTGCTATGGGTCTCCCCTATTGACTCCACATTTAATAATCATTGGTTAACTGCTGACCAGAATTGTATTTGGAATTATATGCTATTTCTTGTACAACTCACTAGGCTTTTTGGCCTAACACTTGTTTGGTGTCGATGTGTATCTCAGGTTCTAGTGGTGTAGCTCCTAAGCAGGTCTAGTTGCACTTGGGGTAAGAGCTTGGGGAACATGCTTTTGGTCTCACGTCTTGTGAAGACATTTTTGGGTTCATAGACGACACCCTTGACGACACCCTTTTTGTAATCTTCTTTCTAGCATAGAAATTAGATTAGTTGGTTGTTGTCTCTTTTCCGTTGAATTACAACTGTAATTAAACAGGTTTACTATTTCCCCATTTTTGGGAGGCTCGATTGCTTTGGCAAAATTATATACCATATTTCCATTTTCCGAAAATTTTTGTTATTCCTATTTTTTGGGTGTTACAAGTTGGTATCAGAGCTTTAGTTTAAGTGAACTAGGTATTGACTTAGCATATCTAGACTTAAGCTTTAAGCATTATTTTAAACTTTCCACCTCGGGGTAGAAATCATAGGTAGGGAGAGCGTTAGAACTTACGTAATTACACTATTTGAGAGTTGTAATGGTGGTGACAAGAATCCTTGTGTATAATTCGTTCATAATTTCACTTATCTACTGCTATTATGAATGTATTGTTACGTGAGCATGCTTGAATTACTATAATTATGATGATTGAAGTGTGTAGTAGTACGTACCATGAGTTTAACTTACTTAGTCTTTTCTCAACCTCCTTCTCGTGTATGTATGGCAGATATCAATGGTAAATACTCGGAGCAGGCTACCAAACCCACAAGAGGGTCGCGTGGAAGTGGAATCTACTGCCGACCAACCTCCCTTGGTCGAGACCTCTACGGGACCTCCCATACCCGTTATCTTGGGAGGGGGACCCAAACATATTCCACGCATGAATCTGGTCGATAAAAAACCGATTATAGAGGAAGTGACTATGGAAACGAAAATCAGGGACTGTATGATGCTAGCCATGAACTCTGCCATGGCGCAACAACAAGAGTTTTTCATGAAACTCTTGGAAGACCGTGACACCAGTCACCGACGGCATGAGACGGTGGCGGAGAATGCCGTAATGGGGTCCGGTGGTGGACCGACCATTGTGGGAACATAAGAACATGTTGTAATTCGAGAGAAGCAGAGAGAGAAAGGATGCACCTACAAGGCATTTCTGGCGTGTAGGCCACCCGAGTTCGCAGGTGCTAAAGATCCCATCAGTTGCATCTATTGGATCCGAGAGATAGATATGGTGTTCGAGGCAAGTGAATGTGATGAATCATAGAAGGTTAAATTTGCTTCTCGTCTCCTTAAGGGCGAGGCCTTGACTTGGTGGAATCTCACTCGGTCGTCTCTTACTCCGGAAGTGTTGGCCAAACTCTCGTGGCCAACGTTTAAGAAGAAAATCTTGAACAAGTATTGCAGTGAAAGGGCTTTGGACAAGATCGAATAGGAGTTCCGCAATCTCAAGAAGGGTAACATGTCGATCTCCGACTACTCCAAGCAATTTCTAGAAAAATTGAGTTTAGTGGAGCATCTGGATCCCGGTGAAAGGGAGAAGATTAAAGCCTATTTGTTAGGTTTACCGGCCGAGATGAAGACGGCGGTGATGAATGCAAAGGTGTCAACAATAGAGGAGGCAATCGAGGAATCATTCTTGGTAGAGGATGACATTACTCAAGGAAAGGAAGAGAAAGGTCAAGAAGGGGAGAAAAGAAAGTGGGAAGGGCTATCGGGGCCCGTTCGTCTGAATAAACCGTTCGTGGGCAGAAGAATTGGAGACAACCGTCGGGAATCAAGATGGTGCCACAAGTGCAAGGCCAAGCATTATGGTCCATGTAACCCAAAGCCACACACGAGTTCCAACGAGTGTGCGAAATGCAGGAAGAAAGGCCATGCTATCCGAGATTGCCCTATCCGGGGGCCGGTGTGTTTTGAATGTCGAGAACCGGGTCACATAAAGAAGGATTGCCCAAAGTTAGTGGGTAGGGGTCGCGGAAATTCCTTCGGGTCAACGGCAAGAGTGGAGCAACCTTCAAGAGTGCCAAGCCGAGCATTCCGGATGACCACCGAGGAAACAAAGGAGACCGCCGATGTCGTTTCGGGTACGTTCCTAGTAAACTCCTTACCCGCTCGTGTACTGTTTGATTCGGGTTCTACTTGCTCTTTTGTGTCAGATATTTTTCGTAAGCGATTCGTCATTTCTAGTAGCGTTCTTCCTGATTCCTTGGTAGTAGAGGTGGCTAATGGGGACCAAGTAATCATTCGTGAGCGTTTCGTTGACTGCACTATAGAGATCGATGGTAATTCCTTTGGAGTAGATTTGTTACCTATGACTATAGGTGGGTTTGATGTAGTCATAGGCATGGATTGGTTGTCAAGACATAGGGCCGATATCCTTTGCTCCAAGAAGATGATTCGAGTGCCCTTGATGGGAAATGTTGTAGTCAACATTTATGGAGAGAAAGGAAGAGGATGTCAACCTATCATCTCCTCACTCAAGGCCCGCAAATTCCTAGCGAAGGGCTACCCTTCGTATTTGGCCTATGTAGTGGACACGAAGAAAGAGAAGAAGTCGGTGGAGGAAGTGAAGATCGTGCAAGACTACCCGGACGTCTTTCCGAAAGATTTACCTGGACTACCACCGGAGCGTTAGGTGGAGTTCCAAATCGACCTTACTCCGGGAGCGGCTCCGATAGCACGTGCCCCCTACCGTTTGGCCCCAACCGAAATGCAAGAGAGATGATGCAACTTCAAGAGTTGTTAGAGAAAGGATTTATTCGACCAAGCTCATCACCTTGGGGAGCCCCGATGTTGTTCGTGAAGAAGAAAGATGGGTCTATGCGGATGTGTATAGACTACCGAGAGTTAAATAAGGTCACGGTGAAGAACAAGTATCCCCTACCTCGTATTAATGACCTATTTGATCAACTTCAAGGCACGAGATGTTTTTCAAAGATCGACCTTCGGTCCGGATATCATCAAGTTAGAGTCGAGAAAGAGGACATTCCGAAGACGGCTTTCCGAACAAGATATGGTCACTACGAGTTCTTGGTGATGCCCTTTGGTTTAACCAACGCTCCGACCGTGTTCATGGATTTGATGAACCGCGTGTGTCACCCTTTCTTGGACAGATCTGTGATTGTCTTCATCGATGATATATTGATCTACTCAAATAACGAGGTCGAGCATGAGAAGCACTTGCGGGAGGTGCTAGAAGTTCTCCGAAAAGAAAAGTTGTATGCAAAGTTCTCGAAATGCGAGTTCTGGCTCCAAGAAGTGCAATTCTTGGGCCACATGGTGTCTAAGGACGGGGTGAAGGTAGACCCGACAAAGATAGAGGCGATGATGAGTTGGGAACCGCCAACGAGTCCGACGGAAATCCGAAGTTTCTTAGGACTGGCGGGTTACTACAAACGATTCATCCAAGACTTTTCCAAGATAGCTTCGCCACTCACCTCCCTCACAAGGAAGAATGTCAAATTCATTTGGACCGAGCGCAAGATCAAGCCTTTCGAACACTCAAGAAGAAGTTGTGCGAAGCCCCCATTCTATCCCTACCCGAAGGATCGGACGACTTTGTGGTATCTAGCGATGTTTCCAAGATGGGTCTCGGGTGTGTGTTGATGCAACGGGGAAAGGTGATAGCCTATGCATCACGGCAGCTAAAGGACCATGAAAAGAACTACCCGACTCATGACTTAGAATTGGTGGCGGTGGTCTTCGCGTTGAAATTGTGGCGACATTATTTGTACGGGACAAAATGTACTCTCTTTACCGATCACAAGAGTCTTAACTACATCTTCGACCAAAAGGAACTCAACATGCGGCAAAGAAGGTGGCTTGAGCTACTAAAGGACTACGATTGTGACTTACTCTACCATCCCGGTAAGGCCAACGTGGTGGTGGATGCGTTGAGTCGGAGAAGCTACGAAGGTGGTGTTAAGTTATCCCTCACAAGAATTGAAGTGGTGTCAAGTTTGTTGGAAAACATCAAGACGTGTCAAGCGGAGGCGCTTAAGGAAGAAAATTTGAAATCTGAAATTATGGTGAAGCAAAGGGAACATTTGACGGAAGATAGTCGGGGACTTAAACTCTTTCAGGGCCGAATTTGGGTGTCAAAGCTCGGTGGAAATCGAGAACTACTCTTAGAAGAAGCGCATAAGTCAAAGTATTCAATTCACCCCGATAGCACTAAGATGTATAGGGACTTAAAGTTAAACTATTGGTGGTCGGTGATGAAGCTTAGACGTGGCAAATTACGTGGAGAGGTGTGTTACGTGCCTTCAAGTCAAAGCAGAACACCAAAGATCGTACGAAAGTTTACAACCGTTGTCCATTCCCGAGTGGAAGTGGGACAATATCACCATGGATTTTGTGACAAAGCTACCAAAGACCTTACGGGGTCATGATACAATTTGGGTCATTTTTGATCGTTTAACCAAGAGTGCGCATTTCCTAGCTATGCGAGAGACCTTGCCAATGGAGAAATTGGCCAAGCTTTATATCGATGAGGTGGTGTTAAGGCATGGAGTTCCGCAATCTATCATGTCAGATCGGGACAGTCGGTTCACATCGAATTTTTTGGCTAGCCTACAGAAAGAGTTGGGCATAAGATTAAACTTGAGCACGGCATACCACCCTCAAACGGCTGGTCAAAGCGAGAGAATGATATAGACGCTTGAGGACATGTTACGGTCATGTGTTATAGATTTCAGAGGGAGTTGGGACTCACACCTGCCTTTAGTGGAGTTTGCATATAATAACAGTTACCATTCTAGTATCGGAATAGCACCGTTCAAGGTGTTGTATGGGCGGAAGTGTAGAAATCCAGTTTGTTGGCTAGAAGAGAGCGAGAAGCAATTCGCCGGACCGGAAATAGTCCAAGAGACGGCGGACAAAGTAAGGGAAATTCGAGAGAGTTTAAAGGCGGCGCAAGACCGAAAGAAAAGTTACGCGGACAAGAAAAGGAGACCAGTTGAGTTCCAAGTGGGTGATCGCGTCATGTTGAAAGTATCCCCATGGAAGGGGATTATTCGGTTTGGAAAACGCAGGAAGCTTAGCCCTCGTTTTCTTGGACCCTTTGTCATTTTGGAGAAAGTCGGAGTACAAGCATACCGGTTGGACCTACCACCGGAAATGGATGGGATACATCCTACCTTCGAAAGTGCCTAGCCGAAGAGGATAGTGTGATTCCCTTGACGGAAATTCGAGTAGATAACGGGAATCGTTGCATGGAAGAGCCGGAAGCGATATTGGAATCAAAGGTGAAAAAGTTGCAGCATGAGGACGTGATCATGTTCAAAGTCCAATGGAAGCACCATCGCGGTGCTAACATCACTTGGGAGTCCGAAGATGATATGAAGAAGCGTTATCCACGATTGTTTAATTTAGAGTGAGATTTCGGGGACGAAATCCCAATTAGGTGGGGAGGATTGTAACACCCGGAATTTCATGTAAGTACTGAGACCTCCTTAACCCTTCTCTATACGTGCTAATTGAAATAGATTATATCTGTTTGTTGCTAACCATGTCTAAAGTCATTTTATTGCATTAATTGGAAGCCTAGTTGCGCGTTGAGCCTGCTCGAAACAGCCGACCTGGGGTCGCCAGCGACAATGACACATGTCAAAGTCGCCCTGGCATAGTCGCTATGGAGGGAGTACCTTCGGTACAACCCCGGCGATATTGCCCTGCGATTGTGACATGGGCATTATCGCCTGTCAAAATCACTACCCTTGTACCGAAGGGTGGGGTTGGGCCGCAAGATTGCCCCGACGACAATGCCATGGGCAAAGTCATCAGGCATAGTCGCCTGCGTGGTCTGATCGGCTGATAAGTTGAGAGTTTATGCCTCATTTCTACTTTTCACTTTAAAAAAACGGGAGAACTTAGCTAGGAGGCGATTTTTGAGCAACCAAGTACTCATCTCATCAACATCCTAGGGTTTGGTTGGTGGAATCATTTATTTCCATTTAACCATCATCCAAGGCCTATTTATTGAAGCATTCTCATACAAGATCTCCTCTTCTCAACCAAGGATTCATCTCTCATCATCTAGGGTTTCTATTTTCTAGGTTTTAACCAAAACCTAGAGTGAGTTTCTAAACCTTTGTCAAAACTAGATACACATCATGTTTATGCTAACCATTGTTGTCAATCATTCTTATTTGGTACATTCATTATTAATACTTGATTTCTTGTGAGTCTCTTATTTTGTGAGACTAAAATCTCATTGTTAAATTAAATAAGTTTCTCCAAAAGGGTATGTGGACTCCTTGACCTTAAATAAAATGGGAAAACATGCTTATATGGGTTAATCTTGATCATTGACTTATGTGGGTCATTTGACCTAATTTTTGGGTTGATTGGGTTATTCGAAGATTTTACCCTAATGGGTTGATTACTATTGCTTAATGAGGTATACACTAAGTATATTGGGTTATCTTATCATTGTAACCACTATAAAGTGGAAATATGATTATATTGATGCAAATTCTGTCATACTAGCCTTGTGTTAGATTATGTACAATATGTGAACAAGTATGGTCTAATAAATTACCCAGGGTTGGTATTGTGAATATTCATGTGCATTGTGTGCCTTGAGACCTACTAATAATAATGTTGGACAAACCAAGTCAGTAGACACTAGGATGATGTAGTCTTGGGTGCCACCGTGCTGGTATATGCCTAGACCTCCGCCATTCGGGGTAATGTTATGGTTGTAGTCCTCGTATGTGTCGGGCCTTTCGGATGTCACTCTTGGTAGTTGGTATCAAGGTATATCGACTCTTTGGGTGGAACTTGATTGGTGCTATGGGTCTCCCCTATTGACTCCACATTTAATAATCATTGGTTAACTGCTGATAAGAATTGTATTTGGAATTATATGCTATTTCTTGTACAACTCACTAGGCTTTTTGGCCTAACACTTGTTTGATGTCGATGTGTATCTCAGATTCTAGTGGTGCAGCTCCTAAGCAGGTCTAGTTGCACTTGGGGTGAGAGCTTGGGGAACATGCTTTTGGTCGCACGTCTTGTGAAGACATTTTTGGGTTCATAGACGACACCCTTTTTGTAATCTTCTTTCTAGCATAGAAATTAGATGAGTTGGTTGTTGTCTCTTTTCCGTTGAATTACAACTGTAATTAAACATGTTTACTATTTCCCCATTTTTGGGAGGCTCGATTGCTTTGGCAAAATTATATACCATATTTCCATTTTCCGGAAAAAAAAAATTATCCCTATTTTTAGGGTGTTACACAGGCGTACACAACAATTGTGGCCACTGAGTTTATCAGGGTTGATTTCAGGCAGTCATAATTTGCCAAGTGATTAGTCTAGGCATAGCCTAGGGCACCCTTCAAAAAAAAAGTTATGTCTCATATTGTCGCTAATTCGGTTTTCCACGAATGCTCAAAACATATCGAGATTAATTGTCATTTTGTTCGTGAACTTCTTCTCTATGGTATCATTGTGATTGCTTACATATGAGCCAAGAAACAGATTGTCGGTATTTTTATTAAGGCCCTTGGGTCGTCTCGGTTTTCTCTTCTATTGTCCAAGTTGAGTGTTCGTGACCCTCATGCTCCCACTTGAGGTGGAGTATTTTCGTTTGAGATTTATTTTGCTTAGGAATGTATTTAGATTTGTTAGGAAAATATATTAGTTTCTTTTTCTGTTTTCTTTATTTTTTCTTTGATATTGGTTATATAAGGAGCCTGTCTTGTACAATTGAAATACAACAAGAATATGGCATAAAATTTCTTTGAATTTCATCATATATATTGATACTTCTAAGAAATTTGATGTTTGATGGGAAAACATGTTTCCACCAAAAAAACAAGATCATAAATAACAACCAAAGATAGACCATCAGCAGAAAAGTGTGCATTGTTATGCACCCGTAGAGATTGTCAAAAATCGGTGGTCAGGCCGGGTTTAAATTGGTCCCGGTCCCAAATAGTGTTGTTGTAACCGTCCCAGCGTAACTGGTTCCGGTTCGACCAAAATACTTCTGCCCGGTTAAGTTTTACAAGGCCTGGTTATGAGAACCGTTCCGGGTCGAGCCAAATCGGTCCCATTAACTTTTTTTAATTTTTTAAAAATTCATTTTTAATATATAAAATGTTTTTTTTTTGAAGAATTTGATCAAAGAAATACACTAACAAGTATGTTTTTATTATAATTGGGTGAATCAAATACATTAAAAAAAATACGTTTTTGTTATAAAGAATTTGGTCAATCAAATACACTTTAAAATATTTAATTGGGCCAACCAAATACATTAAAAATATGTTTTTATTATAATACACTTAATAAAGTACACTTTAAAATACATTTTGGTCTTCAATCAAATATAATTAAAAACACCTTTAAAAATAAATTTAAAGAACATACATTTTAAAAAAATTAAATAAAAAAAAATCGGGCCAAGTAAGGCCTTGTTTTCGGTGGAATATCGTAACCGACGGTCCCAAACGGTTTTGGGCCAGGCCGGGCCCAAGTCATTCCCACTCCCAGTCCTCTGCCGATCCTGGACCGGGTCGAGCCCATTTAGCCATCTCTATGCATGAACATTTCCTTTCAAGTACACTATGAAGAAGAGGCAAAAATGAACTTTTAAGCTCGTCACCTAGAAAATATGACGAAAACCACAATGATGAAATGATTCAACCAATTGATTCATGTTAACATGTGAAGTGAAATTGGACGATATATCAAGTTGGTAGAACATTGATGTCATTCCAACATTGATCAGATTGAGACAATCAGATGATAAAAGTCTCTACATTATATGATTCTTCATTTAATTTTGAGTAAATTACGTTTTTTTGTCTCTATGGTTTGTTAAAAATTGTAATTTTGTGTTTAGAAATTATGGTTGTCGTCCCTATGGTTTGTAATTCATCGCTATTTTTGGTTATTAGGATTTAGAATTTATTGTTATTTTGGTCCTTGTAGTTTATAGTTCTTTATTGTTTGAGTCCATTATACTTAAAGGTAGGAATTAGTCCAAGAACGAAAAATAGCAATAAATTGTAAACTATAAAGATTAAAATCACAATTTTAAAACCACATGAACGAAAATCGAAACTATTAACAAACCACATGGACAAAAATAGTAACCTACTCTTTAAATTTTTTTTCCCCATGTCTAAGGGCATAGCTCACTTGTTAAATTGCACCAAATTTGCACATCAATAATCAAGGCCGCTAGGAGCCATTGCTAAATTCAACAGTATGTAAATCTGAATCAATATCTCTAATAACTGATGCACGTTATGAAATTGATTTCAAATCTAATGAAACCAATGTTAAGACCAAAGACTCACGATCTATCGGAAGAAATCGACTACGACTCTAAAGATGGGTTTGTAAATTTTATATGTCATTTTTAATTCGCATTCGCTTATACTAAATAAAAGTAAAAAAAAAAACTATCAAATACATTTACAAAGGAGTTTTGGTTTTTCCTATTTTCATTTGGGGGCCTAAATGTTAAATAAAAAAATTTGGGGGGCTCAATGCAAAATATGCATTACATAAGGGGTTTTTCTTGACTCTATGCAGAAGCTAGAGGGTATTGGGGCAATAATCGATAATATAAGCGCAAAACCCCTCAAATTAGGGCTTTAGATTAGAAGAACCCTCCGTCACACCTTCTTCCCACCAGATCAGGTTACGGAATCAAAAAGGCATTGCTTTCTAGCTTCAAATTGAAGAACGAAAATGTCTTGTAAGTGTACCTGATGATTACTATTCATAAATTATTCTTCCAATTTTGCGTTTTCGTGCATAATTAATTTGAATTTGCCTCCGTTTTAACGCATATGAGAAAGCTAGAAATTTGAATAAAATCTGAAAACCCTCTTGTTCTTTTGCAGAATTATTTCTGGGTAGATTGAACTTTGCTATGCTGATTCGTGGGATCAGTAATAGGTTTAGGATATTTAAGATGATTTCTGAACTGCATTATGTGGTATGCTCACCAACTGTTTGTAAAAATGCCTGTACCGGAAATGGATTATCTTCGCTAGTGGTCAAAAGCCGGAGTTTTTGCATATCAGAACCTGGTCTTCGGTTACAAACTAGTGTTGTTTATGCACATCAATCACACGCTAGTGTTAGTGGTAATCGAATTTCACGGGTAGTGAGAACCGAAGCACAAACTGCACTTTTCGATTATTTGCATTTCACCAGAGGTTTCCATTTCACCGATGCAGAGTACATTAGCAAGAACTCTCCCCATTTCGTTCAAAATTTGCTCTCCGTGGTTGACGACGAGCAAGATGTATCACGAGCTTTGTCAAAGTACTTTCGTTACAATCCCATCAACGAGTTTGAACCTTTCTTGGAGAGTATGGGTCTGAATCCTATTGAATTCCCGTCATTACTTCCCAAATCGTTGATATTTTTGGGAGATGATTCTCTTTTACTTGACAATTTCCATGTTCTTTGTGGTTACGGGTTTCCTAGAATTAAGATGGGCAAGATGTATAAGGAAGCAAAGGAGATATTTGGATATGACCATGGAGTATTATCTTCAAAACTCAAGGCTTATGAGCATTTAGGACTGAGTAAATCAACCATAGTTAAACTAGTAACGTGTTGCCCTTCACTCTTGATTGGACCTATTGATGATAAGTTTCTTGCGGTTCTTGATAAACTGAAACGATTTGGGTTTGGAAACGAGTGGATTGGTAGTTATCTATCCGAGAAGACCACTTTGAACTGGGACAGAATGTTAGATACTATGAGTTTTCTTGTACAAGTGGGATACGATGATAAACAGATGGAAATTCTGTTTACGGATAACCCTGCACTACTGTTTGATGGTTCAGGGAAACAGATTTACGTGTTGGTTGGTCAATTACTGAAACTAGGGCTTAAAATGAACGAAATCTATGACCTTTTCTTGAAAAATCCCCAAATTCTATCATCAAAGTGTGCAAAGAATCTTTGGACAGCAGTTTGTTTCTTGTTTGAGATAGGGATGGAAACAGAGAGAATTGCTAGCATAGTTGCTACCCATATGGAAGTTCTTGGTTCTAATTCTCTAAAAGGTCCGATTACCGTTATGAACAGTTTAAAAATACGACAAGATGAATTACGTCAAGCTATACAGAAAGATCCTATGAAGTTAATCAATTTGGCTACTAAGTCAGATCCCAAAACAATCGAGCATCAAGATTCTAATACGTTTGTGGAAAGAAGAAACTTTTTGTTGAGATTGGGTTATATCGAAAACTCTGACGAATTAGCAAAAGCCCTGAAAAAGTTTCGTGGCAGAGGAGACCAACTACAGGAAAGATTCGATTGCTTAGTGGAATCCGGGCTCGATTACAACGTGGTTTCAAGTATGATCAAGCGAGCTCCTTCGGTGCTTAACCAGACAAAAGATCTTCTTGAAAAAAAGATCGATTGTTTGCAGAACCGTTTAGGTTATCCGTTGGAAGCAGTCATAGCGTTTCCGTCTTATTTATGTTACGATATCCAGAGGATCAATCTCAGGTTTTCGATGTATTTATGGCTACTGGAGAGAGGTGCAGCAAAGCCCAAGCTATCATTGAGCACCATTCTGGCATGTTCAGATGTAAGGTTTGTGAAATATTTTGTTGATGTTCATCCTGAAGGTGTTTCCACATGGGAAAGTCTGAAAAATTCATTAAATTCAAGATGATTTATTAAGACCTCTTTCTATTACAGTATTCATCCAGGTACAATCCAACTATATTTCCCCTAGTTTGTTGTACAATTCTTCCCTTCAGTTCATTTCCCTTTGCCTAGATACACATTTCCAAATGGTAACCTAGATTTCCTTGATTCAAATTCTTACACTTTGTATTCATTGGATTATCCCTAGCATTTATTGGAGACCCTCTGTATGAGATAGCGGGTTCGTTTTTGTATGGGATATACCGAGTTTGTTTCTGTTATGAGATATAAATTAATGGGTTCGTTTCTGTATGAAATATAACGTGTTCGTTTCTGAATAAGATATACAGGTTCGTTTGGCCTGGTGTGGTTGGATTTAGTTTGGTTTTTTTGCATCCATAGTCAAACATCAAGATTTCATCTCACTTGTGGCTTATTGGGTCTTTTAGAAAAACCTAAGTTTCTTGGAATTGTGTTTTTTTGGTTACAACTTTGACAGTTGTGCTCTCTTGGTCCCATGGGAATTGTGATTAATTTTATTGTAGAAATTGCCAAGGTTTCAGTAGCAAATTTGTGGAATTACTAACTATTTCTTGATAATGTTTGAAAAACTACTATTTGATATTTCTGTTTTGCCAAAAAATGGTTGGTTTGGTAAAGAACTCTTGTTCCGATTAGTTCAATATTTGCTTGGATTTGTTTTAGTGGTTATAACGTTTTTTAAACTACGCATTCGATCAAACGTTTTGATTCCATCTACTTCTTCAATCGATTCATCTACTTCTTCAATTCCACAATTGATTCCATCTACAGGTACATCATTCCATCTACTTCTTCGATCGATTCAATTAGAACAAGGGGTTAATGGTTGTTTGAAGTTTAAAGTTTAATCAGTGGGTTAATGCATTAATGGGTGTTTAAACTTTAATAGAAACGTGTGTTCTTATAGGAAAGATTGTGTGTTCTTATAGGAAAGATTGTATCTTGAAATGCACTTACAAATTATGTACTTTGTCTATGTGTCTATCACCTATAGATTATGTATTTATGTGTCTATGTGTCTTATCACCTATAGATTATGTATTTATGTGTCTACCACTTGATATGCACTCGTGCATAAAAACAAAAAAAAATCAACATAATTGCCTATATGCACAAGTGCATATAGTCTACTTTACGTGACATTAATATTTTTTTATTTGATATATTTGGATTGATGTAAAACTTGTTATGTGTTCTTTTTTAATATTTTTGGATTGATGTAAAACTTCTTATTATGTGTATTTTTAATGTTTTAACTTGTGAACATCAAATTCTTGGTTTTATACAGGAAAATGAAAATTACATATAATTTCTTGAAACCGGGTCAACCAAAAAACCGGTTTTTAAAACATTGGCCACGATATTATCGTATCTTATTGGTATTTTTTATTATTTATTATATTATAATTTAATCATGAGTAAATTACCTTTTTCGTCCTTGTGGTTTGTTGAAAATTGCAGATTTCGTCTCTATGGTTTTAAAATTTCGGTTTTCGTCCCTATCGTTTGTAATTCATTTCTATTTTCGTCCCTGAGGTCTTTTAACTATGAAGAACTAAAATAGAAATAAATTGTAAACCATAGGGATGAAAAAAGCAATAATATTTATATCACAAGGACGAAAAAGTTAATGAATAAAAAACCATAAGGATGAAAGTTGTAATTTCAAAACCATAAGGATGAAAATAGAAAAGTTTTACAAACCACAGGGACTAAAAACGTAATTTACTCTTTAATGAATAATTCTCGTATTGCCATATATTTGGAGTTCTAATTTTCTTATTTTCTTATTTTTATGGGTAAAATAGTTATTTATTTTGTTCCGAGAGTTTATTCAGCACAAAACAAACAACATTTTAGTTTAATCCATACAAACAACATAATTCGTAAAGTACCTAATGGAAAAACAACCAGCCCCTCAGTATCCACAAACATCATCATGGACTCTCTTTTTATACCGCTACGGATGCTTAACGCCGCTTCACCAATTGTCGCTAATTATCCTAACAACAAACGGTTGAAAAACCCTTAGTCGCTAACTAGTAACACAATACTCAAAGTATCATACATGAAATGTTGTTTCAAGACGTAAATAATGCTTTCTTAAATGGTGATCTCGATGAGGAAGTTTATATGGACGTGCTGAAGGGTTATCAATTTTCGGGGGTGGCATCTTCCAAAGCTCCGATGGTTTGTAAGTTGAACAAATCTCTATATGGTTTGCGTCAAGCATTTAGACAGTGGTATGCTAAATTCTCAAGTTTTCTACTTTAAAACGGGTTTGTGCAATCGAAGGCCGATTACTCTTTATTTTATAAAGGGCCTGGTTCTTCTTATGTGGCACTACTCGTGTACGTTGATGATATAGTACTTACCGGTGCTTCGAGTAGTGAGATTGATGCAGTTAAAATTTAACTTAACGCTCACTTTAAACTCAAAAATAATGGCCAATTGAAGCATTTTTTTGGGTATTGAGGTTGCTCGTTCAAAGGCTGGAATTTTTATCACCCACCGACAATACGTTCTCGAAATTCTTGTGGATGTTGGTTTATTCGCTGCACAAAATTCTTGGCCACCCCAAATCCTGCCAAAATTACTTTTTGATCACGCCGAAAGAGGTGCGATCTAGATGACCATCTCCGATGATAGTCAAACCTAGATTAAGACTTCGTTTAGATGACCCGCTTATCCTAGCATCACTGGGCTGCTGTGGGTGGTGGTACAGGCGGTGTGGTGGTGGTGGTACCAGTAAGGGGCTGGTGGTGGTGGTACAAGTGGAGGGGGTGGTGGTGGTACAAGCGGAGGAGGTGGTGGCGGTAGTGGGCTGGTGGTGTGTCGGTTACCTGCAGATCGCCGCTGTAGACAAGCCTTCAACCCGGAGAGCTGTGAATCCTTAATCAACTATTTTTTACTAGAAATGTGTAATTATTACACTTTTTGGTAACCACCAAACGAAGAGGGAGGACTTCACCGACACGTTTGTTATAGTTACTAAAATGGTAAGTGTTCGTACATTTCTTGTTGTATCGGTTGCCAAAAAGTGAGAAGTCAATCAACTTGACATCAATAACGCTTTTCACGATAGGGATTTACATGAAAATGTTTACATGGGTCTTCCTCCGGGTTTTTCATGTTCTCCGGGCAAGGTGTGTAAGCTCTACAAATCTATCTATGGCTTGCGTCGGTTTCCATGAAACTATTTTGCTAAACTTACTTCGACTTTACAACAATATGGTTTTCAGCAATCAGCCGCATATCACACCTTGTTTACATATAAGAAGGGATATGACATCCTCACTTTACTTGTCTATGATGATGACATTTTGGTGAACGACAAGGGTTGTGGCGTACTGGTTAAGGTCCTGGGGGATGTGGTGGAATATCCTATCTACCCAGGGTTCGAATCCAGGCGTACACAACAATTGTGGCCACTGAAATTTAATCAGGACTGATCTCTTATAGTCATAATTTGCCAAATGGATTAATCTAGGCATAGCCTAGGACGCCCTTTCAAAAAGATGATGACATTTTGGTGGCCGACAACAATTCGACATTGTGTTCCTTGTCAAATGCTACTTGGACAAATGTTTTTAGCTCAAGGATCTTAGTCCTATCAAATATTTTCTTCTGTATTTGGGTGTACATTGTTGTCATCCTATTCGTCTTTTTTGTGATAATCAAGTTATTTCTCATATTGTCGCTGATTAGGTTTTCCACGAATGCTCAAAACATATCGAGATTAATTGTCATTTTGTTCATGAACTTTTTCTCCTTGCTATCATTGTGATTGCTTACATATGAACCAAGAAACACATAGTCGATACTTTTATCAAGTCCCTTGAGTCGTCTCGGTTTTCTCTTATATTGTCCAAGTTGAGTGTTCGTGACCCTCACGCTCCCACTTGAAGTGCAGTATTGTCGTTTGAGATTTATTTTTCTTAGGAATGTATTTAGATTTGTTAGGAAAATATATTAGTTTCTTTGTTGTTTGCTTTGATATTGGCTATATAAGGAGTTTGTCTTTTATAATTGAAATACAACAAGAATGTGACATTAAATTTCTTTGAATTTCATCATATATAATGATACTTCTAACGAGTTTGATGTTTGATGGGAAAACAGGTTTTCACCAAAAAAGCAAGATCTTAAATAACAACCCCAAAGATAGACCATCAGCAAAAAAGTGTGCATTGTTATGCATCAGTAGAGATGGCCAAAAATCGGTCTCGGGTCGAGCTGGGCCTAAATCAGTCCGGTCCCAAACAGTGTTGTTGTAACCGGTCCCAGGGTAACTGGTCTCGGTCTCGACCAAAATACTTTGTCCCGGTTAAGTTTTACAAGGCTTGGTTATGAGAACCGGTCCCGGGCCGGGCCAAATCGATCACATTAGTTTTTTTAATTTTTTTAAAATTCATTTTTAATATATAAAAAGTATTTTTTTTTTGAGGAATTTGATCAATAAAATACACTAATAACTATGTTTTTATTATAATTGGGTCAATCAAGTACATTAAAAAAATACCTTTTTGTTATAAAGAATTTGGTCAATCAAATACACTTTAAAGTATTTAATTGGGTCAACCGAATACACTAAAAAATACGTTTTTATTATAATACACTTTAAAATACATTTTGGTCTTCAATCAAATATAATTAAAAACGTCTTTAAAAATAAATTTAAAATATACTTAAAAATACATTTAAATATTTTAAAAATAAATAAATAAAAAATCAGGCCGAGTCGGACCTTGTTTTCGGTGGAATGTCGTAATCGGCGGTCCCAAACGGTCTTGGAGCTGGCCGGTCCCAAGTCAGTCCCACTCCCGGTCCTCTGCCGATCCCGTAACAAGGCCGGACCCATTTGGCCATCTCTAATTCTCTATGCACGAATATTTCTTCAAGTACACTATGAAGAAGAGGCAAAAAAAAATGTAAATGAACTTCTAAGCTCCTTAACAGAAAATATGACCGAAAACTACAATGATGAAATGAATTGATTCATGTTAATATGTGAAGTGAAATTGGACGAGATATCAAGTTGGTAAAACGATGATGTCAATCCAACATTGATTAGAGTGCAAAATGAAATATGGTTGTTTGTTAATTGTTTATAATGAAATTAGGGTGCTGAATGGTTAAGAGAGGGCCAAGATACAAAATTATTCATAGAGTTTTGGAACCATTAAGAGACAGATTTGTCAAACAAGATTCACCTTTTAACGATTCAAATATTTTCTCTTAATGGTTAAATTTTTTAGATGCATACAGACTTTGAACATGGGTTTTTAAATTTAATGTCATTTTTACTTGGCATCCGCTTATACTAAAAAGGGGAATCTATCAAATACATATACAAAAGAGTTTTGGTTTTTCGTATTTTCACTTGGGGACCTAAACGTTAAATAGAAGAAAAAGTTGGGGGCTCAATGCAAAACATGCATTACATAAGGGGTTTTTCTTGACTCTATCCACAAGGTAGAGGGTATTGGCGCAATAATCGATAATATAAGCGCAAAACCCCTCAAATTCGTCACACCTTCTTCCCACCAGATCGATCAGGTTCCGGAATCAAAAGCAGTTGAAAATGCCGGAAGCAAGGGATAGACTATCGAGGCCAAACAACGAAGTTGCAGAGATGCCGGTCGGTATATTAGGAATCCTTGTGGATGACGATGATAGCGATAGGAGTATTCGCCGGACTCCTTTCCGGTGGGGTGCGACAGGTGGTGGTTCAGGTGCTACAGCTAGAGGAGGTGGTGGTGGTAATAGTTTCCGGCGAGGTAGAGGTGGACGTACTGGGCAGCAAAGTGTGTTACCTTCTTGGTATCCGCGTACTTGGCTTGGTGACATAACTCATGTCGTTCAGGCCATTGAGAGGAGAAGAGTGCGATTGGGAGATCATCATCATCAGCCTGCTGCTCATCCATCAGATGCTCAACTCGAGCATGATGTTTCTTTAGTGACTCCAAAGCCAAAATCAGCATCTTGTAAACCATCGACATTGGGAAAGGTTCCAAAGATTTTAGCAGGTGGTGAAGAAACAGAGTTCTTGACACCCCAGAAGAAGTTGCTTAACTCCATTGACATTGTTGAAAAAGTGGTGATGGAGGAATTGCATAGATTGAAGAGAACCCCATCTGCTAAAAGAGCCGAGAGGGAGAAAAGAGTGACAACTCTGATGTCGATGCGCTAATTGACCTATAAATAATCAATCATAATCTCATACTAAACTTTTATTTGTAAAATATTGTAGGCGATTCATAAAAAAATTGATTTTTTTTTTATATAATTGCATAAAATATCAAAATTGATTCTAATACGTTTGTGGAAAGAAGAAACTTTTTGTTGAGATTGGGTTATATCGAAAACTCTGACGAATTAGCAAAAGCCCTGAAAAAGTTTCGTGGCAGAGGAGACCAACTACAGGAAAGATTCGATTGCTTAGGGGCTCGATTACAACGTGGTTTCAAGTATGATCAAGCGAGCTCCTTCGGTGCTTAACCAGACAAAAGATCTTCTTGAAAAAAAGATCGATTGTTTGTAGGTTATCCGTTGGAAGCAGTCATAGCGTTTCCGTCTTATTTATGTTACGATATCCAGAGGATCAATCTCAGGATGTATTTATGGCTACTGGAGAGAGGTGCAGCAAAGCCCAAACTATCATTGAGCACCATTCTGGCATGTTCAGATGTAAGGTTTGTGAAATATTTTGTTCATGTTCATCCTGAAGGTGTTTCCAATACATGTACCAGTCGTGACAATTTAATTAGTACAAGTTGTAATTAAACATGTTAGTACGTTGTATTTGAAGTTATGTGTCATGGTATTATCGTAACTTATTGGTATTTTTTTAATTATTTATTGTATTATAATTTAATAATAATTGCCGTATTACAATATATTTGGAGTTCTAATTTTCTTATTTTCTAACTTTTTATGGGTAAAATAGTCGTTTACTTTGTTCCGATAGTTTATTCAGCACAAAAACAATCAACATTTTAGTTTAATCCATACAAACAACTTAATTTGTGAAGTACCTGATGGAAAAACAACCAAACAGCCCCTCAGTAATCACAAACATCATCATGGACTCTCTTTTTATACCGCTAGGGATGCTTAATGCCGCTTCACCAACTAAATCAGTTCCTAATTATCCTAACATCAAACGGTTGAGAAACCCTAAGTCGCTAACTAGTAACACAATACTCAAAGTCTCGTACATGAAATGTTGTTTCAAGATTGCAACATACCCTTCATCCTCTCCCTCGATCGTCGACAACGCTGCAACAGATGCTCAGCCCCTCAATTGTCGGCGACGCTGTAACAACTCCTCGACCCTCGATCTTTGACGCCACTGCAACAGCCCGTGAATCGTCAGTGCTAGGTAGGGGTGTAAACGAGCCGAGCCGAGTCAAGTAGTAGGTTATTCGAGCTCAGCTCAAAACATTATACCATGATCGAGCTCGAGTTCGATTCCGGTTTATGGGCTCGAACTCGCGATCGATTATCTCATTTATTGGCTCGAGCTTGATAACTTTTATAATTCTTATTGTATGATTTATGAATATATGAGAATGTTTGACTCGAAAAGAGTATGCTTGAATAGCTCGGCTCAACTCGACTCAATTCGAAAAATTTAATCGAGTTCTCGAACGAGTCGAGTCGAACAATGATGTTAAGAGGCTCGGCTCGTTAAGTTAAACGAGTTTTATTTTGTGTTCGAGATCGACTCGAGCTCAATAATTATTAAGCTCAAGCTCGAGATAAACGAGTTCGAGCTCGAGTAACTCGTTAAAAACTCGAATAATTTACTTGAGTTTGAAGTTTGGCTTTTGATTTCTTCTTTAGAATGATTTCAGCTTTTTCATAAATCATAAATAGTGGATTTTGGCAACACTTATTCGAATTGTTTCTTACTTTCTTATAAGTTATAAGCGTTTACTGGTAAAGGTTACCATCCTTATCTTATCGAGTGACATTTTCAGCCATTAAAATGGATTGTTGGTAACTATATTTTACCAGATAAGATTTTTGATCCTTATTATGTTCTTATCGGGTAAGATTCTCTGTACTTATATGTACACTCGCTAAGCTAATGAGCACTTACTGACCCCTTTGTTTCATGTTTAGTTATTTTAAAGTGGATTACTTTTTTTTTTTCTTTTTGACTATTGAACTTTGAATTATAAGTTTGTAACTTCAACTTTTGAGATGTTAATACAAAACTGTACCATATATCAACCAAATATAGTTAATTAGTACACGACATATAAATTTAGGTACCAATTATAATTGCTTGATATAACGAGAAAAAAAAATGGTATTGAAGCATGCATTTGCACCCCTAATTGTCATAGTCATTAAAACTAGTAAATTTAGGCAGATTAATACATTTTTCTGATTGGATGGAAATCTTTTCAAACATTAAAAATAAGATTATAAATTTAAATCTAAATTGACTCCAAAAAGAAGTTGCTCTTTAACTTGTATATTGGATCTCAATCTAAACTTATATAATTATATACAAGAAATGAATTCACACATCTTTCTCACCTTTGTTGAGGTTTAAACCCCTGAGAAAATAGGTTACGATAGTAACACAGATACTGCTAAGCCAAGTAAATGAACTCACATCCTTCTCAGAAAAGTTAACAAAATGTTACAACATAAATTGTAACATTCAGCTGGGATTTACTTGGTTAGTTTTGATTTGATAAAAATTTGACCGTTAAAAAAGAAAAGTTAACAAAATGTAGCCTCAAACTCTCTATAAAGAAGGAAGCATTTGCATCACAATCAGAAACAAGAAATAAAAGCTTGCTTGGGAGTCCTACTACGTCTCATATAGTTCTATATTTTCATTATACGAAGAAAACAAAGATTGCCAGATGTACCGTACTCTTTCCAAAAAAGAAATCAAGGCTTTGTGATGCAATGCGTATAAACTGTACTTGGTTGATGCCTACGATCATCAGTTCCCTGAAACTAAAAATAATAACTTGTCATGCTATACGTTTGGGTTTCTACATGAATAAGAACCAATAGCATTAATAACTTGCAAGTTATAACGAGCATAAATGGATTTTAAGAAATTACAAATTACGTTTAAAAGAAATGTGTTTTCATTCAATTGCAATTTCGGGGAACCTTTCAAAAAGCACTCTTAATGGTCTATAGTTTGAAAAATATCTATATAAATATAACTTTGAAAAAGTATCTATTTACCTTTTGAAAATACGTTCACCAAAATAAACATTTTTCGAACCAAAAACCCTTAAATAGACAATTTTCAAACTATAGACCTTTAAAATACAATAAAAATATGTTGTCCCACCAATCACATTAATACACAACAAATTTTCATTTAATATAACTTTATTTAATTCATGTTCACATTCTCTTTCTCATGATATCTATCCATGTCATTAGTGGTTATGAATGAGACTTGGGACAATAGATTTCAAAATAAGTAGAAAATGAGTGACAACCCAAATCATAATGTATGTTGAAAGGCATTTTACTTCAAAGAAAATAAGCAAGGAAAAAAAAAATAATGCAAAGGATTACCTGAGCCAACAAATGATTCCAAACTCTTCTCCATTCATTCAGATGTTGAGGCCATATCTAGAAAACATATTATAGAAGACTTAGACCAAACTAAACAAACCCAGTAAATCCCATAAAGTTTTGAGGGTAAGATGTACGCAGACCTTGCCTCTACCCCAAAGGGTAGTGAGCTTGGTTCCGTGAAGACAAAAACTAAAAGAAACAAACAAACAAGCTATATATAAGAGTGTGTGCAAACAAGAAACGGGCACAGCAAACACAAAAATGCAATCAATGACATATACATTATGTCTCTGATTGCATTTTTTTTATGCCCGTTCTTGGTTAATAATTATAAAAAAGAGCGACACAATTAATTGTAGTAAAATAATAAAGAAAATAAAGGGTGTGTTAGGTCCACCGGGACTCGACAAAACTTAGACTGGATGGGCAAAAGCGAGACAGGTGGGAAAGAATTAAATAAGGTTTTAGGTGGGTGAAAGAATTAAATAAGGTTTTAAGGGTTTCAATTTGACATGAGTTTCTAGTAATTTTTCAATCTTATCCCATCTCACTAATTTTTGTTCCACTTGTTTTAGTGGGACCACCCAGTAGTCATGTCATGTTCCAATCTAATGTCATGTCAAATGTGAAACAACAAATTTTTGTTCTATTTTACCCCCTTACGTTCTGCGTACCAAATGGACCTAGATAAAACGACTACTTACCATCTTGGCTCAAGAAAATGGGAATAGGAGCTCCGGGAGACGGGGGATTTTGCCTCAACAACGAAGCATGACGGCCCGCCTTAGCAATCGCATCGGGATCCGTGGCCACCAATATTTCAACATGATCAATCCCTATTTGTTTCTTTATCAACTCTAAGTTACCTTGAAGAACCTCAATTTCACCAAATGGTAGCTTTAGATCCAAAGCTTGAATTCCAAAGCTCATAACTTCATCTTTCTTAAACCTCAAAAAGGGCATGCATAGTTTCTGAACCTGCTTGAAATTACCATCTTGCCCAACCACACTCTCCTGCAATGCTTTCAGTATCTCTTGGTCTTGTGCAAACTTGCGATTTTCACTATCGAAATTTTTTCGTAGGATGTCAAGGCATTCGCCTTTCCACCCGTCGTATTCTTCGCTTACGAAGATTAAACCGATTGTTGGCTTGCTTTTGTTAGAAACCTGCTTGTGAAGAAGCTTCCTGCAAATGGGTATCAGCAAAATCAGTTTATATTTTGATTCATTAATTTATAAAATTACAGATGTTCCTCCAAAAGTTCAAGAACCAAAACAAACCCAGTATATCCCACCCGGACCGGAGGGTGGGTCTATGAAAGGGGGTAAGATGTACACAGACCTTTCCACTACCTTTACAGTCGAGAGATAGAGAGGTTGTTTCCAAGAATACCCTCGGCTTGGGAGTCTTGTTAACAAAAAAAAAAATTGCTCAAGGTAGGATCACTGTGGGATTAGTCGAGATACAGTTACAAAAATTACAAATAAAAACGACCACCATGCCACTACTGTCTGTGACGACACAGTAGTGGCATGGTAATCGATGGGCTAGGGGTGGGGTCAAAATGCTACCAACCAAACACGTGGTCAAATTCCATCAAGTTTTATTTCAAATTCCTTTGATGGATTCCAATTCCACCAATTCCATTATGCGAATGAAACGGCCCCTTAGTGGACATTTTCTTTACTTAAAGACGGTATATAGAGAGTGTTTGCCTGTTTGGATGTGCATTTAAATTGATTATTGCGACAGTTTAGTGTATGGTAAAAAGTGATTATGATTATTTGGGGTCAAAATAATCAGAATCAGAGAAGCAGGTGAAGTAGTAAAAAATTTAATTTTGAAGATATATATATATAGGGTCAGGTTCAGGGGAAAACCTCAAAAAAATGGAAAACTGAAGAACACCCTGGTAGCCCTTCATCTGGACGGTATGCACTTGTGCATATAGGTAATTTGTAACATGCACTTGTGCATAAAAACCAAAAATCAACATAATTTACCTGTATGCACAAGTGCATACTGTCCAAATGGAAGACTACCAGAGTGTTCTTCAGTTTTCTGTTTTTTTTAGGTTTTCCCCTGAACCTCCGTCTATATATATATATGGGTTGGGTTTCAGTGAGAATGAAAGTTATGGTGAGAAGGGTACGAAGGGATCTCCACGCTTGGATGCATTCCACCCTTGAGATGCACCGAGATGATATGCACCGAGATGCACCGGATCAATTCCCTTGAGAAGCGTAATTCATGGGTGGAGATGAGATTAATGTGATCAAGGGTCCGGATCTCTTCTTACCTTCTCACCTTAACTCTTCTTCTCACACGATTCTTCGTCATATTATATATATATATATACACACACACAGAGCGGGGATTCTTTTGAGAACCCATTAAATTGTGATAACCTTTCATATGATTTTTTTCATCAAAGACTAGGATTTATAATATTGATTAACATATATTTGCCTCACAATGTTTTTGTTTCGCCTGTATTTGTTTTACAATGTAAACCTTTTTGCCCGTTTGTGAAACAAACATTACATGTGAAAAAGTTTCACATTGTGAACCGAACACATATGAAGCAAACACCTTGTGAAACAAATACATTAAATGCTCGCCTTAGATGAGAAAAGATCATGTGAAACAATACCTAATGATACAAGTTCTCATGGTTGCCACAATATATGAAGTTTTCATTTGATTAATCCTATATATATATATATATATATATAACTACTTGCCTATCTCTAGCTTTATTCAAGTATTTATCTGGTTATCATATTTTGATTTTTGAGTTTCCAAATCACAATAATCATTTCAAAACGCACATAAAAAGATTACCATTAAGAAAAAAATAAAATTAAAAAGCATATGACTGAAAAAAAACAGCATTACAGTTTAAGAGAAGGGATGCTGAACCTGAAATTGGTTATGGAATCTAGTAAATATCTGTTGGCCTTTTGAAGGATCAGATCAGGAGTTTGAGCTTCAGGCCATCCAGCTTTAATAACAAACCCTTCTTTCTTCAACAGTTTTTTCCACACATATTCGGAATAATGAGGACAAATCGGAGCGATGAGCCGGGTCTGAACATCTATAAACCGCCATAAAAGATCACGGTTCATGCCACCCGAACCACAACTCAACCTGTAGTCATCCCTAGCCGCTTGCAGATCATAAAACCCCGTCTTTAACGCTTCCCGGAACATGTACTCATCGTAGTTCTTCTCCGTCATTGTTATCGCTAAATTCATCTCGTTGGCAAACACGCGATCCGCGTAACCACAAGGAGGACCCGTCCTTAAAGATGAATCAGCACCCAAAACTTCTTCGATCCACTTTTTCTCCTTTGTGAGCCGCAAAAGTGAAGCGTCAGCGGTAGGCTTTTCAAAATTGGCGTCATCCATCCCGTCACCAGCATCAGCAAGCGAAAATCTGGTGGCATCGGCTGAATATTTCTCGATCGCCTCCTTTAATGTCATAAAAGTACCGGTGGATTTCGACATTTTTTTCTTGTCCAACATAATGTGTCCGTTGCATCTGAACCCACGAGGCCAGTGGCGTTTCGGGAATATTGCTGTGTGTGTGTAAAGGCAGAAAGTCAGGTGGTTTTGTATGAGATCTTTACCAGAAACACGGAGATCCAACGGGTACCAATATTCAAACTCGCGCCTCATCTTTTCAAGAAGCGATAAAGGGATATCTGATGTCGATGATTTAGGTTCTGGGCCGGAAAGAAACAAGTAGTCCCAAACGTCATCGGTGAGCGATTCGGGTTTTACCGAAGAAGTATCGGAACCAAACATCTCGCCGTTTTGTAGCAAATGGCATACTGTATAGTAAGCCATATAGATGGTGGAATCAGATAACGATTCCACCAAAAACTCCTCGTCCCACGGGATACGAGTCCCGAGTCCAAAACTACGTGAGCAGGCCCATTGGTTGAGCCAGCTCAACGTATGTTCGAACACATGTCGGGTTTCGTCAGAGTAAAGATTCATGTTGGCTAAGCACTCCTCGGTGTTTTTCCTCCAATTGGGTTCACCATAAGTGATATACCATTGATCGGTTAACGCAACGACACACTCGTCACCCGATCTCGACACGACTTTCTTTTCCGGCTCGCTGTACACAACGGCTTGGCCGAGTTCTAAGAGCTTGTTCCTAATTAAGCTCTTGGCTTCTTGAACACGCATTCCGGCATACTCACCGGAAATCATGGTTCCTTCGTAAAAGCCTCCTTTGTAGATGACCTTTTTTGCAGCATCTAGCTTTTCCCGCTCGTTTTGGCTCTTGATATTCATTTCCGTACATATTTTTTCAGCGGATTTATCGCCATAATCGGGGTGGCTTATGATCGGGATGACATCGAAGGGCAAGACCCACTCGTCCTTTACACCAAACTTAGCCCGGAAAGAAGCTTTTGACTTCAAATCCTGCATCACATGTAAAAAATGTCGGTCGTAAATTTGAAATGCTATCAAAACCAGTTTTCGGAGAGCTACGATTTAACGAAAAAATTAGACACAATGCCATAAATATGATTAATTGATTCTAAAATTTGAACTTCTGTTAGATCAACTGATAATTTAACTAGCAATCAAGATAGCCCATAAGCAAAATATAAGCCTCCGTTGTCGGAAATCGAACTACAATTATCGCACAAATATTCGATTCTACGATTTTGGTCCCGGTGGTTTTTTATTTGGTAAAAGATAAAAAAAAAATCGATAAAAGCGCGAAAATGCCCGCCATTAGAGGGAGGGAGCAAATCCGGATGTTTTTGCAAACCACGATGGCCATCTTGTAATTTCGTAACTGCAGGGACGAAAAGTGTTATTTTCCACAAACCACAGGGACCAAATTTGTAGTTTATTCTTAAAATGCGCTACTCATGTACCTCAAATCTTATGCCATTCATGAAACCTAAAACAAACCCAGTATCCCATTTGAAGATGGGGCCTTGAGGATGTATACGAACATATATATATATATATGTTCAGAGAAAAACCTCGAAAAAACGAAAAACTGAGGAACACCCTGATAGCCCTTTAGGGGCTACTCGAAATCGAATCAGTCAACACTCGACTCGATATACTAACGAGTCGAGTCGAGCAACCTCATACTCGACTCGATAAGCTCGTGAGGTACTCGATATATAAGCAAAATAATAATAATAAGTAGTAGTAGTATTTTAATTTAATTGATGATGATGATGATAATAATAACAATAATAATAATAAAAACAAACTCAAGTTTTTAAAATAAATGGAAAATGATAGTGTAAAAGATATAGGGTGTGTCTCTGATCCATCCCAGATTGGTAGAATATAGAACACAAAGCTTAGAACTCCACTATATATTGACATTTCCCTCCCTTGTTTTTACATTCTTTGTTTTTGCTAAATGGCTTGAGCCTATGTGCTTGTTTTAATAGGAGTACCCTTTAAAAGTGGGTTCACCTATTTGTTCACCTTGAGTTCTTTTATGTATTAAACGAGTTCGAGCTTGATCCGAGTTCAAGTTCGAGCTTGATTCGAGTTTTCGAGCTCGAGTTCGAGCTTGATTCAAGTTTTCGAGCTTAAGTTCGAGTTGCGATTCGAGCTTGAAGGAAATTGGTTGTCGAGTTTGTATTTTCACTACTCGCTAGTTTTCGAGTCGAGTTCGAGCTTGATAATCGAGTTTCAAGCATGATAATCGAGTTTCGAGTTCGAGCTTGATAATCGAGTTTCGAGTTCGAGTATAATGATACTCGAACTCGACTCGCATCTTTTACACCCCTATAGCCCTTCATCGGACGGTATGCACTTGTGAGTAATTTGTAACATGCACATGCACAAATGCATAATGCGCACATGCATAAAAAACAAAAACTAACTTAATTTACTTGTATGCACAAGTCCATACCGTCCGGATGAAGGGCTATCAGAGTGTTCCTTAATTTTCTATTTTTTGAGGTTTTTCCCTGAACTTGACCCTACATATATATATATGAACAAAAATGATTAAAAACTTACCTGCAAGGCCATGAAGTCATCAGGAGAATCACTAGGAACGCTGGTGACGATTCCCGTACCCTTATCCGTGAGAACCGAAAGCATTGGAAGACAATATATAACGTCGTTGTACGAAAGCGGTGATTGAAGGGGCAAGCCGATTAGATCTTGACCAGTCAACTCAACAAGACACGTAGGCTTCTCGGGAATGCGAGATAACCGTTGATACGCCAAATTACGAGCTGCACGTTCAGTTAAAATAAAAACTTCAGATTCATTAATCTCAAATGCACCATATTTCCCATCGGGTAACACCCACGAGTTTGTTTGACCATACATCGTCTCGGGTCTCAGGGTTGCAGCCGCTAGGTACACTTTCCGTTTATGCCCTTCCAAGAACCCAAATTTCGTCGGGAACGGTGGGACCACCTCCATTTTAATGATTGTGTACTCTTGCGGGATAACACCCTCCCCCGATGCCCGATCATGGTCAGCACACGGTTGACCGTCCAGAGGCGAATAAATAGTGTACCGCAAATCTTTAACAATCTTTCCCAATGATTTCAACTTTCTCATCTGCCATTTCACAAACGAATCGAAATACGGGTTGATGTCGGTCGTGATAAACGACCTCCTCCAATCGGCACCAAGTCCAAAAGCCTTGAGATCTTCCACGGCCAACGGAGGAAAAAACCGAAGCCATTGAACAGGATCTTGAAATTTGGCAATTTCGGCATCGGATAAGACCATAACCGCGCATAATCTCCCATTGGTATTTCTCCGTACCGGTTTTCGAGGCCGTTTTGGACTTTTTTCCCTTAAATTTATCCGGCTGAGATTCGTTGTTTCGTTCACTAGGTCCAGCCTCAGGCTCGGGTTCGGTAGTCTGTTCGGTCTCCAACAAAGGAAACACAGGTGGATAACCAAATATTTCAATCTCTCTTCGAAGTTTATCGGCCGAGGCTTTAATGGGCATACCGGTACAATGGAATCCAAACGGTAAAAGGACGTTAGCGCCCCTTAATCTGTGATATGCAGCAGCAAACTCGAGCTTAGAGAGTGAAAATGCATGCCCCAAATGCAAATAACCGTTCATATATGGAAATGGGAAGCTCCCGAAAAACTTTTCGCCCGGTTTGGGAGGTTGGTCTTTAGCTTCGGCATTAAAAACGTCACTCTCGTCCCACCATTTTCGAACCTCCGCTTCCATTTTTAGATGCCCGTCCCTCCTCTCCTTACTCTTAATCTTTGCTGTCTTTGCCATCTCACCACCTATTCGACAGAAACTGCAATCGGAAAGAATAAGCATTTTCAATACATAAAAAGGATTACGATCCAATTAGAACTAACTGACGATAAGCGCATATCCTCATATCGGATCCAAAATTTCAACATCCAAATTGGATCCGTGCAATACAAGATCCATTACCCATCAAATCACTCATCCAATTAAAAAATATATGGAATTGATAATTGGTTAATAATTGGATAAAAAGATTTTATGGATCCAATCTGATCCGATGGATAACCATAGTTAGTGATACTATCCAATGGATGCAAATGATCTAATTCGATCAACCATCGGATAGGATTGAATCAGTTGGCCAATATTAACCGGATTAGATCGGATGGCAAAATCCAACATCTTCAGATGAGATTCACCTAAATTCATTGGATTTCAACAGATGAACACCTTAATATAGTTATAACAATAAAAAGAAAACCACATTAAAAAACACTCTCCATTAGTCCCTCCATCCAACATAAGAGTGTGTTTGGTATCCAGACACGATAGGACAGAACATGACACAACAGTTGTTCAGTGTTTGCTAGGAACAAGACGGAACAAGGACCTATAATGCGACTTTTATATGATCAAAAAAAGTCTTATATTCATAAATTATTAATAATCATATGATCAAAGATGAACAATTTTCTGAAGTATCTCGAGAATCACCTTTTTTTCCCGAATGGGACTAAGTTGACAGGCTTAGGGGCTGTTTGGTTGTTTTTCCAAGTCTTGCATGGATTATGCAACTGTTCAACGGTTAGTCGCTCATACACATAAGTAGGGGTGGACTTGATATGGTACCAAGTTTTTTTATTCAATACCATGTAGGCAAAATCCTATACACAATGTACCTACCAACTGTATTTGGTACCAACTTCCATCTTTTTTCGGTTGGTACATGTTTGTACCAATTTTGTACCATTTTCAAGTTACATATATAAAAACTTGCAATTTTGTTCAAATTCTGAATGATCTTTTGAGTTTGCAAATAACACATGTCGTGTTTAAGGGTTTTAATTGCAAGGAATAAATCTTGGAAATATTCAAATAGTCAAACAAAAAAAGTTAAAGTTGTGATGTATAATCTTCAATATCAAAAATAAAAAATTAAACTACTTCCTCTATCCCAAGATACATGTTCATAGTGAAAAGGACATAGCTTTAGGAATGTGATTATTACATTTTATAATTAATAAAGGACAATTTTATCCAGAGAAAACAAATTTCATTGACACAAAATTAAGATTAGAATGAGAAAGTAATCATTTACTTTTGAAAGTTGGTTGAAACTTATTTACGAGACAAACTAAAATAGTAATGCCGAACCTTATTTTGGTACTTCTGATACCCAAGTTTTCATGCTATGTAGGGTACTACTAACCGACAATAAATGGTACCGATTTAGGGTGTTTGGGATTGCTTATTTAAAACAACATATGCCTTTATATAAAAGTGCTTATTAACTTATGTGTGTCAAACCGGAGTTCAATAAAAAGTGTTTGGATTAGCTTATGTAAAACGTAATAAGCTAATAAGTTATTATTTAGGGTGTGTTTGGGCTTGGTTATACATGTAAAATGACCAAAAAGCTCCTAATTTGGGATTGCTTATTTAAAAGAGCTTATGCTTTTTTTTTTAAAGTGCTTATCAACTTATGCGGTGACAAACGTGAGTTTTTTAAAAAGTGTTTGGACTAGCTTATAGCGGTACCAAAACACAATAAGCTAATAAGTTGTTTTGAAGTGTTTGGCAAATTCTGCTTATAATGTAAAAATGACCAAAAAGCACATTCTTCAATATTATTATTTTTTTGTATATTTACTATTTAGTACTCTGTGAGTAATCCTTTACTACTGTTTTTCATGTTTTGTTGTTATAGTTCTGTTTTCTGTATTGTTCTTGTTGACAATTCCCTGATTCGTTCATAAAACCTGTTTCCCTACACATCAGTTGTCTCCTTGCTTCTAAGTAATTTACTTATTTTTAGAATTGTTTTGATGGAGAAATATAAGGATTAATGGAGAAGGATCGATGATGGAAGTACATAAAAAAAAAAAAGAGGATTTCAACAATGTATAAACCAAAAAAATGGATCCAAAAACATCGAAGCAAACAAGTGAAAACACAAATCAATGACAATCCAACACAATCTCACTGAACAAAAACATACGAAAATCGACTAAAAACTCAAACATTAGATGCATAATAGATGAAGACAATCATCGATTGAGTAAAGACATACCTAAGCGGAGACGATCGACGGAGAGCCAGATGAGACGATGGTGAAGAAGAAGAAGAAGCAGGTAAAAAGCCCAAAAAATAAACAATTCCAAACACCCTCTGAATAGGGTTTAAATTCCCAAAGCCCACGTTTCATTTGTAACTATAAATATAATAATTAAATTCCTAAAGCCCACGTTTCATTTGTAAATAAATATAATAGTTATGAGGGGTGTTTGGGATTGCTTTGAGAATCTCCAACAGTTATGCTATAATTTTTATAAAATAGAATATAAAAAGTTAAAATCTCTAAAAGAAATTACATCCAACTCCAACAGCTTCTCTATTTTAGCAATTCTATCATCAATTATATTATTAAAATATTCAATACATTTAATATAATACTAGTGTTGGGCCCGTGCATTGCACGGGAGGATAAATTTTTTGTTGGAATATTGAACTGAGTTAAAATGAAACGTAATTTCTCTGTTAACAGTTAATGAAAAACGAATGTATTTTCATAAGTGGTTAACTTGCATATATTCTTAATCGTTTGTTGTTATGAGTTTGTGCAATAATATTGGTAATAGTTTTGTATTATATTATTTAAAACTCAAACGACATGTCTCACAACATATCACTATTATTGAAATAATTATAAATATGAACATACGTTTTTACAGATTTTGCAATTTTTCTGAAACCTCGTCGACAACACTTGACAATCACTTTGAACGTATAAATTTGTAGATTAATTAACAACATTCAACCCACATCAAATATGACAAAGAAAATAAATGATTTCTATCATTTGTAACCGGCAACTCAACTGGTATAGTTCAAATTCACTCAGTACCACTTGAAAATTTATCTGACTATTGACTTCAAGACCTCATAGTATTAGTCGATAAAAATAAAGATATGTATATGTATCTTATTCCCCTACTTCGAAAAATATGATTGTGGGTTTTGAAAAATATAAACAAATCCTCAGTAAATAAAATAAAATATAAAAAAGTAGTTTTTCAAACAAACAAAAATATAGTGAAATACCTTTTGTTCAGTTGCAGGTTCCGTCATTGACACCCGACCGTTCGTCTTCTTCTTGTACTCGAATGATACATAGAGAAACTATATATGTTTATAGTGAATGTAGAAAATATTTTAAAATCTTTTATTTTCATTTTCGATTTTACATTTAAATGTAAATATATTAAAAATATGGAAAAATATTTTTATATCTACATCGTTTCTATTTTATTTGTTTTACACTTGGTTAATTTGGAAAGTATTGCGGAATATTTTTATTTTAAAGAATACGATAATTTATTAATGTATTTCGTTATTTTTTATTTTTTATTCATATCAACCCTCTTTTTTTATTCTTTTAATGCTCATGAAAAAAAATACGTGTAGATTTTATATTAGCAAAAAAAACACGTGTATATTTTATATTATGCTAATATAAAATACGTGTAGATTTTATAAAATAAAATAGATTTTATATTAGCAAAAAAAATACGGAAGAAAAAAGAGTTTATATTACATCTCATTATGTAAAAAGATTTTATAAAATAAAATATGGAAAAATATTTTATAAAATAAAATATGGAAAAATCATTATGAGATGTAATATAAAAAAATACGGAAGAAAAAAGATTTTATATTACATCTCATTAATATAGATATAAATATAAAATCTACATTTAAAATAGATTATGTTAATAAAAAATCTATTTTATAAAATCTTCCACCAAAAAAACAAATATTTATATTAATAAATGAGTGTTCATTCCACAAATAGATGATTATGTGAGATACTGTGCTTGAAAATGTTGTACCAAAGCATTAAGAAATTGTAAATTAAGTAATTGACTTTAATTAGTTGTACCTTGTGCTTAAAATATTGTAATTAAGAGTTTTTTATGTCGTTTTTGGGCCCGTGCATTGCACGGGAGGATAAAATTTTTGTTGGAATATTGAACTGAGTTAAAATGAAACGTCATTTCTCTGTTAACAGTTAATGAAATACAATGTGAAAAACGAATGTATTTTCATAAGTGGTTAACTTGCATATATTCTTAATCGTTTGTTGTTATGAGTTTGTGCAATAATATTGGTAATAGTTTTGTATTATATTATTTAACGACATGTCTCACAACATATTTATCTGACTATTGACTTCAAGACCTCATAGTATTAATCGATAAAAATAAAGATATGTATATATATCTTATTCCTTTACTTCGAAAAATATGATTGTGGGTTTTGAAAAATATAAACAAATCCTCAGTAAATAAAATAAAATATAAAAAAGTAGTTTTTCAAACAAACAAAAATATAGTGGAATACCTTTTGTTCAGTTGCAGGTTCCGCCATTGACACCCGACCGTTCGTCTTCTTCTTGTACTCGAATGATACATAGAGAAGCTATATATATTTATAGTGAATGTATAGAATATTTTAAAATCTTTTATTTTCATTTTCGATTTTACATTTAAACGTAAATATATTTAAAATATGGAAAAATAAGACCTCATAGTATTAATCGATAAAAAGAAAGATATGTATATATATTTTATTCCCCTACTTCGAAAAATATGATTGTGGGTTTTGAAAAATATAAACAAATCCTCAGTAAATAAAATAAAATATAAAAAAGTAGTTTTTCAAAAAAACAAAAATATAGTGGAATACCTTTTGTTCAGTTGCAGGTTCCGCCATTGACACCCGACCGTTCGTCTTCTTCTTGTACTCGGATGATACATAGAGAAACTATATATGTTTATAGTGAATGTATGGAATATTTTAAAATCTTTTATTTTCATTTTCGATTTTATATTTAAATGTAAATATATTTAAAATCTGGAAGAATATTTTTATATCTACATCGTTTCTATTTTATTTTCTTTACATTTGGTTAATTTGGAAAATATTGCGGAATATTTTTATTTTAAAGAATACGATAATTTATTAGTGTATCTCGTTATTTTTTATTTTTAATTCATATCAACCTTCTTTTTTATTCTTTTAATACTCGTGAAAAAAAATACGTGTAGATTTTATATTATGCTAATATAAAATACGTGTAGATTTTATAAAATAAAATAGATTTTATATTAGCAAAAAAAAATACGGAAGAAAAAAGAGTTTATATTACATCTCATTATGTAAAAAGATTTTATAAAATAAAATATAGAAAAATCATTATGAGATGTAATATAAAAAAATACGGAAGAAAAAAGATTTTATATTACATCTCATTAATATAGATATAAATATAAAATCTACATTTAAAATAGATTATGCTAATATAAAATCTATTTTATAAAATCCTCCACCAAAAAAATAAATAGTTATATTAATAAATGAGTATTCATTCCACAAATAGATACATTTAAAATAGATTATGCTAATATAAAATCTATTTTATAAAATCCTCCACCAAAAAATAAATAGTTATATTAATAAATGAGTATCCATTCCACAAATAGATGATTATGTGAGATACTGTGCTTGGAAATGTTGTATCAAAGCATTAAGAAATTGTAAATTAAGTAATTGGCTTTAATTAGTTGTAACTTGTGCTTAAAATGTTGTAATTAAGAGTTTTTTATACCGTTTTTATAATATAGTATAGATAACTTGTGCTTAAAATGTTATAATTAAAAGTTTTTTATGCCGTTTTTATAATATATTATAGATTTATAAAATCCTCCACCAAAAAAACAAATATTTATATTAATAAATGAGTATTCATTCCACAAATAGATGATTATGTGAGATACTGTGTTTGGAAAGGTTGTACCAAAGCATTAAGAAATTGTAAATTAAGTAATTGGCTTTAATTAGTTATAACTTGTGCTTAAAATGTTGTAATTAAGAGTTTTTATGCCGTTTTTATAATATAGTATAGATTATTTCTCTCTCCTAAACACACAACTTCAATTTCTCCTATTGGTGGAAAGAATTAAATATTATTTCTCTCTCTTAGAAATAGAGTTTTAGAGATTTCTCTCTCTTCTTTTTTTTATTTTAGCATATGGTTTAGCATAGCTGTTGGAACAACAAAATTGCTAAAATCTTACTTTTTTTCTATTTTAGCATAGCTGTTGGAGATGCTCTAAGGGACCGGCAAAAGGGTTAATTTGTCGGTGAAAGGCCTCCAACCGGCCGGTATATCTCTTTTTTTTTGTCGCCCGAGAAAAGTGAACGGCAAATATGCCGTGTGGTTTTTGACCGGCAAATTCTTGAGGCCCACAATTTTATACCCTTTATTAGTATTTTAATACAAATTTTGTTTTTTTTATATATAAATTAATAGAAAATATGTTATTTTAATGTGGGGTCCACAAATTTGGTGTTTTTTAGAAGATGATTGGAATTGAATTTTTTTTTTGGTGATGATGGACCCACCATATTTGGTGGTTTTGGTTTTTTTTTTGTGCTAAGGTTGGAGATGCTCTTATTAAAACTCTTTAGAGCATCTCCAACAGCTTTGCTAAAATAGAAAAAAAAATGTGTTTTTCTTTTCTAAACCTCTCCAACAACTTTGCTATTTTGTTTGTTATAATAGAAAAAACTTGAAAATTCTCTAAAACTTGATGTTAGGAGAGAGAGAAATGATTATTTTATTCAATCATACCAATGAGATTCAATTTTTATCATTTTATTTTAAGTTTTCTTTTAAAAAGTGTATTGTGATGATAAATTAGATAATATTATAATAATATAAATTGTTTTAAAATCTCTAAAATAGCAAATCTATTGGAGTTGAATGTAATACATTTTAGAAATTTTCACTTTTGGTTCTCTATTTTAGAAAAATTATAGGAAAGCTGTTGGAGATGCTCTTATACATATAAACTTGGAAAAAGTTATAACATCAAAAGCTTATTGGAGACCAAGTCGTTTTTCAATTAGTCATCTTCTCCAATGCAACCAACTTATTTAAAAGGGTTTTTTAAATAGTAAAAAGTCTTTGAATAAACTTGCATTGGAGATGCTCTTAACTTAATACGTTTTCACACAGCAAATAAGCTATTTTGAGTGTTTGGATTGGAAAAAAGAAAAAGTGCTTACGACTTTTCCACACCGGTAATAAGAAGTTTTTGATAAGTTAAACCATTCTAACCTATTTAACCAAATTACATATTTGCCCCTTCTTTCTATAAGTTAATAAGCACTTTACAAATAAGCATAAGTTAATAAACACTTTTACAAATAAGCATAAGTTGTTTTAAATAAGCAATCCCAAACACCCCCTTAGAGTAAACTATGATTTTCATCCCTATTAAGTTTGTTGTTTATAATAATTTTCGTCTCTGATCTTTAAAAACTGTTTTTTCATCCTTGTGGTTTTGAATTTCTTTCCTTTTTTGTCCCTAAAATTAATTCTGTTAAAAAACCCATTACTTTAGGGGTATTTTAATATATTTTTTTGCTTAAAATTCTATAAAATATACTAGATATTTGTTATTATCTATTTCTAAAATACCCCCACACCCACCCTTCTTCCAAGCACCCCTAGTTGGAAATACAAGGCTTAATTCCCTCTCTCTCTCTCTCTCCCCCCAATTTTTCTTCATTTCTTCAACTGGATTTTTTCATTTCACCATCTGGGTCATCTCCAATCCGATTTCTATACCTCCAAAATGGGCGTTTACGCTTTGTTCTCTAATCCGGAGAGAAAAAAAATGGATGGAAAAGAAAGGGAGAGAAAATAAAGGAAAGAAAAATAATTTTTTCATTTGTGTTCTCGAAATTGAAGGAAAGGGAAAGAAAGGAAATAGTTTTTCATGTTCTTGAACATGAGAGAAAGGAAAGGAAAGATGTCAATTTTACAAATATACCCTTGTAAAAATATATTCTTATAATGAAAGATTGGGTAGTTTTGTAATTTTAATAATTTCAGTAATTTTTTTAAAACGATTTTAATTTTTTTCCTTTCCTTTCCTTCTCTTTCCTCCCACATTTGGGAGGAAAGTTATCAATTCTTTCCTTCCGTTTCCTTTCCTTTCTCTCCTAAAAAAGTTTCGAGAACACGAGTTTTTTTCACTTTCCTCTCCTTTCTCTTCCTTTCCTTTCCTTCCTTCGTTAAATGAGTTTCGAGAACTAAGCGTTAGTGCTTCTAAGAGATGGATATTAAAGCCCATAAACAGAGAACCACCTTTAGCAACATCTGCCCTCCTCCATCTCCGGTCAACCGGTTCCCCTCCCTTACGTTCTGTCCCCCATTGACTAAAAAAGAGCATAAAGTAAAAAGTGAATATAGATTCAAACACCCAACTCAAACATCCAAATACATGAACAACTTAAAAACTCTTCTCACTGTTTGTATAAATCTCGATCAAGTACAAATGAACTTTATAAGATAGGTTCATTGGTCACTTAAGTAAATCTGAAAGCTGGGATTAAGAGATGATATTGTGTTAGTCTTACTGTTGTTTCCTGCTATCCAAGTTAGCTACATATCGTGCTACTCCCCGAGAAGCACTCTCCCATCTGAGCTTGAGGACTTTGTACCATCCATTCCGGTGTGGTTGGATTCTGTTCAACATCCCAAGGACTTGAAATGACGATGATAACATGGGTGTTGATGAACACAAGATTTAAACCCCCTGATAAAACCCTTTGATCTGATCAGGGTCGTCCCTGGGGGAGGGCGGCACGGGCGCACGCCCAGGTCCCAAAAATATTAGGGGCCCAAATTTATTTGTTAGTATATAGTAGTAGTCCAAAAAAATTTAATATATTAAAGAGACCTAAAAAAATTGTAGCATATTATAAGAGGCAAAAAGAATTTAGTAGATAATAAGGGTCTAAAAACATATTAACTAATTATATTGAAGATCTAAAAAAATAATAATAATTGGCCGTTTGTTATATCCTATTGCTTTTGCCTCTTTAATTTTTCAAGGTCCAATACTATTGGCTATTGCTATCTCTATCTGCTTGACTGTCCTCGTGCTTCAACAATTCAACGGATGTCGATTTTAAGCTCATGTGCTTGTTGTTGCTATATGTTTTTGTTAGATATTTTTATCTATTTATGCTTATCATGACTATTGCTATTTGCTTATGTAGTTTAGGTCATTGCTTTTGTTGACAATTGCTATATATTTTTGTTTATCCGGATGATCTTGTACTATTGTTTGACGACTTATCTATTGTTCTTATGATTTATGAAGTACGTGTTACATGGTTTTGTGATTAATAAATAAAATTGTCTACTAAATGTATTCAGTATTATCTCTTATATATGTCATGGTCTATAAACTTGTAATCCTAACATCATATCTAGTGGAGCAAGAAAAGAAAGAAAAGAAGGAAAAAAAGATTCAAACATTTTCATCAATTGTCTGACTTCTTCATCTTTCATTTGGATTCCACTACACACCACAATATTATATTTAAGTGGTCAAGCAACAATTGATTGAGCTTGCAGATTATAGGTTTCATTCATTATATATTCTTATTTAATCTTAATAAATCAACTTTCTTCCATATTCTTATTGATCCTCATTTCTCTATATGTCTAAAAAAATATTGATAATATTATTTATCATTGATTCTCTCGATTACTTCTTTTACATAAGTTCTCTTTTTCTATCAAATAACACATATTTCTTGTTACGAACTAAGAAAAATCTTACCTTTTAAAAAACTTACCAACCATAGTAGATGGTCAAACTCATATATATATATTAGGACTTCAAAACTATCCTCGTTTTTATTACATTATACTCTTGGTTGCTAATTATCTAATAAGGAGTACATAAATCTTAAGTACTTCCTTGTCTATACTAAAGAAGAATAAGGGGTCGTTTACCAAATGCTTACCCTGGTAATTAAGCACTTACCAAGTTATATTACCTTAACCGATGAATATGGTATAGACCGAGAATCTTACCGGGTAAGGGAGAAAACAATGACCAAGAGTCTTACCCGGTAAGTGAGGGCGATGACTCTTACCTGCTAGCGCTTACCGGACAAATTGTTGCATAGAATGCCGTTTTAATGGACTAAAATCTTACCTGATAAGGTAAGGGATAGTGTTGCATTTTATCGGTAAACGCTTACGGGGTAAGTATTTATGTAAAAGTCCCCTAAGATTTATTTCCTCCATAAATTATTAACATTTTTTGTATTCAGTTTTTTTACTAATGAAAATTATATCTATTGAATTTTTTTGGAGGGGCCCTAATTTTACATTCGCCCAGGGCCCATAAAATGTCAGGAACGGGCCTTTGATATGATGAAAAGTACGTTGTAATCTCACTACTGGAGCTCTTTGATATGTTTATGATGAAAAATGCGTCGTGTATAACTTGATTTAAACCTGAAAGAGAAATATATTTAGGTTTTGATTATATCAAACCTAGACCGCAATTATGGTGGATTTAATTGGAGATGGCGAGTTTGGTGGGTTTGATGAGATGGAGGATAAGGGGCTACGATGGTGGATGGAGAGAGGTAGAGAAGTTGGAGGGTGATAGAGATGGTGGTCGGCTGGTCGCCTATTTGAGGATGGTTTTTTTAGTTTGGGGATGGGAGGAAAATGAGAAATTACAGGCATCTATTTGAGGGTTTCTACTTTCTAGGGAAGAAGATGGGTTTTTTAGGGGGTGTTTGGGATTGCTTATTTATTTGGAAAAGTGCTTATCAGCTTATGTGGTGTTAAACCGGAGTTTTTTAAAAAGTGTTTGGATTAGCTTATAGTGGTACCACATCGCAATAAGCTGATAAGCACTTTTTAAGTGTTTGAAAATTTTAACTTATACATGTAAATATGACCAATAAGTCAATAAGTCATAAGTTAAAACATATTGACTTATCAGAAATAGCTTTTCAGCGGTTTGGCACCGCTATAAGCTGTTTTTAACTTCTTCCATCCAAACACTCAAAATAGCTTTTCTCCGGTGCCAAATCGCAATAAGCTAATAAGCCCCTCAAATAAGCAATCCCAAACACCCCCTTAGTTTGGGGCAAATTGGGGGTGGTTCACGTGGGGAGGGTGGGTTAGATTAGGTTAGGATTTGTTTTATTTTATTGAGTAAACTACAATTTTGGTCCCTGTGGTTTACCAAAAAATATGAAAGTGGTTCCTAAACTTCAATAGGTGCGAATTTCATCCCTGGAGTTTTGATTTCGCTTTGAAAGTAGTCCCTCGTCGTTAGCTCCGTTAAAGAACTCAGTTAAGTGAGGGGTACTTTCGTCTTTTTACACATTTTTTTGTCTTTACTTGTTTTTGTCCGATTCTTGTTTCTCTCTCTCTCTCTTTCTTGTACATAATCACACACACATACATAGATATATATCACATATATAATCATACACACACACACACACACACACACACATATATATATATATATATAATCACAAGATCGATGCAAAAAAAGGGGAGAGGGTGGGTGACGCCAAGTCGCCAAAGAAGAGAAGGGAAGATGTTGGGGATCGTCGATCACCATCTCTGGCGACCTCACCTCTCTTGTTTTGAACCACAATTTGAACAAAGGAACAACAGATTACAGCTAACAGAGAAAAAACCCACATTTTCTTCGTATATTCTCATTTATATATATATATATATATATATATATATTAATCGACCCATTATGTTCTTGATTTCATACAACACCACCACCATATATATATATATATATATATATATATATATATATATATATATAGGGGAGCGGTCATGGGAAAACCACTATTATATTACAAACTTTGCACACCATTTTCAACCAATGAGAGAATTTCTTTTGATTTTTAATTTATTTAAATTATAAGGGCAAGTAGGTCTTTTTCTATTTAATCCGTACATATATGGTAGTTTTATTGAGCGATTATTTTTGGATAGCTTTAAATGTGAATCAGTTAATTATGGTATTTTTTTAAAAAGTATCCAATATTAATGTGTTTTTAACTAAATTTTTTTTTTTTAAAAGTATCCGATATATATGTTGGTCCCAAATAGCAGTAAGTAAATAAGAAAAGTATTGTAGAAGGAGGGGTTGAATACAATACACGCAGTTTTTCACTTAATTTAATTCTTATTGATTTGAAATCAAGAATTACACATAAAAAACTTTGATTGTTGCGGAAGATAACATATGAGATATGTTCAAACAATCTTACACATAGAGAATGAAGAACAATTGTAAAACACTTAGAAAACAATAAGATCTTCGTAGAGAGAAAGTTGCCATGCACTTAGAGAACTTGAAGGTAGTAGAGCTGGTTGTCTTGCATGTTGAACCATCCTCCATATTTATAGTGCCTCATGCATTAAATGCATGAGACACCTGTTGAGCAAAGGATGGACACAGGTCTTCAGCAAGGTACATGATGTACCTTTTGTCTTGAGGTGTTTTGGCTTAAAGTGTTGACCTGCAGAGGATGGTAGAGACCTTTCCTTAAAAGAGTGTAGGAGACAAAGCTTACTTTATCTGATCTTCAGATGAGGTCCACGTCAATGCAAGATATCACAAATATACTTTGTCCGAAAAGTACAATGTGTTTGAAACAAATCTTTAGACATCTTTGGCTCCTGAAGATGTGAGAGCATCTTCAGCTTCAAAGGAGAGATCATCGGTTGCCGATGTCTTGAAGAGATCTTTCAGCTTCCAAAGAGAGATCATCGGCTGCCGATGACTTGAAGAGATCTTCGGCTCCTGAAGATGTGAGAACACCTTCATAATCCTGAAGATATGAGATTGACACCATCCTGACCGATGGTGTTAATCACTTAGGCATACTTGGCTTTAGGCTGAGGAGACTATCTTCAATCCGTTTTGAGAGATGTACTCCTTCTTTGTCTTCTTCGGCTAATCTTCGACTTCACCGAACATTTGTATAGAAGTCAAGTTGCTAAAAGAACCTCAAACATATTCTAAGTAAGATGCTACAAGATGGAAGATCAGGAGGTCATCTTCAAATCTTTAGATGACCCAACAATATATATATATATATATATATATATAATGTGTTTTTTTTTGTTATTTTGAAAATTAATTTTTTTTCCCTATATTAAATGCCGAATAAACTGTTTATTATGATTTTTTTAATTTTTTTTAATTTTGGATATATATATATATATATCAAATTGTGACGTTTTGACACGGAAGATTAAGTTTTGATTTTTTTTTTTCAAAAGTAAACACCAATTTCATTATTTTTTGTTTTCTTTTCTAATTATAGTTTCACTATGGTTTCGAAAAAGTTTCATTATATTTTATCATGGTTTCAATACGGTTTCATTATGATTCACTATGGTTGCAATAAGGTTTCATCTAGATGATGAAATACGTTTTAGAACTTTCATTGGAAGTGAAACTGTTTCATTATGTTTCAATATGGTTTTAATAAGGTTTCACTATGTTTCACAATGGTTTCAATAAAGTTTCACTATGGCTTTTCTACTGTTTCACTATGTCAATGATGAACTTAAGATTTTATTATGTTAAACTATTTTTTTCAATAATATATTGATAATTTTATAATATATTAAAAAAGAATTTATAATAAAATAAATTGGTTTCCTTTTTAAAAAAAAGGAATCATCCGATTTCCTTATTTGAATTTGGAATTGGAATGTACCATTATGCCCTTTCATCCTATTTTTATTAATTTATTATATTAAATTAATTAATTTATTAACATAAATAACTCAAATTAATCTCAACCCTTGATTGATAATATCAATGGCATTCACAAGGGTTGCAAAGTTTGTATTATAAGAGGGGTTTGCAAATGAAACCACCTCTCTCTCTCTCTCTATATATATATATATATATATGTATGTGTATGTATGATTATATATATATGTGTGTGTATGATTATATATATGTGTGTATATATATATATACATATGTGTGTATGATTATATATATATATATATATATATGTGTGTGTGTGTGTGTATGTTCTTCTTCTCCCCCTCTATTTCCTCCGATGAAGACCCAAAAAACAACCCTCGGCTTAGCCTCATCACACAAACCCAAAAAACAGCCCTCGTCATTGGCATTAAATCACATCTTCATCATAGGTTATCTCAGCCTCCCGCCCTCCCAGTTGTATTAACACAGACACACAAAGATCATCTCCGGCAACCTCCAGTCACTATCTCAGGCAACCCCCCATCTCCTTCACGTTGAAAACCAAAAAACATATCAGAAGGGAAATGGTTTTCAGTGAGATGGAGGTCACCGCGGGGTGTAGCAGTGGTCAGTCGCCGGTGGTAGGTGTTGCAGTAGTCGGTCGCCGACGTTGGTTGATGCGTTTCTACATTATATATATATATATATATAGGGTCAGGTTCAGGAGAAAACTCTAAATAAATGGAAAACCGAAAAACCACGAAAAAACAAATGAAAAATTATATGAATATGGATGTCAAATTAACGAGAAAAATATGATCGCTTATTTGGTGTAATTTATTTCGCTCGAATTTTGTTCATTTTTCGTATTTTTTCGAATAAAAAATAGGGGGTGGAGATTTTTTTAATTTAAAAAATATTGTTGTAACCGTCTGTTTAATCATATCCATCAAATCACCTAATCTAATGGTTGATAAGGTGTTTTTTAGTTTTTCATTTATTTGAGGTTTTCTCTTGAACCTCCGTCTCTCTCTCTCTCTCTCTCTCTCTCTCTCTCTCTCTCTATATATATATATATATATATATATATATATATATATATATATATATATATATATATATATATATATATATATATATATATATATATATCGTCGGCGCTAACTCCTTTTCACCGCCAGTGGGTGTTGCTCTCAGCGGTGGGTGTTGTGTTGTTGTGTTATACATACATACATATATATATATATATATATATATATATAATATAAATTAATATTAATATTAATATTTTAAAGATAATATCAATACAAATTAAAGTAAGTTACAAATTGGTCCCAAAAGTTTTATGCTTTAAACAAAAGTAAGACAAAATAAAGAAGAATTGTAAAAAGAGAGAGAAAAATATGGTTGGACCAAAATGCCCCCATACTTAACGGACTAATCTAACGGAGTTAACGACGAGGGACTACTTTCAAAGCGAAATCAAAACTCCAGGGATGAAATCCGCACTTATTGAAGTTCAGGGACGACTTTCATATTTTTTGGTAAACCACAGGGACCAAAAATGTAGTTTACTCTATTTTATTTTTATAAATACTATAGTTACTTGTACGTGAGCTTTAATAGCTTTTACATTATGTATTATCTGATTGAAAGATAAGAAGAATAAAGAAAAAATTAAAAAAGACCAAGCTACCCTTTCATTTAACGGTTCTTTTTAACTAAGTCAGCTAAAGGGGCGAAAATAGTAATAAAATAGAAACCACAATGATGAAAAAGACAATTTTTAAAGACCAAGGACGAAAATAGGTATAAACAGGAAACCATAGGGACGAAAATAGTAGTTTACTCTAATTAATGATTTGAAAAAATGTTTAATTATTATTTTTATAAAAAAATTGTTATTAAACAAAAATTAAATTACTATAACAAAAAAATTTATTAAACAAATTATTAAAATAACGAAAAAGTTCATAAATACCCAACAAACTATTTCACTTTGAATGATTAAACCATTTAACTAGTTTTTTGAATTAAAAATCATTAAAATTTCTCATTTTAAATGAAAAAACCATTAAATTTTCCTATTTTGAATAATTAAGTCCCTCAACATTTTTATTTCAATAAATTAAATTATCAAAACTTCTAAAAATTGGTAATTACATCATTTTAACCCAAAAAACTTTCTGTAACCAGTTATCTTTTGATTATTCTTCTTTTGAAGTTATTTATCTTTTATTTGTAAATTATTAAGAAAATGAATTCTATTTTTTTAGAACGGCGGAATTTTATAAAACTAGCAAGAAGCTAGAGAAACAACTATTACAAAGAAAGAGTAGCAAGGGAAGGATTTGCAAGCCAACCAACCCAATTAATAGACAATTTGTTACTTCGATAATTAATCTAAAAGTAAGCACGGGTTATAATGTTCTCCAGGATCACGACCTTTTTTGGTTTGGGGTTGCCAAATAGAGTGCAATTGCGAAAAACCCAAATGGACCATAGAGTGATAAGCATAACGGCCCCGAAACACCAAAAAACCTCTTTTTCCAGCTTAATTGAATCAATCCAAGCAACCCAATCCGAATAGGAGCATAGACTCGGAATATCAATTTTCCACCATCGTCCAATAAGAGCCCATAAATCTTTAGCAACGGGACACGAGAAGAAAAGGTGATGACAATCCTCTACCCCAGTATCAGAATTAGGACAAAGAAGAGACGTAATGTCGATACCTCTTTTATCCAAATTAAGCCTAGTAGGTAGCCTATTAAGACGTAACCGCCACGCGAACACGTTGACTTTGATGGGAACAAGTCTATTCCATCTACTAGGGATAGGCTCAACCTCCAAAAAGTGAGCATCAATACACCTCTTAGCAGACGCCACCGAATATTCGCCCGACCCGTCTAGCATCCACATCCATCTATCCTTTTGATCCGAGCACACGAATGAAGACAAAATTTGTTTAAGTTCACATAATTGAGCACCCTCAACCCCACCTCTTGGCTCCCTTCGAAGACACAAATCCCAACACCGTAACTCCAACCGAGACTTGACATTTGCCGATTTATCCAAATCTAAAGCATAAACTCTAGGAAATTTAATTTTAAAAGAGGATTCCCCAAGCCAAACATCATCCCAAAGAGCGGTTAAACCACCATCGCCCACCTTTTTCTTGCAAAAAGAAAAACGATCAATTCCTTTGTCCTTTAGGTAGTTGGCCGATTTTAAAATAGAAACCCAAGTGGAGTTCGAAATTTGCCTAGACAAATTTGACCCAATTTGACCCGTTGTGCCGTATATGGATTTAATAACTTTAACCCAAAGCGCATCGTCCTCTGACCAGAACCGTCAAATCCACTTGAAAAGCAAAGCACTGTTAAACGCCATGATACTACCAATACCAAGTCCTCCGAATTTGAGATCTGCCATAACCTTTTTCCATTTAATCCAAGACATTTTCTTTTCCTCAACATCTCCGCCAATAAAGAATCTATTTCGCAAAGATTCCAAGACTTTATCAACTGACCTTGGAACTTTGTAAATAGACATGAAGTAAGTAGGAAGGCTCCTCAAGACGGACTTTAGAAGAGTAACCCGCCCACCAACCGAGAGAGTTTTAACTTTCCAATTGGAAAGTTTGGCCAAAAATTTATTGACTATCACCTTCCAACTCTCCTTTCTTGACATGTTACCCCCAACGGTTAAACCCAAATTTGTAAAAGGAAGCATCGATCCACCACACCCAACACAAGAAGCTAATAAAATAAGTTACGAGGTCCGTATAACAATATAATGGAATTTTTTTCTCTCCCAATAGTTTACAAACAAAAATCACAAATTCATTGTTTTTCAGATATTTTATCAGCTCAACTTAGAGGTCATATACGAAATGATTATTGGTTAAGCATTTTATTGGCAAGAATCACCACTCTTACTTATCTTATGGGGTGACATTCCTCTCCATCATTTCGATTGATGATAAGCATTTATTACCCCGATAAGTGCTTACCGATAAAAGTCATCGCCTTCATTTACTGGGTAAGATTCTTGGTCCTTATTATGTTTACTCGGTAAAGTAATTGGACTAGTAAGTGCTTACCAATCTAAGTGTTTTATAAACGACCCCTTAAATTTATTCTCAAAGTTTCATGAGACTTAAGACAACCAACATTAATTGAATTTCTCGTATCAATCTCGTTTGAATACATTTCATGGACAAGGTGATATCAATTTATTTGACATGATCTAGGCTCCGAGTTTGGCTGTATTCATATATCTAGTCACTTCAACATGATAACCGGCTAAATCGGTTACCATGCACCTAAATGCTTAAAGTATCACCTAAATAAAGATTTTAAAAATACATCACCAAAAATAAGAAACAAATCAAAATACATTACATTTTTATATAATCTGCCTAAGATATAATAATGTGGACCAGTTCCAATTCGGTCCCTTCAAAACCGGGCCGTTTGATCCCGTACTGCCAAAAATCCTAGGACTGATCTAGGCACGGTTACCGGTCCCAGTCCCTATCCCAACTTAGATCCCTGGCTCGACCTGATTTTATACAAGAATATTTTTTTACATAAAAGCGTTATACATGTTTCATTTATAATTTTTGAGTTTAATATTGAAATACACTTTAAGTAATACATTTAAGTAATGAAAACTTAAAAACCTTAAAAAAAACTTGTAAAAATCTTTAAAAAACTTGTAATATAGTTTAGAGTATGTTGAAAAAAGTTAGTAAAATATATGGTTTTTACTAACTTTGGACACATTTAAATACATGAATATGTATTGTATATATCGAACTCTTAGTGGGTTTGTGTTCTTCTATATGAGAGTTTCGAAACGATATATTATGTGTCTAAAACGGAATATATGTGAATGAGATATCGATGCTCAAAGTTGAGTACTTGGGATGAAGTTATTAAAAATCAAGTGGGTGTGGGAATGTGTCCCACATAGGAAAAATGAGTAAACATTCAATGGTTTATAACCATGAATGTGTGAGGGGCTTACAAGCTCCTTTGATTGATTTTACTCCAACTCCTACCCGCGCACAAGAGGGGTGCCGATTGAGATTTTCGTAAGCTAAATCGGCGAACTTGTACATGGGTGTGACCTGCGGACACGAATGCAGCTTGGGAACAGACGGCGAATCTGTTTAAGAGAATCGTGTTATATACGAGCCTCAACGTCGTTTAAAATCTTTTTCAGTTGATTCCTTCTAATTTCTTTGTATTCGAATTATTATTAATCATTCGTTGATTATTTGTATAGTTAATTTACATTCATTGTAATATTATATGTATTAGACAAAACTAACAGAGTAAATTACGAATTTTGTCCTTGTGATTATATGAAAGTTTGTTGGGAAAACCTCCAAATACGTTGAAATCCAAACATTAAAACCCATGTATTAGATTCAAAATTTGGTGATTCAAATCTAAAATTGGACCTTTAACGGTTAAACTAGGTTCACAACTCCAACCGATGCATTTGATCAACATTATTAGGTTTGCAGTTTATCAGATATAGACGTTGTTAGGTTGGCATATCATGTTTTTAAGGAAAAGTATAAAACGACAAAATTGCCCCTAACTTAACAGAGCAACGATTAGTTACTTAGTTAAGTTAGGGTAAGGGACCCAATCCATAATAAAAGTGAAATTATATTGTTCTGGTGACCCAATCCATAAGTCACATATAACCACCGGGACGAAATCTGTAATTTACTCTATAGTTTATAAAAACTTAGAGAGTGTTTCAAATTGCTTATTTAAACTCCTTATTGACTAATTGTGTTTTGTCATCGCTAATAAGTCATTTCTAGTGTTAGGATTGGAAAATAAAAAAACTGCTTATAGCGTATTGTCACCGCTAATAAGGAGTTTTTAAGAACTTAATTCATTCTGACTTATCAACATTTATGACTTTTTAAGGTTATATTACATGTATAATCAATCCCAAACACCACTAAATAGCAACTTATTAACTTATTACGTTTTTGTACCACAATAAGCTAATCCAAACATTTTTTATAAAACTTTTTTTTTGTCACCATATAAGTTGATAAACACTTTAAAAAAAACATAAGTTGTTTTAAATAAGTAATCCCAAACAACCCCTTAGTTTTTTTTTAAAAATCAAACCTAAACATTTCCGATCTTAGATCAAGTTTTGAAATTTTATAAATTATATAACCACTCCCACACCATCGAACCAAAACCGGTCCCTACTAATACCAATTTGACCATCTATAGTAGGGGTGTTCGCGAACAAACCGCAAGTGGCGGTTTATTAAATTTTCAAACGGAACGGTTTGACATCAAGTGCCCAGACCGGTCAAACTAGACCGTGGTTTAGGCGGTTTGTTCGACCGGTTTAGGCGATTTGGGTCTTTTATGGGCTTTAAATTTTAAACTTAAAAAACATATATAATTTTGTATTTTAAAGCTTCATTGGCTTGAGTCCATTTGAAGTGAACAAAGTCCACAAAAAAAAGTAGACAAAATATCCCAATAAAACACTAAAAATCAAAGTCCATAAAAAAGTTGACAAACTCCACAAAAAAAGTGAACACGGTGAGTCGACCGATGTTAGTGAATAGTAGTTATTTAGGGCTTTCAAGTTTTAAATGTCAAAAATCAAAATGTATTTTATGTTTGGACTAGATTTAAGATAACAATAGGCCTAACAAAATATATTTAAGGTAATATTGGGCTGGATAATGGATATAAATGCATATATAAATATAAATATATATATATATAAATATTTGGCGGTCGGTTTGGTCCAAACCGCCCAAAAAAACCTCTAGACCGTAGACCGGACCAGACCGTCCGGTTTGCCAATTTTTCAGACCATACCGAACCGTCAGACCGCTCAAACCACCAAAAAGCGGTACAGTTTAAACGATCCAACGGTTTTTTTGAACGCCCCTGCTATATAGTTCCAACTTCCAAATTCCTACGTTTTAAATCCCAAGAGTGTTATAAAAATAACAAAAAATATATAAAGAAAATATAATACCAACCTCACACACCTTATATCTCCATCGGCTTCCCTCCACCTCACAATTCCACCATTTTCAGCCTTCAATTTCCCAAATTCTCTTTTAATTTCTTCTTCCGATCTTCAATCGAACTTGCGTTTTTAGAGCTTTTGCTTTCAATTTACCCAAATTTCTTATAATTTCTGTTCGTTCTCCGATCTGCAACATACCGGTTAATTATGCCATGGAAGATGGAAAGCTTCGGCTGGACTTGTTCTCTTTTCACAAACGTAGAAAAGATAAGATCTCATGACGATGATCTTGACCTGATTGTTGGAATTGGTGGTCTCGGAATTATACTATTAAGGTCCGTACAATCTAATTCGTTCCTTTTGTTTTTCAATTTACTTTAAGTTTACAATTAGGGTTCATGTTGCAACTTCATGTTATTGCTTTGTTTTCTATTAATTAATCTGGTATTTGAAAGATTTATGACATATTATCACTATAAACAACATTTTTGTTCTTGTATCTAAACATTAATTTGTAAAATATTATAGGTCGATTCATAAAAAAAATGATTTTTTTTTTATATAATTGCACAAAATGTCAATTAATTTATAACGGAATATCAAAATGAACATCACCAATAAATGTTGAATCTCAAACAAAGCCTTCTAAAACCAATCACTAAAGGGGGTGTTTGAGAATTGAGATTGCATATTTAAATCAACTTATGCCTTTTTTTTAAAGTGCTTATCAACTTACTTATGTTGTGACAAAAAAGAGTTTTATAAAAAGTGTTTGGATTAGCTTATTATGGTACTAAAACGTAATAAGCTAATATTGTTATTTAGGTTGCTTGGGATTGCTTATACATGTAAATTAACCAAAAAAGTTATAAGTTGTTTCAAATAAGTTGATAAGTCAATATGGACTAGCTTATTAAAAACAACTTATCTGCGGTGACAATAAGTGAAGTAGTTTTTTTTCCCCAAAATGAAATAAACAGTTAAGTCATTTAAATAAGCAATCCCAAACACCCTCTAAAACGAAATGAGCCCAATATTCCAATCCGTGGGGTTTTTAAAGACCTGATCTCTATGGTTTATCGTAGAGGTGATCATTTGTGGGTTTGGGCAGTACCCGAACCGGGGCTAACTTAATTTTCTTGTCCAATGGGTCTAATATATAAAATTCAAGATCTTTTTTGCGGGTTTGATAATTTGTCCATATCCGTCCTATAAACGGGATGGGCTTGTTGATGGGCTAACAAGCCCAAAGATTTTTACATGTAAAAGAACAAACTTGTATTAAATCATATGTAATGTAAAATATTTCAAAATACATAATTTTTTTTCAACTTAAAATAAGACACTGAAAACAGAATAATATACATAAATTAAGAAAAAAATAGTTTCACAAAATAGGATGTATGGACATCTATTATTTAAGTATTTATCAACCTTTAGATCTCGATTCTTCAATAACCTAATATTTCTCAATTGAGATTCGAGATTTACGGTATGCCATATGAGATATAGTATATATAAGGGAGTCTAGCCCAGAGTTGAGTTCCGGTGAGAAGTTGAGTTAACGGTGAGAAGCGTGAGAAATGGTTATCGACCGTTGGATGAGAAATGGACGCACATTAGGATGAGATGCACCAGATCAATTCCCTTCTAAGCCGCAATTCATGGGAGGGCTTGAAATTAAAAGAGATCAACGACTCAGATCCACTTCTCAAGCTTCTCACCGTTAACTCAACTTCTCACACAATCCTTCGCCATCTAGCCCAAATCTAGCAAAGAGAGCTTCTACATTTTTTTAATAAAAAATAAAAAGTTATCAATTATATATAAATATATAAGTGGGTGAACAACTAGAGCATTTGTTTTGCTTACACCATTTACTTCATCATAGCTTTAATCATTTTTTGTCATGTGAATATTTTGTGTTCTAAACTCTATACCATTACTACTTTGATGTATTAACATGAATTAGATAAGCATTATGGCTACCACCTCTACACGCACTTGTAATCACATGACACTTGAAAAGTAACAAATGTGGTCCTACTCGATGAGACACTATAAAAAAAGTTAAAAATAAGATGAGAGGTGATAGTTTGCTTGTCGAGTTTTGTAAGGAGTTTAGGAAGGATGTTGGACCGAACTTTAAAAAGTTCAATAATGAGTGTGTCATAATATGTCGTAAGGATTGTCTCTTTAATTAAATGGATTGGAGAAAGGTCCTGAAAAATAAAAATAAAATGAAAATTTTAGGGTAAAAACTTGGATTTTTTAGCTTTCTACCTTAATGTCTCCCAGTAATTTTTCGTCCGGGACCCCATCAACCAAAAAAAGAGTCTCGAAGTCAACCAAAAAACCAAAATTAACTCACGAAATCGATTAAAAACCCAAAAAAGTCACTCAAAATCGACAAAAAACTTAAAAATCTCTTAAATCAACCAAAAAAACTTAAAAAACCCTCAAAATGAACCAAAAAAAACTTTAAAAAGCCCTCGAAACGTTGGATTTAGGCTAAAAGTACATCGGACAACTTTACGGGCATTTAAGCTACCATAAAGGTACCCCACCAGGAAAAAATCCTAGATCCGCCACTTAATGTAAGTGACTAGTCCCACATTTGTCTAAAACATATATAAGTGAAAAGGGTAATCTGTTGTTATATTGGAGATCGATTGACAATCAACACACATTATGTTCAATGTGTAAAACTTTAAAAACTTTACTTGCAATTTACTTGAAACTTGTTTGAACTCGAATAATCACACAATGTATGCCAAGCTTAATAAAAAACGTTCAAGGTTGTTAAATTTAATCGCCCGACTCTTTCCACATGTTCTTTCCCATTGCATTATAGGAAATGCTTATGTAGCTTCACTTGATTTTTTTAAAGATCTCCCCATTTGAGTGAAGCTACCGGAGCATTTTTTTCAAAATGTAACTGCGAGGAACATGTAGAAAGAGTCGAGGGATTAAAGCCAACCGACTTCAACATTTCTAACGAAGTTTGACATTCATTATGTGATTATTAGTGTTCAAACAAGTTTTCAGTTAAGTTACAAGTACACTTTTAAAGTTATACACATTGAACATATTGTGTGTTGAATTTGAGTATTAGAATTCTACTAATAAGAAATATTTGTTATAATAATTAATTTTTTGTATTTGATTAACAGCATATCGAGGTGTGGGTACACTTTCTACCTGAGTCGAGGATACAGACTCCATAAGTATGGAACTACTTGGTTGGGCAGTAAGGGCCACATGGGGTTGTTTCTCATGCCAATGGCTTAGAGCTGCCATTTCCAAGGGTGGTGGAACGTGAGTCGGGTATGCAGCAAATTTTTTAAATTCGTTTATATTCGTGTGCATAATTTTAAATTTGTTTATAAAATTAAATATTTGAATACTATCGATTTTAAACTTCATATTTCAGATATTTCTCCTGATAAACATCGACTTGAAAAGATAAAATTTACGAGTTGGTAGAGGCGTGATTTAGTTCTTGTTGAGTGGTTACCGGGTCGAGCAAGATACGGGGAAATAAACATTGACAAGGAGAGACTTATGAGTATTGCATATAATTAATTTGTTTGAGAAGATTATTGCTAGAGTTATGAATGACATAAAGATTGTGGTATCGGTTAAACATCGTGTTGGGGCAGCTGAGAAGGCTTCTGCAAAGGCAAAAAAATCGAAGAGACTATGCCGATATTGTAATAAGTTGGCTACGTATGCAATTGTCCGCATCGTGGGGTTGGCGATTAATTTGTGCAGTTAATTTTTATTGTCGTAAGATACATTTTCATTTGTTTCGAGCAGTTATGTTTTCTTATTTTTTTGTTATGTGATGTTATTGTTGGGTGTTGATTCACTTAAATTTGATTGTTAACAATTAAGTTTTATTTCTTTTTGTACATAATTTGGTTATTCACTTTAAGTGATTATATTTTACAGCAAAAACTTATATGATGATTTTAGTTGTGATATATGCATTTTGCTTTATATTTATTTTAGTAATGTAATGATGAAGAATTGAAGATTGAGTTGTTTACCGAAGTAGGATTTATTTAATTCTTACTTTATTTGTGGATGAAGATTGAAGATAACGTTGAGAAATGGTTATTAATCGTTGGATGAGAAATAGATGCACATTAGAATAAGACGCACTACATCAATTCCCTTTCTAAGTCGCAATTCATGGGAGGGTATTTGATTAAAAGTGATCAACGGTTCAGATTCACTTCTCACGCTTTTCACGTTAACTTCAACTTTTCACATGATTCTTCACCTATATATTGAAGGGCAGAGGTTTAAACGAGAATATGTTTTACTAATATGTGAGAGCACTACTAGGCCTTCAAATTATTTAGCCTATAATAAAAATTAGAATAAATGAAAATAAATCATTAAGACAATAATTTAATTATGTATTTATCGATAATTTTCTGTTATCTTAATGATTTGTCTTTATTTCTTAAATGATGTTACTATCATCGAAGACTTCTTACGATACCTCCGTTGTCGATAATAGTATGATAATGTTGTGATAATGATGTGATTTGTGACAATGATGTGATGTTTCTTTGATAAACCGAACACTTCACATAATGTGATTTTGATAATGATTTGATAAATCGAATAATTTTTATAATGTGATTTGCTATGATAATGATGCGATTTTGTTGTGATAATGTTGTGATTAAATTGAAAACCAGTGATGATCGCGTCTACGATCATCAAGTCTATCTATTCATCATATGATTTGTAGGCAGCGTTTGGTTCATAGAATGTTTTAGAATGTAATGTTATCTATCAAAAGAATTTGATTTTGAAGGAATTAGAATGAAATGTTGTCAGGTTTGACCTGTTTGGTTGACAGGCATTGCAATGGATTCTGTTAAGAAGTTGGAATATGTCTATTTGGTTAACACTAGAAGCGTACTCGCGCAATACAACGAGATACATCATGATTTTAATGTTTCATTTTATTTTTAGTTTTTTTGTCGATTTACTGTACGATTTTGGATGGTTTTGAGAAAATGATAATGTATTTTATATATTTGTTTAAATTAGGCTTAATAATATAATGTTTTTATATAAAAAAATTAAGTATTTTGTTAGAATTTAATGATTATCTTATATATTTTAATGACATTTATAAAAAATAACCAATTACATATTTAATAATATAATTAAAACAAAATTATAGTAATATAATATATTAATTAATAGTGATACATGAAAAGTCTGCATAAAAGGAAGGTTCTGCACATGCCAAACTGGTGGGTGTTAGAAACCTGCAGTAGTAATATGTATCTTGTGCTTTGATACTTGTAAATTAAGAGATTTTTAAAATCTTGCATAAAATGATGGTATCCTGTGCCTAATAATTTGTATTTAAGAGTTTTTTATCCGTGCTTTATAATATAATATAGATAATGTAGCTTTGGCGTTGGAATGAAATATTGATAAATAACCAAAGTGACTCTATCTGGAAAATTTTAAATTTTTTAAAACTAAAAATACTTCAAAAAAATAAAATTTTAAATATTGAGGGTATAAGTACTATCCTATCTCTGTAAGTAAGATCTCAAGCTATAACCAATATGAACTTTTGATTCAAAAGATTGATGGTTTCGAAAAAGTTTGTTTTAACTCTAAAAGTTTAAAATAGTGATGAAACAACCTTCACATGAGGTGATATGAAAACTCAACTGATTTATATTGATTTACATAGAGTGTTAGTACGAATAGTAAAGATTGTGACCCCAAATGATGTCTTTATATATTAAAGGTATATATGAGATGTTTTTGATGGTGTAATGGATTGAAAATACAATGTAAAAAACTAAATGATAGAAAATATTAACTTAGAACTAATTATTTATTGATTTTGCTTCTCGGTATACTTGAAAAAACGACATCATATGAATTATTATTATTTCTTAAATTCAATGTTATTTCTCATGATAGAAATAATATTATTGAAGATTTTTTATACATATCGATGAGCCTTGTTTACGTTTCATCCAAGGTCTATAAAATATCATAAACGAACCTAGAAATCTCATACACCAAGATAGAGATTTTAAAAGGGAAAATTGCATCAAAATGGAACCAACTTTCGCTTGATTCCTATTTTAGGGAATCAACTTTCACAATCATCATTTAGGGGTCTGGATGAAACTTTTTATTTATTTAAGGGATTGGTTAACCAGTTGAGCAGGTAACCGGTAATTTAGTATGACTTGGAAAATTATAATTTAAATATATATTAGGTGGATATTATTTGGCAAAATCATCATTATTACTAAAAAAATTAAAAAATAAGCAACTCAAAACCATTAATCGAAGAACCCACACGCTCGGTTTCCCAATCTTGAGCGGTTTGACGGTTTCCCTTGGCTGCAACACCAGTTTTCCGGCAAACCCTCCCCTTCCAAAAACTCGTACACCGCCAGAGAACCCGTCCTCGTTCCCTCACACACAAAGAAGTGTTTATATATAATACCCGAGAACAGAAACCTAATTCGTACATATTTGTAATTTGTGATGAATCTTAAAAGGTTTTGTGTACAACTTCTTTTCCGATATGCTTTGTTCAGATGAGTTTTTTGGGCTTAAAGGAAAAGCTTGATTTGTCTAACACAGTTGAGTTGTAAGGCCTGAGAATTTAATACGAAACACAAAGATTTTAACCCATATATGTACCCAAACAGAAGGAAGACGAAGGTGGGTTTCACCGGAGAAGATGGGAATGAGTGTCATCTGGGAAGATAGATGCGGTATTTGAGTTGGTGCTATTATAGTATTATGGAGTTCTTCTTATGCATATATTTTAAAAATGGAGTGATGGGGTTTTGTTGGGGTAGGAATGGTTTGAACTTCACCAGATTTGGGTGAATGTAGAGGATGATGACGTAGATATGCCTTTTCAGGTTTTTAAATCTTTTTTTATATTAATTATTATAAAATAATGACGTGGATTCTTAGTTGGCAAAAAAATTGGGTGATGTCATCATTAGCAGGTCAATAAGTTAACCGAATCCTTAAATAAACAAAAAGTATGATCTAGACCCCTAAACGATGATTTTAAAAGTTGGTTCCCTAAAATAGAAATCAAACGAAAGTTTGTTCCATTTTAATGCAATTTTCCCATTTTATAATACATTTTCCAAAAATAAAAACCAAATTAAAATAGGTTACATTTTTTTATACAATTTATCCAGGGCCTATCGTTCAAGTACCGTTAAAAGCCCAAAATCTAGTAAAATTACCAATCTATACTATATTATAAAGATGACATAAAAAACTCTTAATTACAACTCACTAAGCTTTATGTACTATCATTTAAAACTATCTACTTAAAATCTCTTAAAAATAACTACTAAAGCCTAATGTACTACCTGTAAAGCTTTTAACCCTAATTAATATATTTCATCTTTATCCCCCAAAATCCTTATCTCTAATCCCCAAACCCTAAAATTATGAAATTTGAATTCTGATAAACATAATCAAAACAGAATAAACATCTCAATTTAACAAACTACTTAATTTTTTTATATAAAAAACATTATATTGTTAAGCCTAAATTAAACAAATTCATATATAAAAAACCATTATCACTCAATAAAAACCATCCAAAATCGTACTGTAAATCAATAAAAAATAAAAATAAACATTAAAATCGTGATGTATTAAACATTATGTACTATTATTTAATGCTAATTTACTTAAAATCTTTTAAAAAATAATTAATGAAGCAATATGTACTACTTTTAAATGCTTTTAACTCTAATTAATAAATTTCATCCTTATCCCCCAAAATCCTTATCTCTAATCCCCAAATCCTAAAATTATGAAATTTGAATTATGATAAACATAATCAAAACAAGATAAACATCTCAATTTAAATATAAAAAATTTAAAATATATAAGATAATTAATGAAGTTTAACAAACTACTTAATTTTTTTATATAAAAAACATTATATTGTTAAGCCTAAATTAAGCAAATTTATATATAAAAAAATCATTATCACTCAATAAAACCATCCAAAATCGTGTTGTAAATCAATAAAAAACAAAAAATAAAAATAAACATTAAAATCGTGATGTATCTCGCTGCATTGCGCGAGTACGCTTCTAATATAAAAATAAAAAATAAAAATTATGGTGGTAACAAAGTATACGTGGTTTAACCTAAAGAATACGCCGCCACCCATTTCAGTCTTCAATTTACCGAAATTCGCTGTAATTTTTTTTTCGATAGATATTCATATCGATTAAGTGTTTGGATCGACTACCACTTTATGCCATGGAAGATGAGGAGATGTTTTCTTTCCACAAACGTAAAAAAGATAGGATCAAAATGGCGATGATCTTGCCCTCATTGTTGGAATCGGTGGTCTCGGAATTAGATTTTCAAATAATAATCATATTAAGGTACAATCTAATTTGTTCCGTCTATTTTCAGTTTCCAGAATTAGGGTTCATGTTTCAACTTGATATTATTGTATAAATTAGACTGGTCTTTGATAGATTGATGACATATTATCATTAAAGATAACATTTTATTCTTTTATCTAAAGGGCGATTCATAAAAAAAATGGGTTCTTTTTATATAGTTGTAAACAAGGTGTTAAAGCACCAATATAAGAAATCCTCATTTAAGATAACATCATATTAAGGTCCATTTGGTTTTTAGGATTATAATTTGGAGGGATTTGAAATCGAATTGCATTCCAATCCCATGTGATCTTGAAATCCACGGTGGGGGTTGGAATTTTATGGGATTTCATAGGATTTATATGTAATAATGTTTTAGAATATGTTAAAAACTTTTTTTTTTTCACTATTTTTGTAATTATTTATAGAGTAAATTAGTTTTTAGTCTCTGGTTTGTTGAAAATTTCTATTTTCGTTATTATGGTTTTGAAATTACGATTTTCATCTCTATGATTTACAATTAATTACTTTTTAAGTTCTTATGATTTACATTTTATTGTTTTTTTTTAATCTCGGTGGTTTACAATTCATTTATATTTTATTTATTCATATTAAAAAAATAGTATTTTGGTCTCAGGGATGAAAATAGAAATGAATTGCAAACCATATGAACCAAAACCAAAATTTCAAAACCACACAGACGAAATTCACAAGTTTTAATAAACCACAGGGACGGAGAACATAATTTACTCTTATTTATAATTTGTTTTTATAAGTATTAATAAATAACGAGATTCAATTCCATTCCACATCCTACAAACCAAAAATTCCAAATCTTTTCATGGAATCCAAATCCCTCAAAATCATTTCATCAAACCTAACGCACTCTAATAATGATATAATCATGCAATTAAAAAGATATAATGAAACATGTTTAAACAACTGTTTAAAAAAATGGATGGTTATCAGTCTACAACTTTACATGAAGCATCCCAAGTTGAATAATAAACAAATAGAACGACTAATTAGTAAAGAAACTATTGAACAATATACAAGTGAATTTATAACAAAATATCAAAATTATCATTAACAAAACCTATTGAATTGAACAAATTCTAGCAGAAACTAAAAGCACCATCAAAATCAATGTTGAACCCTAAACAAACTTCTAACACCAATCACTAAATCCAAACGAGCCTAATGTCCCAACTGGTAGGGTTTTCTTACATGGCCTCTACTGAAGAGATGATCATTTGTGGGATTGGGTAAGGCTTGAATCCAGCTTAACCTAATTTTCTTGTTCAACGGCCTAATATAGAAGCCTAACTTTGTTTTTACATGTTTGATAACATGTCCTACGCGTCCTATGAATCAAAGAGTTTCATGAACTTCTTGCACACGTTTTGCTTGTGAGAAAAATTATTGTTTTTGTTGGTGAAATAACTTAAAAATATGAAATGTAAATTTTGAATTAAAGAATGGGTAGGGGTGTAAGTTTCCCTTAAGATAAACGTAGTAATAAAATGGTTAGGCACTCAAGTGCATATGACTATTTATAGAAATCCCGATCTCTCGAAAATGAATTTTTATAAACAATGCCAACAAGTGCTCAAAGAGTGCCGAACATCACATACTCTTGGGTTGTTTGGCAATTGCTGAATGGTTTGGTGCAAAATGATTAAGTGGTCAGAATGATTAAGAGGCTTTTATGATATAGTGCAAAATGAAATATGGTTGTTTGGTAATTATTCATAATGAAATCAGGACACTTAATGGTTAAGGGAGGTCCAAGATACAAAACCATTCAGAGGGTTTTGGAACAATTAAGAGGCAAATTTTTTTTTGCCAAAGAGGATTCATCTCTTAGCGATTCAGAGGTTGCCTCTTGATGGAACCATTAAAAGGTAAACAAACAACCCCTTAATCTTGCCGATTTAACTAAGGTAGGGGTGAGCATAACCCGCCCAACCCGAAAAACCCGACCCGACCCAAAAAAGAGGGAAAAAACTGAACCCGAAACACTCGAACCGAATTACATGTTCGGATAATATAGGATCAGGTTGGGTACCCAAATCCCAAACCGACCCGACCCGACCCGATTATCCGAAAATTGTTTATTTTTTTAAAAATTTCAGTTTTATAAATTAAATCTGATTCTAAATGCCTAAAGTTGAAGAACTATAAACCTAAACTAAATCCCTCGACTCTCAGACCTCTCTTAAATTCTCAATCGACTCTAGACGACCAGACCTCCGGCGGTCCAGCCACCGCTCTGCTCCCAAGTCCCGCCGGCGGCCATCGCATCCCACCAGTTGACCACCAGTCCACGGCTGAATGCTGACCTCTCTACATCTGTTATCTGTAAGTTCTAATTTCTATTATCGCATCCCATCTGTTATCTGACCATCGCATCCCATCTGTTATCTGACCATCGCATCCCATCTGGTACCTATAAGTTCTACTCTCTACTCTCTACATTTGAATGGGTTATGGGTGGTTGTCTGGTTGGAATGGTTGGAATTTTATTTTAGAAGTGGGTTTTGTTTTAGGGAGACCTGTGACCATCGCATCCCATCTGTTTCGTTTTATTTTAGAAGTGATTTAGGGAGACCTGATGATTTGGGATATGGGTTTATTTACAGACCTGTGACCATCGCATCCCATCTGTTTCGTTTTATTTCGCAGTCTTGATTTTTATTTTGGAAACTGAAATTTCTACTTCACCCGAGCCACCCGACCCGAACTACCCGAACCCTAATCGGTCGGATTTCGGGGCATTCCCTCCTACCCGAATATCCGATCGGGTTTAGGGTTTTGGGGACCGACCCGACCCGACCCGACCGATGCACACCCCTAAACTAAGGGGCCGTTTACCCAAATGCTTACTCGGTAAGTGCTTACCAGTAAAAATTAACACTTTCACTTACCTTCTCGCGTAAGATTCTAGTTCATTTAAACGACATCGTATGCAACAATAAACCTAGTAAGTGCTTACTTGGTAAGACTTTCGGCCCTTGCCATCGTTCTTACCGGGTAAGATTCCCTGTACTTGTAATCTTCATCCAGTAAGATAAGTGACTTGGTAAGAGCTTACCGGGTAAGCGTTAGTTAAACGACCCCTAAGTTTGACTCAAAACGTCAAGTTATACCATCATGAAGATCTATACCAAATCTCTTTATGATATAAATTTCGACTGACATTTGAACCTTAGTAAATCATAGAAAACCTGTATCTCTTACGTGGTTATCAAAGACTTTCTCAAATTTTTGTGCATCACTTAAGCCGTATTTCGAATCTGTCCCTCTCGAGGTCAAGATCTAATATCAACACTTCAGAGTGATTGACTTATCCGCGTTAAGTCAAGTCTCGACTCAAGTGACCAAACTTAAGAACAAGTAACGATGGTCACACCCAAGTGTTGCCTATAAGTCTCAAAATGGGGTGCTTAGCTCTAATTAAAAAGGAAGACATAATAAGAGAAGATAAATGATTAAAAACTATGTTCATAAAATTAAAACAGTGGTCGCAGTGGGACATTGTGGACAAAATTGAAGTAATATAATTAAATACAAGATAAACTAAATTCAAGAAATTTAAAGCTACAAATCTTCAAGCTTGAGTGCAAACTTGAAGATGAACCAAGTGCTCGAGTTGTTGATGAACGCCTTTAATGTTTGCCCTATGCTTATTTATATAGTTCAATAAAGTGAAACAACCTATTGGACTCTTCCTTAAATTCTTTATTCTTTGGGTAAAGACCATGCAACTATTCTCCCCATAAACAATAGGTTATTCAGGGATTTCCAGATCTTCCAAGCTTCTAAAAATCTTCTTTTTACGGCTCTCATGATCCAAATAAATGCATTGTCTGTTGATGTCCAATAATGGTTCGCCCGTGCTCATTGTGGGATGGTTCCTGCCCACAGTCCAATAGTTCAGTATTTTCCAATGAAATAAACTTTTGGTAATTCATCAACTCTTTATCACATTATAAACAAAATGAAGATAGAAACATAGTGGGTATAAAAATAAGATAAAATCCTATAAAAAGAGTAATAAATAACTCTAAAAAATGAGAGCTATCACCCCCCCAAACTTGAGACTTTACTTGTCCTCAAGCAAAAAAAAAAAAAAAGAATTTTACGAAGAGGAGAGAAGGAACAAAACTTATAAAGGATGTGCTTGAATGTTTCCTTTAGTCGATAATTGTACAACTTCCTCGTTTGATTTCATTGACATTGAATTGATCGGTATGGCTTCTTCGGTAAGTGTTTGAGGCTATTAAAAAAATCGTCACCCTCCCCCAAACTTGTACGAAACTACAAAAGAATATGAGTGTAACACTAAAAAAAGTGACGTAATTAAGAATAAAGGTTGAGGGGATAAAATAATTCAAACAAAAGTAAAGGGTTAAAAGTGAAAAAGAGAAAAAGATTAAGGGTGGAGAGTGTAAGTCACAAGGGCCTGTTTTGCCAAAGTTCCAAGATTTTGAAATGTGATCGAGGGTAAAACATGGAGAAATTTTTGGGCGGCAACCATCTCAAGTTCTTGAGATGGGTTGTTCATGAAGGAAATAAAAGGAGCAATTGTTCATTTCATTTTGGGGGTGCTAACAAGAAAGAGAAACACATTGAGAGAGAGAGGGGGAGATATTGCAGAACTTCGTAGGAGAATAAAGCAAGATTTTGGGCTGTTAATTAGAAGGAGGGTCTACAAATCAAGGTAAGAAACCCATAACTCTCTTGAATCAGAGTGTTGAGTGTTGTTCTGTTATGGTGATGCACAATTAATTTCTGCAATTGATAAACAATTGCAAAGTGTAGGTGAGGTTTTCTTTACTCCAAGAATCTGTGCGAGAGATGATTGATTTATGTAAGTAGTATGAATTATACTCAAGCACAAACACTTGGACTCGTGAAAAATAAAGTAAAAAAAAATTCATACTACAAAATTTGGTTTTGTGTCTAGAGACCTACAACCATGGAGAAGAGAGTATGTGGTTGCAGGAAATCACAAACCCATTTGTGAGTCAAATGTTCATGCTGCCATTTATTAAATTCTGAGTAAGGCAATGTAACACTCCAATTAAGGAAATTCAGGAGCGGCAAGGGTTAGAGGGAGTAAGGGTCATCGTTTAAGGGAGGAAAATGGCTGGAGTGAACGACATTATTCTACTCCCTGTCGTTGTCAAGCAGAACCGAGAGCAAGAGGGAAGGAAGAATTGCAAGAAGGAAGCAAGAAGGGGGCCGTGTTTGAGAACCGATTATCATCAACGTGAGGTAAGAAATCCATGTAAATCTATAGTTGATGAACTCCCAATGATGTTTCATATGTGAATTTATTGTTTGAATCGATTAAATATCGATGTGAGAGTTATCAGTCGTAATATGATGTGATAATAGAAGGTTATACTTTTTGTGTGAACCCAAAAAAACTCAATCTCGAAATTTGTATAGTTTATGGTTTAATATGAGAATTTGGGTTCCAAAGCGATGATTTTAATGTTATTTGATAATACTTGAAGGTTAAGAGATGGATGTGAGTAATTTGAATCTATACCGGAAAAGGGGGGAGGGTTGACTGCTGCCGGAAGTCCACCGGCGGAGGGTGGCCGTGGTTTGAAGTTTGGACAGAAAAGGGAAGGGTCTTGTGAGGCCACTATGTGTTAATGCAAATTTGGACATGAATGGAGATTATAAACCCAACTAGTTCATCAGTATACACGTATAAATATATATGTATATATATATATATGAATGAATGGTGGACCATGAAGGGTGGTGGTGAATTGAATTAGAGAGAAATAAAACAAATGCTATATATGTGTATATATCACATCATCATTTTTGGGGCTAATAAAAATAAAAGGAGAAAATAGAACACATTTGCACCTTTAGTACGTGCACTATATATATATATATATATATATATGTTTGTGTGTATGGTTTGTATGTGATAGGAAAAGTGACTAGTCATGATGGGGTAGGTATAGACACAATAGCTTAAAAGGCTATGTTGGTTGAATGCTTTATAGATAAATATGCATATATTTATTTAGAAGACAAATTAACAAGGCTAGTTCTTGGTTCCAAAAGCTTTGACAAGCATATGATGGTATATAATCTTATCATGAATGTGCATATGCATGAAAGTTGGGTATTGTTCGGATACATTTATAAATACATTTTTAGGGTGTAACACGCAACCTTGGGGTTTGAAATTGGCTACTGACATCGAAAGACATATGGGTAATATACTTAAGTCTAATGTGTTTTGGGTGATGTCATGCAAGTGGGCTTGATATGTCACGTCTAGGGGTGGCACGACCCCGTAATGGGTGCGGGACGGGTGTGACCCAGGGAATGTGAGTGACAGGGCCGACCTACCCGGTGAGGCAATTTAGGTGATCTCATTGGTGTCAAATGTTTTCTGAAAACAATGTGCATACTATTTTGTTGGTGCTTGATATTTTTATGATTGATGGAGTGTGTGTGTATTTATGTGCACGTAAACCATGAACTCATTTAACTTTTTAGCTAACTATTAGTATGCGTCTCAGGAGTCGGTGGTTCAGGTGTGGACAAAGAGAATGGCAAGGCCTAGATAGATTTATTATGGCTATGTTATTTAATGCTTTGCTAGTTGAAACTTATTTACTATGTAATTGGAGTTGTGTAACATAGTCCGGTATGGGACAGACTAATGTTGGAGACTTGTATTTACTTTACATTAAGAATTCCACTGTGGTTGTGGTTTTGATTTATTCTTATAGTCATATTCGACGACATAAGGTAATATTTAGGACGAATGATGTGACATTACCCAAGGGTGGATTTGGAGGTGTTACAAGTTGGTATCAGAGCAGTAGTTTAAGAGAATTAGGATAAGTAGTTAGCCTAAGCTTAAACTGAACATTGTTTTGGAGAGGAGGGGATAGAGATTTCGTTAGGCAGGAGTAGGTGTATATGATTGTTTTTGTCCTAACATAATCTTGCTTTATATTAAGTTTGATCCCACTACGATAACTGACCCAATATACTTCTATGGCTTGTAGGACATGGCACACTCGGATAGTGGCTTGGAGGGATACACCTTAGAGAGACAAATAGAGACTGGCATAGAGTACGAGGCGATCGTCCTACCAGGCTTGCAGAGGAGAGGATTGAAGTCCCTTTCGCCATGATTCAACATTATAATGAGTACATAGAAGAGTTGCAACATCGCAACTTTATGATAGTGATAGCATACCGGACGGCCAAACGGGAGGCATGATCGTGGACTCGTCCAAGTACATGTGGGAGGTTTTACGGGATGTACATACAGGTGCGACAATATTTATCGGCCAATGGATTAGTTGGTTCCAGCAGGGACTGCATGTGGAGTTTGCTTACTACTTATACCCGATCCAACCCTATCGTTAGGCATGGGAATTTGACCCGACCCGGTGGGGAACCCGGTTCACCCGACCGGGGCCGGGGATCCCCGTTTTGACGAAACCGGGGATGGGGCCGGGGCCGGGTATCGTTCCCCCCGACCCGCCCGGACCCGGTATATATATATATATGTTTTAAAATTTTAATTATTATTTATGAATTTAGGTTATATGTTTTCAAATTAGGTTTCCAGACTTGAGAGTTGAGACTTCTTCTGAGTTCTGCCGACGCACACCACAGCCACCAGCCCACCACGGCCCCACCCACAAAAATCCAAATCAGTTCCACCGACCACCGCCAGTCGCCATTTACGTCTCTCGGCTCTCCATCTACGTCTCCACTCTCCATCGAGGCATCGACCATCAACGTTCGCCGGCGGCTGTGTCTCGTTCGCCAACTTCTTCTCTGCAGATCTACTTAAGGTAACTAAGGACTAAGTAAGGAAAAATAATACTTTGATTGATACTTTTAATTTACATACTTTGATTTAAATCTGTGATATAGGTTTGATTAACATACTAAGTAGATGATACTTTGATTGATACTACTGATTAACATACTAAGTATTAATTTACATACTTTGATTGATAAGGAAAAATAATAAGATAATTTAAATGTCTGTTAATTTACAATAAGGAAAAATGTAGGTTTGGTTATTGGTTTAGTTCTTATTTAGAAAAGGTTCATCAAATGTGAATGGTATTTTGTTGAATGTGAATGGTATTTTATTTAGAAAAGGTTCATCAAATATAGGTTTGGTTTAGTACTTTAGTTCTTATTTGGAAAAATATATATGAAATGTTTTGTTTTTTGTTGAATGGTATTTTGTGGACTGTGAATCTTTGTTTTAGGATGGCGATTTCAAAAAACGAGAATATTGTAGAACGAGGAGCCGATGCTACGGACGGGAATGAGAAAACTCAAACGACGTGTGACGGCACTAACGAATCTGTAAGCATGCCTACAGGGTCAAATACGATCACCGAACCGGCAAACAAAAGATTAAAATCTGTAGTTTGGAACCATTTTGAAGCAGTATATGTTGATGGTGTTCGTAGATTTGCAAATTGTAAGTATTGTACCAAACAAATGACCGGTAGACCCAATGACGGGACGACACATTTGAAAGACCATTTCAAAAAATGCCCTAAGAGAGTTTATGAAGGACATAAAGCAACAGATTCTAGTTCAAGAACAAACGGCCAAGCATGGGAAGGCATCTTTGTTGAGTAATTACGCATTTAATGGCGAAGCTTCAAGGGATGATTTAGCTAAGATGATCATTATCCATGATTATCCACTTTCTATTGTTGAGCATTTTGGCTTTCGAAAGTTGCTAAATGGACTTCAACCTCTATTTAAGGTGTCTACACCTATTTAAGGTGCCTTGTAGACGGACAATCAAGTCGGACATCATGAAGACATACGAAACAAAAAGAGGTTCTATTTTGCGGTGTTTGGAAGAGAACGAAAGTAGGATTGCTCTTACTTCCGATTTGTGGACAGCGAGTAACCAAAACAAAGGTTACATGGCATTAACTGCACACTACATAGATAGCAATTGGAGGTTGCAAAATCGGATTATCAGGTTATTTCTCGTTTACTATTCTTTATAATTCAATGTTAATAGTATAATGCTAATTTTTAGTATATTTTTTTGATGCAACTTTACACATGTGCCATCTCCACATATTGCTGAGGCATTGTCCCAAGTGATGGTTGAATGCTTCATGGATTGGAACATCGACAACAAGTTGTCAACATTGACATTTGACAATTGTTCAACCAATGATGCTTTGGTTGACAGGCTCTTAGGTACACTTTCTCCTTCCTCCCTAATTTTAAAGGGTAGGTTTTTTCACATGAGATGTTGTGCGCATATCATAAATCTCATTATGCAAGATGGGTTTTCTATGATTGAGAGCTCAATCAAGAAGGTTAGAGATAGTGTTTCGTTTTGGACATGTTCTCCTAAAAGGGCCCAAGATTTTAGACTCGTTGTCCGACAAGTAGGTGTCGATTGTGAAAAAGAATTAGTTCTTGATTGTAAGACTAGATGGAATTCCGTTTACATAATGTTGAATGTTGCCTTAGAATATAAAGATGTTTTTATTCGTTTAAGCAAGAAAGAGAAACATTATGTTAGTTTACTTAGTGAAGAGGAATGGAGAATGGCGCATATTGTTTGTGATAAGTTGAAGGTATTTTATCGTGTGACCGAGGCATTCTCCGGGACCAAGTATCCTACTTCAAACTTGTTTTTCCCTTTGATTTGTGACATGAAATTATCCATTAGGAGTTGGCAAGACGATGAAGATGTTGTTATTAGGAACATGGCATCACGTATGTTGAATAAATTTGATAAATATTGGGGAGTTATACATGATGTCATGAGTGTGGCTATTGTTTTAGATCCTAGGTATAAGCTCAAGTTGATAAATTTTTTCTTTCCAACAATTTATGGTGTTGACTCAAAAGTTGAGGTTACGAGGATACGTAACCTATGTAATGATTTATTTGAGGAGTACAAGAGGAAACATTATCACAACAAAGGGAAAGGAAAATCTAGCACTACTCAATCGGATGGAGGGAGTTTTTCTTTGAACAAGGCTTCATGGAAATTAGCTTTTGAGAATATGATGTCCCAGGATGATATGTTTGAAACGACGGAGATGGATGACTATTTGACGGAGAAATTGTTACCGAATGATGACGGGTTTGATATTTTGACATGGTGGAAGTGCAACGGTGTTAAGTTTCCTGTGTTGCAGAGTATTGCAAGGGATGTGTTAGCCATTCCAATTTCTACGGTAGCATCAGAATCGACATTTAGCATGAGCGGGAACAAGATAACAAAACAACGTAGCCGGATAAAATCGCAAACCGTTGGAGCATTGATGTGTACCCAAAGTTGGTTGAGAAAAGAACTTGAAGGTAATAATTATATAAATTGTTATATGGTACATGTATTTACAATTCTTCTAACTTGTACTATTTTTAATTTCAGATAAAAAACACGGAGAGCCGCAAGGATTTGATCAAACGGTTGGATTTGATGAAGATATTGAAATTGAGGGGGGGATCTAATTGAATGCGTTGAAAACAATGGTTTGATGGAATTTGTTTTAATGGGATTTGTTTGATGGAATTTGTTTTAATGGTCTTTGTTTAATTTGTTTTTATGGATTTTATGGACTTTGTTGTATGGAATGGTTTAATGTAATATGTGTTTTTAGTTTCAAAAAAGTGGCAGGATATAACTCTAAAAACCTCAATTGCAGGAAAAAAGTGCCAAAAAAACGGGCCGGGCCAGGTCGGGTCCGGGTCGGAGGACCGGAGAACGGGGCCGGGGATGGGGAATCGATTTCCGCACCCGCCCGGGGCCGGGGAATGTGAACCCCGCCCCATCCCCATGCCTACCTATCGTCAGTGGCTTGGGTTCCGTTATTATCGATTTGAGGAGCCGATAATCCAGGGGCACCAGGACCATGAGGAGGAGGATGAGCACGAGCATGAGGAGTAGCGATGACGATGTAATTTGAGGCTCAACCAGTTCCTACAAAAAAGATAAGAGTTGATGAAAGATTAGAGGGGGATTTGCAAAAGACGATAAAATTGAGAATCTTTCATAAACTCTATCTTTTCTGTAGGAAGTGATTGAGCCTTAAATAATGTTCTACAATTATCGACAATTTCTAGACCCATTTTGATCGTTCTGAAAAGAAAAGAGCAACAACAATTTTAAACGAAGTAAGAGCATAAAATATAATGAATAAATTCGAAATCAATTTGCCACCCAAGAAGAAACATGACTCAATTTCATCGGAAACTAATGCCACTCAATATAATGAATAAATTCGTTAGGCCCCTTCATATTTTGATGATTGTTTATTGTCATTTGCATAATAATTGACCATAGTATGCAGGTCACATTTAATATTCAAGAGGTTTTCAGAGGTTACACTGAAGGAAGAAAATATCTTAATTCTTTCATGGTCAGAGATGCTCAAATTAAGAGACTTTCCTCAATATGATGAGTTTGACTATATTCTGCCACAACATTATGATGAGCTCATCAGGGCATTGCCTTTCAGAGAATACACTGATCCAAATCTTGTTGTGAAGTTACCACCAACTATTATAAGTCCTGATTTGAGTCCGAACGCATATATTGCATATGGAATGGCTCAAGAACTTGGAAGAGGCGATTATGTGACCAAACTTCATTGTGATATGTCAGATGCGGTATTAGTTCAATCTTGAATTAGTACTTTTATATCATCGGTATAAATTTTGATGTATGAATTTTGATAAGTGTAAGTGTCAATTAGTGGCGAGCAGCAGTTAACAGTTGATAAACTAAAGAGAAGACACAAGAGTCGCGACAAAAGAGAAAAAGATGGTAATGTTATTGAGTGTAGAGGAGACAGAGGAGATACAGGAAACAGTTGGTGCTCTTTGGGACATATTCTGGAGGGAAGATGTTAAATTTTTAGAGGAGTATCCATTGAAACACTCCAAAGAATTTCGCCAGATAGTTTGTCTCGTTAAGAAGGTTTGTTTATTAACGGTTTTTATTCCTACTGGATGTCCACACCAAGTACGGAAAGATAAGTATGAGCCAAAATGTATCCGCTGTTCTACAAAAGCGGTTACCACCAAAGTGTATCGACCCGGGCATGTTTACCATACCATGTAAGGTAGGCAATGTTTCGGTCAATCAAGCAATGTTGGACTTGGGCATAAATTAATGTTATTCCATATGCCATTTACTTATCTTTGGATGTAGGCCCTTAAAGCCAACCAGTGTGGTAATCCGATTAGCGGATAGGTCGACCGTGTACCTAAAAGGGGTATTAGAGGATGTACTTGTTCAAGTGAATGAATTGTCTTTCCTAACAGATTTTTATGTTATAGATATGGAGGAGAATAATACCTCTAAGGCCGGTATGATTTTGCTAGGTAGACCATTCTTTAAAACCTCTAAGACCAAGATAGATGTTCATGATGGTAATTTGACTATAACGTTCGATGGCGAGATAATAAAGTTTAATATATATGGTGCCATGCGATATTCGAGTGATGTGTTTTCATTATGCTTTGTTGATCTTATCGAGTCCTTATTTGATACTAAGCTTGATTTATCTAATGATGATGTGTTAGAAGTGATTTTAGACGGGGATTTGACAAACGGGAGCTTGAAAAATCTTGCCCAAGAGTACAAGCTTGATGATGAATTTGCAGAATTGGTGTATTGGATGGAAAAAGGCGAGCACCAAAGCTAAGGTATGAAGTTTCTAGAATTGAATTGCCTCTATCTCACACTAGACTTCTACCTTCTGTTAAGCAGGCACTCGAGCTAGAATTGAAGCCGTTGCCGGACCATTTGAAGTATGCTTATTTAGGAGACAAGGATACACTACCCGTGATTATATCTGCCACCTTGTCATCCAAAGAGGAAGGATCATTGGTTGAGGTGTTAAAAGAGCACAAAAGAGCAATCAGATGGACCATCGCCGACATCAAATGTCTTAGTCCCTCACTATGCAAGCTCAAGATACTATTAGAAGAGGAGTATAAACTTTTTCGAGAGGCACAACGAAGGTTGAACCCACCGATGATGGAAGTGGTAAAAAAAGAGATATTGAAGGTGAGGTGGTAACCATAGTAAAACCGACATTACTGTGGTAGAGAATGCCGAAGGTGAGCTGGTACCTGTGTCCAAAACGGGTGGATAGTTTGTATTGATTATCGTAAATTGAATGCATTGACTAGGAAAGATCACTTCTCCTTACCCTTTATAGATCAAATGTTAGAAAGATTAGTTGGTCGTACTCACTATTGTTTTTTGGATGGTTATTCAGGTTTTCATCAAATACCGGTGGCGAGAGAGGACCAAGAGAAGACCACGTTCACCTGCCCCTTTGGTACCTTCGCCTATCGAAGGATGCCTTTCGGTCTTTGCAATGCGCCGACGACCTTCCAAAGATGTATGGTAAGCATTTAGTGTGTGTCTAGATAACTTGACCAAGATTTTAAAGAGGTGCATTGAAACCAGTTTAGTTTTGAATTATGAAAAATGCCACTTCATGGTCAACCAAGGTATAGTACTTGGTCATGTTATCTCAAAACAGGGTATAGAGGTTGACAAAGCAAAGATCGATGTCATAAAATCCTTGCCCTACCCCACGAGTGCTAGAGAGGTGCGTTCCTTTCTTGGTCACGCAGGTTTCTATCGGCGTTTTATAAAGGACTTCTCAAAGATCGCTCGACCCCTATGTGAGCTTCTACAAAAAGAGGTAGACTTTGACTTCAATGAGGTATGTAAGAGTTCTTTTGACTTATTAAAGGATATGCTTACTTCCGCCCCCATCATCCGACCTCCAAATTGGCAATTGCCATTTGAGATCATGTGTGATGCTAGTAATCATGCTGTTGGGGGGATATTAGGACAGAAAGACGGTAATAACTCTCATATCATATATTATGCATCACGATTACTCGACAGTGCACAATGCAACTACTCGACCACCGAGAAAGAGTTGCTAGCGGTTGTTTTTGCCTTAGCAAAGTTTAGATCTTATTTGTTAGGCACTAAAGTGATTGTGTTTTCTGACCATGCAACTTTGAAATATTTGTTAAAGAAGAAGGATGCAAAGCCACAGTTGATAACGTGGATCCTATTACTCCAAGAGTTCGACTTGGAGATAAGGGATAAGAGCGGAGCCGAGAATCTTGTTGCCGACCACCTTAGCCGCCTAGTGTTGGATGGAGAGCCGAAGCCAAATCACTGATGAGTTTCCAGATGAGCACCTTTTCTTCCATTTCGGGAGAAACCCCTGGTATGCCGATATCGTTAATTACTTGGTCTCAAAGACCTTCCCAGGTGAGTTATCTAGACCCGATAGAGAGAAAATAAAAAGAGAGGCTCATCTCTATATGTGGGACGAGCCATACCTTTGGAACACATTATCCGGACCAAGTTATCCGACGATGGGAGTTTCAGTCCGTTTTACAGTTTTTTCACTCTCAATGTCTGTTTTACAATTTTGTCACTCTCAGGCTTGTGGGGGCCACTTCGGCCATAAACGAACATATAGAAAGGTCCTTGAGTGTGGGTTGCATTAGCCAACCCTTATGCGAGATTGCTATCACTTTTGTATGAGTTGCATGAGATGCCAAATGACGGGAAATATTAGTTCCCAGAATCAAATGCCCCAATTTCCCATGCTAGTATGTGAGATCTTTGATGAATTGGGCATGGATTTCATGGGCCCCTTTCTCGCATCTTGTGGTAATCTCTATATAATTTTGGCCGTTGATTATGTCTCAAAATGTGTTGAGGCAAAGGCCACTCGGACTGATGATTCTCGTGTAGTTGCAGATTTTGTCAAATCTCACATATTTTCCAGGTTCGGGACGCCTAAAGCCATCATCAGTGATCACGACACCTATTTTTGCAACAAGGTAATCAACGCCCTTTTCAAGAAATATGGGGTTATCCACCGCATCTCCACCGCCTACCATCCATAGTCCAATGGACAAGCAAAGGTGTCCAATAGAGAGATCAAGTCAATTTTGGAAAAGATTGTGAATCCCAACCGGAAAGACTGGAGTTTAAGGCTCAATGACGCATTGTGGGCTTATCGTTCGACCTACAAGACACATATAGGTATGTCGCCTTACCGCTTGGTGTACGGTAAGCCTTGCCACCTTTCGGTGGAATTGGAGCATAAGGCTTATTGGGCGGTGAAGACATGCAATATGGACTTAGAAGAAGTTGGCTCGTATAGGAAGCTACAAATACAAGAGCTAGAGGAGATAAGAAACGACGCCTACGAGAATGCTCGCATTTATAAGGCAAAGGCTAAGGCGTTCCATGACTCGCACATTTCATGTAATTCTTTGACTAAAGGTCAGAAAGTTCTTATTTATCACTCTAGATTAAAGTTATTTCCTGGTAAGTTAAGGTCCATTTGGATAGGACCTTTTGTTGTTCTAACCGTTTTTGAGCATGGTGCAGTGGAAATACAAAGTCTATCTATAGGGCAGATCTTCAAAGTTAATGGCCATAGACTGAAGTTGTTTTACGAGGGCTTTGATGGAGGGGACTTATGTAGCCTTCAACTCGACAAGCTATACAGATTGAACTGAGTATGGTCTAGCCAAAGACCTAAAAGAAAGGCGCTGCGTGGGAGGCATCCCTGGATTTCAATTTCTTGCTTTTTATTGTTTTATGGTATTTAGTAGCTTTCGTTAGAATCTCCAATTTCACTCCAAGTTTCACTTGTGCTATCTTCTTCTCAGGTTCCACCCGATTATCGGAAGCTCAAAAAGAATGCACTCACCTTCACAAGATTCTTACATTGGGAGGTCACTCACTAATTCAAGGGAGTTTTTTGTTTTCCCTCTTCTTTTACATGCTTAGAGTGTCCTTTACATATTGAATACATTGAGGACAATGTATGAATTAAGTGTGGGGGTGTGGGTCGTTTGCATGATTTGGGATTGTTTGGGTATATAAATGCTTTTAGGGGGTAACTTTTTTGCAAATTTTGTGCTTAAATGTGGGTTGTTGTCCGTTCTGAAAATGTATTAGCATGTTTTTTATGGGTTAAATCATTGATGACAATGAGTTTGGATGCATGTATAGCATGATTGAGTTTGGTTGATAGCACTTAGAGTCGATTAGTGGTAGCATACGGGTCAAAGTTAGACTATTGTTAATCTCTTGAACTAGCTTTAACACCGTGAGACTTTGAGCCTATTAGACTAAACATTTTACATTAGTCTCATTTCATTTCTTATGTGATTACATCACTCTTAGATATGTGCCTCTAGAACTTGACTTGTCTCTCCTTAAGACTACATGATATTTACATGCTAATAAATATGATAAAGGCCATTATTTGTTCATTTTATTAACCTATTAGCCTTAAGCCTACCCTTTATGTCATTATTACCTTTTTTTGTACACCGTTTTGAGTCTTAGCCTATTTCCTTTATCACCCGCATCATAAAACGATCCAAACACGACCCACCCGACCAATCACCAATGGAGTAGTACCGGTATTCGATCGAAAGTAGAACTCTTATGTGTTTATACTTCTTATCATCTAATGAGAATGTGTTTAAAGAATGTATATCAAGATCCCATTTGCTAAAACATCAAGTTAGTTAACCGGTTTCTCCATTTGGTGTACGGTCTTTAGTCACTCTTTCCCAAATGTATCTCTACCTTATCTGAAGCCCTATTTTACATTACACCCATAAAAGACCTTTTGATTTATATGCATGTACTTTATCCAAGTAGCGGAGAGTGAGAGACTTTTCAAGCTTATGGTAGGAACGTGCTAAGTGTAATGACGATTTGAGCGATACACTTTAACCCAAAAGAAGTGAATTGAGTGTTGTTTTAATTATTCCCTTCGTGAGAGTTCTCGAAATTAGCTTAGGTCTACTTGATTGCATGTGTGCCCCCTTTTCAATGCTTTGCTGCAAATCTCGAACTCACAATGTGCTATATGTGTTGATGTTCTCATTTGATTCATTTTTTTTACACCAAATGCTAGCCTAAGTCATTGTCGGGACGGACAATGATCTAAGTGTGGGGGAATTTGAAAAACACCAATTTTATACATCTTTATGCCAAATTTCCCTAAAATTAGTATTGGTTGAATGGTTTAAATACCCCTTTTTACCTAGTGTTTATATATTTAATGTATTATTGCATTAAATTAAAAAAAGCTTAATTTATTATTGCATTAGATTAAAGAAAAAAACAAAAAAAATATTAGTGTTTATGTTTGTAGGGTTTCGATGGCAGCAGGTCAAGGATAGAAAAAAAAGGGCAAGCCAGCAAAAGCCCAGCTACAAACCCAAATCGCAGCCCTTAGAAAAAGATGCAAATCCAAGTCCAGGTCGTCGAGTGCCAACGTCTCCTTCACGTGACTTTTACAGTATCAAACTCTCGCCCAACTTGCGGTAACTACTGTGTTGTTCGGGAACAAATTCAATCACATGACTTCTCCGGTAAGTGAACTCGCGTCAAACTCTCGTTAGCCACTGTCCCGTCGCTTCCAAAATGTATCCGGGCGATTTTTCAAGCGGGTTTTACACGTGCCCCAAGTCGCGAGCGGCCAAAAAACGTGGGCTTATGGATCTTTTTTTTGAACGGTTTTCAAATGGGAGTATAAATGGCATTCAAGAATCGTCGTTTGAGGGGGACGATTTTGGAGAATCGGGAGAGGAATTTGAAGATTATGACGAGACAGAAAAAGGGTCGATATTCTGGGAGTCGATTTTGGGATTTTGTTAGGGTTGTTCATCAATTTCTACCTTCACAATCCTCTTGTAAGTTTTTAATTATAGACATGAGTAGTAGCTAATTTCTTATTTCTAGCAATGGGTACGTAATCTACTTTGAAAACTTGGATGTGTTGAGATTTTAATTGGTTTTTAACATCATTAGAATTCATTTATGTAACCTTTGATTACATTGTTCTTCGAGTTTTCGTTAATGATTTTGAGTTGGATCCCTCGTTTTGTTTAACCTAAGTTCGAATGGCTAGTTAAATCTTTGAATCCGTAATTGTTCATTGATTTACTTAGGTAGCAACCAATACATATTCGATGTTTTATTGAATGTTAGTGTTGTAAGGTCACGTAATTTGATCGAAATAATCGGCTTCGATTATTAGTCAAGAGTGGTAAGTTTCTTGATTTGAGTGCGGCTAACATTTGAATCCAAGTCCGTGACTTGATTTATTTAGCTAGTTAGAGGCTAGTCACCGAGCTTTTCGTGATAGTCATGTTTTTGGGTCAATAGAACTTTGATGTGTATCGCTGTTCCGAACCATTCTAATTTCTTTTGAAAGAAGATTGTTGATTAAGTCTCTAATACATATCCAAGCGATTAGTTGATTTCTGCTGATTGCTAGAATTCATTTTTATCATCGTTTAAAGTTCTAATTTGGTTGTTCATTTTTAGATTTATTATTAATCATCCCCCCTCCCCCCCTATATAATGTTTCCAATGAATTTGCAAGTGATTACGTCGTGGACACACGGTTAACACCTAGTCTCTAAGGAGACGACCCTACTTATCACTATCACAATTTATTATGTTTTAGCGGTGATAAGCTACATTTTAATTATTTATTATTTGCTGGATTTGACAACCGTCAGAAAACTTGCAGATTTATTCCACCCAGTTCCAACTTATACATACATGTATGCATTCATTGTTATTATTATTAATTTTGTGTTACAGTTTTGGTTGTCGGATAGTCATACCAAAATTGGTTATGCAAATAAGGTAACAGCTCTGATGAAGATTTGTTATACTTGTTAATCGTGAATCTGATTGAAGCTTCTAATACGAAATTTATTATCGTAATTGTTCTACAGATTTTGATTGTCAAATTGGCACTTTTTTGTTTTTGCTGTTCATGTGAATGAGAAGCGTATTTACGTGTTGGATTCTATGGGAAAAAAATCGAAGATTATCATGAACACCTTTAAGTGCTGGTGCTACTCATGTCCTAACTCTTAGCTATTAGTTGAGCCTTTGGCCACTAATGCATTTTGTGCTTCATTTTAGGTGAGCCGTTTGCATTCGACACTTAAGATCGACGGAAAATAATCATTGTACGAGGTAATCCAAAGCAAACCAATGGGGTTGATTGTGGGTGATTTATGATCAAGAATCTCCATTACAGGGCAAGAGGGGAAATGTTGCCTTTTTCAAGTGATCATATCAAAATTGCAAAACATATAATTTTCTGGGAGATCTTGAATGATAGGTTGTCAGATCATGATACTTTCACAAGATACTAAGAATTGTGAGTGCATTACAACACACAAGTATGTTATTAATATTCTTTAGATGTTTTATTCCTTAAATGTTATTAGTGTAGTAGCAATAGAAAAACGTAGCTTACTCTAAATAGTAATAATAAATATTTACTTGTTCTCGGAAGTTGGAACCATGATCATAAAATTAAGCAACAACAGATTGAAACTTAAATAAGCTTTGTCTGCACTTCATAAATTACTTTACCTTAATTGAGTTTTAATTGAAATGGAGGGAGGAGGAACCGGCATCCAACTTGTAACAACATAATCATTAGGGGTGTGCAATAATTTAACCGATCCAATTAGAACCGACCGATGATGATTGGATACATATATATATATATATATATATACCATCCAATCATCATCCAACTATCCATCTAGTCATCATCCAACTACCCATCCAATTGTAATTGGATCGTATCATATCGAAATTTTCAACATCCAATTTGGATCGGTCGGTTCTTGGATGACAATCTAGAACCAACCAAAACCGACGGATCTAATTTTCCATCCAATCATCATCCAACTACCCATCTCAATTAATTATGAGCAAAAGCTTTAGGTTTCATTATGTTAGGAATTAACTAGGATATCTACTGATCTTTATTTGCTTAATTGACCGTTGATTTTCAGATGTTAAGAGGTTGATTGGATTCAAGTTTAGTGATTCCAAAGTGCACCATGACATGAAGCTGTGGCCTTTTAAGGACATAAAAGGGTCTGATGATACACCCAAGATTGTCCCTTATAAAGGTCAAGTTAAGGAATTTTTAGCTGAAGAAATTTCATCAATGATTCTCAACAAGTTGAAAGAAAATGTTGAGGCATACCTTGGAAAATCTGTGAAAAATGATGTGATAAAGGTCCCAACTTATTTCAATGATTCACAAAGTCAAGCAACAAAGGATGCCGGAACTCTTGATGGATTGAACATCATTCGACTCATCAATGAGCCTACTGCGGCTGCAATTGCTTATGGTCTAGATAAAATGTATGTTTTACGTCATTTGGTTCATAATTTATGTGTAAAATGTCATTCGTAAACACATAAATACGGTGTTACATATTTTTGTGTAAAATGTCAATCATTTAAAATTCCGGGCATGAAATCAGTTCGGGCCCGGGCCCGGGCCCAAATCGGTCCCGGTCCTTCGTCGGTCCTGGGCCGGGCCGAAATGGCCATCTCTACCTTGAATGAAAAGGAACCGGAACCGGTTGATAACTTTAAGAGACGAAAGGAATTGCCAGGAAACGGCTAGAGTTTTCATTAGAAAAGTGTAAATCTTACAAAGGGTTACAACAACTATATATAAAGAGACAAAACCCTAAAAGAAACCTAAAATATACACAAGTACAAAACAACCCCCTATACTATCTAACATCCCCCCTCAAACTCATGATGCTGGTGCAAGAAGCATCGAGAGTTTGCTAACAAGGAATTTGAAGTGAGAGATCGGGTGAGACTTCGTAAAGAAGTCTGCAAGTTGTAACGTAGAACTTACAAACGGTAAGGAAAGAGTGCCACGTTTTAGATGATGACGTGTAAAGTGGCAATCGACCTCGATATGCTTGGTGCGTTCATGAAAAACCGAGTTGTGAGCAATCTGAATGGTGTTGCGATTGTCACAATACATAGGAGTGAGATGAGGAAGAAAGACACCAATATCAGCAAGTAGCCAACGCAACCAAATAATCTCCTTGGAGGTAGATGCCATAGCTCGGTATTTAGCTTCAGTGGAAGAAAGAGAAACCACAGATTGTTTCTTACTTTTCCATTAAATAAGGGAGTTTCCCAAGAAAACACAGAAACCTGTAACAGATCGACGGTCTGTAGGATTACGTGCATAAGCAGCATCAGAGTATGCCCGTAGTTCAAGAGAAGATGTGGATGACAACAGGAGACATCGAAACATGGTACCTCGAAGGTATCGTAAAATACGCACAACAACTGTCCAATGAGTAGAAGTCGGAGCTGCGACAAACTGGCTGACAATGTGCACAACATATGCAATGTCTGGTCCAGTAATAGTAAGATAAACCAGGCTGCCAACTATAGTGCGGTACAAGGTAGGGTCTTTGAGAGGAGAACCATTAGTGGGAGAATACTCGACATTCAATTCAGAAGGAGAATCCACAACACGAGTATCAGTGAGACGAGCTCATTCAATAATTTCAGTTGTATATTTAGATTGAGAAAGCAAATAACCTCTGGGAGATGAAGCAACTTCAATACCCAAAAAATATCGAAGAGGACCCAAATCCTTCATCTCAAATTGTGCAGCTAATTCCGACTTTAAGGCATGAATTCCTTGAAGATCATCACTGGTGATAATCATATCATCAACATACAATGAAATCAATATACGACCTGCAGAAGTATGCTTGACAAAGAGGGCAAAATCATGTTCACTTGCAGAGAATCCAAAAGATAGAATAACATCATAAAATTTTTCAAACCAAGCTCGTGGGGCCTGTTTAAGCCCATATAACGTTTTTTTAAGCTTGCAAACTTCACCAGTTTTATGAGAAACACCGGGAGGAGGAACCATGTATACCTCCTCATTTAAGTCACCATTTAAAAAGGCATTCTTAACATCCATTAGTGAAATATTCCACTTGCGAACAGCAGCAACAACTATAAGGGTGCGAATTGTAGTCATTTTGGCTACAGGAGCAAAAGTCTCCTCAAAATCCAAGCCATATTCCTGAGACAAGACGGGCTTTGTAACGTTCAACAGATCCATCAGATTTGGTCTTGACACTTCATATACATATATCTCACATAATCTCATGGAAATACCATCAAATACATAAACCTGTAAAGATGACCTTTTTGAGCAAATATGTGATAATAACAACAATTAAGCAAATATGATGTGTATCCAGTTTTAACAAAAGTTTAGTAAACTCACCTTCAAGGTTTTGAACCAAAAACCCAGAAAATAGAGAACCCTAGATCCAAGAAGATAAAACTTGGAGAAGATGAAGATGGAGATGGTGGTGAAGCTTCCAAACCGAAATCTTGGATGATACTCTTAACTCTAGCAACAATTGGTGATGATCTGGTGGTTGAAAGAAGCTTAGAAGAAGTAGGTGAAGGGAAGGGTTGGTAGAGAAATTTTGAGATGAAGAAGATGAGAAATGAGAAATATTTGGGGAAAATAATGTATAAAAACGTCCAGCACCATTCTCGTGGGTTGATCCGTGAGTTCAGCTTCAGCAACCCACATAACAAGGTACCCTAATTTTCATTCTGGTAGGTCGCTCCGTGGGTTCAGCTTCAGCAACCCACATAACAAGGTACTTCAGCCACTGATTTTGGCGCACTTTTGAAATTGATTTTTCTTCTTATTTGGTCAAATCCTGTTTCGGTCATAACTTCTTCGTTATAGCTCCGTTTTCGCTCCGGAAAGAACCGTTGGACTCGTAATTGAATCATTCATCCATCAAGGCTATAAAGTCAAGGATTCAAGTCCAAAATCAAATATCTTATTTTTCATTATTGTATCGATTTCGGTAAAAACTTGAAATGATAACTTTCGAAAATCGGGGTGTAACAATCCTCCCCACCTAATAAGGATTTCGTTCCCGAAATCTTACCCTCAATTGAAAAGTTGCGGGTAACGCTTTTTCATATCGTCTTCCGATTCCCAAGTAATGTTAGCACCCCGATGATACTTCCATTGGACTTTAACCATAATCACGTCCCTATGCCTCAACTTCTTCACTTTCGATTCTAAAATTGCTTCCGGTTCTTCTACACAACGATTCCCATTGTCCACACGAATTTCCGACAAAGGAATCACGCTTTCCTTTTCGGCTAGACACTTTCTAAGGTAACATACGTGAAACGTGGGATGTATCCCATCCATTTCCGGTGGTAAATCCAACCGATAGGCTTGTAAACCAAATTTATTCAAAATAGTGAAAGGTCCAAGGAAACGAGGACTAAGCTTTCTACGCTTCCCGAACCGGATAATTCCCTTCCATGGAGATACTTTCAACATGACACGGTCGCCCACTTGAAACTCGACTGGTCTTCTTTTCTTGTCCGCGTAACTCTTTTGTCGGTCTTGCGCTGCCTTTAGCCTTTCCCGAATCTCTTTCACTTTGTCGGCCGTCTCTTGAACAATTTCCGGTCCGGCGAATTGTTTTTCGCCCGCTTCTAGCCAACAAACTGGGGTTCTGCACTTTCGTCCATACAACGCCTCGAATGGTGCCATTTCGATACTAGAATGGTAACTGTTGTTGTACGCGAACTCTACTAGCGGTAGATGTGAATCCCAACTTCCCCCGAAGTCTATTTCACATGATCTCAACATATCTTCTAATGTCTGGATCGTCCTCTCGCTTTGACCATCCGTTTGAGGATGATACGCCGTGCTCAAATTTAGTCGAGTACCCAACTCCTTTTGCAAACTAGCCCAAAAGTTCGAAGTGAATCGGCTGTCCCGATCCGATACAATAGATTGCGGAACTCCGTGCCTCGACACCACCTCATCAATATAAAGCTTGGCCAACTTCTCCATTGGCAAGGTCTCCCGCATTGCAAGGAAATGCGCACTTTTTGTCAACCGATCAACAATTACCCAAATGGTATCGTGCCCACGCAAGGTCTTTGGTAACTTTGTCACGAAATCCATAGTAATGTTGTCCCATTTCCACTAGGGAATGGACAACGGTTTCAAACTCCCATACGGTCTTTGATGCTCCGCTTTGACTTGAAGACATGTGACACACCTTTCCACATAGCTAGCCACATCCAGCTTCATCACCGGCCACCAATAATTCAACTTTAAGTATCTATACATCTTGGTGCTACCGGGATGTATAGAATATTTCGACTTATGTGCTTCCTCAAGAAGTAAGTCACGATTTCCCCCAATCTTTGGCACCCATATTCGCCCTTGGAAGAGTTTGAGTCCACGACCATCTTCTGTTAAGAGTTCCTTTTGCTTGGACATAACCTTGACCTTGAGGTTCTCTTCTTTAAGTGCTTCCGCTTGGCTCGTTCTTATACTCTCCAACAAACTCGACACCACATCGATTCTGGTAAGGGACATTTTGACACCTCCATCATGACTCCTTCGACTCAACGCATCCGTCACCACGTTGGCCTTACCGGAATGATAGAGTAGATCACAATCGTAATCCTTCAAAAGCTCTAGCCATCTCCTTTGTCGCATGTTGAGTTCCTTTTGGTCGAAGATGTACTTGAGACTCTTGTGATCCGTGAAAAGAGTACACTTGGTCCCATACAAGTAGTGTCGCCACAACTTTAACGCGAAAACTACCGCCGCCAATTCCAAATCATGAGTCAGATAGTTCTTCTCATGGTCCTTTAACTGACGCGACGCGTAGGCTATTACTTTCCCCCTTTGCATTAGGACACACCCAAGCCCCATCAACAAAGTCTTCCGATCCTTCGGGTAGGGATAAGATCGGAGCTTCACACAACTTCCTCTTGAGCGTCTGAAAGGCTTGCTCTTGTGCATCGGTCCAAAGAAACTTGACGTTCTTCCTTGTAAGAGAGGTGAGCGGTGTAGCTATCTTGGAAAAGTCTTGAATGAAACGCCGGTAGTAGCCCGCCAAACCCAAGAAGCTTCGAATCTCCGTCGGACTTGTTGGAGGCTCCCAACTCATCATTGCATCGATCTTTGCCAGATCCACTTTTACCCCGTCCTTTGATACCACATGCCCCAAGAATTGCACCTCTTGAAGCCAGAATTCGCACTTCGAGAATTTCGCGAACAACTTCTCTCTCCTTAGAACTTCTAATACTTCCCGTAAGTGTTTTCCATGCTCGGACTCATCCCTTGAATATATTAAAATATCGTCGATGAAGACGATCACGGATTTATCCAAGAATGGGCGACACACACGGTTCATTAGATCCATGAATACGGCCGGAGCGTTAGTTAAGCCAAAAGGCATCACCAAAAACTCATAATGACCGTATCTCGTCCGGAAAGCTGTCTTCGGAATGTCTTCGTTCTTCACTCTCACTTGATGATAACCGGATCGAAGATCAATCTTCGAGAAACATCCCGCGCCTTGAAGTTGATCAAAAAGGTCGTCGATGCGAGGTAAGGGATACTTGTTCTTCACTGTGACTTTGTTTAACTCCCGATAATCTATGCACATCCGCATAGATCCATCCTTCTTCTTCACGAATAGTACCGGTGCTCCCCAAGGAGATGAACTTGATCGAATGAAGCCCTTCTCCAACAACTCTTGAATTTGCGTCATCATCTCTTTCATTTCTGTCGGTGCCAAACGATATGGAGCACGAGCTATCGGAGCCGCTCCCGGTGTGAGGTCAATCTGAAACTCCACTTGTCGCTCCGGCGGTAATCCGGGTAAGTCTTCCGGAAAGACGTCCAGATAATCTTGTACCACCTCCACATCTTCTACCGACTTCTTTTCTTTCTTTGCGTCCACAACGTAGGCCAAGTACGAAGGGTAACCCTTCGCTAAGAACTTGCGAGCCTTAAGAGATGAGATAATAGGATTATTACTCTTTCCTTTCTCCCCATAAATGGTAGCCACACCATTTTTCGGCAATGACACTTGGATCATCTTTTTGGAAGAAAAGATGTCCGCCCTATGCGTTACTAACCAATCCATACCTATAACCACGTCAAACCCACCTATAGCCATAGGTAGCAAGTCCACTCCAAAAGAATTCCCATCAATTTCTAAAGTGCAATCACAAAAACGGTCTCAAATGATTACTTGATCCCCATTCGCTATTTCTACTACTAACGCATCGGGAAGGACACAAATAGGAGTGGTGAATTGTTTACAAAAAGCATCCGACACAAAGGAACATGTAGCGCCGAATCAAACAAGACACGAGCAGGCATGGAGTTTACTAGAAACGTACCCGAAACGACATCCGCGGTCTCCTTTGCCTCCTCGGTAGTCATCTGGAAAGCTCGACTCGGTGCCCGTGATGGTTGCTCGACCCTAGCCGTCGAACCTACAGAATTTCCACCACCTCCTCTAACTAGCCTTGGACACTCTCGCTTCATATGCCCCAGCTCTCCGCATTCATAACATACCGACCCACGGAGGGAACACTATCGAGTTGTGTGGTTTTTCTTACCACACTTGTTACACCCGGCTGGACCAGAGAGAGTCCTTGTAGCGTACGGCCCCGAGTGCTTTGATCTGCACTTGTGGCACCACCGATCTTCACGGCGTTGATCACCCGTTCTCCCGCTTACAAAGGGTCTTGACTGACAAACGGGCCCCGATGGCCCTTCCCACTTCCGTTTCTCACCAACATGCTTCTTCTCATCCCTTTCGGCATTGATGTCGTCCTCAACGAGTAAGGACTCCTCGATAACCTCTTGCAGAGTCGAACACTTGGCATTCCTTACCGCCGTTCGCATCTTGGCCGGTAACCCTTGATGATAGGCCTTAATCTTTGACCTTTCGTCGGGGACTAGACGTCCCACCAAGTTTAGTTTCTCCAGAAAGAGTTTGGAGTAGCCAACCACAGACAGATTCCCTTTCTTCAGATCTCGGAACTCCCGCTCCAATTTGTCCATCGAACGTTCGCTACAATACTTGTCCATAATCTTCTCCTTGAACACCGGCCAAGTTAGCTTAGCCATAACTTCAGGAGTGAGGACTGATCGACTGAGATTCCACCAAATCAAAGCCTCTCCCCAAAGTAGTTGAGAAGCAAACTTGACCCGTTGAGAGGGATCACACTCACTTGACTCAAAGGCCATCTCCACTTCTTTGAGCCAGTACATGCAAGCAACTGACTTGTCTGAACCTGCAAACTCCTTAGGGTGGCACCTCAGAAACGCTTTGTAAGTGCACCCCTTAGTCTTCGTCCGGATCCCTTCAGCGGATGGTTCCTCAACCGTTACCACATTTGGTCCACCCGACCCCACAATAATGTTTTCAGCCATCGTCTCAGGTTGTCGGTGGCTAGCGTCTCGATCCTCTAGGAGTTTCATGAAAAACTCTTGCTGTTGGGTCATGGCCGAAGTCATGGCCAACTGTTGTTGAGCCAGGGCCGCATTCATGGCCAACTGTTGTTGAGCCAGGGCCGCATTCATGGCCAACATCATGCTATCACGGAGCCGGGTCTCCATGGTAACTTCTTCCATGATGGCATTACCTGTATTGAGGTTCCGACGCGGAATATGCTCAGGTCCGCCTCCCAAGATTCTGGGTACAGGAATGTCATCGGTGGTTACACCCACGGGAGGTCGTACAGCTGCAGATTCCACCTCTGGTTGACCCTCTGGCATGTCCGACAACCTACTTCGAGTGTTTACCATTAAATCTGCCATGCACGAACGAGAAATAGATTGAGAAAAGACTAAGCGAGTTGAACTCATTGTACGTACTACTACCTTCATCAATCATCATAATAATAGTAAACCAAGTATGCTCACGTGACAATGCATTCATAATAGCAGTAGCTAAGTGAAATTATGAACGAACCATACACAAGAATTATTGTCACCATCATCACAACTTTCAATTAAAGTAATTCCGTAATCCTAACGCTCTCCCCACCTAGGATTTCTACCCCAAGTGGACAGTGAAGTCATAAAGTCTAAAGCTTAATTCTAGATATGCTAAACAATACCTAGTTCACTTAAACTAAAGCTCTGATACCAACTTGTAACACCCTAAAAATAGGTATAACAAAAACTTTCCATAAATGAAGAAGTGGTATAAAGTTTGTCATAGCAAGAGCCTCCCAAAAAGGGAAAATATACAAATACATGTTTAATCACAATTCTTGTAATTTAACGGATAAATAAACAACAACCAACTAATCTAATTTCTACATCTAGAAAAGAGATTACAAAAGGGGTGTCATCTATAAACCCAAATCTTCCAAAAATAGTTCAAGTGCCAAAATCCCCAAGCTCTTGCCCAAAGCATCTAAACTTGCCTAGGAACCGCGCCGCTAACACCTGAGATACACATAGACACCAAACAAATGTTAGGCCAAAAAGCCTAGTGAGTTGAACAATAATAAGCATGCATGAACGGTCACAATTTCTTATCAGCAGTTAACCAGTGTTCAATATATGTGGAGTCATTAAGGGAGACCCAAAGCACCAATCAAGTCCCACCCAAGAGTCGATATACCTTGATGCCCTTAACAAGGAACATCCCAAAGGCCCGACACACCCGAAGGCTATCGCTAAGAAAATTCCCCGAATGGCGGAGGTCTAGGCACATACCATCACAGTGGCGCCCAAAACTACATCCTCCTAGTGTACTGACTTGGTTCGTCCACATAATGCATATAGGAGGTCCTTAGGTATATTTCAACCAAATATAATTCAATACCAACCATAGGTACAATATCACCCTCCTAATAGCATGAGTCCAACATAAGACTTAAACATCCACATAGCCGCGTTGTAGATACAATATCACTATGAATATATTCCAAATGGAAATCATCATGGTATACCAACATATATTCCTTATACATGTCCAATACCCATTGTGGGCACACATAATGGAAATCCCCAAATAATTACACAACATAGAGTAAATCATGGGATGACACTTCATATACATATATCTCACATAATCTCATGGAAATACCATCAAATACATAAACCCGTAAAGATGACCATTTTGAGCAAATATGTGATAATAGCAACAATTAAGCAAATATGATGTGTATCCAGTTTTAACAAAAGTTTAGTAAACTCACCTTCAAGGTTTTGAACCAAAAACCCAGAAAATAGAGAACCCTAGATCCAAGAAGAAAAAACTTGGAGAAGATGAAGATGGAGATGGTGGTGAAGCTTCCAAACCGAAATCTTGGATGATACTCTTAACTCTAGCAACAATTGGTGATGATTTGGTGGTTGAAAGAAGCTTAGAAGAAGTAGGTGAAGGGAAGGGTTGGGAGAGAAGATTTGAGATGAAGAAGATGAGAAATGAGAAATATTTGGGGAAAATAATGTATAAAAACGTCCAGCACCATTCTCGTGGGTTGATCCGTGAGTTCAGCTTCAGCAACCCACATAACAAGGTACCCTAATTTTCATTCTGGTAGGTTGTTCCGTGGGTTCAGCTTCAGCAACCCACATAACAAGGTACCCTAATTTTCATTCTGGTAGGTTGCTCCGTGGGTTCAGCTTCAGCAACCCACATAACAAGGTACTTCAGCCACTGATTTTGGCCCACTTTTGAAATTGATTTTTCTTCTTATTTGGTCAAATCCCGTTTCGGTCATAACTTCTTCGTTATAGCTCCGTTTTTGCTCCGGAAAGAACCGTTGGACTCGTAATTGAATCATTCATACATCAAGTCTATAAAGTCAAGGATTCAAGTCCAAAATCAAATATCTTATTTTTCATTATTGTATCGATTTCGGTAAAAACTTGAAATGATAACTTTCGAAAATCGGGGTGTAACAGTCACCATAACCAAGAAAAACACATACAACAGATCTAGAAGATAATTTATTACGCTCTACATGTGGACGAAGAACAAAGCAAGTGCAACCAAAGACACGTAAAGATGGGTAATCAGGGCAACAACCATAAAGTTTTTCAAAGGGAGATAAACGTGAAGTAATTGATGATGGAATTTTGTTGATCAGATTGACAACAGTAAGAACGACTTCACCCCATAATTGATTAGGAACTGAAGAAGACAACAAGAGAGAGCGGGCGATTTTCAGGATATGTATATGTTTTCTTTCAGCAACACCATTCTCTCAGGAGTGTCTTTACAAGAGGTCTGGTAAATAGTTCCATCTAAAGCAAGTATTTCACATAATTTATTGGAAGTATATTTACCACCCAAATCACATCGGAAACATTTAATCACAGAATTATGCTGGGTTTTAACATATGCTCGAAAACGACAATAAATATCAAAGAATTCTGAACGATGTTTCATGAGAAAAATCCAACAAAACCGAGTATAATCATCAATAAAAGAGACATAATATCGAGACCCTCCTTTTGTAGGAACAAGAGATGGTCCCCATACATCAGAATGAATCAAATCAAAAGGTGCAACAGTGTAACACCCTAAAAATAGGGATAACAAAAATCCGAAAAAAACGGACATAAGGTATACAATAATTGCCTTAGCAAGAGCCTCCCAAAAATGGGGAATATACATATACAACCTGTTCAATTACAGTTGTAATTTGACGGACAATAAGTAACAACCAACTAATCTAATTTCTACGACTAGAAAAGAGATTACAAAAGGGTTGTCATCTATAAACCCAACGGTTCATTCCAAGGTATAAAATGTCCATGTGCAAAAATCCCCAAGCTCTCACCCCAAAGAAACTAAGCCTGCTTAGGACCGGCGCCGCCAGAACCTGAGATACACATCGACACCAAACAAGTGTTAGGCCAAAAAGCCTAGTGAGTTGAACAATAATAAGCATGCATGAACAGTTACAATTCTTATCAGCAGTTAACCGGTGTTCAATATATGTGGAGTCATTAGGGGAGACCCAAAGCACCAATCAAGTCCCACCCAAGAGTCGATATACCTTGATGCACTTAACAAGGAACACCCGAAAGGCCCGACACACCCGAAGACTATCGCTGAGAAAATTCCCCGAATGGCGGAGGTCTAGGCACATACCATCACAGTGGCGCCCAAGACTACATCCTTCTAGTGTACTGACTTGGTTCGTCCACATACCGCATATAGGAGGTCCTTTAGGTATATTTCAACCCAACATATTTCAATACCAACTACGGGTACAATATTACCATCCTATCATCATGAAGTCTAACAAAAGACCCAAATGACAAATCATGCTCATCTTGCATATAAATATGTCACCAAAATGGTGTTCCAACTGGAATCATCAGAATACCCATATATGCATACATTTAACATATCAAGGTACCTACATTATGTATCTATGAGAAAAGCCCCAAATAATGATACACATAACATAAATCATGGCATATCACCCATATTTACATTTCTAACTATTTTCATAAAGAAATCCCAATCACTTGAACATATAGAGATAAAGTAACAATTAGAAGATTATGATGTGTATCTAGTTTTAACAAAGGTTTAGTAAACTCACAATCTAGGTTTTATACCAAAACCTAGAGAATGGAAAACCCTAGAAGTTGGATGGAGAAGATGGAGACTTGGACTCTTGAGATCTTGATGTAGAAAAAGACTCAATAAATGATGCTCTACCTCCCAAAGACTTGCAATAAATGCAGTAGCTAGCAAGAGGAAGAAAATGGCTCCCAAACCCTAGAAAATCGCTCCTCCAATCAGTGTGTGTGTGTTTTATGATTTTGAACCGAGAAATGAAGGGTTTTGGGGAACTACGGACGATCGCGACTTGTGCCGCGACTTGCACCCGCGGCATAAGTCGCCCGTGTGCTCAACGGTGAGGGTTCCAGTGGGTTACGCGGCTTGTGCCGCGACTTCCACCCGCGGCGTAAGTCGCGAGGTTCTTCAAATGTGTATACTCCAGTGGACTACGCGACTTGTGCCGCGACTTCCACCCGTGACCTAAGTCGCGTAACTTACTGCCCAACAAAGGTTGGTCCCAAACTTCCCAATCAACACCAAACAATTATCATAAACGGGAATGGCAATTAAGCATATAATTTATACTTTGATAATCACATAGACATAAGATTAATAAGTCTTTTACTTACCTGAAATTCCGGATGTTACAAACAGAAAGAGATTTGCTTAATTTAAAAGGTAAAGCTGAAAATTTTGCAAGTTTACAACCACTGCAATTAGAAATATCATGAACTTGCAAATTTCCCAAATTTCCAGAGGAAGCTAAGTATTTTAGACGAGAAGCTGAAACATGTCCAAGGCGTGAGTGCCATAAATAAAAACTAGATGACTTAGACGACAAACGAAAAGAAGATAGATCTGCACTATGAGCTACTACTACTGGTAACCGCAACTCATCCAACACATATAGGCCCCCACGCCTACGACCGGTCCCAATCAGCTTCTGAGTACATGGATCTTGCACATAACAAGAATCAGGAGAAAATGATACCTTATAACCAGAATCAAATAATTGACCAACAGACACAAGGTTCAATAAAAGTTTAGGAATATGATATACATTAGGAAGAGAAAATTTCGGACTCATAATAGAACCAATGCCTGCTAATGGCATAGGAGTACCATCAGCAGTCATGATAGGCACATATGACATAGGTTTTAAAGAAGAAAATAATTTAGAATTCGGAGACATATGAAAAGAAGCACCAGAAACTAAAACCCATGTAGTTGGATGCATACCTGATTCGTTATTAATCGACTGACCTATGGGAGAAGAGATAGACATGGTGTAACGCCCCAAAGTTTCGTTGTATTAATTCTATCGTTAAGAAATCTAGCCTTCCTTATTTTTTTTAAATCATATTTATATTGCGTTACTCAATTTGTGTGTATCGCGTGTTTTAGCCAAGTTCGTGCATCAAGTCTTGATTTTGGAAAAGAGAAACAGTGGCTTACGCGAGTTACCCTGCGACTTGCAAGCCGCGACACAAGTCGCGTAACCCACTGTCCGTCTTTTAGTTCAGAAACATGGGCGGGTTATGCCATGACCTTAAGTCGCGGCATAAGTCGCGGGATTCCCCTGATGCTCTTAGACGAGTTTCTTCCCCTTCCTCATTCATTTTCTCACCTACTTCATTTATTTCTCTTCCTCTAAAACTCTCCCCTCCAAGAACCGAACCTAGGGTTCCATAAATCCTCATCTACCTCATTTATTGCTAGTTTTGGGGAGCATCATCTAAGGATTCAAGTTCTGGGCATTTAGTCACCTCCTCCATTGTCATCTTCTCCAAGGAACAACTAGGGTTTGGGTTTTCTTCAAAAACCCACTCGGTGAGTTATACATGTCAAAATGTGGATTTTTAACCTTCTCAACATCTCCATGTATGATTTATTTGAGTTGGGTGAGTTTTCACTAAAACCTAATTTTGGAGATTTTGGGGGTTATATGGAAGAGCATGGTTTTGGGGACAAGAGTATACATTTTGGTTTAGTTATGGATTTTATACATGAGAAATATGTTTTATAACCTTATGATTATTTGCATGAGAATCAAGATTTGAATTTTGAAATATGGGTAATTATTATGGAATGAGTTTTTGGGTAAATTGATGCATTATGTGTGAAAGTACCATTTAGCCCTATGAAATGGAACCTCTTGGAAACTTGGGAGTAATTATTTTCGATTTATAATTTTGTACATACAGTGACATTTTAATTGAGGAAATTACTGTCTTGTTTTGTGGACATCGATTGGAATATTTGATTGCAATTGGGCGTCATGAACCCACATATATATATATATATATATATATATATATATATATAATCTTTGACCCAATGTTGGAACACTAGTTTTCTACATTGAGGCACGTTTAGGCATCAGATGAGTTATAAGCCCTACATGCTAAGTACGCGATATTGGACGGGGATCTCAACGTAAGGGCCCTATGTGGCTGAAGTTTACTTTCCGTGGGTGTACGTTTAAAGCTACCAAGCCTGACATCCATTGCGGGTACTTTTATGTGTTTAGTTTTAATAATACGTCAAGTGGCTTACTTTTGTGTTCCGTCACTTGTGTTAGTAAGTGGGTCTCCCCCGTCAACCCAAGAGGTATTTGTATTATTGTTGACACTACCTACATGAATTCCATTGGCATTTCTTAAATTATTTCAAATGAGAGTATTGATTTTCCATTTACAAATGTTTGATTTCACTAGACTTTAGCCTAACACTTTTTTTATAACAAGTCCTTCTAGCGGTGGTTTTCCTCGGGCTTGAGTGGAGGGTAAATCGAAGGATTATAACATTTTTGGAAGGATATAGTGGCGTGTTTTGGATATAGAATTGGTATACTTTTGTAGGTGAAATGTCAACACCCGTTTGTAATCTAGAACTAGTTGGACTAGATTAGTAGGTTGTTGTATTCATTTCCCTTTAGTTATTTATTTGTAAACGCCATGCAATTGTTCCCATTTTGGGATGATCATTTTTCTATTAGTCTCGTTTTTTCCGCATTTGTTTTCAGGTTTAAATTGACCCCTATTTTTAGGGTGTTACACATGGCATGAGACTGAACATCAAGAAGCTTTTGAAGTTGTTCAGTTATAGATGCAAGAGTAGGATTAGTAGTTGACTCAGATGGAGGAACGACAACATTAGTGCTAACATGAGGAGGAAAACGATGTGATTGTCGCGGATGACCAGACTGCTTGATTGATGTCGACCCATAAGTTCTGGATGTTGAGACTTCCAATGGCCTTTTTTCTTACAAAAGTTGCATTCATCAAACCCAACTCTTGGACGACTCTTATTCTGATTTGAAGCAAAGGGCTTATGAGGAACAACCAAAATAGAAGGACTTGGAGTTGGAAGAATACCCTTTCCTGCTTGTGTCTTTAAACGAGTTTCATCAGCTAGAAATTCACTTACTACTGAATCAACTGAAGGGAGTGGGGTTCGATGCAAGATGTTACTACGAAGCCCTTCAAAATCACTTCTCAGGGCCATAAAAAACTGAACCAATATCTGTTCTTCCCTACGAGCAATGTAGGGTCTAAAAGCACGCAACTCAGCAGGTTCAGTAAGAGCCAACTGATCCCACAAATCGGTCATTGTTGAGTAGAACTCCTGAATACACATATCTCTCTGTTCGAGTGCTCGGATATCAACTTCTAACTGATACTGTTTTGCAAATTTATACTGTGTATACAGTCTCTCAAGATGATCCCATACTTCATTGCCTGTTTCATATTTTGCCAATTGAACACCAATCGAATGTTCAACATAGTTGTTTATCCAAGTGATAATTTTTGAATTATCCACTTCCCAAGATTCCAAGTCTTTTGCTTCTTTCGGTTTCACAATAGTGCCAGAAATATAACCCCACATATTTTTGCCCTTCAGAAATTTTTTCAAGACATAACTCCAATAGGAGTAATTTTTTCCATCCAAACGAACACTAATGGCTTGGAGAGAATCATCCTTCCCAGCCATTACAAACGAGAAGTAAAGAAAAGAGAACAAAGAGTATAGAGATACCGTATGCTAGAGAGAAGCGTCGAACAAAGAAGAAATCCACAAAAGCGTCGTCGAACAGAAAACCCAAAACAAATTGTCAATCAGAAAACCCAAGCGCCGCTGAACAAAAAGAAACCCTAGCGCCGATCAGAAAACCCCAACGTCGTCGTTGAACAGTTGGATCCGCGCACAACAGTACTTGAGAGAAGAAAAGATATTAATCCAGCTCTGATACCATGATAACTTTAAGAGACGAAAGGAATTGCCAGGAAACGGCTAGGGTTTTCATTAGAAAAGTGTAAATCTTACAAAGAGTTACAACAACTATATATAAGGAGACAAAACCCTAAAAGAAACCTAAAATATACAAAAGTACAAAACAACCCCCTATACTATCTAACACCGGTTACAAAGGAATCGAAACCAGTCTCGGAACCACCGGGACCGATTCCGTACCGGGTACCCGACGTCTAATTTTTTTTCTTTAAGTTTTTATCATTTCATACTATAAAAAAGTTATTATTGGTCTATTAGAAAGTAGCAACGTAAATACTTAATTTAATAAATACTACAAACGGTGAAACAACAAAACGATTTCCAAAATATAAAGTATTAGTCTATCACAAAGTACAAAAGTAAAGAAATGAATAATTTTTATTAAAGATATAGCGGGTACCCGTCGGTTCTGGTTCTGGGTACCCAGTCCCGGAACTGGTTCCGACGGGTACAACGAGTAATAGCTCCAAAAAAAAAATGAGAACCGGAACCATAACCAGTCTCGATCGGTTCCGTATTTTAGGAATCAGAACCAATCACGTCGGTTTCGGTTCGGAGCGGTTCCGATTCCAAAGACAGGTACCCGATTTCGATGCACACCCCTACTTATTTGTGTGTGTGTGTGTATATATATATATATTTTAAAAACAATTCATAACTTTTGTATTTTTCAACAAACTATAAGGACCATTTATGTAACTTGCACTTTTTAGTTTTTTCTCGATTTAAATCGAATTGTCGCGGAAATTTCAAACCATGGTTCGTATCTCAAACCTAAAATGGGACCCTTAGAAGCCCGATCATTGTGTTTTCGATTCGAAAAGTCTCATTTACATCATGGTTTAGCAACTCTCTAAGGTCCGATCATTGTGTTTTCGATTCGAAAAATCTCATTTACATTAGGGTTTGGAAACTCTCTAAGGTAAGTTAGTTTTGTTTAATGAAATTGTTCTTTAGGGTTTTTTAGTTTTTTTGGGATGTTGATTATCATTATCATTGTTCTACAATGTTTTTTTTTGTTGATTATGATTATCATATAGCTCATGTTACTGAAATTTGCATGTGGTGTGTTCCTGTCATTAGAATTTTCGTCACCTCTAGTTTGTCTTCTCTGTCTGTGTGCTTTTTTGGAAGCTTATGGAACTCATGTGTTAGGTCTCATACATTCTCTTACGTTTTCTAGATAAACAAAGATCGGCTAGTGGTGTTGATCTACATAAGGGGAAAGTTGATCTTTTTTTTGGAAAAAGGGGACAGAACCCAGGGAAAGTTTGATCTTACAGGAACTAAATTCAGGAACATACCTGTGTGTGTGTAGGGGGTCTGAAAAAAGGAGAAAAATGGGGAAAGTTGATCTTGCAGGAACTAAATTCAGGAACATACACGTGTGAGGGGGGGGGGGGGGAGGTCTAAAAAAAGGCACTTACTTTAAGATTTAGCACTTTAAGATTCTTCGAATTTAATGAAAAGGTACAACTCAATCTCAATTTGGCTTACTTTATTAGTTTATTTATATTACATATTTACATTGATATAGTTCTCTACTTCTCTTGAATTTTCTATAAACAAAATATGGGCCAACAAATGATGGAGAAGGTTGATAAATATTGGGGTAATCCAGAGAAGATGAACTTGGTAATTTTCTTTGCCAACATTTTTTATCCAAGAGATAAAGTTGAGTACATGTCATCCCAGTTCGGTCAGTTGTTTGGTGAAAAAAGAGGTGAAACATGTTTTAGGAAGGTAAAGTCTCAACTTATTGCCTTGTTTGAAGATTATGTACAAGAATATTCTGAACCTTCTCATTCTCAATCTCAAATCTCAATCTCGATCTTGATCTGAATCCCACGGGAAAAGGTCTCCCCCCTCTTAGAAGGTCACAATCTAAGTTTAAAAGTTTGTTGAAGAAGAAAAAACTTGAAAGTGGGGTCTTAGATAGCAAAAGGAGTGAGCTTGATATATACCTAGGTGAGGCCATTGTGGATGATAATGGCAATGACTTTGATTTGTTGATGTGGTGGAAAATGAATGGTGCACGGTCTCCATTCTTTTAAAAGTTGCTAGAGATGTCATCGCCGTACCCATTTCTACAGTTGCATCCGAATCGACGTTTAGTACAAGTGGTAGGGTGTTAGATAATTTTAGGAGTTCTCTAACTCCTAAAATAATTGAAGCACTTATTTGTACGCAAGATTGGTTAAGGGCCCTATTGAACCACTTGCGGTGGAAGAAAATTTGGAGGACCTTGAGAAGTTTGAGAAAGGTACAAGTACGACATTAATTTATGAGTTATCATTTATAAATTATAATTACGACATTAGTTTATGAGTTATCATTTATAAATTATAATTGTGCAGAAATGGATAATTTAATAAATTTGAACTTCTTCTGCCCGTGGTGAAGATAGTCCTAATACACAAGCTTCAAATGCTTTTGGGAATTTGAACTTGATTCATGATTATTGAGAAAGATACTTTAAATTTTAATTTGTTACTTTTAATGTTACATGATTTGAAGTTGATTCATGATTTGTTACTTTTAATTTTATAGGATTCAAATGAAGAATTGAAGAATGAAGATAAGTTAGACGTTTGGTTGGAAGTTCAAGTTGGAACGTTGGTTGGACCGTTAGACGTGAATGGTAAACTAAATTGGTATGTTTGATTGTTTGTTGGTAAAACTTGGTTTGGTTGAAAACATGGAACACGGAAGTCGAACATTTGTCATTTTGTTGTACTTGGTATGTTTGTTCACTTGTAGGTTAACTTGGTTAATTGGTTTGGTTGGAATTTGGTTTGATTTGTTACACTTGGTATTTGGTAATTGGTATGGACTTTGGTTTGATGTTTGAAATTTTGGATTATGGGTTTGGTATAATGGTAATTTGGTTTATTTGTAAATTGTAATAGTTATTTTGTTATTTATTTTTATGGGTTTTGCACTTTTGATATTGTGAAGTTGTGATTAATTGATTCAATAGAATGATAGATATAGAATTATATAATTAGTAATATTAAATTAGAAATATTAAATATGGAAATAGATTTGATAATTAAATGGGTAAAAATAAGAAAATCTAGAAAAAGGCCCAAAAGAAAAAAAGCCAACAAAACCCAATACCCGACCACCCGAAGCCTTGACCCGAACTCACCCGCGACCCGACCACCCGATACCCGATCTACCCAAAGCACATTCGGTCGGATTTCGGGGCTCTTATCCATCACCCGATATCCGATCGGGTTTTGGGTTTTCGGCCCCGTCCCGACCCGACCCTTTTGCGATGCTCAGGCTATTTGTAACATAATTCTTTTTATAGTATTTGTATTTTTTATTTGTTTATGTGTATATGTTTTGTATTTAATTGTTCTTTATGGCTATGCGACTACTCTTGGAGGGTTTAATATGTATAAAAATAACTAATAATTAAAACATTACCATTAAAACTAAATTAAAATACAATTGTTATTTTTAAATCTAAAGTATTTAAATTAGAGCAAACTTTTGAATCAAACAAATTATACCAAAACAAATATTTTTTTGATTTTAAATTTGACACACAAAAAATATATTTTTAGATATAACTTTTCGGTTTTTACTTTTTAATGAGATTACGTCTTTAGTTTTCAATAACACTTTAGAACAAAGCAAAATTGATGTTTCAACTTTATAATCACACAACATCGTGCGGGTAGAAAACTAGGGGTCCGTTTGGTTTGTAGAAATGAAATGAAATGAATTACATTTCATATAGGGATTTGAATTTGGAATTGTTTTGTGTATTTAGGTTGTAGGGTTGGAATGTATTTGAATTCTATTGTTTATAAAAAACCATTAAAAAAATTATGAAAAAAATATAAAAGTAATTAAATTACTTTTTATTTAACTGATTATTAGAAAACAAATATTTTTAACATATTTTTAAACATTATTATATATAAATCCTACAAAATGTTTTGAAATCTTAATCAATTCCTTTGGGATTTCAAAATGGATTTCAAATCCGTACAATCCTATAAACCAAATACAAGATTGTAATGGATTTAAAATCGAAACCCCTCCAATTCCAATTTATTCCGACAAACCAATTGCATTAGTGATGGCCAAAAATCGGGCTCGGGCCGAGATGGGCAGGGCCAAAACGGGCTTCGGGCCTCTACAGTGAAAGCAAAAACCGGGTCCAAACGGGCTTCGGGCCGGGCCGGGCCGGGTTTCACCCGAAAAGTCGTGGCCCGGTTAGGCTTGGGGTAAACTGGTTTAACCAAAATCGGGCCGGGCCGGGCCCAAACCGGGCCGTGATCGGGCCAATGATTTTTTCGTATTTTTTTAAAAATAATTTATTTATATAATGGATCACTAAAATACACTTTAAAAATACGTTTTATTTATAATAAATCACTAAAATATACTTTAAAAATACATTTTATATATAATTTTAAGTTACAAACTTACAATACAAGTATTTATAGGGGTTTGGGGGGTAAAAAATACAAAAAAAAGTTCAAAAAAACGTATATAAACGGTAACATAACGTCTTTTTTTTAAAAAGTACAAACCGGGTCGGGCCTCCAAAAACCCAAACCGGTCCATGATTTCGGGCTTCAAACCGGTTTGGCACCGGGCCGGGCTTTCAGGCGGGTCGGGCTCGGTTAACTGATCGGGCCGGGTCGGGCCGGGCCAAAATGGCCAACACTAAATTGCATCCTAGTTTTTCATACAATTTATCAAAATATAATAATTAATAAAAAACACTATCGTCCAAGTTTCAAGTACTGTTGAAGCCCAAAGTGTAGTAAAATAACCAAAATTAAAATAAAAAATTATGGTGGTAACCTAAATAAAAATAAAAATAAAAATAAAAATAAAAATAAAAAATAAAAAAAGTATATGTGGTTTAACCTAACTAAATAACACCGCCGTCACCCTTACAATTCCACCATTTTCCAATCTTCAATCGACTTGCGTTTTTAGAGTTTATGGTTTCAATTTCTGTAATTTCACCCTTACCAAGAATTCCTGTAATTTCTGTTTGCAAACAACATCTGTTCTTTCTCCGATCTGCAACATACTGATTTATGCCATGGAAGATGAGGAGCTGTTTTCTTTTCACAAACGCAAAAAAAGATAAGATCAAATGACGATGTGATCTTGCCTTTGTTGTTGGAATTGGTGGTCTCGGAATTATATTTTCAAATAATAATCGTATCAAGGTACAATTTAATTTGTTTCGTTTATTTTCAGTTTACTTTACATTCAGAATTAGGGTTAAATTTTCAACCTGATATTATTGTTTTGTTTTGTATAAGTTAGACTGGTCTTTGATAGATTGATGACATATTATCACTAAAAATAACATTTTATTCTTTTATCTAAACCTTTACCTGTAAATTATTATAGGGATTGTAATAGTACCCCGGTTGTTTAGTAGGAACATGGTTCCATTGAATTAAAACGTATCCGTCCCTTAACCCAAACGGTTAATAATGGGTGGGTTAAATGTGGTGCGCGTTTTTTTTAATCCTAACTGGTTTCGTTCACGAAACCGGGTATCATTTACCTCCATATTTTTCTAGGTCAAATAACCACTTACTTTATCTCTTTTTCCCCTCCATATCATATGTACCTAATTGCTTATGTTTATGTTGTTTGATTTGTTAAAAAATATATATAGCATGCAGTGAGATTAGACAAATGATGAGAGCATGCTTTTGTCACTAATTATTTCAATTTCTTAATGTTTAGGGAAATTTAAAAGAGGTAAGATGTGTTTTGGGCTTCATTTGCTGGTAAAAGTTGGGGGTTGTTTGTTTTTTAAAAAAAACCTCTTAATGGCTCTTAAGTCTGAATCGTTCAGACCTTTTTACACACCACCTCTTATTAATCATAACTAAAATAAGACTTTAGACATCTTAAAAAACAAACGACACCTTAGTGTTATGGGCACAATTAGAATATACTGAGCTCCAATTCGTATGGATTTGGGCAATATGCTGCTTGTTATATCTTATATGGATCATTCGAAATAGATTACTCTGATTATTTGAATGTTTTTGTTAATTGGTTTACTAGAAAACAGTTATAGTATTAGTATGCAAGGAGATTAAACTAGGAACATATTATGCTTATTTCATTTTCCTACCTATCAGGGTGAAGGTTTTGATTGAAATATATAGAGGAAATTATTCCATGTTAAAAAGTATATATTAAGTTTCGTGCTCCATATCATGTGTGGATGGTTCATATATAATATTTTTGTAGATTATTTGAATTGGTCTGTAATGAAGAAGATTTTAGGTTTCATATTTGTGTATATTGTATTTAGCTCCTTGTGAATTCTTAAGATCTTCTACAGTTAGCTAACCTAGGTGGGGTGGACTTTATGGAAAATAAAATTTGGGATTTGGTGGGAGTTCAACTAAAATGTTGACTTTTTTTTTAGTATTTATAGTAGGGGAAATTGACCCAAATGGTCACAACACGGGCTTGGATTTGCCTCCTAGCCCAATCTCGCTCTGCTTTACGGAAATAGCCCAAGGGACGCAATGGAGCCCATTTTACCCTGATTATGCGCCGACCAGCTCTCCATTTTTTAATTACTCGATCCAAAACCCCACCTGCCGGAAACGTCTTTTTCTCCCGCCGACCGACAATAATTTTGCACGTTTCAAACGATTTGGGACCACAAATGGCTGAGGTTAGTGTCTTTTTCACTTGTATTAATAGTTCTATTTTGTTGTTATGTATGGTATAATATAGTGTTAAATGGTTGTAGTTAAAAGCAATTTTTTGGATGATTTTGTTTGGTATATTTTCATCTCCATTGTTAGATTTTGTTATTGTGTATGTTGTGTAGTCTTAAATGATTGTAGTTAAAAGCAATATTTTGGATGATCTTTTTTGGTATATTTTCATCTTCATGGATAGGTTTTGTTATTGTGTATGGTTTAAATTTATAGTTAATAGCCTAGTTATAAAACATTGTAAAAGTTTACACATTATACAATAATCCTTTTATTTTTTAAAAAATTACACTTTTAAAAAATTAGACATTATATATTAGAAATTTACACTTTTGGTGCCTTTAATTTTAAAATTTAGACTTTAGGGCCCTTTACTTGAGAAACATACACTTTAGGTCCTATAAATTAAGAAATTTACACTTTAGGTCCGTTTACTTTAGAAACATTAAGTTTAGGTCCCTTAACTTTTTAAATTTACATTTTAGGTCCTTGAAATTTATGAATTGACACTTTAGTTCCCTAAAACTTAGAAACTGAGACTTTTGGTCCCTTAAAATTAGATAGTGACACTTTAGGTCCCTAAAATTTTGAAATTTACACTTTAGGTCCCTTTACTTTAGAAACATACACTTTAGGTCTCTTAACATTTGAAATTTACACTTTAGGTCCCTCTACATTAGAAACTGACAATTTAGGTCCCTATAGATAAGTATTATATCATTATTATGCAGGGAAGAACTTTCTACACAGGAAAGTTGAATATTAAGAGTAAGACATCCATGGTGGACTCGATTCGCCAGAAATTGAACTCCCGGCGATTAGATCTATTCAAGGAGACATGTTTCGGTCATTGGTTGCAATTGACCGATACATCTGCCGACCTGACCTTGGTCCACATATTCTTGCAGACATAGGTCTTCCCGGAAAATATATGGGATGACGAGATGATTTTTGAGGTTGGTGAGCACGCGCTTCGGTTCGGCCGTGAGGAGTTCTGTCTTATCACAGCACTCCGTTTCGGACCGCACCCGAAGTTGCATAAGAATCGGTCCGGTGGGTTTGTTAGACGGATGTTCCCGCGAGGCCAGTTGACGGTGCGACACATCACAGATTTATTCAATATTATCGGCACTGCTGACGAGGGGTGGGCCCATATCGATGATGATTCTGCCGTCCGTATTTGTCTGATGATGATGGTTGAGACGTTCTTCCTCGGTCATCAGTTGTCCCAGCATATTCCCGACCCTGTACTTCGGGCAATTGATGATATGAACGTGTTTAATCAGTATCCCTGGGGATCCTATATATGGGCGCACACCTACAATCAGATGAATAAAGCGATCCATAAACGATCGGACCATAAATATAGGATGTCGTTATCTGGTTTTTTATTTGCCTTCAAGGTTATTAAGTTGATATCAAATTAATATTTTTACAACCTACACGAATTCCCTATTTCTAGAAAATATTTACTACTGTCTGGGTATTATAATTCACAGATATGGATTTTAGAGACCTTACCTATGGCCAACACGTATTATATATTGACCACCAGGATGCCATGTGCGATTCGTTGGGCTAGGTCTTCGACAGTTATTGGTAGCCATCATGCCTATAATCTTATGGATGTCTCGACGATAAGTTACATTGACTACGACCAAAAAATTGTGATAAGTGGGGCCCTCGTGTGGATTTCTAACATGGTTATTTTTCAATATATTAGGAGGATAGGATGCCACGTGATCGCCTTGTTCCGACGCCGTGGGAGGAGAGTTAGGAATGGTATACGGAGAGCCATCGCTGGTTTAGTAGTACGGCGGGGCGTCGACTGACGAAGAGGGCTAGAGTTACGCAGGATGTTGACGAGGGTGAGAAGTCATTCTAAGTTATCCGATATTTATAATTTTTTTTATAAAGAGAAGTCGTTCTAGATTATCTGATATTTATGATAATGTTGTTAATTGTTGGTATAGAAGTTCAAACTGATTCAGAGGGAGACGACCAGACTGACGATGACCCAGGCGTCAGCTGGCCACATGGGGCCAGCTCTTACGAGGAGCCACCATTTCGTGCAGGGCATAGTCCAGCAGGCCACTATCAGCATAGTCCGCATGTTGACCCCTATGCTGATCGGTGGGCTGAGTTTACGCTGTGGAAGGATGATTACCATGACTTTCGGACTTCTCATCGCACAGAGCATGAAGATCTTGAGAGACGGCAAGCCGAGAAATGGGCATCTGATCGTGCATACCAAGAAAGTCTTGAGAGACGCATTGCCGAGGTGGAGAGGCAGTTTAGCGCTTGGCAGGTAAGTGTTTAACTTAAATTATCGGACCTGGTTTTAATTGTTATCTTTTGAACCTTTACGTGACTTAATATGCTTGATGCCAGATTCCATCCCAGTAGCAGGGTGGACAGCCCTCCCAGCCCGACGACATACCGCATGGGTTCGGATCTCCGTACTTCGGAGGGCCGTCCCAATACACGGATAATGTTAGTTATTTCAATCGTTTTTAAACCACATATGACATCATTTTTAAACCACATATGACATCACTTAGATTAATGTGCAGAGTTCATCAGGCTTAGGCACGTTTGATGACCTATTAGGATCTCAGTTCGTTACACCACCACAACAAATTATACATGTAAGTTATTCAATTTGGTGGGTAATTTGATTTTTATATTATGAATGGAAACTGAATATCCTCAATGTTATTTTGCAGGGCTCTGGGGCAGCGTACACTGGGCTTACACAAGGCCAACATACTCAGCATGTAAGTTAAGAGATTTGTTTGTTACATTTGCTATTTATTTATTAGAACAAAGTTGTGAGGACCCAACATATTTTGCAGGGCACATTCGGGGCGTTGCTCCATGATAGTGGAGCGCAACAGATGGGTTTGGAGGGGTTTGTTGGGGCTTTGTTCCAGGATACGCCTCATCCTGCAGTGTCCCAGGACACACAGGTTCGTCCGTCGACCGTTGTTATCCAGAGGCCGCAGCGCGAGAAATATCCCGGGAAATCATTGCGCCCTCCTTTCACCGCTTTGCCTCCTAGTACACGCCCACCTATCCAGCGCCGCCCATCGAAGGTCCCTCATCCTCGTCGGCAAGCAGATGCTGCCACCACCACTTCTTCTGCTTCCAGTTACACTTCATCCGCTATTGCCAAAAGGTGGCATGATAATGATTTGCCGGATTATTGGCTTAGGTGCATACCCACCCATGCTGTCGGTAGGGACTGGTGGGGATTATTACTCGGTCTGCAGGGCTCGGGGTGGCTCGAAAATGATGTTAGTACTAAAACGTCATTTCATTTTGTCTATCATAATGTCCATTTATGTCTTAACATTTTTTTATTTTTTATATAGCACATCGACGGATGGGTTCGGTTTATCCGCGAGTCGCGTTCGCCCAGTGCCACTTGGACGGTGATGACGTCCGATTTCATGCATGTCTTGCTCTTTGGTGGAGGGCCGAATTCTGTCTACAAAATGTTGAAGGAGCCAGATGGTGTACCATGGTGGTCTGTTGAACATGTATGAATTTCAATTTCTAAAAAAACTTGTTATTTATAACTTTCTGTATAGTTTAATGTTATTTACTGTTGATTTGTTTTTGAACAAATATTTCAGGTATTTATTCCCATTTGCATAGACCAAAAGCATTGGGTTGTTGGCGACTTAAACCTAGAAACCATGAAGATGGTTATATATGATAGCTTCAGGAGCCCGTCATATGTGGACACCTTTAATGAAATGATGACGAAGTTCGCCAACGATCTACCGGAACTTCTTACCTAGCTGGTTGCCAATCACTTGCAGCTGCAAGCCATGACTTCACTTGGGTACACGCAGATGGGGTACCACAGCAGCAGGGTTCTTTGGGCGATTGTGATCCTTTGTCATGCATGTTCCTCACCCATTTAGCGAATAACGAGGTCCCAATAGCCCAGGAGGATGAGTCGACAAGGGCGGCAGCATTGAGGTGTCATATGACGGATGTCTTTTGGTCCATGATACAGACAGATCGAAATGTATGATTCCTTTTAGGACCTTTTTAGGACCTTGTATATTTATCTACGTATATAAAATTTTTGGAAGTTTTAGTTAATTTCAAGACAAACATCATTTCAATAAATTGAACATATCTAATAACATTGAATGAATACAATGCATATGAACTAAACAACCAACGAAAGAAATACAACAACACAAGCACCATAAAAGAAAGTGATAGCAAGTAAGGGTACAAACTAGCAACATAGAAAATCCAAAAATGCTAAGGATAAAGTGCTTTACATTGATCAATCCAATTTTGTTTCTGGGTAACCTGCGCTTGCAGTACTGCAAAATCTTGCATAAGCTTGTTTACTTGAACGTTGTCCTGGCGAATACGGTTTTCTTTATCTTTTATCTCCCTCTTCAACCTTCTTATCTCCTCCTTGTCCGCGTCGATCCTTCGCAAGTGACCATCCTTCTTGGCCATCATTTCCTTCCACTCTTCGGTGAGTTGTTTGATCTCCGCTTCACTTTTCTCTATCGCTTTTTTCAGTCTGGAGGGCATTATTTGTGAAGACGGTGGGTTTGACGATTATGCATTTCCAGCCATGTGTTTGGTCAAAGAGGGGACTATTATGCTATGAAAATGTTGTATGGTGTGAACTATAACTTTGGTATAACCCCGTTATTTATAGCCAAAATCTAAGGACAGGGGCGCAATGGCGTGGGGAATCGTTCTTTATAACTTTATAAATTTATTTATAGCCAAATTTATAACTTTGGTATAACCCTCTACATTTGCAGGGGAATCGTTGTCGTTTAATGCTTTACAAGGAATCCTGACAACAGACTTTGCAGGGGAATCGTTCCATAACTTTGCTGTGAATCCTGTCCGGCACTTTGCAGTTGAGTAGTGGTGCGCAATTGCGCCCGGACGCAATTGCGCCCCTCTACATTTGCAGGGGAATCGTTGTCGTTTAATGCTTTACAAGGGAATCCTGACAACAGGCTTTGCAGGGGAATCGTTCCATAACTTTGCAGTGAATCCTGTCAGGCACTTTGCAGTTGAGTAGTGGTGCGCAATTGCGCCCATATGCAATTGCGCTCGGGCGCAATTGCTCCCCTCCCTATGTTCTTATCGACCATAAGTAGATTCTATGGTGAAGTAGTAATTCACAACTTGTTATCTACCCTCCACACCGTTTACAACCATTCTCTACATTTTCATAACTTAATGGCTGGTGGTTCACGTTCTAGGGGTAGAAGGTCAGCGAATGGTGCTGGCACTTCAGGCTCCGTATACATCCAACAATTAAATGATGGATCAAGAAGGATTAACTGGAAGGCACACGAGACAACGGAGGAGTGGGCACAGTTTGGTAGAACTGCGGCCGATCGTCCAATTACGCCTCAGGAGTGGGAAGAGTTTAACAATGCACGAGAGGCATACTACCATGCTCATGGGGGAGAATCCCCACCAGAGTATCAAGCTCACCAGCAGCCGGGTCTACCAATGTCTCAAGTACTGCCTACCAGGTTGAGAGAGTCATGTGATGCGGCGAATGCAGATATACAAAACATAAGAAGGATGTGGCTAAGCAACATGGATATTCAGAAAGATAAAGAGGCGTGTATTGCGGAGAAGAAGGAGTTCTTGGAAGAAATGAAGCGCAGGGTTAGGGCGATGAAACGAGAGATTAATGACTTAGAAGATGAAGTGATAGAAATCAAAGACAGCTACACCGGTATGGAGGACATGATTAAGGAAAAGTCTGACTGGATCATCAGGATCCAGGAAATCTACCCGTAGTAGGCTCCTCCAAAGATGGTTGTTGTATCGATGCACTTCATCCGTTTTCTTTGGTTTCAATAAAATTTTGGTTTGATGGATACTTTAGTAAATAACAGCTTCCAACTTAAAAAACACGATAAGGTGGATAAAAGGGAAGTCAACTTTATAGAGCAATAATAATATTAATAAAAGGTTTATTACAGACATGGTTTACTCGTTTAGATCAACATTTAAATCAAAAGTACCATGTCTAAAACTTTCATAATTCTCTTGGGTTGATACTGGTTGAGTTTGTTGACTACCAGATGCCCTGTGAGTTTGTCGACTACCGGATGCCCTTTCAGTTTGTCGACTACCAGATGCCCTTTGTCGGCTCACATTTACTGGTGCAGGAGATGGACAGTTTGCTCGAGTGTGTCCTGTTTGTCCACACCGAGAACATCTTCTCTGGATGGAATCCTCGCCCTTAGACGGGATACGGTCATGGTTACTCGGTCGACCAGCCCTTCTTATTACGACCGGTGGTCTAACGGTCATAAGCGGGTGGTCTGGAACAACCCATCCTTCTCCTGGACCGACTGGATGTATGAGCTCTGCGTAAGTTTGTCGGAAATTATCCGACGCGTAGTAACCAGTTGCCAGATGGGAGACGTCTGTACACCGTTGATTTCTTGCGACGGCGATGACATGGCCGCATGGTATTCCTGATAGCTGCCATTTCCTGCACGAGCAAAGACGATTATTGAAGTCAACTTCTGCGTCCCTAACCCCATCGCGGACTTCCCAGTAACCTCGACCAATCTCATGTACAGTCCACGTTGCCGACTTGTGAATTCTCTTTTCTATTTTGGCCTCCGCCCAAGGCGTGAGACGATTCACCATTTCTTCTGCGATAACACAAATTTGTTACGTTAGTGTTGCAAAAATAAAAACATAAAATTCAAACAGTCAAAAATCCAAGGATGATAACCTCCATTTCTCCGACGAATCAAATACCATTCTTGCTGAAAACATCGGAAATAATCCATAAGGGCCACAATAGGCAGGCTCCGTGCAAAACGAGACAATGCATTCACCGACTCGGCACTGTTCGATGTCATTATGTTGTAACGCATTCCTGGGAAATGTGCCCTTGACCATTTCTCCGGTCCAACCTGGCCCATAAGCGGAGCTCCAAGAGGTAAAGCAGCTCGTAGACCCGTCATATTCAGTTCAAACTCCTCCACCGTATATGCTTTACACGTCCTCCAAAATAACTTCTTCCTGTATCTGACCCTGTTGTCCCTGGTTTTTACGTTCATCATTAGATGGCGACAACAAAGTGCATGATGGGCGCCCGGGTACACTGTATTAATTGCTTGGTGAATTGAAGCAGCCCTGTCGGATACAAAAACCAACCCCTCGGGTTCCCTGATACAACGCTTCAGCATGGTTAATAACCAAGTCCACACATCCCCACTCTCAGACCTACCAACTCCGAAAGCGATGGGCACAATCTGGTTATTTGCGTCCATAGCAACGGCTAAGAACATTGTGCCCAAGTAAGTACCCTTCAAATGAGCCACATCGATGATAATGACCGGACGCAAGTGTGTGGTAAACGATCGAATCTAGATATTTAAGGCATTTTCATATTATAACATTATTCAATATAGTAGTTCAATTAAAATAACCACGAAAGTTATTAAAATAACCATGTACCGCGCAACCAAGGGCAGCGAAACACATCTCAAAACGTTCTCTACTGTCTGTCCTTATGGAGGTAACGGTACCAGGATTCCGAAGCTCCAGATTATAGAGAAAGCAGGGGAGTCGGGTAAACGATTCTTCAGGGGTACCACGCACCATCGTGAGTGTATAAGCTTTTGCGCGCCAGGCTTGCCAGTAAGAAATATCTATTTTCAAATCCGATCTGACATCGTTGACAATGTCGGATCCACGGTATGTCCTGCTAGTATCCTTCACTTTAGGGTAAATAAAATTACCCAACACTCTACTGTTTGCTTGATGATGGTTGGGATGCAGCTGCGTCCTCGAGCAAGTGTGTACGTCTTCCAATATACGAACATGAAACATATTGGTATTTTCGACAGAGGTCGCATAGATACGCCAAGAACATCCGGCTTGCCTACATCTGGCATCGTATCTGGTTCTGTTTGATCGATGAACTCCAAACTCAAAACCCTCTTCAAGAAACTTCAAACCGAGAGCGAGTGTAAGATCGTCTTTCGTCTGGAATACTTGACCCAAACTTACTCTTCTACTACGACTATAACGTGGGGGTAGGTTGGGTGTGATGACTGGGGTCGCTGATGGAAGTGGAGGGGGCATGTCAAAGAAATCATTTATCCCACCGTATGATTTGATAGGGCTACTTTCTGGTTCGTCGTCGTCTTCATCAGTATCAACATCAGATAAACCCAAGTGGTAAACATGAGACTCCTCATCATGTCTATAAACTTCGTCGTCGTCATCTTCTTGTTGTTCTGCTTCTCCTCCTTGTTGTGTTTCGAGAACAACATCTGGGGTATCATAAGATTCATCCACACCGCCTCCGACATTCGAAGTACCACCGAGATCGCTTCCACCGAACATCGATGGATCGACAAACACATAAAGTGTTGGCGGATTATTTTCACCGTCAAAAAATTGAATGAAAGACAAAACATCGTCATTGTTGCATAACTCATAAAGACCATCATTAACCTTATACGATATTCTAATCGTACGAAGAGCAGGATCGATACGAAATTTTCTGTGAATACAATTAACCAACCAAAGATGCGTAATGTTAGGTGCCACCTTGACACGGGTTATCGGTTGATCGGTAACATACTCCCACCTGTTACCATCCTGCTGCCATGAACCACCGCTTAGGAGATGTAACTTGACTTTATCATCTCCAGATCTCACATTTTCAAAAAAAACACGCACAGATACACAAGCAAAACAATTGTCTGAAATTTGTGGATGAAAATGGTGATTTACAACTTCAGTGGTTGTTGGTTTTATAGCAATAATCTAGGGAATCAATTTCAAAAAACACAGGGAATCAATTTATCTGCTAAAATAAATTTGATATCACAACTTTTTGAAAAAAAACAGTAAAAATCAACATGAAAAAGCAGCTGGAAATCGTGAAAAATAGCAAACAAACAAAATTCCAAAGAGAAACCCTAATTACGGTTAACCTGGGCTCCATTGCGTCCCTTGGGCTATTTCCGTTAAGCAGAGCGAGAATGGGCTAGGAGGCAAATCCAAGCCCGCGATGTGGCCATTTGGGTCAATTTCTCTTTATAGTAGCCCCCTTTGACCAGACTACATGGAATGTTGATCTTATTAGCAAATACCTAGCATTGAATGAATAGACAATGTGCTCATAGAGAATGAAAATTATAAAAATTAAAAAGGGTATAACCAAGGCTCTAAAAAACGTGCCGAGGCGTGGCCTTGCCGCTACGTTTTAGCCCTTGGCGCCGAGACAAGGTGTTGAGCTCGTTATGGCTCGCCATGGCGCGATATGGCTTTACAAATTTGCATACTTTCGATTATTCGAATTTTTGTACTTCGAAATTCCATTGAATTTGCCCATTAGTATCTATTACAATTTAGTAATTCTTTTGTTTATCGTTTTATATGAATTTGAATTGTTAATAACTTGATCATCATTGAAAGTCCAAGATCTACCAATCTTAGAGAGAGAAAGAAGAGAGAGAGAGAGAGAGTATAAGCGCAGAATGAGAGTTCTTGATTAGAATACGTGAAAACCTTACAACAACCAAAGCCACAAGGGACTTAAATACCCAAGGCTTATACAACACAGATTAATACCCTAAACACAGTATAAGACTAAGCCTATAAATACAATGATTACTATAAAATCAGACTTAACAATCTCCCCTTTAGTAATCATTGGCGTTGTGGTCTTCAATATTCATCTTCTAAATCAGCTTGGACCATCTAAGCGACTTATTGAAGAAGCTACTTTTACTAATTTTTTTTTCAGCATCTTTCAATCTCAGTTGCTTTTAAACGTTGCTCCAACTGTAGCTTGATTACGTTCAAGGTTCCATCAGAATAATGATTGATCTCTTCAAATCTAAAGAAGCAGTTTTGACTTGAACCATTTCTGTAGATAACTCCATATGGATCTTGAAGAATGGTGAATAGTGGATAAGAGTCTAAGTTCGGCAAGCTACGATCGGGCCTTAGAAGATTTACCACAGGCTGCTGACAGCCATCTGAAAATCAAGTACTCTATAAAACCTGATTTGGCGCCGAATGAACCTTTTGATCACAAACAAAGCTTGAGAGACATCTTCTGTTCTATGGTAGAGATTTCTGAAATGATTGTACAAAAAATCAACATCATCAATAGATAGATCATTAAAATCAGCTTCCGTGAAAGTATATAAGATGCAGTCTCTTCTTTCTACTTCAAATACCGGATACCAGATATGAACAAATTTCTTTATCGAAACATTGATAACCCGGACTATCAGATGCGGAGAAGAAACAAGATGCTTTCCACAGCGCTGGCATTTGATGAACATTAAGTACTCGTACTGATAATCTGCCGACTCTTTTTCTACACCAAGAATAGCATGAATATTGATCTGTCTTCTCCTCGAAACAAAAATATTACTTTAAGAGTCTTCGAGAAAAGCAGATCTTAACCTTGAAGCCATATGCCGTTGTTGTAAACTTCGTTGTCTTTGCTGTCTAGACAAAGCTGGACCTTCTTCTAGGATACACGGAGGAATCACAGGATCAGAAGGAGGAACATCAGCTTGAGCTCTGAACGACTGACCAACTTCAAATGTTCTTGAGGGAGCAGTGGTAGTCGGAGCTTGATCAGCAATAGGACAAGAAGTATCATGAGTAGCTTCAGGAATCTCATCTTGTGAAGGAAGGTCTCCGTACAAAGTGTTTGTGATTTCTTCATCCTTTGCATCCAGAAAGAAATCATTCTCCTCAGTGTCAGATAATACAATAATATCTTCATACTCTTCTTCTTTTACTTTGCAAATCTTCTCATATATGATGTCATCGTCATCATCTGAATTGATCTCGATGAAGTTTGCAAAGAAAGATCTCATGTCATTGGCAACTTTAGAATCATCTAGCTCATTTGCCCTTGATGTAGTGTCTGGATCAACATAAACGACTATCTGCAAGTTATTCTCGATGTTCTCGATGTTCTGCTCAGAAATATTCAACACATTATACATAGCAGACAAATCAACGCTTTCTATCATATTATTTACAAGATCTTCAACACTGCAGTCTTGAACATTATCAGCATTCATTTCTCTGTCAGCCACCTCTTCTTGAATTTGATCTTCTCTAACACTATCAGAAGAAGTTCTTACATATTATTTACATTGAATTTGAATTTCTATCATATTATTTACATTGATAACTGTAACGCAAACTTAGCTTTTGTGTGAAACAAAGGTAACGAGAACCTGACTTTGCTTGCTGAACCCTGAACTTGGCAATATGAACTGGCGCAAAGATGATGAACTCGCTCAAACCAAGGATGAACTCGCGCAAATCTCAGATCTGGCGCAAAACGATGGAGAAACTCAGATTCTTTCAAATTTAGAAAACAAAACTGAATTTGATAAGAAATTTCTTACACAAACATGATCGAAAATACTTTTCTAAACACTTTCAAGCAATTATTTCGATCAAAAACCACAGAAACAACAAATTTTATATCAACAGTACGATACGTTCAAACGGTTTAAGACTTGATAAAATTCAAAATTGAATATCAAACACAAGTTTTCGTGCAAATTGATGTGAAACAAAGATGATTTGGCAATGAATACTAGTCCAACAAACCAATTTACAAGCAATTTTTTTTTCAGAAAACAGATTAAATTTGATGAAAAATCCAAAAACGAGATTTTCTTGAAAAAATTCAAGAAAATCGATCAAATTGTCAGATTAATTCACGAATTCAGAAATCAAAACATGAATCTCTCAGTTCTCTCAGATTAGATTGGCTCTGATACCAATTGAAAGTCCAAGATCTACCAATCTTAGAGAGAGAAAGAAAAGAGAGAGAGAGAGTATAAGCGCAGAATGAGAGTTCTTGATTAGAATACATGAAAACCTTACAACAACCAAAGCCACAAGGGACTTAAATACTCAAGGCTTATACAACACAGATTAATACCCTAAACACAGTATAAGACCAAGCTTATAAATACAATGATTACTATAAAATCAGATTTAACAATCATTGTTCAAAACGTTGATATAAACACAAACATACACATATATACATATAAATTATATACAGATTTGCCGCCTTAAGCCACGCCTTGGAAAATGCCGTGGCCTCGCTATAACTCGTAAGGCTTGAGGCTTGACCTTGCCGTCACGCCACGCTTCACGCCATTTAGAACCTTGAGTATAACACTATGCTAGAGTTATGCCTTGTAACAAAAATGTTGGGGTTTATATTTTGAGATGAGTTTTATAATATTCTGACTATTTTATCTACAAGCTGTTGAGAAAACTGAAAACTTATACACTGAAGTTCAATTACATAATATGAAGCTTCATGCGTGATATTATGTGCACTGTTCAATTATTAACTTTGAATTTTGAAGTCACTAACAACAATCCATGTGCCACTAAACCTAAAGGATTAGAGACCACCCTCTTTTAATTTAAAGCATGATGATAGTATGAATGAGGTGTTGTGAAGTTACATATAAACATGTCCAACTATTATGCACTATCCAAACTAAGTAGATCCATACACATTGATAGTTATACAAAACGTGTAACTCTGGGTATTCTATAAAACCTATGAGTATATGTATCAATAACATTCCAACTAATGCATCTTCAATTACAATACACTGGAAAGTAAGTGCAATATAATTATACAAAAAGAATTGCAAGTAAAAAATTAAGCTTCCAATTTAAGTTATTCTAATCTTGTGTTGTTTACTTTTTTTCTTCTTGATTTTATCTGCTGTTGAAGTCTTGTTATTTATATTCAGTTACACCATTGCAAGTTATGCTAAACTACTTGTTGACAGAATAGATGAGAAAACAAATAGTTTAGTTTCTTAGTGTATTTTGTTTGGAAAATGAGGTATCTTGAAGTTAGTAATTTCTACTCCAAAATTAACATAGTAACTCAGAACAAACCTGGAGCAAAAGTCCAAAACAATAATAACTAAATTAAGTCAAACTGTGACATTTCCTCATTTCCTCCACATATGCTGCTAGATGTCTTTATGCAAATTCATTAGTAAGTGGAATTAATCATATTTGAATTCTCAATAGACAATAAATCCTACTTTCTACATCTTTGTTTCTGATTATAGATTTCATGTACTTGATGCATGATGCTTGATTGTTAATTTAGGCTAACCTTTGAGTTTGCAGATATGTCAGATGACACTGGCCATCGATATATGGGGAGAGTCTTGATTCTCAGCCAAGCAACACAAACGAGAGCCATGGTTCTCTACCAATCAACGCAGATGGGAGCCATGGTTCTTAGCCAACACAACCGACACAACAAAGACGAAAGAGAAGTGTTACGTTGTTGAAAAAACATAAAAAGAATCTAGATTTGCATGTCGAGTTCAATAAAATGGTGAGGTTATTGGAAAATATGAACGTAGATTCAGTAGTTGGGTAGGGGTCAACACAAGATCAATGGTTTCTATCACTGAACCATCTTGGTACAAAGTGGATAAAGAAGTAATGGATTTATCGTGGTTTGCTATCAAGGTATGATATCCAAGTTGTGTTTACATGTACTCATGGTTTTATTTATTTATGCTAATGACAATTAAGATAGAGGATGAGAAGTATAAAATTCCAATGCTTAAGATAACCGATACATGATGGAAGAACTTCAAGAAGAGCCTTAATAGAAAGTACCGTATGCAAGGTCGCAATCCTTATCCTGATTATCCGTATCTCGATCAAGAAACATGGAAATAATTTTGTGTCATGACATCAACTGACGAATTTCTTTCTGGTTCGTTGCAACTTACAGACTTACAAGTCTTTTCATTATTTTTTTGTCACGTTTTAATTGCATTAGTTATTCTTATGTGAATGCGAAAAGTGAAGAAGTGAGGAAGAATGCGGCTCTAAACACAAATCCGGCGTGGTTAGGTGTACGTGGGTATCGTTCGAATCATGATAATTGGAGCAAAGAGATGATGGAGTCAGGCCACTCGTCAAAACTATTTTAGATTCAGGATGAGCGGGCAAGGAATTATTTGTTGGCAAGGAGAGTCAGAGCAGCTGATGGGACATTAAGGATCCCCACATATCTTCAAGAATTAACAGATAAGATTGTAAGATGAAGTTCCATAGTTTAGTTTATTTCGACGCTTCGTTGAAAATTATTTATGACTAGCTATCATTGCATACATATTATTTGCATTAACAGGTTGAAAAAGATAGACAAGCTTCAGAAGGACTTTGGATCCCTGGGCTCGGTGAGGATGTTCTTATAGCAGTGCTAGGACCTGAGCACCCCCAGGTCGGACCAGGGGAGTCAACCACATAGTAGGCTTGAAAAAGACCATTCCGAGGATTTCAGAAAAAAGAGAAAAATCCGAACTTCTACGGATATCGACGGGGACGAGAAGAGGATGAACTTTGAGATCTGAGTGTGAGGAGAAAAGAAAGAACTTTGCTGCCGAGTGTGAAGAAAAAAAAAGTTATTGAATGTTGAGTTTGAGGAGAATCGAAGGATATATCGTGCCGTTGGAGGAGAATAATAGGTTGCTCGATGCTAAGCTTGAAAAGTTCATGCAACTAACGTCCAAGAATAATGACACACATGATGGGAGCCCAAGCCGATGGATGAGAAAGAGTAGTTGTGGCTCGGTGCCTTGTCTCGACGAATTTGATGGCGTACAGGTAATTGAGCTCACACACATACATATATCCTTACATACTTACTTACATGTATAGATACATACATACTTACATAAAAAATTATTTTAGTTACCCGCTCATTGCGAATTGTTGGCGATAGAAGGTACTTACAAGTTCCCATGTGCAAAAGGGATGGTTCATTCTATAGGGAATGGATTATGTCATTCAGTCCCTATCACAGAGAATTACGTGAAGGTACATGTTGACCAAGTGAAAAGTTAATTTGTAAAGTATCATCTTCCTGTGCCGAATGAAGAAATGAGGGAACCAGGTCAAGCACGAACCTCCTCTATCCAATGGCCGTGTTACGTTATTGTTCTCAGGGGCTATTTGCAGTTGCTAAATGGTTTGGTGCAGAATGATTAAGTGATCAGAATGGTTAAGAGGATCTTATGATATAGTGTAAAATGAAATACGGTTGTTTGCTAATTGTTCGGAATAAAATCAAGGCTCTTAATGGTTAAAGGAGGGTTAGGATACAAAATCATTCAGAGGGTTTTGAAACCATTAAGAAAAACAGGATTCAACACTTAGCGATTCAGAGGTTGCCTCTTAATGGAACCATTAAGAGGTAAACAAACACCCCTCACTCAGGTATATTAAGAGGTAAACAAACACCCCTCACTCAGGTATATATATTTCTCTAATATTGCAGTAAGATTTAGTTAGTTATATATTTTCTTACCAACTTGTTAATAGGCCTCCAAAAGTCAATATGCGGTACACGATGAAGGAAATTCCACACAACAACCTATATTGGCCAAACGTGTGCCCATTCATCATTCAGTGTCGGCCAAGAGTTCACAGTCGTTGCAGGAAAGGAGGAAAAAGACAACTCCTAAAAAGCAAACGTTGTCGTTGAAGAGTGTGATCCCAGCGCAAACTTTGATCAAGAGGCCAAAAGAATTACAATCGCTATATAGGCGTTGGGAGTCCCTTCCGAATCCAGAACAATGGATTTCTATTCAGGCAGAACCCGGGGTTTTTGGATCTAAAGCATTTGAGTTTATGATATTTCGTGAAGACATACATTCTTTAGTTAACAAATCTTGGATCGATCATACCATTACTGCTTGGTTCCAAATGTGAGTCAATGATTAGTACATATTTGATCTTATGTTTCCAATATTCTAATTTATCGTCTTGTTGCCTTTTTAGGGTTTTACATGGGGTTATGCAAAAAAACGAGAAGAATCGATGTGGTTTCATATGTCCTACTTGGATTCATGCCGAAGAATGCATGTCAAACAAGGATAGGCATGGAAATTGGCCCCGACCCGTCCGGGAACCCGGTCCACCCGCCCCGATCGGGGATGGGGATTCCCCGCTAAATCGGGGATGGGGATGGGGACGGGGATCCCTGTTTGTCTCAAACCGGGGATGGGGACGGGGACAGGTATCGCACTCCCCGCCCCGCCCCGCCCCGTCCCCGTTTTATATTTTAATTAATATTTGATACATTATTTATTTAAACTAAATCGGTAATTCATAATTTCCTATTTCCTAACTATGTTTATAATATAAATTTGTTATTTTTTGGATGTTAGTATGTATTTTGGATTTCAATCAAAATAAAATTACTTGATATGGTTTTGAATCTTACTCGATATCTTTTGGTACGTTTGAAGTTAAGTTTTTTTTTCCCGAATTCGGTTGAATTTCTTTTGGTTTTAAGTTATTAATTATTATATGATGTTGTGATTTTTATACTAAATTAAATTTCTTTCGATTTTAGGTTTATTGAAAATATGTGATATTTAAACATGTGTGGTGTCTCATATATTTGATTTAAATAGCTTACATAAACGGAAAAAGAAAATCCCCGTTTCCCTGTTGGGGATCCCCGTTCCCCGTTGGGGATGGGGATGGGGATGTGATCATATTCCCTGACGGGGACGGGGATGAAGATGAGGGATTGGGGACGGGGATGGGGATTGAGGTCCCCGCCCCATCCCCGCCCCATTTCCATGCCTAAACAAGGATGGTGTCATAAGTAAAATTGCTAGTGTGATGTTTCATAATATAGAGGACTATGGTTTTTTCTTGCACCATACCTACAGAGGTACCATATGCTGACGGTTTATCCGTTTCTTATTTATACCGGTTTTAAACATTAATAGCGGCCATTGGAGCTTGCTTTGATCTTTCCTCGTCGTCACATTGCCTATATATTGGATCCGATAATGTCTAAAGAAAAACTGATGGATTTCTACATGGTCAAAGAGCACGTGGAAGTGTAAACAATTCTTAAATTTGTATATAATTGGTCTATCTTTCTATAAATTCTAACACTACTATTTCTTATGTTTCTTGTAGCGCTGTTAGAAGATACCATGAAGAGGGCGGGACACGCGATACCAATAAGTCGATGCTATTTAGATGGGAACTCTCAAAGGTAATTCATCTTATTATACATCCACACAACTTACTTACGCAGTTGGTTTTTTCTAATACATACCTTCTTTTGCCAATTTAGTGTAATCAACAAGTATCAGGTTGGGAATGTGGATACTATATAATGCACTTCATGTTCACTTTTGTGATGGATCAACAATCACAATTCCCAAACAAAGTACATATTTATTAAATATGTATTAATTGCATCTATTATACACAACCTTGTGAACAAATAACAATTTTGGTTTTAATTTGCGTCTAGATACCATGGCACGACATGACTCCACTGACAGAAAAATTTTGGACAATACAGCTGTGATGTGGGCTAAACACTCTTATCTGAAAAGTTTGAAGACTTGATATCGGTTAGTTTCTTCTTGGGCCTTGGTTATCGACTTCATTGCTTTGTTTTTTTTTGTTTGGGACCATTCAAGTTGTTTTTTGTACAATACTGTGCTACCAATTGGTTTTATTTGCATTTAATAAATAACTTACGGAATAGACATCATATTCTACATGGGACAATACAACCTTTGACTTGACATGTAGTTTTTTGCAAGGTTTATGTTGCCTAGTTTTCTAAGTTGACGGTACTTTTTATATTTGGATTGGATGTTTGGTTTTTGTTGCAATGGTTGGGTTTGTCATTGCTATTAATTTATTTCTGATTAATAACCGTGTGAAATAATTACATATACAGGGATTTCGACGTTTGTATGTCATTGCTATGGAAGCTCGCTTGCTTTAAATAATTGATGTGGATACCGCCTACTGTTTGACCATTTTTGGCACCACTCATGAACTTGCTTGCAATTACGGAAACTTAGTGATATTGATAAAACAAGTTTTTGTGAGGCCACTTTTGTAAGTTGCACTTTTATTCTCATATAAGATTTGAACTTTTGTACTGCTTTTGGTAGTCATTAAGACAATATTGACATATAACACTTATTGATTCCGTTGTCAGTTTTCATACGCTTCATGTAATTTCTCCAAATTAATTGGGACATGGATCTGCTGATTTCCATCACTGTGTTGATATTCATTTCTATTTATGGTTAATGTTGATATTAAAAAAAAATCCTAACTGCTTTTTACCGGGTTCCATTTGATGTTCCTTTTCGGTAGTACCCGTGGCAATAGTATCCGTATGCACGGAGAAACCGGGTAGCATTATAGAAATTGAACTCGATTATTACAATCGGGTAGTATTATATGCTATAATTGTACCCCCCTTAAATAGTAATCGGCTGTATAACCGAGTACTATTAATATTGACAACCGGGTTCCATTAAGAATTCTGTAGTAATAGTGGCGCTCTAACAATGACATAATCATGCAATTAAAAATATATAATAAAACATGTTTAAACGACTACCCCCCCTCCTCCCGCTTGGCTCACTCTACGCCTTTGGGCCGAGATGATTGACCGCTCTAACAACAACCATTTGAAGGGCATATCCAAGAAGGCTAGCGCGAACCGAATGACTGAGATTGATGATGAAATATCCAAACACACCATCGGGCCGATCTCTTTCTCTATGCACGATGCTCGATTGGTAGGTCTTTAACACTTAGTAGCTTGATCTTTATTATGTTACAATTAACATATGTTTGTAGACGAAAGCAAGAAAAGGCGTGCCACCGTCGGCCGTGGACCTGTTCAAGAATACATAGTCATCTTCTTCTTATAGTTGTTTACCTGTAATTCCAAATTTCTATCTAGTTTGTTGGGTAAACATTACGATGTAATAGTTAATGATATTGAACATAGTGTTTAGGGGCATTTGAAATGTAAAACAAGATTAAAACCTTACTTCGTTACAATATCATGTGAGAATAATTGTTGTAATTGTTTCACTCTTTTTTTCCGTATACAAAGAGATGCATCATGACCCAACTTTTGAAGATTGAATCAAGGGTGAGATAGATGGGATTGAGGAAAACAAGCGAGGTTGAAAAAAAGATCAAATCGGGTGATGTAGAGAAAGCCAAGGTTCCAATGTTAATCAATCTAGGATGACACTAGGATTGCATACAAGGAGATTCCCAAAAACCTTATGGGACACGATTACGACCCCTAATAATAACCAAAAGGCGCCTGTTAGGGAAATTGGATTAGGCTCATTGTTAGATATGACATTAGATGGTATTCTTTCTAAATTAGGATTATATGTTGTGGATAATCTAGACACGTCTCGTATGGCTATCAAAATAAGGAATGGAGAGATTCCAATCATTGTGAACTCAACACATCAACATTTGGGTCTCCGAGGGTTATATTTGAACTCATTAGCCCCTTCGATAGGTGAAGATGACGCTTCTGGTCCATGGAGAAAACAATATACGACAAAACGGATGAGACCGAAAGACGTGATGAATGTCATTCGAGAATTTGCCAAATCCGGTGAAAACTTCAAACTCAATTTTCTCGTGATAATGGTGAACACACTTGCTGAATGCAGCCATGTAGGAGTTTGCAATGTAGGGTTCCTGCCGCATTCATCATGCACAAAGGATTCCAAACATAGATTGGTGCGAATACATATTCGATTGCTTGAAGAACATTAAGATTGGATCGAAGCGAGACAACCTTTTAATCCTATATGTTCAATTATGTTTCCTTTTATCCTATATGCTCAATTATGTTTCTTTTTTATCATATGTGTTCAATTACGTTTCCTTTTTATTTCTATGCCTAATAATATGGAATGTATTGTTGATTAATTGGACTTATTACCTTTGCTTATTGTTTTTTTTACCATGTAGTATTGATTTGCAAACAAAACCAGGATACGATTATTCATTTATTGGTATATACCATGAGGGTGCGTTTGGTACACTGAACATGACAGAGATTACTGTCGCACGTTTGGCAGGATTGTTAGGTGGAACAAAAATGGAACAAGCGTGTTACACCACCCCTACCCCATGGAACAAGCTAGAACAAGGTGGAACAGACTTATGTTTTACCTATATAACCTAAAATCTAATTATTTTCTAAAACATAAAATACGCCTTCTTTTTTATATTTTATTCATTCTTTAAATCTTATTTATTTTATTTTATGCTCTTTAAATTTTCACTTTATTGTCCTTAAAGATTATTTTTATATAGTTACTGATTAATTTATTTGAGTTATTAAATATTAATAGTAAAAAAAATATAGAAAAGGTTAAAAAATAGAATAGGAAACTATATAAACCTTTTATTTTGGTGACAATTTTAATCCACCTTGAAAATAACTTTCTAATACTATATTTTGTTATAAAAAATATTAATTTCATTATAATTTAATAAATTACATAATTAATCAAAATACATATAATATATAAACATCTTATTAAGGGTAAATTGGTCATGTTATCTGTTCTTTTCTGTCCAGTTCTGTTTTACCAAACGTTGAACATTTGTTCTGTCATGTCCCATCCTGTCTGCGTACCAAACGCATCCTAAAAGTTTACATGCATGTTAAATAAGAATCACTATATGACTATTGACTACTCGGTCTTGAACATGAAAGTTTGCATGTCTGATAATAATAATAATTAGGATATGATTCTTGATTAGTTGGGCTAATTCTTCTTCGTATATGTTCAAGTATATGCTCCTGTATGTTCAATTATATTTTACTTTAATTAATTGTTGCCTTTTGTTTTTTAAGAGGTCTAAAATATGAAGTCTTATTTTAGTTATGATTAATAAGAGGTGGTGTGTAAAAATGTCTTAAGAGCCTTTAAGAGGTTTTTAAAAATAAACAAACAACCCCTTTATAGTATCGGTCTAATTCGTGAGATATACCTCATTCCAGGATTTCATCAAGGTTTTAGACAAGAAAATCACAGAACTAGATTTTGCACGGTGGGAAGCAGATAATGACACATATTTCGACATAATGAAAGCTAAATTAGCGTCGATGTTTAAAAACAGTAAGTGGGATGTCAACGAAGATCTAAACGAAGATGTTGACCACATGAACGTTAACACACACACACACACACACTCTTTCGTATATAACCGCTACAGATCCTTTGATTTGCGATCAGTAGGGGTGTTCAAAAAAACCGTTGGACCGCTCAAACCGGTCGAATCAAGTCAAACCGGACCGTTTTTGGCGGTTTAGGCGGTCTGGCGATCTGGTCTGGTTTGAAAAATCGCCAAACAGAGCGGTCCGGTCCGGTCTGCGGTTTGGAGGTTTTTTTGGGCGGTTTGGACCAAACCGACCGCCAAATATATATATATATATTTTTTATTTTTTTTATTTTTTTATATACATCTTTATATCATCTATTGTTTAGCCCATATATCCAATTTATCTTTAGACTTAAATATATACAAAAAGGCCCACATATAATTTTAAATCGCCGTGTATTTTATTTGCACTTTGCATATTACTTTTTTTTAGTGCTTTGTCTTGGGATATTTTGTTAACTTTTGTGGACTTTGTTAACATTGTTGTAGACTTTTATTTATTTCAAATGAACTCAAGCTAATGAACCTTTAAAGTTCAATTTTTTATATGTTTTTTTATGTTTAAACATTAAAGCCCACTAAAAGGCCTAAACCGCCTAAACCGGTCGACCAAACCGCCTAAACCGCGGTCCGACTTGACCGGTCTGGGCACTTGATGTCAAACCGCTCGGTTTGAAAAATCAACAAACCGCCACTAGCGGTTTGGTTTGTGGTTTAAGTGGTTAAACCGCCCAAACCGGACCGCGAACACCCCTAGCGATCAGCATAAGAGTATCCATGAACAGTATCAAAGTTTCAAACAGACCTTCTTTATCTTCTCGAACAATGACAACGAAGTTATCAACATGCGCGATTTGGTAAGCAAATTCACGCTAATATCATAAAATTAGACGATTTATTACACATTATATGTTTGAATCTAATAACCATTCTCCCAATCCATATTCATTGTAGGTATTCTTCCCAATTGTAGACGATACGTTCTTTTATATGGTTGTCTTCAACTTAAGGAAGCCGAAGATTCTGATCATAGACAGTCATGACAGAGATGGTATAGTTGATGACTTATATGTATGGGTGTACAAAAAACCGTCAACCAGTGAAATCTGCTCAACCCAAACCACTAACAACCCAATTAAACTCAACCCGTCAAACCACCGAACCGTCCACCTGCCAAACCGCCAACCCGCAAAGAACAATTACACCACAATTGGTCTTTTAGGACGTCCAATGGTCCTTGGGCATCATAATAGCATACTTAATGAGACTTAGAGTTTATAGGATCAAAAATTGTGTGATTTTAGATGCGTTATAATAAGTTGTTTGAACGAAATTAAGCGATCTAACAAGTCTTATCGATAAAGTTGGAAAATCTAACATGACAAAAAAATTAAAATGTTTTAATTATTAATCTTTTTTATGACACTTTTGAAAGTGTCATGTTAGCTATATGTAGGACTATTTTCAAAAAGTATCGTAAAAACATAATAGGATGGTTTTCTTTTGTATAAGTTGTCTAATTTCGCCGATAAGACTAGTTAGATCGTCCAACTTCGTCCTAACAAATAGTTTAGATAGGATAGTGGTTTTTGCCTTTTTGGTCCTATAAACTTGATGCCATATTCAGTACTCTGTTGTAACACATGTATGTCGAAAATAGCCATTTTGATATTATGGCTTTTATGTTGATAATTTACTGACCTTTAAATAATGCCTTGTTAACAAGTTACTCGTGGTACCAACTAGTGATGGCCAAAAATCGGGCTCGGACCGGGCCGGGCCAAAACGGGCTTCAGGCCTCTACAGTAAAAACGCAAACCAGGCTGATCGGGTTTCGAACCGGGCCGGGCCGGGTTTCACCCGAAAACGTGTGGCCCGGTTAGGCTTGGGTTAAACCGGTTCACCCAAAACCGGGCTGGGCCGGGCCCAAAACCGGGTTGGATCGGGCCTTCGATTTTTTTTATTTTTTTAAATAATTTCTTTATATAATAATTAATTACTAAACTTTAAAAAATAAAAATTGGATTGGATCACTAAAATACACTTTAAAAATACGTTTTATTTATAATAAATCTCTAAAATACACTTTAAAAATACATTTTATTTATAATTTTAAGTTATAAACTTACAATACATAAATTCTAAGAACCCGAAGGTCCCGCTCCCGAACTCCCACCCTCACCCCATCCCCATCCCCATGGATTGTAATTGTATGGATTATACTCTGGATTGTAGTCTTCAAGAGTTCCGTACTTTTCCAGTCGATCAACAGCCGTATTATCATCAAGGCGGTCGATGTCTGGTTCTTCTTCTTCATCGTCGTAACGTGAGACGCCACCGACACTACTAGCATCGTCCTCGGTTACGGTTTCCGGCGTACTTAGTCCTTCGTCCACTTCATTTTCGGCTAAGTTTAATTCCACATCGTCTATATCCGCCTCCAGGCTTGTTTCATGTTGAATTTTTTGTTGGCTATCCAAGTAATCCTTCAAACATATGCAACACTCTACCGACTCCGGGGTTAATCTTAACCGACGTTCCGAAATGATCCTGCCACAAAGAGAAAAAGCAGACTCCGAAGCTACGGTACTAGCTTGGATTGTTAGTATATCAAGGGCAATAGATGCCAAAACCAGGTATTGAGGTTGTTTACCTTTCCACCATTCTAATAAATCTAGTGATTCAACATCGTTGACGGTTGTGGAGGATGCAACTATAAAATTAGTATGTATGTACATATTGAATTCACTTAAATTATCCCCATCAAATCTAGATTTTTTACTAGATTCATTTAAAACCGAGTTCATTAAATTTGCCATTAAGTCGGACCGGTTTCGCCCACGAGAACTAGAACTAGAACCCGGTGAAAACATTTGAGTTGTAGGGGTTTGTTGGCTTCTTCCCCCATAATTAATTATATAAATATCAAATAATTTATGAAAATCACTATTAAATTGTAGTATGTTGTTCCTTGAAAAAGAAGAATTTGTAGCCGTATCCAAACCAAACGCTACACATATTGATTGTATTAAAACTTCGACACCCGTAACATTTAAATATGGGTTTAATGCCGTGGCACAAAGAAAACTGAAGGGGATCTCTTTAAAATATTTTAACAATTTTGCTTTCATTGGTGCTACAACGTTTTGAAAGTTGAAATGTTCTTCGTATTGAGAAATTTTACTTGCCAAAATATATATTTGATTTAAAAGTAAAGGGCTTGTTGGATAATAAATAACGGATAACAGAGTTGTTGCAGTTTTGAAATCGCTGAAAATATTATGTAAGCCTTCAAGCATTTGCCAATCATGTAAAGATATCGTGTTATCCGGGTATTGGATGTTATAAAATGCTTGAATATATAGTCTTTGTCTTAATAAATTATCCATCATTTTGTAAGACGAATTCCATCGAACCGGCATATCGTGTGCCGGTCCCAAAGCTTTAAAACCGAAATCTTTGCAATATTTATTATATGCTTGTTGCATTTTTTTACCTTTTGTGAAAATCCGGCGTAACATAAGCCTAAACTTAGTTAAAGAATGTTTACATACTACTAAGCCGTCTTGAACGGCTAGATTTATTATGTGTGCGCAACAACGTGTTTGAAATAATTTTCCATTTAAAATAGGGGATAAAACCAACTTTAATTTGTCCACACATAACGTATTATTACTAGCATTATCAAACGAAATACTAATAACCTTATTAGTTAAATTATAATATTCAAGATTTCTCATAATTTTACTAAATTGACACTCACCCGAATGTGGCGAACCAAAGTGCTCAAACGTGATTACACGTTTGCATAATTGCCACAATTGCGGCACAATCCAATGTGCCGTTATGCATATATAAGATTGTGGCAATCCGAATGGTGCATTCCATATATCACACGTTAAAGAAATGTTGTTGGATAATGATAAAAACATTTGTCGCGTATCTTTTTTGGCCATTTTCCAAAGTTTTATAGCATCACGTCTAAAAGTTTGACGACTTACCGAACCCACGTAGCGTGGTTGGAGCGAGAGTTTGATCATGTTCGTAATGTGAGGATTGTCGAAATGTCCGAACGGCAACCCCACTTGAATGACACATTTCATTTGCATTTCTCGGGCCAACGCGGCATCATACGACCATAATTGACTGAAATTGTCAAGTATGGGTTGATTTAGATCGTCACCCGATTTCAACTTCTTGCACGAAGACTCGTGGTGGCGCTTTAACCTGGTATTTGCGTCCGCCGCAAGGAGATCTCCACACCGTTTGCATTGCGCTTTTTTTGTACGGTCGGGGAGCATCACCATATTGTAATGGTTCCAAACCGGTGCTTTTCGTCCATGCTCGGCAATAACTTGGTAATTTTGTTCGGCCATTTTGAGAGTAGAGATTTGAGACATGAGAGTAGAGACTAGAGAGTAGAGAACTAGAGATATTAGACTAGAACTTGTGAGAAACGAATATAGCGAGAGCCAATAAATGAGAATTGTATGCGTTTTTTTGCGTTTTGTAAGTTGGTGTCACTATCCACAACCAACACAAGTATTTATATGGGTTTGGAGGGGTAAAAACACAAAAAATACGGTCAAAAAATGCATACAAACGGCTAGAAACGGCTAATTTTTTTGAAATGTGAAAATCGGGCCGGGCCGGGCCGGGCCAAAAACCGGGTCGTGAACCGGTTTCGGGCCGAGCCGGGCCTGGCCGCCAAATACTCCAAAAACCAAACTGGTCTAGGTTTTCGGGCTACAAACTGGTTTGACACCGGGCCGGGCCGGGCCGGGTTTTCAGTCGGGTCGGACTCGGTTAATTGATCGGGCCGGGTCAGGCCGGGCCCATTTGGCCATCACTAGTACCAACGTTATTGCTTGTTTGCATTACATTTGTTATTCAGGGCACTTTTTTTAAATGTGATATTTGTTTCATTTTTACCAAAATTAGGAACCATCAAAATGTACCTACAATAATAGGGAAACTCACATATTTTCCATCTTTAATGAGTTTTGAACTGTAACAAAATTTTACACGATGCAAAAGTTTCTAAGTGTCCTAATACCCTGCTTTACAAGACTTACTTTATATGACTAAAAAATAAAGTGTCATATCTAAAGACGTTGTAAATTTGTAATAAGTTTATAAACAATTTTGGGTATCGTAACAAGTTTTTTAGGATATTTTTTTAAAAAAGCATCGTATTAGTTGTTCTAAAGGACATTATTTGAAAAATGCTTAAAAAAACAAGTGTCCTATAAAAAGATGAGTTTGTAGGACGCTTTCTCAAAAGTGTCATATAAAATAGATAATGTGACACATTGTATTAAAAGTGTCCTAAAAAACTTGTTAAGACACACAAAAACAACCAATAAACTTTACAACACCTTTAGACATGAAGCTTAGTTTTTTTTGGGTCCCATAAATAAAATATTATAAAACAGTCTTTTAGAACGCTTAAGAATTGGTAGCGTACTAAAATTCTAACCTCCAAAAAAATTGGGATCTACTATTAATCAGAAAACCTTGAGCCAATGACCCATAGTTATATACCTAAAAATGGAACACAAGATATGATAGATCTTATAAAAAGAGTTTGAAACTTAAATCGAAATGTGAGACGATGCATTTGGACTGGAACAAAATCATCATAAACTTTCAACCGATAGCCTTACAAACGTACATCAATTCAATTCACATGGAATTTCACATACGAAAAGACAAAATCTAAAACTATTACAAAGAAGTTTGATGGCCGTTTATAACATAAGCTTGTAAGACGTATAAGACGACGAAGGGCACCGCAGCAAAACACAAGATTAATGTGGGCAACCAATCAAAATTATTTTGATAAAGCAGGAGAAGGTTGATAAGAAAAGTAAGGATGATGGTGGCTATAGAGAAGAAAGCCAATGTTAGACATAGTGTGACCAATTTGGATGAAATGGACAAAACATGTGCAAAACCATCAAACATAATGAGATGTAAGACCACTAGGATTGAAGTTGTAGAGGATAAAAATGACAAGCTATCAAACATTATGAAAAACTTGGAAAGGGTTTTTTGGAGGAAGATTGGAGTACCGGTATTTTGGTTGTATCCACCGGGAAATGTAAATATTGCGGCAAATGAGATCGTGGCTATAAGTGCCTCAACCACCATTAACTGGGTGACCATTTGTTTCATCAACTTTTTCTCTTTAGAAAATAAATCTTTGTGGTTCTTGATGAATAGTTCGTAGGGTGTTAGACCAGCTGCGTTCTTCTTTCGGCAGAGATGACTAGGGAGCATCCTCTTTACTTCCTAGCATCACAAAGATTAATTTTAGACCATTATCATGGACGAGATCATTCAATATTACAAACGTTTCATATATCCTGTAATGTACCACTGTAATGTACCACTATAATAAAATTGGGTTTATAGCTATAGGATGCCTAATATAACTAGATGTCCTAATAGAGTGTTTAACATGACTTAAGTTAATAGGACCAAATAAAAAAGTGTTATATCTAAAAGTGTTACAATAAGTTTATAGGACACTTTTAGGCGTCGTAACAACTTTCTTATGACATTTAATACATGCAAGTGAGGTATTAAGAAATTATAATATAATTGGTTTTATAGGACGTCAAAATTTCTATATTTTTTAATAAACCGTTTTATAAGACTTAATTTATAGGACCAAAAAGTAAAGTGTCCTATTCTAAAAGGCGTTGTAATAAGTTTATAGAACATTTTTGGGTGTCGTAACAAATTTTTAGAACATTTTTATAAAAAAAAAACATTGTATTAGTTATTTCATAAGACACTATTTGAAAAAGCGTTTTATAAAAACAAGCGTCATAAAAAAGATGGTTTTATAGAACACTTTCATAAAAAGTGTCATATATATAAAATAGCGAATGCAACACTTTGTATTAAAAGTGTTCTAAAAACCTTGTTAAGACGTCCAAAAACGTCATATAAACTTATTACAACGCCTTTAAACCAAACACTTTATCTTTTGGTACTAAATTAAGTCTTAAAAAAATGGTCTATTAGGACACTTAGGGGCCGTTTACCAAACGCTTACCCGGGTAAGCGCTTACCAATTCATATAATTAACCTTATGGATGAAGATGGCAATGACCAAGAATCTTACCCGGTAAGAGCTAAGACAAGGACCAAGAGTCTTACCCTGGTAAGTGATGGCGAAGACTCTTACCACGGTTAGCGCTTACCGGGAAAATTGTTGCATACGATACCGTTTTGGTGGACTAAAATCTTACCCGGTAAGTAAGTGATAGTGTTAAATTTTACCGGTAAGCGCTTATCGGAAAAATTGTTGCATACGATACCGTTTTGGACAAGGGCGGATGTAATGTAGAGTTAATGGGGGATGGCCCCCATTAAATGGGAAAAAATGAGGATTTTCTTAGGTGAAAATATGTTTTTTTCAACCTTATATCTTCCGTCCCCCAGTAATTTTTTCTCTGGGCCCCATCAACTAAAAAAAATGAATCAAAACCAACTAAAAAACCAAAAAACATTCTTGAAATCAACTAAAAAAACCAAAAAAGTCTCACAAAGTCGACAAAAACCTTTAAAGATCCCTTGAAATCAACCAAAAAATCTTTAAAAATTTCTCGAAACGGTGGATTTAGGCTAAAATGCACTGGACAATTTTACGGGCATTTAATCTACCTTAAAAGGTGCCCCCACCAGGAAAAAATCCTGGATCCGCCACTGGTTTTGGTGGACTAAAATTTTACCCGCTAAGTAAGTGATAGTGTTAAATTTTATTGGTAAAATAAAATTTACCAATTTTGGTGATAAGCGCTACAAATATAGCGCTTATCCGGGTAAGCGTTTGGTAAACGACCCCTTAAAAGTTGGTGACGTCCTGTAAACCCAATTTTGTTGTAGTGAGATATATAAGAAAGATATATTTGTATACATAGTTTAGCCCAAAAGCTTGAAGACAAAAATGTACCTGATACCACAAGCGTTCTTTATTCATTTGTAGACCTGAGACCATTAATCGTCTATAACCCATCGTACTTTCTGCAACTAAATGTAACATATTGTTGCCATTTTTGTCTTCAAGCGTAACTATCGAATTCCTAATATGGTCATTCTCATGTAATAGTTTGTAGATACCCTCGTTTCGATGTGAGACAGCAACATGAAATATAGTTTGGTTATCATCATTTACGTCAAGAGCCAAATGTGGGTATTGACGAATGACCTCGACTACAAATTCAGTGTTACCCATTTCTACGGCATGAAATAGTAGTCGGGAAGAGTATTTTTGCTTTGCATCTTCCTCGGTAGTAGTAGAAGTAGTAGTCTCGTCAGGTGGCCCTCTTATTATGTCATCAATCTCAACTTTGGGCAATTTCATCATTTCTGTCAAAATTATTCCGAGTAATTTGAAGAGATCGTCTCCCTTGCAATGGTAATCAAAGCGGAATTTCAAGGCTCCTTTAACTAAGAAACAAAAGAAGATGATGTAAACTTCAATTTATTTGTCCAATCGAATTTTATAGTATGATCACTGGATCTTTTATATGCAACGAAAGTATGATATATTGATTGTAGTCGATCCATGTTACAAGTTACTTGTATACAAACACTTCAGTTACTAATATGAAGGGGCCGTTTATCAAACGCTTAACAACATGAATAACTAACCTTACCTTATTCGGTAACATTTTGGCCATCAAAATGGATTGTTGGTAACATATTTTACCTGGAAAATGTTTACCGGGTAAAATAACTTCTCCCTCACTTACAGGGTAAGATTCTTGGTCGTTGTCATGCTCATCTGTTAGTGTTTGGTAAACGACCCTAAGCTGTAAAACTGTAAAGTTTAAAAACTTGCCTAAAAATGTTGCATTGGAAGTATTTTTTTTTCTGAAGTATAATATTTATATACAACAAATGCAACAAACAAACTCGCACACTCTCCTCACCTTTAGTGATGTTTGAACCCCTGACCTCCTAGTAGGCCAAACGCTCAGATACCGCTAGGCCAAATGCCCTTTGATTGGAAATACTTAGTGAAAACGATATAATATAAGTCAAAGGAGTAGAGAATATTCTTACGTAAATTCACGACTCTATAGAACCAGCGAAATTTTAAAAAATAAAAAATGTAAGGTCTTCGAGCCAATAGTCTGAGTACACTCCCGTTTATAGTAAGTTCCGGAAGGTCGATCACCATCTGTAATGCGAGATCTACAAAACATATGATACCTCACTCGATGAGAAACATTGCAATATATATATGGAAACTAAAACAAGTCTCTTCTAAAAAAAATACGTGAATCATATTTGATTTTGTACATGAATCATATATGATTTTGTATGTACTCGACTGTTCTCATGTTTTCTTAAATAAATGATATTCTTGTATGAACCCACCTCTACGAAACCAAAATACAACAATTAATAAGTTGTCCAAACACTTACCGAATAGATTCTTGTCAACACATTTCTCAAAAACCCAACTCCGATTTTGATTCGTCCAAAAATGACCAATCATTTTTCGAGAAGAATTATATAGATACTCCACCATATCATGCTTTCCATATAAAACTGCCACTTGAAGTGGCAACCTTCCTTGACTATTTGAGATATTTATCAAACCATCATTCTTTTCAATCAATATCTTTGCTATCTCAACATTTCCAGTTCTAGCTACTAAACAAAGGGTTGTTTCACCACTTCCATTTGGAAGTTCTAAGTCCTCTTTTGTCATCAAACTCATCAAATATTGCACAAACACGCGTGATTTTCGCAATAGTACCGCAATGTGAAGTATTGTTTCACAACTTCCCGTGATGCTATATTGTACAAGCTCTGGACGCTTGTTAAGAATGACTTTAACGACTTCGAAATCGTTGGATGTTAACGCTTTATACAAAGGGATGCAAATTGAATAAAAGTCTTCTCCTCCTTCAAAGTAATTTCAAAATCAAGTTATTATCCTATGATCGATATATTGGTTTTCACATCAGATGGAAATCCGTCGGAAAGTTTATTTATTTATTTATTTCGAATACAGAAATTGAATAACTAAATTGTTTCCGGCGGATATATCCACCGGAAATCGGCCGGGCCGGAAATATTAATTAATTATTATTTAATTAGATAATCTATTAATTAGGAAAACCCTTTCCGGAAGAAGTATCCGCCAAAAAGTTAGCCGGAAACTAAGCGAGTTTTATTCAGGTAGTCAAATCCGCCGAAAATCATAATTTAGGACGGATTTCTAGTGGATTTTTGCGTCGGAAAAGGTGTGTCTTGTAGGGTTCATATATCCTCTAAGATAATTAAATTTGTAGCTAATAGCTAGTGAAATAAGGTTGAGTTTCGGTGAGAAACTGAGTTAACGTGAGACGTGGTTGTCGACCGTTGGATGAGAAATGGACGCACATTAGGATGAGATGCACCGAGATGCATTAGATCAATTCCGTTCTAAGCCACAATTCATGGGAGAACTTGAGATTAAAAGAGATCAAAGAACCTTTGGAAACATAAAAATATCATATGAACTAATGCTTAATGATGAATTTTCAGAAAATCAAAGTGTGTGTATATATATATATATATATATATATATATATATATATATATATATCAATCAGGGTTCTGGAGAAAACTCTAAATAAATGAAAAACCGAAAAATCACTAAAAAACAAATGAAAAAGTATATGAATATGGATGTCAAATTAACGAGAAAAATATGATCGTTTATTTGGTGTAATTTATTTCGCTCGAATTTTGTTCATTTTTCGTATTTTTTCGAATAAAAAATAGGATGGTGAGGTCTTTTTAATTTAAAAAATATTGTTGTAACCATCCGTTTAATCATATCCATCAGAGGTGTTTTTTAGTTTTTCATTTATTTGAAGTTTTCTCTTGAACCTCCGTCTATATATATATATATATATATATATATATATATATATATATATATATGATTCCTATTTGAATCACAAAATTTTAAAAAGTATTGTGAGGTTAACCAGACCTCATATATGTTGATCTTAGCACATTTTTTTTTCATATAACATTAACATTTTTCATATAAAACACAAATGAATTGTTGATGGCACTTTCTTCTAAATTGAATGATGATGTTTTTCAAGAAATTCTACAATAACAGGTTTAGACTTGAGATGAATTTTTAAAATCAAAGTAAGATAGAAACAACTTACCTTCGAGTAGATCTCTACGAGGTAGATTTGATGATGGTGGTAATTGTGATGGCTGATTATGTAACGCACTCACGATGTTTATTTGATGATGTTGATCCCCATTTGGTGTATTCATCTCTTCACCTTGCTTAGAGTTAGAACTAGACGAGTATTTGGAGATTACATACCTTAAAATACGTTAATCGAATCAATTTTTATTGATTATGTCTGTATCAATGAATGAAAAGGTGAGGACTTAGTCATGAACTTATATAGTATTTTATGGTCAACATAAATATAAAATTTAATTAAGAAGACTTTAATTAATTAAATGATATAGTATATCTAAACGTGTTTTCAAACCAGATCTTTTTCCATTTATCTTCCATGAAAGGATTGTATTTTTTATTTTAAAATATAATATTATGTTAAAAGGGAAAAACAAATGGAACAACAATATGAAGAGAATAACAATAAGACAGAGAGAAGAAGTCTATATTCTCATTAATCATAAGCCCTTTAAATAGGGAGGAGTTACAAGTAGAGTAGATAGTTAGAAGATATTTCAGCTCTAATCTAACTCTGATATATTTATCTCTATCTCTATCTTTATCGTCATATCCTTTAGACGATGACACACTTATTCTACAACACTCCTCCTTGTGCCGAGTTAAAGGAGTGGTGGTGCACAGTTGTTGTCTCGTTAAAACCTTACGCCAAAATAAAACCCAGTGGGAAAAAATAAAAATATGACGAAGGAAAGAGTACAACGCCCCAGTTTCCTTTGCAATACATAGACTTTTCCTTCAGTCTAGTTTTATCTTAGATTCGTATTTTAATCATGAGAGTTATGAAAGCATGATGTATAAACAGTTGTCTCACTAAAACCTTACACCAAGGAACAAAACCCAATGGGAAAAATAAAACCTTGGTTGAAGGAAAGAGCACAACATACCAATATCACAAATATAGTAGACTCCCCCTTTTGTCTACTACTCCCCCTGATTCGTGCATTAATCATGGGAATTTGGAAAACATTTCCATTTACTTTCTACACGTTTCCCAATATATGGTTTTAGGTAATGACTTGGTAAAATATGTCACATTCTTTTGACACCTTACTTGATTCACTTGAATCTAAATGAGAGTCTTTTATTGCTGATTGTATAGAAACTTAAGCAGAATATGCTTTGTGTTATTACCCCTGATGTATCTTATGTTCATTTCTTCGATACATGATACATTATTTCCATATATGCAAGTAGGATACTGGTTGAACCCATAATTACTAACTCCTATAATATATGTAATGATAGTCCTTAATCATATACATTATTTTATTATCTCATGGAGAGTAATATTCTTGGATTAATTCAAGAAGGTAGTTACAAAGGATCGTTTAGTTTACTTCCAAGCAATCGACGTGTTCCTTGTGGTAATTCTTTATTCAGTTTGGGAACATCATTTGTATGGGTTAGACAGATACCTAATATCAGCAAACACATACCAAGACATTATTTGGTGTTTTTCTATAAGAGCTAGCTAGTACTTTTGTTGCTTACATTCTAAGTAGGTATTGAAGTTCCATTATCAACCCCATTTTTCTTTCTATAGGGAAAGTATAAACCATGTCAATGGTTCCAAAAGATTAATTTAATATCATTACAATGATTTTACGTTGGCGCTGAGCTAAATCTAGCTAACAAGTTCACTGAGAAATACAATATATGGTCAAGTGTATTATGTTAAGTACGATAATGCGCATATTGTACGTAGATAGGGAATTCCAGCTCCCAGCATCTTCGTCATCATCCTTTAGACGAAATGGATCTTTCCTTATATCCGACACTTCGACCGATCATGGGAGTGCTAACCGGATGCGCTTTGTCCATATTAAATTGTCTGATTATTTTCTGAACATATGCGATCGGTGAATTAATATTTCACAAACTCGATGTCCTAGCTCAAATATCTAGACAAAACCAAGTTTTTCCAAGATCTTTCCTCTCAAAATCAGATTTCAAGTAGCTTGTGGTTCCTCTCATTTCATCAAGAGTGCCTATTATGTTCATAACATTGACATATAGAGCTACTTTGAAAATCTGGAACTTGTTTTCCATAATAAATAAGCAAGAGAACAGTTCATCGTTCTTATATATCATTTCCCAATCAAGTATTCCATTAGGCGGGTATACCACATCCGCTTATATTGTTTTAATCTATAAAGTGGGCGTTTCAATTTATTGCAAACGCATTTCGTGGTTTAGAGTTGCTTGATTTTGGTAATGTAATATCATCAAGCACTTTTATATATCTCTAAATCTAGATCCCCGTAGAGATATGTGGTAACCACATTCATGAGTTGCATTTCCAGTCCTTCGGAAACTACTAGGCTAGTAAATTATACGGATGTCATAACATCCATCATGAAAGAGTAAGTCTCCTCGTGGTCAATCCAGGGCGTTGTGAGAAACCTTGCGCCAAAGGAGAGTCTCATACATTATGACTTAATTATTCTCATTACGCTTTAGGACAAATGATTTATCTATGTCTTACAGTGGGTTAGCACTACCAAACCAAATACCTGTTCATTTGTCAAATAATATGATTCTCCTGGATTGCTTATTTAGGCCAGATTGCTCTTTGTTGATATTTTCCAACTGAGCATGGTTCGATGTCAATGTGCTCTATCACCTCATAAACAATAATATATGCGAAATATATCATCAATAATTATATATGATCTGTCCATCGACTCATATGTGCTTTCATAGTTCATTTGAGATTAATATTCATCTCTAGAATCAATATTAACTTCGGAGCGTCCTCCAGTGATGATTCATAGACATAGTTTAATCAGAGGCAATCTCATGAGAGGTTTATGTATTGATGACAAATAGTTGTGCCTTACTCTTCTCTTCCTTTAGATGAGTGTTGGTCCCAAATAACAGTAAGTAAATAAGAAAAGTATTGTAGAAGGGGGGGGGGGTTGAATACAATACACACAGTTTTTCACTTAATTTAATTCTTATTGATTTGAAATCAATAATTACACATAGAAAACTTTTGATTGTTGCGGAAGAGAATAGATGAAATCTATTCAAACAATCTTACACAAAGAGAATAAAGAACAATTGTAAAACACTTAGAAAACAATTGAACTTCGTAGAGAGAAAGTTGCCAGACACTTAGAGAACTTGAAGGTAGTAGAGCTGGTTTTCTTGCATGTTTGCATGTTGAAACATCCATCATATTTATAGTGCCTCATGCATTAAATGCATGGGACACCTGTTGAGCAAAGGATGGACACAGGTCTTCAGCAAGGTACAAGATGTACCTTTTGTCTTGAGGTGTTTTGGCTTGAAGTGTTGACCTGCAGAGAGGATGGTAGAGACCTTTCCTTAAAATGTTTTACTAGACAAAACTTACTTTATCTGATCTTCAGATGTCTACGTCAATGCAAGATATCACAATATACTTTGTCAGAAAAGTACAATGTGTTTGAAAGAATTCCTCAAGCATAGACTGCCGAAGACTTGAAAGATCTTCGGCTCCTGAAGATGTGAAAACACCTTCATACTCTAAGGAGAGATCATCGGCTGCCGAAGACTTGAAAGATCTTCGGCTCCTGAAGATGTGAGAACACCTTCATACTCTAAGGAGAGATGAGATCATCGGCTGCCGAAGACTTGAGAGATCTTCGGCTCCTGAAGATGTGAGAACACCTTCATACTCCTGATAGATATGTGATTGACACCATCCTGGCCGATGGTGTTGATCACTCGGGCATGCTTGGCTTTAGGCTGAGGAGACTATCTTCAATCCGCTTTGAGAGATGTACTCCTCCTTTGTCTTCTTCGGCTGATCTTCGACTTCACCGAACATTTGTATAGAAACCAAGCTGTTAAAAGAACCTCAAACATATTCTAAGTAGGATGATATAGGATGGAAGATCATGAGGTCATCTTCAAATCTTCAGATGACCCAACAATGAGTATCTATCGAACCAAGTAGCTTCCCCCATTTCCGTTTGGGAGCTACGACCTCAACCACACCTCCACTATGTGTAATTGCAACGCACTTTCCAATGGTGTTGTGCCACTGTTGGGGACTTTTTAACCTTGCAAGTATATTTGCAGCTCGTATATGTGATCTTGTCACTTTTGGAATATTAAACGTATCAGATATCGATTCTGATTCGTTTGACTTCAACATTACGTTGTGAAGTTTTGGGGATCGAAATGAGATAGAGTGGGAATATTCAATGACACTTCCTATCGTTCCCATGGAAAATCCTTTTTCCTATCTCCCCCTAACGACGGGAAGACTGTCTCATGAAAGTGACAACCCGCAAATCTAGCGGTAAAGAGATCACTAGTCAAATATTATAATTAGCGGATAATTGTTGGGAATTCATATCCAACATATACCAAATCGTCTTTAAGGACCCATTTTGATGCGCTGTGGGGGTGCAATTGGCACATATAATCAAACATGCGTAAATGTAAAGTATCAGGCTTATATCCAGTTACCAACTGGTACGCATGAGCAAGTAGTGGGTCTAAAAACGAAAAAAACTGCATATAATAATTGCATAACCCCAGGTAGATGTGGGTAAATTAGTGCGCATTACTAATACCCTAGATGTCATCATATTCTTTTGATAACAACTTCTATGAGACCATTTTATATATACACATGGGGTATAGGAAACTTTACATTGATCCTAATACATATGCAATTAACATCAAATCCTTATGATGTAAATTCTCCAGCATTCAAAGTCATGTAGACTTGATGAAATAATCAGGGTGGTGAGACCTTAAACGTATAGCTAGTGCTAGGAGTGCAGTATTTCATGTGGACAATAATACGACATGCGTTCATCGTGTCAAAACCAGAACCATAAAGTACTTTAATGGCCCGCATTCTGGATGTTTATGTCCATAAATATCACCTTGTATTTGTTGTAACAATGGAATATTTTTGTATTATGTCCTTAGCTTTATGATGGTCTCAATCCTGTATTGGCTAAGGAGTAGGTTATATACAAAAGTTTTAGGTATTCGAGAGGGCATATAGCAATGTTGTTTCTTATGCTACAGAAGTCAACAGTTGCAATTTTCCTCATTCTGCCTTTCACTCGAAAGAGAATGTATCTATGTGTATTTTGCAATACACGGATCACTATGTCATAACCACGGTGTCCCACATGGTCATGCCAAAACATATATGCGTTATTGCCCCCAAAAGTTCTTTATTGGTGACAAAATATGTTCCGATGACCCAATAATCTACTAGTTTGACACATTTGTTTCCATGATATATGTTTACTTTCATATATTCATTAGAACTTATGTATATATGCTCATTTCCATTTCCATTTGATACGAATATCTTTACATTTCTCATATATTTTGGTTTAGCTCTCTTTGGGTTTAGATATATTAGATTTTAAAAGTTCATACATTTTTTCGTCGATCAGCTCCAATTGGAACCGTAACTCATAAATTCATGATGTATTAATTAATATGTAAAGACTAATGGGTCATTTACCCAAATACTTACTCGATAAGCACTTACTGGTATAAGTCAACACTCTAACTTACTTTACGGAGTAAGATTGTAGTCCATAAAAACGGTATCGTATACAACAATTTACCCGGTAAGTGCTTACCAGGTAAGAGTCATCACCCTAACTTACTGAGTAAGACTCTTCGTCTTTATCATCGCTTTTACCGGGTAAGATTCAAAATATTTGCCAAGTTCATCTAGTAGTGTAAATCATATCATTGTAAAAATCTCCTCTAACAAAACGAACAAAGCTTCGAAATCATTTACATTTACAGCTCCTGCCGCAGTCCACGGGTACATTACTAGTATATATATATAGCCATAAGAAGTTCAAATGAGAAATGCTAAGTGTATGAGAAATAGAGAAGTAATCCTAACCATTCACACGGTCAAGATCGGATTTAACTGGTCAGAAACTGACCAGTTAAGAATTGCGGCTATGACCGGTCAAAAGTTGCAGCTATTCCAAAAATAGAAGAACAATTTTGTAATTTTTACAAATACGCAGGACGAGTTCATATGTGAACCCGTGTAATTTATATATAAACTCTTTTTAATTGATTCACATATGAACCTTTGTGATTCATATATGAACTAATTAACTGATTCACATATGAACTAATTAAATGATTCACATATGAACATATAGTTCATATGTGGATCACACAGGTTCACATATGAACTCGTCCCGCGTATTTTATGAAACCACCCTTTTATCTTCTACAGACCATGCAAGGAATTATCCGATGTTTCACAGTCAAAGCCGCATATGTTGACCAGATGAAGGGTAGGATCATTTATCTATTTATCACACACTTAACATTTCTCATTTGAACCCCACCCTATATATATATATATATGGATGTTAGACAAAGAACATGGATTCTTAAAATTAAAGCATTATCAATATTTGACATAATATGCCCTTGGAAAATATATCACCACAATCATCAACTTTAAATCGATAGTGTTACAAAAATACATCAATTCAGCTGGAATTTCAAAGCGGTAAAGACAATGTGATTCAAACTACCATTATTTAAGGTGGAAAACGCCATGTAGGGCACGAGAGCAAAAGTGCTTATAAATATTGGCATCCAAAGAGAAATGCTTTGATAAAGTAGGAAAAGGCTAGTAAGAAATGTGAGGATAATGGTCGCAATAGAGAAAAAAACTAATGCTAGGCATAGTTTGACCTGTCTGGGTGATGAAATAGTGAAGTCATATGCATCAAGATCAGACATAATGATTGATAAGACAATCAGGATTGAAGTTGTAGACGATAAAAATGACAAGCTATTAAACATTATGAAGATTTTGGAAAGGGTTTTTGGGAGGAAGATTGGAATACCAGTATTTTGGTTGTATCCACCTGGAAATGTAAATATTGCTGCAAATGAGATGGTGGCTACCAGTGCTTCAACCACCATTAATTGGGTGGCCATTTGTTTCATCATCTTTTCTTCCTTAGAAAATAGATCTTTGTGATTCTTGATGAATAGTTCGTGGGGTGTTAGGCCAGCTGCGTTCTTCTTTTCGCAAAGATGACTAGGGAGCATCCTCTCCACTTCCTGCCATCACAAATAATAAATTAGATCATTATCATATATGGAGTCATCACCGCCGTGACAATCATCTGTTATAAACATTTCATACGTCATAAAAACGTGATTTCTTTTTTACCAATCTAGCTAATTTTAACCACAAGGGTTGTGGTGTAGTGGTTGAGGCCCTGGTGATGTGGTGGAATAGTTCAATTCCAGGCGTACACAACAATTGTGGCCACTGAGTTTATCAGGGCTGATTTCTTAGGGTCAAAATTTTCCAGGATTAGTCTAGGCATAGCCTAGGACCTGCCAAAAAAAAAAAATAACATAACAGCCCAAAAGTGTGGAGAGAAATATGTACCTTAAACCATAAGAGTTCTAGACGCGTTCGTAGACCCATTCCTGAGATGTTGGGTAGTCTATTTCCCCTTGCACTCTCTCCAACTAAATGTAACATATTGTTTCCATTTTTGTCTTCAAGAGTAATTATCGAATCCCTGATATGGCCTTTCTCATATAATAGTTTGTAGATACCCTTGTGACGATGTGAGACAGCAACATGAAATATACTTTGGTTATCATCATTTACCTCATGAGCTAGATGTGGGTATTGCCGAATGGCCTCAACTACAAATGGAGTGTTACCCATTTCTGTAGCAAGAAATAGTACTCGAGAAGAGTATTTTTGCATTGCATCTTCGTCAGGCGGCCCTCTTGTTATTTCATCAATTTTAGTCTTGGGCAATTTCATAATATCTTTTAGAATGATCCTTAATAATTGCAATGCCTCAGTTTCCTCGTCCTTGGGTCCAATTTCCTCGTCCTCGGGTCTAGGCATGTAACCTAAAAGAAGTAAGAAACCAAAGAAGATGACATTTATCAAATACCTTTTGGTGCAAATAGTGTCAAGACTATTTACAATAAAATATTAATACTCTAGAAGTACTTAAATCTTGAACGTACGACAAAAGTAATACAATAGAAGTCAAGGTTGAGATTCTTACCTAAAAGTATGGCTTTAAGATGAATATGAGAACCTTGAGAATGAAATGCAAAAGGTTTTCGAGCCAATAGTCTGAGTACACTCCCATTTATAGCAAGTTCTGGAGTGTCAATCACCATTCGTAAAGCGACATCTATAAAACATTTGATAGTCACTTGATGAGATGTTATGACAATGGCAACAACACTAAGGAGCAGTTTGTTTTTTAAGACGTCTGAAGTCTTATTTTACTTCTGATTAATAAGAGGTGGTGCTGAAGTCTGAAATCTGAATCAATAAGAATGTATAACGTCTGGAGGCGTCTTAAGATAAAGAAAAGCATATGAACTGAGGTGGATATAAGAGGTTTTAAGAAGTTAGGTCACCACTTCTTATTTTCAGACGTATTTACGGGTTAAGATGTTCTGAAAACTGGAAAAAAACAAACAAACAGTCTAAATGTAAAAAGGTCTTAACGATTCAGACTTAAGAGTCATTAAGAGGTTTTTTTATAAAACAAACAACCCCTAAGTAATTGATGAGTACACTCTCATTTATAATTTTATATAGCATAATAGATGAATAGTTATAAGAATCATATTTGCATCAACCCAATCATTCATTAAGGGGTTGTTTAGTTCATGGAATTTGAAGGAATTGGAATGACCAATTTCATTGACCAAATTCCAAGCCCATGTTTGGTTCACGGAATGAAAGTGATAGAATCCTTCCAATTCCATTGAATTCCACAATTTAAGGAATTCATCATTCATTGGCTTAAGTGAAGGAATTGAATTCTTACCAACCAAACATGTAGTCAAATTGCAGCAAATTTCATTTCAATTCCTTCAAAGTCAAAATTTCTTCAATGGATTCCAATTCCATCAAATTCCATTCTAAGAACCAAACGCACTCTAAAAGATGTAAACACAAAAAAAATATATAGTTATGGTAGAACAAGAAGCCTAACATGTCAAAGTTATATATGTGTCCAAACACTTACCAAATAGATCAGTCTCCACACATTTCTCAAGTACACAACTCCGCTTTTGATGCGTCCAGAAATTCCCGGTCATTTTTTGAGAAATATTATATAGATACTCGACCATATGATGCCTTCCAAATAAAGCAGCCACGTAGAGGGGCATCTTTTCTCGACTATCAGGGATATCTATCAACCCTTCATTCTTTTCCACCAAAATCTTAGCTATTTCAACATTTCCAGCTCTTGCTACTAAATATAAGCATGTTTCACCATTTCCATTTCGAATTTCCAAGTCCTCCTTTGTCATCAAACTCGTCAAATATTGCACAAACATGTACGATTTTCCCAATACTGCAATGTGAAATGTTGTTTCGTAACTTTCAGTGAGGCTAAACTGTACCAACTCTGGACGCTTGTCAAGGATGAGTTTAGCAGCTTCAAGATCGCCGGTTGTTGATGCGTTATACAAAGGAACACAAATCTCATTGAAGTCTTCGCTTCCTTAAAAAGTAATTTCAAAATCATGTTATTAGTTGCATCACATGGAAATCGTTATTCATATATCCTCCATGAGAATTAACTAAATTTGAAGTGAATCTTGACATGGGTATTTAAGAACATAATATAACTAAATAAAACCTTTGTAAAAGTGATTAACAATTAATTTTCAGCAATTGAAGTATAATTGCAATTTGAAATCATAAATGACACTAACAAGCAAGGGTAGACCTATGCAAGGACACAAGGGGGGAGGGTCGTCTGTAAGAGATAAAGATAAACCAATATCTCACCCTTAGTTGTCATTATCTATTTATGTATAGTTTATATACATGATGAGTATCAATTAGTCTAGCTACCTTCCTGTCAATATCTTGTATATTAGGTGTTGGTGATTTTAGTGTCACCAAGTTCATTTTAGTATAATGGAATTTATAGGTTAAAAATGGAAATCAAGTTTTGTTATCTAGACGAGCAAGGAGGTGCGGAGTGCACACTCGTATAAAACTAAATTGATTTCGGTTATATCAGAAATAAGGTTTCGGCGGAAAGGTTTTGTAAACGCGTGCAAATTGCATCGCGTAAACCCAACTGATGGATCCTGAAATTTAACTATTAGTTTAAATTAGATATTATCTAATTGGTAGATAATACCTAATTATTATATACCTATAATTATTAAAATAAAAAGAAAAAGAAAAAGAAAAAGTAATATTTATATTATTAAAAGGAAAAGGAAAAGGAAAAAGAAAAAGAAATTTATTTTTTTATTCTTTGCTTTAATCATCATCATCTTCTTCTTCTTTATACCCATCTTTCTTTCTGTTTCTGCATCGATCAACACAAAGTTTGATAAACAACTAGATGCTTTCCTTTTTCCTTTATTCCTTTATAAACCCATCTACCTTCTATATGTATATATATGTTGATAAGGAAGGATAAAGAAAGTAAGAGAGAGCCATCAACAGAGATCTATATATATATATATATATATATATATATATATATATATATCTGTATTTTGTTTTTTTTTCTCTTGATTACATATTTCTGATATATATAAAATCTTGGATACTGATTTTAATTATCAGTTGAGATTGGTAACCATTAGACAACGATTTGATATAAATATCTAGTTGTGAATTTCTTTTCGGTGCCTCGATAGAAATTGTTCCTATTTGGATTATCCCATATCTGAATTTCGTGTAACCCAGGCATAGGGGTGAAATATTAGATTCGGAAAGTGAACTCTCACGATCCATTTAGTTTATCCGGTCAAACAGTTGATTTCAAAGAAACGTCACCCCTTTACCTCCCAAACGAAAATCCAACCCAACATTAGGTAGTGCATATTCTCCTCCCTCTTGCCTTTGTTTGATTGATGAGGAGGATTAACATGCTCTAATACCATATGAATGGTTTAGAAAGATAATGAAAAGCTTGAATTAGACTTGAGAGGAGATTTACGAATATATATAGTATAGTCAAGGTTCAAAATAGCGTGAGGTGTGGCGTGACGGCAAGGTCAAACCTTAAGCCTTACACGCCACAGCGAGGACGCGGCGTTTGTCAAGGCGTGACATAAGACGGCAAATTTGTATGTCATATTCAAAATTATATATATACGTATATGTTTTATGTATATTATTCTAATCAAATAATGATATTATATAGAGAATGTACATTCATATTGGAAGAAAAAAAATCATATAAATTACTAGTATAAAAATAGGTTTTGCATGATTGAATATTTAAAATAAAATTTAGAAAAATAATTTTACAACTTTGTTTTAATCGTAAGTCCAAAATTAAATATGTAAAAACATAAAAGATAAAAAAAATCTAAAAATAAATTTTTTTCTGAAAAAAAAATCACGTCTTAGAAAAAACGTGCGCCACGCCATGGTGCGCCTTAAGGCGCCATAGCGTAGTCACGCCTTACAGAAACGTTATGGGTTATTTCATAACGGCGGAGACGCGTCTTGCGCCATATCGCGCCATGGCATCCTTTTTGAACACTGAGTATAGTCTTAGCTATCAACGTAGACTAACAAAGGAAAGAGGGAAGAGAATATGCACTACCTAATATACAAGATATTGACAGGAAGGTAGCTAGACTAATTGATATGTATATAAAACTATACATAAAAAGAGGATGACAACTAACGGTGAGATATTGGCTTATCTTTATCTCTTACATCCTCTACTCCTCTACACCTACTCAACCTCGCAAGAATAATTTTTTTTTGTATGAAATGTGTACACGCTAAAATTTGAGAGGTTGATGGGGATATTAGAAAATACAAGAGACATCAAACAGAAAATCGAAAATCGAAAAAGTCCCTCAAAATCAACTAAAAACCGGCAAAAGTGGAATTCGGCTAAAACACATCCGGCTCATGCCTAAGACGACGTAGTTGTGCGTCTTGCTGAAAAGGTCGATTCCATTTAAAAATTATATTTTATTCTCCAAGTCGATACGACTGACTTTTTGAGGGGATCAATAAACGACTTTACGGGTTTTTGATCCATATTAAAGGTGCATCCCCTTTGTAAAAGTCTTTAGTCTACCGCTGCTAACAAGTAGATCTAGACGAGTTAGATTCAGTGGTAGTGATCAAGTGATTGATCAACTCCTTGATTAATCTCTATGGTAGCTTACTCGATTGTAATATTCTATTTAGTGATGTATTGATGTACATATCTTTCACATCTAAAATAAAATACTTAGCCAACAAAAAAAAAGGATAAATTTAAATTCACAGTACAATAATTAATAACAACTTAAATACCATCAAGTAGATCGCGACGAGGTAGATGCAAAGGTAATGATCTCGATGGTGGATTATGAGAAACACTCACAATGTTAATATGATGTTGTTGACCAGGAGTAAGCTCGATTGCACCAAAGTTATTACTTGTAGTCGTCATCTTTTTCGGCTTGTTTGCGGTTAAAACGAAAATATGTAGATAGCTAAGATCAAATTTTACTTGGCTTATGTGCGTATTAGTGAATGAAGAATTGATCACTTATATAGGGAAACTTTAGAAGATGGTAGAGGTCTTTTGTTTTTTCTCCCTAAAAAATTGATTTTTATTATTTTAAGTTTTCAAAGAAATATATATATATATATATATATATATATATGCCGATAATTAAATGAGAACCACAAATATATTACAAACCCTTAATAACTGATATAAAAATATTTATTTACATTATTTTTTTCATCAAAACCTATGATTTTTAAGATATTGTTTTACATATATTTTTGTTCACCTTTTGAAAAGATTACATGTGAATTTTTTTTGATTCACCTAGTGAAATGAAAAATACAGGTCAAAAATATTCATGTGGTGAAACAAATACATGTGAAACTATTATATTATGAAACAAATATATATGAAACAATATCTTAAATTCAAGTATTTGGTGAAAATGTATCATGTAAAAAAATATTTTTATATTGATTCTCACATGTTTGTAACATATTTGTGGTTCTGATTTGATTTAACCCCTATATATATATATATATATATATATATATATATATTAGTAAGAAAAAATTAAATGGTTTAAAACTTATAATATTTTGGTAGATCCAAAACTGTTAGGTCTTTTTTGTTTTATAGCTTTAATTATTGTTCTTTTATTTTGAATGGTTTAAAACTTATAATATTTTAACTTTTCTTTTTTAATTTTGTTTAATGGCGATGATTACAATTATATAAATAATGATAATAATTTAGGGGAATATATGGTTGAATTATGTTTTGGCAAAAACCATATACTGGTTATTGATTTTAATAATTTTTCAATTTGATAATTATAATCTTTAGTTTAAAAAATATGTGAAACCTAAGATTACTCTTCAAAACAATTCTTGAGAAAAAAAAACAAAGATTGCAACATATATAGAAAAGAAATTTATCCAAGTCTAAGTTGATGTGAGACTCTAATAATAGAGTCGAATTTTCATGTTGTTTGTGAGATATGTTTTTTTAATGCTTATATGATGTGAAGGTTTGGTCCTATTAAGGTTTAGTCTTTTGTTGTGAAATTAGTCTTATTTTTAAAACATGAAAGTGTTTTTTATTTGGACAAACATTTCAACTTAACAAATAATTCCTTCTTCATAACATAAAAAAATTGGACACAGTACTAACTTCTATGATGATATTAGCTTTTTAATTTTATGACAATTAATATAAAATTTATATAAAAGCATTTTGATATTTTACCCTTTTTTATTTTATTTTATTAAATATTTTTTTAACAGTGGACATCTATTTTACAAGCTAATCAAGTTTGCTTATTAAGTTATAATTTCATTCATTACATCTTATTTTTTAGAGTAAACAACGATTTTCGTTCTTGTGGTTTGATGTTTATAACGGCTTTAGTCCCTGGTCTTTTAAAACTACTTTTTTCATCCCTGTGGTTTCTATTTTGCTTCCCTTATAGTCCCTCCATCCAACTTTGTTAAAGCTAGGGGTGTACGCGAGTTGGGTTGGGCGGGTTGGGACGTTTTTACAACCCAACCCAATTATGGCAGTTTGGAAAATTTCAACCCAACCCATTCAAAAATATAACCCAACCCAACCCTTGCGGGTTATGGCGGGTTGGGTTGGGTTGGGTTGGCGGGTTAGTAATATACATAAATTTGCCGATTGAAATACAATAAATAATCCTAAAATTATTCTCAACAAAGTTATTAGTTATTACAACTAGGGCTTGTCCGTGTTCGTTCGTTTAACTTAACCGAACAAACGAACGAACACGGACGGTAAACGAATGAAATTTTTTTAGACCAAAGGGCCTTTGGCCTAGCGATAAAAGAGCCTTTGACTTCCTAGGAGGTCAGAGGTTCGAACCTCACCAAATGTGAGGAGGGTTTGTGAGTTTATTTTGTTGCATTTTACCGTATATAAATATTATATACTTAAAAAAAATGAAATTTTTTGTGTTCATGTTCATTCATTAAGAAAATGTGTTTGTTCGTGTTCGTTTATGTTCGTTCGATAAGATGTTAAACGAACATGAATGGACTTAAACAGACATAAACAAACGAACACAAATATACTTAAACAAACATAAACGAACGAACATAAATAAATTTAAATGAACATAAACGAACGAACATAAATGAACAAAAAACAACCACCATTACTCATCATTCCGTTTCTAAAAACTAACAAAACAAAATGAAAAACTGTGTAAACTTATGAGTGACAAAAAAAGAATTCTAAAAATTCAATTTACTTAATGATTTTACATATTAATGTCACAATATATAAGTATATTTATATAATAAACAAACGTAAACGAACATAAACAAAGGTTAACAAACATAAACGAATGCAAACGAACGAACATTAACGAACATAAATGAATGAACGTTCACGAACATAAATGAACGAACGAGACCATTGTTCATGTTCGTTCATTTAACTAAACGAACAAAAAAATGTGTTCATTTTCGTTCATTTATTAAATGAACGAACATAAACGAACTTCCCGCCAAACGCTTCACGAACGGTTCACTGAACGTTCGGTTCGTTTATGTTGGGAAATTCAGAAATACACAAGTACAGTTAATGCTGCTAGAAGAACTTAGTTACTACTTCTGAAGTTAATGTTGCTGAACAAGATTAATGCTGCTAGTCAAAGTTTAATACTGCTGGATGAAGTTACTACTGCTAAGCAATTTTAGTACTGCTAGTAGTTAGTACTGCTGAACATTAATACTGCTCAAAGTATTAATGCTGCTGAAGACTTAGTGCTGCTTAAGAGATAATCAAGATTCGTGCAGATCAAGTTTGAAGATTATGGAAAGCTTGAAGATAAATATGGAAGATAATTCTGAAGATCTTTTATTATTTGTAATTATCTTTTATCTTCAGTATATATAGAATAGTTTGTAATTGATAGAAAACTAACTTTTAGAATTCTGAATTTTTGTTTTCTTAGAGAGAATCAACCTCAAGGCTTATAGTCCTAGTTCTAGAGAAGTAGAATTCGTATTGGTGAGTTTGTTCATCAATATTGAGGTTGAGTGTTGAATCTTGTAACTTTATAATCATTCAATAAAGTTTACAAGTTGTTATTCTGATTCACTGTTTCATTGATCATTGAATATTAAAGTGTTATTCCGCAAACTTCTTTAATATTGTTTCTGAGTGTTTATTCTTGTTAAGAATTAAGATCATGACAAGTGGTATCAGAGCAAGTATTCTCAGAAATCTTATTCATCATGGAAAACACAGTTGAATCAAACAATACTCTGGTCTCAAAGGTTCCAATGCTCAGATCCAATGAATTTGACATGTGGAAGATTAGAATCAAGCAATACATTCTCCTCACATATTACTCCATGTGGGACATCATTGAGAATGGTCCATCTGATGCAGGAAAGATTAGTGAAGATGGAAAAAGAACTCCACCAAAGACGGATGTAGAAAGAAAGACAAGGCAGACAGAGATGAAAGCTTTGAGCACACTGCTCTTGGCCATTCCCAATGAGTACCAACACCAATTCTGTAATTGCACTGATGCACAGATGCTCTGGAATGCTCTAGAGAAGAGATTCTCTGGTACTAAAAGTACCAAGAGAAATCAAAAGGCAATCTTGAAACAACAGTATGAAAACTTTATGTCAACTAAGAATGAGTCCATGACTCAAACTTTTGACAGGTTTAACAAGCTGATTGGTGAACTAGTTAATATGGGAGTACAGATTGATCAAGATGATGTAAACAGAAAGTTCTTAAGGTCCCTTGGAGATGAATGGACCATGTATACTGTTTCATTCAGACAGAATGAACAACTGGAAGAGAAAGAACTTGATGATATGTACAATGATCTTAGAGTATTTGAAGCTGAGGTAGAGGCAAAGAAGAAACCTTCTGGATATATTCATAATGTTGCACTCCTATCAGTATCAATTGATTCTACTGCTAACCCTGAATCAGTTAATGCTGCAAATGGAGCAAATCAAGAAAAAGACACCGAATCTGTGTTTGAAGCCTTTCTTTCCAGCCATGGAAACTCCTTTCTAATCAATGATGATTTGGAACAACTTCATCCTGATGATCTTGAAGAGATGGATATTAAATGGCAGATGGCCATGCTTTCCATGAGGGTGAAGAAGTTCATAAAGAGGACTGGGAGGAACAACTTCTCTCAAAGAAGAGAAGATGGAGCAGGATTTGATAAATCAAAGGTGGAATGCTATAAATGCCATCTGAAGGGACACTTTGCCAGGGAATGCAGAAGTGGAGTGTCTCACAACAACAACCACCAACAAGCACAGTCTGGAAACCTCAACCAAAACAGAAACTCTGCTCAAGCCCTTGTTTCTCAACAAGGAATGGGGTTTGACTGGAGTGATCAAGCAGAAGAGGCTATCCAAAATCAAGCCCTTATAGCAGAAGTATCTGATCTCCCAACTGAGGTAAGTTCTAATCTCTATTCTAAAACTTACATAGACACTGTTAAAAGGTACAGGGATCACAACCAGAAGATGAGTGATGACCTTAAGAGATTAGAAAAAGATATAAAAGACTATGTGAGAATTGTTGAGAGGTTTGAGGAACATATTAAAGGTTTTCAAGCCAATGAACTCCAACACTCATATGACACCAATTACTGGAAGTGGGAGAAAAAGGATCTAGAACTTAAACTGACCAAATCTAAAGAGGAGAGTGAAAAGTTGAGAGAGGAGCTAACCAAGGTTAAGCTTGATGTCGAAAAGTTTTCCAATGCTTCTAAAGCAATGGACTCTTTACTACAAACTCAGATTCATGACAAACTGAGAAGAGGAATTGGGTACAATGCCACACCTCCACCATACAACAACAACTACATTCCTCCTACTTCAGACTTGCTAGAAACCAAAGATAGGAAGGACTTGCCTGAGGGAGTCACTGAGATAGATCCCTTAGATGAGGTAGTTGTTGAGGATAAGACTGAGAAAGAGGTTTGTAAGAGTAAGGAGAACAATGTGAGTGGTGAGATTCCTCTAGAGAATAACATTATCACCAATGAGGACTGTGGAAGGGCTTGGATCAATCAAAGGACATAGAGAAGACAGAGGGAAAGTCTGGTAAGGTCCATTACAAACAGACCACAGTTGTGAATCCAGTTCCTTGCAAACAGTGTGCATGTAAGAAGACTGAACCCCAAAAACATGATAAAAAGAGGGGAAATCAAAGAAACTGGAATAATCAGTGGGCACAAAAACAAGGGTTGATTTGAGTAAAATCAATAGACCAAAACCTTGTTTTATCTGTGGAAAATTGAATCATCTTGTCAAATACTGTTATTTCAATCCTATAAACCAAAGGATGAATTTTCAAAGATCTATGCAAAAACCCTTTGGTTATAGGAAGATTGAAAGGAACCATGTGGCTAAGAAATCTGTTAAACCTAAAAGCCACATGAAGAAAAAGATTATTAAAGAAAGTGTCAATATGTGGGTTCCTAAAAGCACTAAAACTGTTAGTACTGCTACCATAAATAGTGCTGCTGACAATGTTAGTGGTGCTAGAAGCAATACTACTGCTAACAATGTTAGTACTGCTGACATTGTTAGTACTTCTTCAAAAGTTAATACTGCTAACTCTGTTAGTGCTGCTAACAAGGTTAGTACTGCTAAACCTATTAGTACTGCTAACTCTGTTAGTACTTCCAAAGTTAGTACTGCTTCTAGTGTTTGTGCTGCTAAGCCAATCATATTGACAAAGTACTCCAATAAAGAGTGTACTGATTTTAAAAACCTCATCAAAAAGGAATGTAAATACTTTGATGAGATAGGGAGACCCAAGACCACTTTGGCTTGGGTTCCCAATCAATACTAATTGTTTAAACTTATGTGCAGGGCAACCAGCAGCTCAAGGGGAAGAGCATCTGGCATGTTGATAGTGGTTGCTCTAGGCACATGACAGGGAACATGTCATGCCTCAAGAATTTCAAGAAAATTGATGGTGGGCATGTTGCCTTTGGTAATACTCCTGATGGAGGTAAGATAAGTGGTAAGGGGGATGTAACCAAAGGTAAAATAACCTTTGAAGATGTATTCTATGTTGAACAGTTAAGGTACAACCTGTTAAGTGTATCACAGGTTTGTGACAAACAGCATAGTATATTATTTACTGATTCTGAATGCATTATCCTTGCTCCTGGATTCAAGGTAGTTGATGAAAAGATGATACTATTAAGAACTCCCAGAAAGGATAATGTATATTGCTTAGATATGGAAAGTGTTTCAACTGATTCATCCCTAAACTGTCTTGTTTCAAAAGCTTCTTTGGATGAATCATCACTTTGGCATAGAAGGATGTGTCACATGAACTTTAAAACAATGAATAAACTTGTTAAAAACAACCTTGTAAGAGGTTTACCTTCCAAAGTCTTTTCATGTGATGATCATTGTGTTGCCTGTCTCAAAGGCAAACAACACAAAACTTCTCATAAGTCCAAAGAGTTGAACACAATCTCTAATTCTCTTCAGTTGTTACATATGGATCTGTTTGGTCCTACAAATGTTATGAGTATAGGTAAGAAATCATACTGCCTAGTTATTGTTGATGATTACTCTAGATTTACTTGGGTATATTTTCTAAGGACTAAGGATGAGACAAGTGGACTGATCAAATCCTTTATTCTAAGAATTGAAAACCAAACAAATCAAAAGGTAAAAGTCATTAGGTCAGACAATGGTACTGAATTTAAAAATCATGACCTAAACACCTTTTGTGAGGAACAAGGAATTGAGAGGAAATACAGTGCTCCTAGGACTCCACAACAAAATGGTGTTGCTGAGAGAAGGAATAGGACACTGATTGAAACTGCTAGATATCTGTTGGCAGATTCAAAACTACCAATTACTTTCTGGGCTGAAGCAGTTAATACTGCTTGCTATGTCCAAAACAGAGTTCTAGTAGTTAAGCCTAAGAACAAGACACCATATGAGCTTTTAAATAAAAGAAAACCATTTATTGGATTTTTCAAACCTTTTGGGTGTCCTTGTACCATTCTCAATACTAAAACTCACTTAGGAAAGTTTGATAGCAAGGCAGATGATGGTTTTCTTGTTGGTTACTCATCTCAGAGTAAGGATTACAGAGTTTTTAATACTTCTTCTAGAATAATTGAGAAAAGTGACGATGTCAAATGCAATGAGAACACACCAAATCCTATTGGGTCTGGTCCTCAGTGGTTATTTGACATTGATTCACTAACTAACTCTTTGGGTTTCAGTAGTGATTATCATGCAGGTTCAGGTAGTGGAGGATCAGGGGATGAACAAACACAAGTACAAGACATTATTCCTCAGTCTGTGATCTTTCCCATACCTTCAATAGAGCCTGTTGATGTCTGTGCAAAGGAAACTATGACTGAACCAATTCAGAGTGAAGAAGAAGGAAGAGATGAGGAGAATCAAGGGCATGAAGAGCCAGAAGCAGCTGATGAGATCCCCTCAGCTGACTTAAATGATTCCAATCTAGATGTGGAACTCAATGAAGAACCTAGTCATCAGACTAGAACTCAAAAGAACCATCCTCCAGAGCTGGTCATAGGAGACATCTCTTCTCCTATGATAACAAGGAATCAAAGCAGACTTCAAGAGGTGCAGGATCAACAATACACAGTACTCTCCTGCTTTCTATCTCAGATTGAGCCTAAGAAGGTTTATGATGCAATGAAAGATTCCAGTTGGATAGAAGCAATGCAAGAAGAGTTACTGCAATTCAAATTGCAAGAAGTTTGGGACTTGGTGGACCTTCCAAAAGGTTATAGAGCTATTGGCACCAAGTGGATTTTCAGGAATAAAAAGGATGAGAGAGGCATTGTGATAAGGAACAAAGCAAGGCTGGTGGCACAAGGGTACACTCAAGAAGAAGGCATTCACTATGAAGAAGTATTTGCTCCAGTGGCAAGGGTAGAGGCAATTAGGCTATTTCTAGCCTATGCCTCATACATGAAGTTCAAGGTATACCAAATGGATGTGAAGAGTGCCTTTCTTTATGGTACAATTGATGAAGAAGTATATGTCTGTTAGCCCCTTGGATTTGAAAATCCATCATATCCAGACAGAGTATACAAACTGAAGAAAGCACTGTATGGTCTTCATCAAGCCCCAAGAGCATGGTATGATACACCGTCTACTTATCTCTTGGAGAATGGGTTTGAAAGAGGAAAAATTGACAAGACCCTCTTCATTAAAAGAAGTAAGAAGGACATCCTATTGGTTCAAATTTATGTGGATGATATCATCTTTGGATCCACAAAAGATCAGATGTGTAGAGACTTTGAAAAGTTGATGCACAAGAGCTTTAAAATGAGTTCAATGGGTGAACTTACCTTCTTCCTTGGGCTTCAAGTGAAACAGAAGAAAGATGGGATCTTCATAAGCCAATCAAAATATGTGAAAGACATCCTGGAGAAATATGGGTTAACAGACTCAAAGCCAGCAAGCACACCTATGGAGACTCATAAACAGATCACTACTGATCTTGAGGGGGAGGATGTTGATGTCCATCTATATAGATCAATGATTGGATCTCTCATGTATCTCACAGCCTCAAGACCAGATATCATGTTTCCAGTGTGTTTGTGTGCCAGATTCCAAGTCAAGCCAAAGCAATCACATCTTCAAGCTGTTAAAAGGATTTTCAGATACTTAAGAGGGCAACCTAGATTAGGTCTCTGGTATCCGTATGAATCCAACTTTGACTTGATTGCTTATTCAGATAGTAACTTGGGAGGTGCTAAAATGGACAGAAAGTCTACTTCAGGTGGATGTCAACTTTTGGGTGCAAGACTAGTATCTTGGCAGTGTAAGAAACAAACCAAAGTGTCCTTATCAACAACAGAAGCTGAGTATATTGCTGCTGCAAGTTGCTGCTCTCAGGTTCTATGGATTCAGAATCATATGCTGGACTATGGGGTAACCTTTCTTCACACTCCAATCTTCATTGACAATAGCAGTGCTATAAGCATTGTTAACAATCCAGTCAAGCACTCCAAAACAAAGCACATTGAGATCAGGTATCACTTTATCAGAGATTGTAATGAAAAGAAGCTAATTCAAGTTGCTAAAGTTCATACTGACAACCAGTTTGCTGATCTATTCACTAAAGTTTTTGATGTGGGTAGATTCACTTTCTTGGTCACAAGTGTGGGCATGATCAACTCTGAATGAGCTCATGTTTTAAAAAGTGTTTACATACCTGTTATTGGTTTATTCTTTGGTGCTACTAACATCTTTCTCAGGAAGTTATTACCTTGCTCAGAATACCTCAAGCTTCAAAAAGTGTAAGTATAGTTAATGCTGCTAGTGCAGTTTTAATATACTGCCAGTGCACAGTTAATACTGCTAGTTAGTTAATACTGCTAGTGGTTAATACTGCTCACAGTTAATACTGCTAGTTAGTTAATACTGTTAGTAGTTAATACTGCTCACAGTTAATACTGCTAGTTAGTTAATACTGCTAGTGGTTAATACTGCTCACAGTTAATACTGCTAGTTAGTTAATACTGTTAGTGGTTAATACTGCTCACAGTTAATACTGCTAGTTAGTTAATACTGCTAGTGGTTAATACTGCTCTCAGTTAATACTGCTAGTTAGTTAATACTGCTAGTGGTTAATACTGCTCTCAGTTAATACTGCTAGTTAGTTAATACTGCTAGTAGTTAATACTGCTTATGTCCCGAATCGTATAAATACCCTTTTTGCCCGCCCAAAAGTTCATAACGACTCTTTGATTTCTATTCATCTGCTCTCTAACCCTTTTCTCTCAAGCACCAAGTGTTGCAGTCCAGATCACTCAAGCACAATGACATCCATGGCATTCATTGATGAGCACAACGAGATTACGATGCTACAGAAGCCGAAACAAGCTGTTGGATTTCACCAGATTGTGGATTTTCTCAAGTCCAGCCACATTGCCCATGCTCTTACTGTGTCGCCAACTATCTACATAGAGCATCAAAGACAATTCTGGGCGAATGCCACCGTAGTCACAGAGAATGGTGTGCAGATAATCAAGACAAGGGTGTGTGACAAACCCTTGTCAGTTTCTGAAGAAGTGATACGCATCTGTCTACGTCTAGACGATGCTGCAGGTATTACTTCTATTCCAAATGAGGACTTGTTCTCAAATTTGTCAAGAATGGGGTATGGAGGCCAATTGGGTGGTTTCAAATTCTCAAAAGCAAAATTTTATACCCAATGGCGTTTTCTTGTTCATACCCTGATGCACTGTATTTCCAAAAAGACTACTGGATGGAGTGAGTTTAGCAGTACCATTGCTTATGCTTTGGTCTGCTTGGCCACTGCCAGAAAGTACAATTTTTCAAGAATGATTTTCAGTGATCTTGTATCAAACTTGGGAAGCAAAAAGAGTTTTTATATGTACCCAAGGTTTGTACAGGAAGTTCTAACCCATGAATTGACGGATATGCCTCACTTTGATGAGGTATATGTACCAAAAATCCCCAAAGGTAAGGTCTTTTCAAACATGAAAAGATCTCCATTGGACTCGGAAGGAGTTGACACCCCATTGTTCTCTACAATGATGGTGGTGTCCCACACTGAAGAAGGTATGGCTTCAGGGTCAAGGCCCTCATTAGACCAACCCACTGAAAGCCAATCCCAACCTTCCATCACCATATCAATCCCTCAGTCCCTTGTTCAAAAACCAATTGCACCAATAACCAATACATATATCAGGAAAAAGGTAAAGAAGGCTCCTTCCCTTCTTGTACCTTCACCCACATAACCTTTAAGCCCTTTAATGGAGAATTCTACATTAGAGAATATCTACAGGGAAACCACAGGGGCGTCTCCCAACCCCAAGGAGGTGCTCAATGAGGTGATGAATGAGCATATGGCTGCAAAGGCTGCCACTACTCCTGCTAGAACAGAGAAGGTCAGTGGTAACATAAATAAGACCTTCCCCATGGCAACTTTGAGTGAGCAATCATCCAAAGGTCCCAGGTGCCAAGAAACCATGGGGGTAGCAGGTGCTTCTACTAGGCAGAAGACCTCTACTACAAAAAGATCCCATGATCCTTCAAAAGGGGGTAACACTCCTGGAGAAGGTGAGGACAGATATGACTATTTTGAATTGATGGAAACCATGGGAAACATCAACATGGATGTAATCAAACAGGAAAAAGAAATAGAAGAGCTGAAGATGATCATTCTGTCTCAACAAGAACAAATTGTCCATCTGAAGAATATGGTGAAGAGATTGATCCAGAAAAAGAAGAAGAAACAGTATGTACTCAAAAGAAGGGAACCAGTGACTGATGCTCCCAAAAAGGGGGAGTCAGAAGCTGATGCCAACATGGAAAATGACAAAGATAAGGGGAGCAAGAGAAAGTTGATTTTGAGGGGGAGCAACAAGCAGTGGAAACTGAAACAGAGTTTGTTCAAGCAGCAGAAAAAGAGAAAGCAGCAGTAATAGTAACAGAACAAGCAGCAGTAACAGTTAATGCTGCTGAATCAAGCAAAGCGGCGGAAACTGTTAGTACTGCTGAACTAAATGAAGCTGCAGAAATAGTACAAGAAGTACTAACAGATCTTGAGATAGCAGAGACCTTAATCAAAGACAAACATGATACTCCCAAGGTCACCTCAAAGGCCAAAGGAGTTGTCATCAAAGAAAGAGGTAAGGCTGTAAAGAAAGTAAGTGTTGAGAAGGTGATAAACCAAGATAAAGGCAAAGCTAAAATGGTGGAATCTGATCAACCAATCAAAAAGGAAAAGTTAGTTGAGTTAGATGAAGCTTTGGCCAGGAAGATGCAGGTTGATCTTGAGCAAGAAGAAAGGGTTCAAGTTGAAAAAGACAGGGAAATGGCTAAGGCTCTGGCTGCAGAATTAAATGAAGCTTATCAACAAAGTCTGGCAACTGAAATGGCTCAGAAGAAAGCTGCAACCATGAAGAAATCCGTGTTGTTCAAAGTGGCTGCAAAGAAGAGACAACCCTCAAAGACTTACCTTGGTATCCAAGAGAGAAACAAGATGATTACATTTCTCAAAGGTGCTGTAGGAGTCAGAAAGGAGATGTTCTCAAAGATGACTTTTGAGCAGATTAAAGAGCTGTACAATTCAGAAATGACCAAGCTTCAAGGGAATGAAACTGCAAGGGTGGAAATGGAGAAGAGAATGAAAGAAAGCAATGACATTCTGATAGAAAAGCCTTTTCCAGATGAGCAAGAAACACCTAAGAAAGAAGCCACTCTAGGTGAAAGTCTGAGGACTTTAAAAAGAACTAAGATGATGGCTAGAAGAAATCAGTCAAGAAGCCTAGAGTAGCTGAAGTAGAAACAGAGAAGGTTGTTGAAGAAGAAGGGGCACCTAAGTCATCTGAACAGAAAGAACCATCAAGTACTGATGATGTGAATCTGTACATGGTAGTGATGGACAAAGTGCCTGAACCTATTACAACAGAACCTGTTGGAGTTAAGCCACCTGAAGTCATTCTGTGGGATACAATGAAGGTGGATGGAAAAGAATACATCAGGCTCAAAAGAAAAGATGAAAAGTATGAAGTGTTTAATACTTGGGCAAAGATTGTAAGAACATGTTCTAGGTCAGATTTAGAAGAGATGTTTGAAATAGGAATGAAGTTGTATGCAGATCAATTGAAAGCTCCAGGGATTTCAATCACAAAACTGGTGATGGAGTATCTGTGTATGATGTTCAAGCCTGAAGAAGTGGAGCATGTGATTAGAAATGTGTTTCAAAAGGTCACCAACTGGACTCTATATGAAACTAGTGGAGTATATGCTTTGACTATGGATTCAACTCACATAGAATACTTCCTAGTGGATAGAGTGTACAATCACAATAGATTGAAGCTACATGCAATGTTAAAGAAGAAGCTTGGATGTGTTCAAGATTCAGAAATGGCAAAGTATCTGATTCAAAGAACAATCAATCAGAGTTTGGGGCTGGATGCAAATATAGGAGTATGAACTATGAAGTTTTGGGAGCATCTAAAAGATCATCTGAAGAACTTGACTTCTCTTCCTAAAAGTCAAGTTAGGGGGAGATTGTTGGGAAATTCAGAAATACACAAGTACAGTTAATGCTGCTAGAAGAACTTAGTTACTACTTCTGAAGTTAATGCTGCTGAACAAGATTAATGCTGCTAGTCAAAGTTTAATACTGCTGGATGAAGTTACCACTGCTAAGCAATTTTAGTACTGCTAGTAGTTAGTACTGCTGAACATTAATACTGCTCAAAGTATTAATGTTGCTGAAGACTTAGTGCTGCTTAAGAGATAATCAAGATTCATGCAGATCAAGTTTGAAGATTATGGAAAGCTTGAAGATAAATATGGAAGATTATTCTGAAGATCTTTTATTATTTGTAATTATCTTTTATCTTCAGTATATATAGAATAGTTTGTAATTGATAGAAAACTAACTTTTAGAATTCTGAATTTTTGTTTTCTTAGAGAGAATCAACCTCAAAGCTTATAGTCCTAGTTCTAGAGAAGTAGAATTCGTATTGGTGAGCTTGTTCATCAATATTGAGGTTGAGTGTTGAATCTTGTAACTTTATAATCATTCAATAAAGTTTACAAGTTGTTATTCTGATTCACTGTTTCATTGATCATTGAATATTAAAGTGTTATTCCGCAAACTTCTTTAATATTGTTTCTGAGTGTTTATTCTTGTTAAGAATTAAGATCCTGACAGTTTACAGCTCTAATTACAATCATCCAATTATAAATTATAATCCATAAGTCTTAAAGTTAATTTGGGTTGTGAATAAACTGCATATATATATATATACATAAAATATAATTTTATAAAAAAAATAGCGGCGGGTTGGCGATTTGGGTTGGGTTGAATTTTCCTAACCCAAATTCAACCCTTCTAATTAGCGGTTTGGCGGTTTGCGATTTGACGGTTTTGCGGTTTTGCGGGTTGGGTTTAATTGGATTGGAAGCGGGTTGGGTTGGTCGGGTTTCGCGGGTTGACGGTTTTATGTACATCCCTAGTTAAATCTTCCAAAAAGTGATTGAGAAAATTACATATTTGGTCCTTGTGGTATAACAATTTTTACATTTTTATCCTTAAATTTCATAGTTTACATTTTTTATTTTTTATTTTTTACTTTTTCTTTATTTATTGTATTTCATCAAGAAATTTATTTTTCTATTAATTATATTGTATATTTTCAATATTATTATAACTTTTGTTATAAAAATAAGAGTGAATTGTGGATTTGGTCCCTATGGTTTTGTGATTTATTTGACCATGGTCCTCATTCTATGTTTATTGTGGATATAGTCCCTGTGGTATGCAATATATTGTGGATAGGGTCCCTAAACACTAACACAATTAACTTTAAGGGTTAAAGGCATCATGTGCGCCCTTGCACAATATGGACATAATAGTCAATTTACTTTCAACTTTTTAACCTATACACCTTTAAAACAAAAAATATTAAATTATGGATTTGGTCCCTATGCATCACTCATCATATTTAAAATCCATTTCTTATCTCTCTTAATTTTTTTCATCCAATCTTCATTATCAAAGTACAAGAAAAACTAATTTGTTAAAGTGCAAAAAAAAATTACTTGCATTTAAAAATAACAATTGTTTAAAACCAACACTACATCATAAAAAAGAAAACTTATCAAAATAACAATTATTTGAAACCAACATTACATCCCGAAAAAGACAACTCATCAAAATGACAATTGTTTTATATCAACATCAAAAAAGTAAACCAATCAAAATAACAATTGTTTGATATCAACATAACAACTCGAAAAAGACTACCCATCAAAAATAACAATTGTTATTTTGATTATTGGGCAAGAAGTTTCTCATTTATAGGGAAAGGAGGCAGCAGACAAGTAACTACTACTTTCTTGCCCATATTTCCACACACCTCTCCTCAAATTTGCTTCATTAGTACATATAATTTCATATTATATTCTCCCTAAGCATTTCAACAGGTTTCTATAATATCATAAAATTCACATTTTTTTAGAGTTGGTTAAAGATGCATTAAATTGAATATAATTTTAAGTTATGTGATTTCATAAATGAATTCCTACTGATTGATTAACTTTTTTGATAATTCTAACATGTAATGAGTTTTTATCTTTATTAGTGCATGTGTAGCATTTTGTTAATGATGAACATGTAATGAGAGTTTTTATCTCTATTATACCCGTTACGATGCCACTTTTTGGTATTTTATTTATTAACTTCTACATGTTTAATTATTTTTCTTATGTTCGTCCCTTGTATGATATGTTTAATACGCAATCCATCAAAAAAGACAATTGTTTTTGATGGGTTGTCTTTTTCGAGTTATTATGTTGATATCAAAACAATTGTTATTTTGATGTGTTTACTTTTTTGATGTTGATATAAAACAATTGTCATTTTGATGAGTTGTCTTTTTTGGGATGTAATGTTGGTTTTCAAACAATTGTAATTTTGATAGGTTGTCTTTTTTAGAATGTAGTGTTGGTTTTAAACAAATGTTATTTTTAAATGCAAGTAATTTTTTTTGCACTTTAACAAATTAGTTTTTCTTGTACTTTGACAATGTAGATTGGATGAAAAAAAATTAAGAGAGATGATAAATATATTTTAAATATGATGAGTGATGCATAGGGATCAAATCCACAATTTAATATTCTTTGTTTTAAAGGTGTATAGGTTAAATTGAACAGTGAAAGTAAATTGACTATTATGCCCATAGTGTGCAAGGCACATGATGCCTTTAACCCTTAAAGTTAACAGTGTTAGTGTTTAGGGATCCTAGCCACAATATATTGCATACCACAGGAACCATATCCATAATAAACATAGAATGAGGACCATGGTCAAAGAAATCACAAAACCATAGGGACCAAATCCACAATTCAACTCTAAAAATAATTAAACAACTTCATTAAAAATATTGATAAATACATGATATTTTTTTTCAAAGTTTTATGTTTAAATCTCCTAAAATTAATATTTTTACTATTAATTTATTAAAACTTTTTATTTATTTTGAATTACCATTGAATTTTTTTTAATAAAATTCGAAAAAAATAGTTTTTTTTTCAACAACCAATTGTTGTTTTTGTTAAATGCATTTTACTCTTACTATTTGTAACACCCCGATTTTCGAAGGGTATCAATCCAAGTTAATACAAAAACCGATAGATTAAGGAAAAATAAGATATTTGAGTTTGGGCTTGAATCCTTGATTTTATAGTCTTGGTAGATGAAGGATTCAATTACGAGTTCAACGGTTCGTTCTGGAGCGAAAACGGAGCTATAACGAAGAAGTTATGACCAAAACAGTGTTTGGGCACATTTCTCGCGGTCTGAGGGATGCACGGGTCATGCGTTTTACCTTCACCAGGGCGCACGGGTCGTGCGCAACATCAGAATCAGCAGGTTAAAAGCCTGATTCAGAATCATTTCACCCAAAAACTTCATTTCTTCATAACTTCTTCATCCCAACTCCGATTTGGGTGATTCAAGTTGCTACGGTTTTGTTTTTGAGATCTTTTAAAGAATATAGCAAGAGATTGGAAGTCTATTGAAGTATACTAGAGCATTTTGTGGTGGTAAGTTTCTCATCTCTCCCTCTTCATCTTCTTCACCAAAGTTTTCTAGGGTTTCATCCACCCTTTGTTCTCCCTTTCATAGATTGAAGGCTTGTAATCATTTTGGTGAACTAGAGGTGTTTTGTTTGGTGGATTCAAGTTTGGGTTAAGGTTTTGGAAGATTTGGTTTGAAGAATCAAGTTCTTCAAGGAAAGCTCTAAGTGGGTAAAATCTAGATTTAGTCTAAATCTAGAACGGTGAGTTCCTACTATCATTTTCTAAACCTTATACACATCAAAACATATATTTTGAACTCCTAATACATCTCCTTGGTTTTAGATCTACGAAAATTACATTTTGATCTAACTTGAGTTTTTGGAGATTTTAGGGTTCTTGCTACATTTTGTGAAATGGAAGGGTTTCCTTTGTTATTAAATAAAATGAAGTATTCCTTGTACCTATTTGGTGAATTACTTGGAAGAATGTATAAAATCTCATTTTTATGATTTCTCATTCTTATCAGCAATTAACTTGGAAATTTGCATATTTGGGATAAATGTTATGGAAGCTATATATTTAGCGTTGGTTAGTCACAAATGTAATTGTGACAAGTCTTGACTATTCTAGTGGATCCCTTGGTATTGAGTCGGCTTATATATATTTGGGATGTTTTTCCCCATTATAGCTATGGATGCATTTGATCCTCGAGTGCCTTTGGTACGGTTATGTGAGACCGGTTACTAGCCATGGATTCATAATGTAGTCATAGTGAACGAGTATGACTTGGTTTCCTCGGATGCCCTCCCTCACATCATCGTACGGACCTTCGTTGTTCGTGGCCTACTCGGTGTTCCGCCGACAATCCTTGGTAAATCGGGTATCCCCCGTCATCGCAAGATGAATTTTATATAAAAGGACCTTTTGTGGCAAACAGTTCAATTGTAAACATATTTTCTTGAAAAGAATTCCCTTCGTTACAATTGCATATATTTCTTCAATTTATAAACTGTTTGTTCTCACTAGGCTTTAAGCCTAACACTTTTTCGAAAATGATGTGTATAACAGGTTTCCTTAGCGGCGGGTCGTCAAGGGGTTGAGTGAAGAGTTTGGTCTCTTGAGAAAATTTCTGGATGTTAGTTAATTTGGATACTTGGTGCTTAAACCAATTTATTCATTATGGCATTGGGTTGACAACCTATGTAAACTAGATAGTCTTGGTTTGGTTTGGTTTGGCCTGGATTGGTTTGTTGTCATTTTCCGCACTTATTGGCAGGTTTTGTGAATGTTCACGCCTTGCCCGTTATTTGGGTGGTTTGCCCTATTTATAAACGTTATATTGCCGAATTTTCAATTTTAAAAATACCCCAATTTTTAGGGTGTTATAAGTTGGTATCAGAACTCTAGTTTAAGTGAACTAGGCATGAAGGTAAGATGTCTAGACTTAGACTGAGTATGTTAAGCAATGATTGTGAGATGGGTAGAAATTTCTAAGATGGGTTAGTCTTAGAGTCGACGGAAACTATGGTTATCAAGCGTTGTGGTGATGTTAACGAGAACCTTTATGTATTATATGTTCATAATCTCACCTAGCTAATGTTATTATGAGGATATTTACACGTGATGGTGCTTGAGGTGCCGTTATTGTGACAATTGGTAAGGTAGTAGTACGTTCTCTTGTATTTGGTTTATATTAATGTTATGATATTTGTAGATGTAGTAGTACGTTTCCTTCGTGTTCAATTCTGTTAATCTCTTTCTTATTCATCCTCGTGCTTGTATGAACTGCCTTGGTATGTCGACCGTTGGGGTAATAAGAAAGTTTCTGAATGGGTAATTATTAGAAAAAGGTTGATGATTTTATTATTCGTTACTTGGAGTGACGGTAAGTATGGTGATTGCATTAAGTGAACAATTTTGAGTCGGATTAATTGGTTGGATTAGAACCATAGACTTTTTGAAAAGATGTATTCGAGTAGAAACCGTGAGGTGAACCTATGAAGTCCGTGATCTTTGCCATAAGACGTTGAGCATCTGGATGACGATAGTGTAACTAGAGAAATCGAGGAGCGTGAGTTCAAGTTGAATTGTTAAAACGGTGTACATGCCAAAATGTGTATTTTGGAAGTAAAAATATGTTTTACTTGGTATTTGTCAATGTGTGAGTATTTTGATAAGTTTTCATATTTGGTAAACTTGGGTTGTTTTAACCTCCTAAAATGCTCAGATTGAGTTTTGAATAGTTCAACAACTAAATAGCATGATTTACGTGTTCTTGGTGGTTTTGTACAAGTAAACTCTATTTTTATGATTTATGCATCTTTGATGATTTTGTACAAATGAAGTCTATTTTACGTTAGATGCATTTTAGGCGTATTTGCATTCATAAACCCTTTTGAAACTCTTTGGCCCCAATACATGTTGAGTTTTGGGTTAATTACGTCTTTGAGGTATGTGTATTCACAAACGTTGTTTAAAGACATTTCATTATTTGGGGAATGTTAATTGTCGGCCACTATATTTTGGATATTTAATTGTCCATTTGGTGCATATGATTTTATAAACCTTTGGAAAATGCATGTCATTGAACTAGGAGTCGTTTTGGAAACATGAAGAGAAAGAGTTCATTTGGAAAACATTTTGTTGCAACCAATGAGAAGTTTTGGTTATTTTGAAATGTTTAGTTTTATGAACATGTTGAAACATCCATTTTGGGATCTTTGGGTATTTGGTAAATAAATCATGTTGAGATGTTTCTTCGATGATGTTACACATATAATTGGAGTTCAATTGACGTAAGTGTCATTTTGTGTAATTGATCTTATAAACCTTTTTCAGAAAACACATATTATTGTGTTATGAGGCATTTTGAAAACATAAGAGTATAAGTTCATTTGAAAAATGGTTTGTCTCAACCAGCGATGAGATTTTAGTTAATTATACTTTTGGTCATGTTTTCATAATAGTTGGTCAAACGTGTTTCAATATTTATATCGACTTTCATTGGGTATTTACGTAAACTGTTGGGTCGTTGGCTCGGTTTTAACTAAATAGAGTCTTGAAGAAATTTGTCCGGTTTTAAAACAGTGGTATTGTTTCCCTTTGAGTTTAGTGGGAGCAGTTCAGTTGCACATATCATGTATGCATATTTTATTTGAAATTTCCGTCATGGTATTTCAGCCAATGTTTTAGAACGATGAGAGCATGTTTATATTTGGTTTTGAACTCGAAAACGACATAAATTATTTCATGTTTTAACCAGGTGCATACGCATATCAATCTTCTAGCTTTGTGAAATAAACGGTCGCATGCAAGTTTTGTTGTGAAATCTTATTTCGTGCCGCATTGTGACTGAAAGAGAGAAAACTTTAAGAGTTCAATATTATGAGTATGTGGTCTTGGGTTTTGCAAACATTTTATTTATACAGTTTGGATTTAAACTAAATTACTCTTACAATTGCTCAAATCGCATGCATATGTCTTTACTAAATTATGGGGAATAAACCGATGTATGTGAGTCACGATGAGAAGTTTTATTTCAAGACATTTCAGGGTGAATTGCAAAAATTTTGAGGTTCGATTTTGTGAATTTCCCTTCTGTAGTTTTGTATGAAAGTCTTGTTATACACTGTTTTAGTACGTAAAACTATTTCTCATTCGTTACATAAATTATACTGCTGGTGTGAGTAATCGTATGAAAGATTTATGGTATTTCGGATAGAACTTTTGCCCAGAACATATTTCAGTTATTGATTTTACTGATAGGAGTTTTCCGCAATGCATGAAATGAATTTCCGGTTTGCATGTCGTTCTAATTACAATTTTGGGTAAGTATGTTTTATCGGTGCGGCCCAAATTTGAGACGCAAATAAAAAAAAAAAATATATATATATATATATATATATATATATTTATTTATTTACGTTCCTATTGTGTTGCTACATTTGGGAAATGATCGGACGTATATAGGTCTTGTTGGAAATTTTATCTTCCGATATTTTGTGTTAAAGTAAAAGATTTTAAAGTTGAAGTTGTGAAATCCTCTTTTGGGAGTTGTACAGACTTTTATTGCACATGTTATGGGACGGAAAGTTATTTTCATACGAATAGCATAAATTGATGCATACTAAGACCCTGCTAGTCCGTTTGAAAATTTTGTTACGCATCTTTCGTTATCGTTTTATTAGCGTAAGTACTGATCAAATGAGTTTTGAAAATGGTTTTATATGTGTGGCATTAGTGATCAATTTTGAAACCTATCGAATGCACGATAGTGTATTTTCATTGCACGTTTAATTGTTATAAAACTTATGTATTTGAGAGTTTTATAAATTTCAAATTGGCATAGTAGTGTGAAAAACCTTGAACTCATTGGGCTATAGGTGTAAGCCCGCTCGTGTTAGAAGTCGATATTAAGGATTAAAAGAGTCCTCGGAGTTTGAGGCGTTAGACATGTGCTTTCTCCCAGTTGGTTAAGTAACGATCCTTATGCTTCGTTAAACCTACGGATTAAAATCGTGTTCAGTTGTTTGGGTATGGTTGGTTTTGGAATTATGGGAATTTGATACGACGGCATGTTATGTGTCGGTGGTGTACTATATTGTTGGGTATTCGTGAATAATGATGATGTTATGGTTGACTGGTAAGGATGTTGGATTTGGGTGACTATTTTCAAGAGTAGGTGTCAACTTTGAATCGACATTACTAATCAGGAAGGAAATATTTGGTAGTATACCCACGGTTGCAGAATGGTCATTCTGAGGATAGGTGTTGACACTCTATTTTGAGGACAATAACTATTGGTGTGGTTCAATGTATTTCTGTTAGATCTGGTGCGTCTGCAGGACGAGCGGTAAACTTAAGGAAATTAGATGTTGATCATTAAGAAATCAATCATTGGTATTTTGATAATTGTTAGGATTTTCGCTGATTTGGAAATCGATGCTTGAGTGCATGGTGGGAGTTTGGTGGTAATGTTTATTGGATACATTTGGTGAGAATGTCGAGGTGGACTTTAAGTACAAATCGATTATCGAGGAGACTTTGACGCATTGCGTTTAGAGGTATCTAAGGGAAAGGTTTGTTTTGGGGTATTCTTGGGGGAAATTACTGAATAAGGTCGTAAGTTGTTCTTGAGGTAATATGAACAACATAAGGTTGGGAGGCAACCGAGATTTAATGTTAAGAATGTGATTAAGCCAAAACTTAACGTTCATCCCGCTTTGCGTGAGTTATATGGAAAGTTGAGGTTGAGTTGGCGATGATTCGTTATAAGGAACGCAGCAACAACCTCAACCGGGATGTAATTGGGATCGTATATGAGCTAAGGTTTAGTGAAGGTATTCCTTTTGGATAGGGAATCATTTGACCTCGCCAAGGGCGATATTGGGTGATTGGTTGGTGCTAGATTTCGAGGACGAAATCTCTTTTAAGGTTGGGAGGATTGTAACACCCCGATTTTCGAAAGGTATCAATCCAAGTTAATACAAAAACCGATAGATTAAGGAAAAATAAGATATTTGAGTTTGGGCTTGAATCCTTGATTTTATAGTCTTGGTAGATGAAGGATTCAATTACGAGTCCAACGGTTCGTTCCAGAGCGAAAACGGAGCTATAACGAAGAAGTTATGACCAAAACAGTGTTTGGGCACATTTCTCGCGGTCTGAGGGACGCATGGGTCGTGCGTTTTCCCTTCACAAGGGCGCACGGGTAGACCTGGCAAACGTGTCGTGTCGGGTTCAAAGTTAAACGGGTTGAGAGTGTCTAACCCTAACCCTACCCATTTAATAAACGGGTCAAAAAATCTCAACCCTAACCCGACCCGCCTAACCCGACACGACCCGCCTAACCCGTTTAACATTTATGAAACTAAAAATTAAAAATAGAAAATTCACAAAAAGGTACAAATCCAAAGTTCAAATGAAAGTATTATAAATCCAAATTTTATAGTTCAAACTTAAAAGTTTTAACCAAATCTAAAACATTAAAAATCCAAACATTAAAAAGAAAACTTATCTCTCTCGAGGTGAGTTATTGTGCAACCTTTTTAATGGTGCAACCCACCTATCTACCACTCATTTTATTTTCACCTTTTTTAATTAAAAAGGTGAAAACAAAATAAGTGGTAGATAGGTGGGTTGCATGGGGTTGCACCATTAAAAAGGGTTGCATTTGAACACCCCTCTCTCTCTCTCTCTATATATATATATATATATACATATATATTTATATAAACGGGTTATTCGGGTCATTTTCGAGTTGAAAATTTTGACCTTGACCTTACCCGTTTTATTTTCGTGTTGTGTCGTGTCAACACGTTTACTTAAACGGGTTGAAATGTATTACCCAAACCCGTTTATTTCGTGTCGAGTTCGTGTGGGGTTAGCGTGTCGTGTCATTTTTTTCCAGGTCTACGCACGGGTCGTGCGCAACATCAGAATCAACAGGTTAAAAGACTGATTCAGCCTCATTTCACCCAAAAACTTCATTTCTTCATAACTTCTTCATCCCAACTCCGATTTGGGTGATTCAAGTTGCTACGGTTTCGTTTTTGAGAGATTTTCAAGGATCTAGCAAGATATTGGAAGTCTATTGAAGTATACTAGATCATTTTGTGGTGGTAAGTTTCTCATCTCTCCCTATTCATCTTCTTCACCAAAGTTTTCTAGGATTTCATCCACCCTTTGTTCTCCCTTTCATAGATTGAAGGATTGTAATCATTTTGGTGAACTAGAGGTGTTTTTTTTGGTGGATTCAAGTTTGGGTTAAGGTTTTGGAAGATTTGGTTTGAAGAATCAAGTTCTTCAAGGAAAGCTCTAAGTGGGTAAAATCTAGATTTAGTCTAAATCTAGCAAGGTGAGTTCCTACTATCATTTTCTAAACCTTATACACATCAAAACATATATTTTGAACTCCTAATACATCTCCTTGGTTTTAGATCTACGAAAATTACATTTTGATCTAACTTGAGTTTTTGGAGATTTTAGGGTTCTTGCTACATTTTGTGAAATGGAAGGGTTTCCTTTGTTATTAAATAAAATGAAGTATTCCTTGTACCTATTTGGTGAATTACTTGGAAGAATGTATAAAATCTCATTTTTATGATTTCTCATTCTTATCAGCAATTAACTTGGAAATTTGCATATTTGGGATAAATGTTATGGAAGCTATATATTTAGCGTTGGTTAGTCACAAATGTAATTGTGACAAGTCTTGACTATTCTAGTGGATCCCTAGGTATTGAGTCGGCTTATATATATTTGGGATGTTTTTCCCCATTGTAGCTATGGATGCATTTGATCCTCGAGTGCCTTTGGTACGGTTATGTGAGACCGGTTACTAGCCATGGATTCATAATGTAGTCATAGTGAACGAGTATGACTTGGTTTCCTCGGGTGCCCTCCCTCACATCATCGTACGGACCTTCGTTGTTCGTGGCCTACTCGGTGTTCCGCCGACAATCCTTGGTAAATCGGGTATCCCCCGTCATCGCAAGATGAATTTTATATAAAAGGACCTTTTGTGGCAAACAGTTCAATTGTAAACATATTTTCTTGAAAAGAATTCCCTTCGTTACAATTGCATATATTTCTTCAATTTATAAACTGTTTGTTTCTCACTAGGCTTTAAGCCTAACACTTTTTCGAAAATGATGTGTATAACAGGTTTCCTTAGCGGCGGGTCGTCAAGGGGCTGAGTGAAAAGTTTGGTCTCTTGAGGAAATTTCTAGATGTTAGTTAATTTGGATACTTGGTGCTTAAACCAATTTATTCATTATGGCATTGGGTTGACAACCTATGTAAACTAGATAGTCTTGGTTTGGTTTGGTTTGGCCTGGATTGGTTTGTTGTCATTTTCCGCACTTATTGGCAGGTTTTGTGAATGTTCACGCCTTGCCCGTTATTTGGGTGGTTTCCCTATTTATAAACGTTATATTTCCGAATTTTCAATTTTAAAAATACCCCAATTTTTAGGGTGTTATAAGTTGGTATCAGAACTCTAGTTTAAGTGAACTAGGCATGAAGGTAAGATGTCTAGACTTAGACTGAGTATGTTAAGCAATGATTGTGAGATGGGTAGAAATTTCTAAGATGGGTTAGTCTTAGATTCGACGGAAACTATGGTTATCAAGCGTTGTGGCGATGATAACGAGAACCTTTTCATTGTCCACGTGTAACAATATTGCTACCATGACATTTCTTATTACAATATAGTACTTTCAAAACTTTTTTCAAGAATGGGATTCCATTCAACGTTGCAACAAGTCACTTTTACTTTAGCATGCTACGTTCGATGGAAACTACGATCGTGGACTGAAACCTCCTGCAATGCACGAGTTGAGGACTTGGATACTGAAAGAAGAAGTGAAGAAGACTACCCAGATTGTGAATGACATAAAAGCAACGTGGAAAGATACCGGAATGTCGTTATCAGATGGTTGGTCATACATGAGAAAATCAATTTTCTTGTCAACAATCAGCATGGGAGCGTTTTCTTGAAGATTGTTGAAGCGCTCGTGATGGCAAAAATGCACACGTGTAAAATGTGGCACAATAATGGCGCAAGTATACACCACGTATTGCTTTTTCTTCTCAAGTAATATAATGGTAAGGACCAAATATCGTATCCACATGGATTGAACTTAACTAAGAATCAGAGATTTTCACGAACTTCCGATGCAAAGTTAATGATTTATAAGATTTGGATTGGTTGGTTTAAATTACATTTTTGGTCCCTGTGGTTGCCACTCACTATCAATTTTGGTCCCTCTTTTAAAATAATTACAGTTTTGGTCACTATGGTTGCTATTTCATTTCACTTTTGGTCCCTTAAACTAACTTCTGTTAAAAAATTGAGTAAACTCAAAGGATATATTTGTCTTTCCATTAGTTTCACTTATTTTAAGTTAAAAGTAATATATGTATTTGATTATTAATTATAATAAATAAATAAATAAATAAATATATATATATATACACACACATGACTACAATGGGACCCACCACTAATAAAAACCAAACTATTTCTTCTTTCCTGTTAACCAGACGTCCTTCGTCCCCTTTGTCCTCAACAGTCACCACACACCCTCTGCCTCCATGTGTCTTTCATCCAAGAGTTCCACTGATTGTGAGATCTATTTCCGTCATAGAATACTCATCTGATTCACCCCACTGATCTGCTTCCCCCATGGATCTGGTTCGAATAACGATGGCAGAACAGTCGGATCCTTCGTCGGTGATCTCATATTTGGGTTTTGGTTTTCGTTTTGGAGTTCTTTTTATTGGTTATGGTTTGAGTTTCTTAGATTGGTTACGATTTGAGTTTTTAAGATTTGGTTATGATTTGGGTTCTTTTGATCTATTTACAAGTTCATGCTCTAGAGTCTATATCTCAGTTTTGATTCAATAACAGTTTGAGTTCAACCCGATATTAAATGTTAGGCGATATCCCTCTTCCTCCCCTCTATTTCTCTCTTCCTCATCACACCACAATACCCACTTTAGAAGAAACACCCCTTAAGCAGGGAACGATGCGCAGTAGGTAGCATGATGCAGGAGATACATAGGAACCATGTGAGAACTAAGAGGATTATTTGTGCCTAAAATTTGATATGGGTTGCAGATTATGGGGTTACCACTGGTTCAATGGTGGTGGGGATGAGTGGTGCAAAACAAACAAATTGAGCCAAAACAAATTAACCCATAAAATTTAAGCCCTAAATTTGAAGCAAACTCATACCTAAAATCTGAATCAAAGTACTAATTTCTAGTGTCGCAAGAAATCCCAAAAAGGTTTGAAATCCATAAAAAGAGGAAGAGAGGGGGGGGGGTCTGCATTGTTCTTTGCATTTGTTTTGTTTCTCTATCGACCCTTGTCTGGGTGGGGAAGACGACAGACTAGATGTTGTGGGCATTATTATTGGAGATGCTCACCGGAAGCAGACGATGGTGGGTGACTCGGGACCATATCCATGGATGAAGCAGATCTGGTTCATCGGTTTCATGGACAAACGAGAAAGATCTGGTTCATAGGTGAGGATTTACGGGTGTTAAGAATGGAGGCAGGTGGTGTTTACGGGGAAGTCGGAGAGTAAAGGGTTTTTTATTTATTGTCTGGAGGAGGGGGATTGTCGTCGTGAAGCGGTAAGAGTCTAGCACCTTGGGTTGTTTGGATGTTGACTTTGTAAGTCAACACATTTTGATGAAGCTGGGTGCTACAGTATTTTTATAAATATATGTATATTAATAATATATTTGTTTAATTTAATGAAAATTAAAGAAAATTCTAAAAAGACCAATATACCCTTGAGTTAACAGACCTATTTAACAGAAATTAGTCTGAGGGACGAAAAATGAAACAAAATGGCAACCACAGTGACCAAAATTGTAATTAGTTCAAAAGAGGGACCAAAATTGATACTGAGTGGCAACCACAAGGACCAAAAGTGTAATTTACTCTTAAATTTAACAAATGATAAAAAGCGGGTACGGGTGTAAGTTTTCACCGGGAGTATTTTTATAATTTAAATGGTTAACAAGACCAGTCACAATGAAGTCCCACACGATTTCCTTCTCTCGAAGATACGTCGTATAGTTTGCGATAACGGTATTATTATAAAATTGCCACACTAGCTAACTTTCAGCGTAAGCTAGGCCGGGACAACGGCGGATTAGTGGGTTGCCCGATACCGCCGGAGAAGTGTGCGTGCGTGTGTTCGTGGTAGTCGTTCGTTGGTTCGATGCCGCTATGTCTTCCAATATATATATATATATATATACACCACAGTGGCGACTTGCCACATTGGTTCCCAACGTCCAAAACCTGATTTTTAAACTATTCCTTGACTTTTTAGATACTTTGGACCAAAGAAAGGGAAAAGGCTCAAATGGGTCTTGAAATGACTAAAAGGGGTGAAAAAGGTATAAAAAGAGAGGCAAATAACCTTAAGATATGAGGGTTATCACATCCCAAACTTAAGCTATTACTTGTCCTCAAGTAATGAAAAAGAAAAAAATAAAAAAGAAATGAATGCACCGAAATTTTAAAAGTGGAAAGTGAGTTGATGAATTACCTTTGGAACAACGCGGTGCATGATTCTACTTTGCTCGCATGATCTTTGGTTTGATTCGTAGGTCTTGTAGGGGTGAGTGTTTGTGGGTTGGGTCATTTTTGCGGCTTTTGTTGAGAATTAAAGAATTGTTCAAGTATGGTTAATACTGCTAGCACAACTGATTACTATTGCTAGTAGATTTAATACTGCTTGACAAGTTAGTACTGCTACTTCAATAGTTAGTACTGCTTGGAGAGTTAGTACTGCTAGTAGTTAGTACTGTTGAAGTTAGTACTGCCAGATCAAAGTTAATACTGCTGAGCACAGTTACTACTGCTGGTGAAAATTAGTGCTGCTCAGAGTGTTAATGCTGCTACAACTTAATACTGCTTAAGAGATAATCAAGATCCGTGCAGATCAAGTCTGAAGATAATCATGGAAGGTTTGAAGATAATGATAGAAGAATATACTGAAGATCTTTTATTTTTTTTGTAATTATCTTTTATTTTCAGTATATGTATAGACATGTTGAGAATATTTTAGAATATATCAAGTTAGCAGATTATTCTGAGTTTTTTTTAGAGAGAATTAACCTCAAGGTTTAGAACCCTAGTTCTAGAGAAGTAGAATTCGTATTGGTGAGTCTGTTCATCAATATTGAGGTTTTGTTTGAAATCTTGTAGCTTTAATCATTCAATAAAGTTTACAAGGTTGTGATTTCTGATTCACTGTTACATTGAGTATTAAATATTAAAGTGTTATTCCGCAAACTTCTTTAATATTGTTTCTGAGTTCATTATTCTTGTTAAGAATTAGATCCTGACAAGTGGTATCAGAGCAAGTATTCTCAGAAACCTTCATTCATCATGGAAAACACAGTTGAATCAAACAGTACTCTTGTCTCAAAGGTTCCAATGCTCAGATCTAATGAGTTTGACATGTGGAAGATTAGGATCAAGCAATAAATTCTCCTCACAGATTACTCTATATGGGACATCATTGAGAATGGCCCATCTGATGAAGGAAATATTGGTGCAGATGGAAAAAGAATCCCACCAAAGACGGATGCAGAAAGGAAGACAAGGCAGACAGAGATGAAAGCCTTGAGCACACTGCTCTTGGCTATTCCCAATGAGTATCAACACCAATTCTGCAATTGCACTGATGCACATATGCTTTGGAATGCTCTAGAGAAGAGATTCTCTGGTACCAAAAGTACCAAGAGAAATCAGAAGGCAATATTGAAGCAACTGTATGAAAACTTTATGTCAATTAAGAATGAGTCCATGACTCAAACTTTTGACACGTTTAACAAGCTGATTGGTGAACTAGCTACTATGGGAGTACAGATTGATCAAGATGATGTAAACAGAAAGTTCTTAAGGTCCCTTGGAGATGAATGGACCATGTATACTGTTTCATTCAGACAGAATGATCAATTGGAAGAAAAAGAACTGGATGATCTGTACAATGATCTGAGAGTGTTTGAATCTGAGGTGGAGGCAAAGAAGAAGCCTACTGGTTATGTTCATAATGCTGCACTCCTATCAGCATCAATTGATTCTACTACTAACCCTGAATCAGTTAATACTGCTAATGAAGTAAATCAAGAAAAAGGCACTGAATCTGTTTTTGAAGCCTTTCTTTCCAGCCATGGAAACTCATCTTTAATCAATGATGATTTGGAACAACTTCACCCTGATGATCTTGAAGAGATGGATATTAAATGACAGATGACCATGCTTTCTATGAGGGTGAAGAAGTTCATCAAGAGGACTGGGAGGAACAACTTCTCCCAAAGAAGAGAAGATGGAGCAGGCTTTGATAAGTCAAAGGTGGAGTGCTATAAGTGTCATCTAAAGGGACACTTTGCCAGGGAATGCAGAAGTGGAGTGTCTCACAACAACCACCAACAAGATCAGACTGGAAGCTTTAACCAGAACAGAAACTCTGCTCAAGCTCTTGTTTCTCAACAAGGAATGGGCTTTGACTGGAGTGATCAAGCTGAAGAGGCCATTCAAAATCAAGCTCTCACGGCAGAAGTATCAGATCTCCCAACTGAGGTACTTTCTAATCTCTGTGTCTCAAACTTGCATGGACACTGTTAAAAGGTACAGGGATCACAACCAGAAGATGAGTGATGACCTTCAGAGATTAGAAAAAGATATAAAAGACTATGTGAAAATTGTTGAGAGGTTTGAGGAACAAATTAAAAGTTTCCAAGCCAATGAACTGCAACACACATATGATACAAATTAGTGGAAGTGGGAGAAGAATGATCTAGAAATCCAACTGACAAAGTCCAAGGAGGAGAATGAAAAGTTGAGAGGAGAGCTAGCCAAAGTTAAGCTAGATGTGGAAAAGTTTTCCAATGCTTCTAAAGCAATGGATCTATACTACAAACCCAGTTTCATGACAAACTGAGAAGAGGAATTAGGTACAATACCACAACACCACCATACAACAACAACTACATCCCTCCTATATCAGACTTACTAGAGACTAAGGATAGGAAAGACTTGAAGGAGGGAGCCACTGATATAGATCCCTTAGATGGAGTAGTTGTTGAGGACAAGACTGAGAAAGAAGCTGGTAAGAGTAAGGAGAACAATGTGAGTGGTGAGATTCCTCTAGAGAATCACATTATTACCAATGAGGGTTGTGGAAAGATTTGGGTAAAATCTAAGGACATAGAGAAGACTGAGGGAAAGTCTAAGAAGGTCCATTACAAACAGACCACAGTTGTGAATCCTGTTCCTTGCAAACAGTGTGCTTGTAAGGAGTCTGAGCCCCTAAAACATGATAAAAGGAGGGGAAATCAAAGGAATTGGAATAATCAGTGGGCTCAGAAACAAGGAGTTGATCTGAGTAGAATCATCAGACCAAAACCCTGTTTCATATGTGGCAAATTGAATCATCTTGCCAAGCACTGTTACTATAATCCTATTAACCAAAGGATGAATTTTCAAAGATCTATGCAAAAACCCTTTGGTTATAGGAAGGATGAAAGGAACCATGTGGCTAAGAAACTTGCTAAATCTAAAAGCCACATGAAGAAAAAGACTGTGGAAGAAAGTGTCAAGATGTGGGTTCCTAAAAGCACTAAAACTATTAGTACTGCTACCACAAATAGTGTTGCTCACAATGTTAGTGCTGCTAGAAGCAATACTACTGCTAACAATGTTAGTACTGCTAACACTGTTAGTACTTCTTCAAATGTTAATACTGCTAACTCTGTTAATGCTTCTAACAAGGTTAGTACTGCTAAACCTGTTAGTGCTGCTAACTCTGTTAGTACTTCTAAAGTTAGTACTGCTTCTAGTGTTTGTACTGCTAGACCAATCATCTTGACAAAGTACTCTAGTAAAGAGTGCTCTGTTTTTAAAAATCTCATCAAAAAGGTGTGTAAATACTTCGATATTTGAGTTAAAACAGATTTTTAGCCATTTGCCTCATCACTCTCAAATCAAAACCCTAAATCTTCTTCCCTATTCTCCCCCAAAACTCAAATATCGAACCTCTACCTATTTGGAGGGTTTTCCTTCTCAACCCTCATACTTCATCATCACCTAGCTAGTTGAGATCTTGAACCACAAAACCTCCATCTTCATCTTCTTCAAGTTCGTGTATGAGAGCTCGGGTTGAAGAGTTGTTATGGTGTCCTCGGAAGATCTCATCATCTTTAGTGGTAAGCTTTCTTGATTTAAAGGTTTAAATACTCCATTGATGATCTCTTAGTGTTTGGTATACCAAATCTCGGATTTGGTGGTTTTGGAGAATTTAGGGTTTTGGATCTTGTTTGGAGTTTTAGTATTTATATGTTTGAAGAATGTTTCCTTATGGTTGTTTATGGGTTTTTTTGGGTTGAAATGTTCGGATCTAGGTTTTGGAAGATTTCGGCTTGAGGATTCAAATGGCCGTCAATAGAGCTCGTTGGGTGAAATCTAGATTTAGCGTAAACCTAGCAAGGTGAGTTCAAGTTGATTTGTTAAAACGGTGTACATGCCAAAATGTGTATTTTGAAGTAAAAATGTGTTTTACTTGGTATTTATCAAAGTATGAGTATTTTAATAAGTTTTCATATTTGGTAAACCTGGGTTGTGTTAAACTCATAATATATTCATATTTGGGTTCTTAGCAATTTTGTACAAATAGAGTCCATTTCATGGTTTATGCATCTTTGATGATTATTGTACAAACAAGTCTATTACATGTTATATGCATTTTGGGTATAATTGCATTCATAAATCATTTGGTAAACCTTTGGTCCTCATACGTGTCGAGTTTTGGGTTAAACGCGTATTTGTAGTATGTGTCTTCATAAACGTTATTTTAAAGACATTCCATTATTTGGAGGACCGATAATTATTGGTCAAATGGATTTTGAGCATCTTAGCTCGGTGTTGGCTTAAAAGAGTCTTGAGGACACTTGTCCGGTTTTTAACGGCTCGATTTAGAGTCCAAAAATGTGGTTTACATCTTAACGCATTTTATTGCATATTTATAATTACAGGCTCGAGTGCATTGTCATTCCTGGGTAGTCGTGTAATGTTAGACCGTGTTGCATTGGATCCATAGCACGTGAGTCGGTCTTTCTTAATGGTTAATGGGGTGGTGTTGGGTAATCTCCATGAATCCACCTTATGACCCTGTCCTTTCATGTCATACATCAGGAGGGCTGAGTTATGGGTTTGTGCTATCATGGCTGGTGTAGTCATTGGATGGGCATTATAGAACCTCCGCCATGTGGGGCAATGCGATGGTTGTATCCCCCTTGTGCCGGGCCTTTGAAGCGATATTCAGGTTAATAGTCGCAAGGTCAGTTGACTCTGGGGTGTAGCTGAAAGGAGTCGTAGGGACACTTGGGCTTGGGTGTCGTGAAGTGTCATACGATTAACGTTGTATGAGTGGACTACTGTTGTGTTCCTCCACTCTCAACGGATACGGGTAATCCCCGTCGTCGGCCCATCGTAATTTGGATATTTAATTGTCCATGCTTTAATATTTGGATTTCATTCTACTTTATGGTCGCGTGAGTATTAATTCGAGTTACATGTTTTCAATGACGTACCATATTATTAAGAATCGTTTTCCTTTATTTAAGGCTCGAGTATTATGTCCCGCCCGTGTTTTGGGTGTTTTAGGATATAAGGTATTATTTACAATTTCATAATTGGAATATCGAACTATGACCCCATTTTGGGTGAGTTCCGGATTTCATCATTTTACATGAAGTGTGTGTTTGGGAGCATTGTCTTTAAAAGTGCATATTATGGGAAAATGTGTCGTTTCCATTTTAGAGTATAGTATTTCGAAGGATCTCACTTTAAATTGGTTTCCTAGCTTTTAATGACATATTAATTCATGTTAAAACTCTTGAGCTCACTAGGCGTTAAGCCTAACCTTTTTATTTGTCGGCATGTGCATCAGGTCCCCGTATGGAGATAGTGACTATGCTTGGGTATTAAGTCTTCCGCAGGATTGAAGATAGTAATTGTTATAAGGTTTAGTAATACCCGTCATTTTAATAGAATGAATGTATAGGATGAATGGGAGTATTGAGGTTGATTCTCAATTTATGTTTGTAGTTCAAAGTATTTGTTGATGTATTTAGAAATTTTAAATAAGTTGCTATTTTTCAGATTTGAGGGTGTTACAAGTTGGTATCGGAGCTTAAGTTTGAGAGATTTAGGTATTGATCTTTGTATGCCTAGACTCAAACTAGCGTTCTTATAAGTGATGATAAGTGAAGTTGCACATTAGGTACCTTAAGATAAGATAATTTGAGGTTGACCAAGTCGTTAGAAACGGGAAACTTGTTGAGTGTCTCAAGGGTGATTATGCACGGTACGTTCATAATGGCACCTGGCCAGTGTCATGGTGAACCTACATGCTACATATGTATACTTGAACCACCTCGGGAGGATGACCGTTGGGGTAGTGAGAAGTTCCTAAACGAGTTAGCTAAGGAAGGATTGATGTGTATGTCAAGGTCGCCTGGGAGTGATAGCTAAGTATGAGGAGGTCACTAAGTTGATCCTCTTGGGTCGGAAATCTTGGTTGGATTAGATTCGTGAGTTGGTAGACCGATTCTATTCAAGGAGAATTCGTAAGTTTTTCAAATTATTGAGAGTGTGGCTTTAAGATGGTTGATGCATACGGATGACAATAGTATGTCGGGTTGTTGGGAAATGTAGTCCTATGATGCCAAGTATCGATCAAATTCATGCACTAAATTTATTTCTGAAATAAATTTGCATAAATTATTTCTTGTGTTCGTAAAACAGAAAGTGGTTTATATTATAAAGTTTTGGTAAAACATTTAAAACGCATCAGATTTTAAACTGTGAGCTTAAGCATGCATAAACTGTTGTGGCACGTAATTGCGAAGTGTTATCTAAATTCGCTTTACTCACGTCTCATGTTTAACGTTATTTTCGGATATTGAAATATCCATGTTTAATGTCATTTGGGTATTGGGCAAGTAACTATGAGATTTTAACCTAGACATTGGATCACCTCCACGTATGTCAATGGTTTTAAAGGAAAGGTTAATCCCACGTTTTGAGTCGGAATTTCTTGGGGATTTTTAGTTTGTGCGAGTTTGCTAAATTTCATGGTGTACTGTTTTATACGATGTCCTTTTTATGCGTGAGTTTTAATTTTGCTTCTTTTAAGCTTGCGAGTTATTTAGCGTCGTGTCCTATGTAAATTTTGTAAAGTATCATTTTACCTTTCATTTTAATAAAAGGAGGAAACTCCTAAAAGTTTAATATTAAAAGCATATTGTCGTTTTTCTTTACACTTTGTTGAGAAACGAAAAGTTTGGCGCCACTTGATTGTTAACATTATTGAGTTTTGCGAAAATTTAGTTAAGTTTATGGTGTCTCATCTTACGTCATTTTGTGTGCGTTAAAGGTTGGATTTTATACAAATGTCGTTCGTCGTAAATTATCTTGCATTTGGTTTAATTAACGTCGGTGTGAGTAAGCATGAAAAAGATCTTCGTTATTTCAAACAGGACTTTTGTTCTAACTGCAATTTAATCATCCACTTTTACTGTTGGAAATTTCCGCAATGCATTTATCGAGTTAGCGGCATTCTTGTCGTTGAAGTTTCTGTTGGGTCAAGTGTGTGTATCTATTTGGCTTAAAGCCTAAACTCGATTTGAAATCTTATTGGCATTCCCATTATTCTTTCGAGCTTTAGGAAAAACCGTTACATATAGAGTTGTTGATATCTTTATGTCGCAACGTCTTTTGATTAAAGAGGTAGAATTTTAAAGTTAAAAATTGTGAGTTCCCTTTGGAGTTGTTCAAACCTTTATTTGCACGTGTTGTGGTGCAGGAGCCTATTTTTACAATTATAGTGTAAATTGTTGCGCATGTTTATTATTGTCATTACTAACGTAAGTATTGAACAAAAGAATTTTTGGAAATGGTTTCATATGCGCTGCGTTGCTGGGCAATTTTAAAACCTATCGAATGATCGGTAACGTATTTTTACCGTGCGTTTAATCGTTAAAAAGCTTTTATATTTGAAAGTTTATAAATTCCGATTTGGTGTATTAGTTGGAAAACCTTGAACTCATTAGGCCTATAGATTTAAACCCTGTTGTAAAGGGAGTTGTAAGTAAGGACTGAGGGCGTCCCTAGGGTTTGAAGTGTCGGATGTTCCGACTTGTGGTTAGTCTTGGATTTTTGGGTTTCGGTTTTGAAATCCGTGCATGCTTGTACCATGGAGGTAGTAGATTTAAGTCTTCCCAGTTGATTAAGGGGTGATTTTATGTTTCGGTGATCATGCGAGTTAAAGTTTTAGGTAATTATTGGCGTTTAGATAAGGTTTCGTTTTGGTGATCTGCCTGCTAGAGATGTAAGATTTGGAATTTTAGCTCTCTGTTAGGTGTCAACCTTGGTGCGACAATTCGTCTGAAATGGAATTTTGGGCGAGATGTCCACGCTTTTCGAGGTCACCGTGTAGTCCTAGGTGTCGACTTGTTTTCTTGAGGTCATTGGATCTTGGAATGGATGGATGTAAACCGGTTGGGTTATGGAAAATTGTGACCTTTCGGTGATGGATTCTGAAAGGAGTTCGGGATTGAGGATTGAGTATCGATGTGCCCAAGCATTCCTGTGGTGTTAAGGATGTTACTCTAGGAATGTTGTGAGATTGGTGTTGGATCGGAGTTGAGTAACAGCCGAATCTGTGTTCACCAGTTACATGAAGGACGTATTGGTGCACCTTGGAAGGATGTCTTTATAGATATTAGGAATGGATCGGTAGGAACCTGAGGATTATTGGAAGTGAGTTTATGATCTTTGATGTTAAATTCGAAATCGTGTAGACCCGAAGGAAATTGATCGGTGAGAAGTTGGAGTCACAAATTACCCGGGGGTGGTAATTGTCATCCAAGGTTGGGAGACGACCGTAACCTTGTGGGTAAAAGGTTACTTTGGGAAGTTAAGTGTTCGCTCGATTATTGGTATAACGTGCCCAAGAGGAGCAGTTGTTGGGAGTACCGGTGCAAGAGTTGTGATAGTGGTGCTGGCCAGTGGGTTAAGATAAATCTTTCTGCGAGTAAGGTCTTTTGGGAATGTGGATTTCGAGGACGAAATCATTCCAAGGTTGGGAGGATTGTAACACCCGTAAATTTGGAGATTTCCCTAGGTGTTATTTCGGGAGTCGGTTGACTCGTGGGATGTAAAGGTATCGAGATTCAGGCAAGCTTTACTTTGGAATCATCGGGAATCAAATCTGGTACGAATGACGCGAGAAAACCGAAGTTTTGGGCTACCGCGACTTGGCACATGACTTTGGCTCGCGGCACAAGTCGCGTAACTCACTGGATGTGAGTATTCGGGGAAACGGGCGGCTTATGCCGCGACTTAAGGTCGCGGCATAACCCGCGGAAGTGCTCAGTCGAGATTAAAACCGATTTTCAGCCATTTACCTCATCACTCTCAAATCAAAACCCTAAATCTTCTTCCCTCTTCTCCCCCAAACCTCAAATGTCGAACCTCTACCTATTTGGAGGGTTTTCCTCCTCAACCCTCATACTTCATCATCACCTAGCTAGTTGAGATCTTGAACCACAAAACCTCCATCTTCATCTTCTTCAAGTTCGTGTTTGGGAGCTCGGGTTGAAGAGTTGTTATGGTGTCCTCGGAAGATCTCATCGTCTCTAGTGGTAAGCTTTCTTGATTTAAAGGTTTAAATACTCCATTGATGATCTCTTAGTGTTTGGTATACCAAATCTCGGATTTGATGGTTTTGGAGAATTTAGGGTTTTAGATCTTGTTTGGAGTTTTAGTATTTATATGTTTGGAGAATGTTTCCTAATGGTTGTTTATGGGTATTTTTGGGTTGGAATGTTCGGATCTAGGTTTTGGAAGATTTCGGCTTGAGGATTCAAATGGCCGTCAAAAGAGCTCGTTGGGTGAAATCTAGATTTAGCCTAAATCTAGCTAGGTGAGTTCAAGTTGATTTGTTAAAACGGTGTACATGCCAAAATGTGTATTTTGAAGTAAAAATGTGTTTTACTTGGTATTTATGAAAGTGTGAGTATTTTAATAAGTTTTCATATTTGGTAAACCTGGGTTGTGTTAAACTCATAAAATATTCATACTTGGGTTCTTAGCAATTTTGTACAAATAGAGTCCATTTCATGGTTTATGCATCTTTGATGATTCTTGTTGGATTAAAAGAGTCTTGAGGACACTTGTCCGGTTTTTAACGGCTCGATTTAGATTCCAAAAATGTGGTTTACATCTTAACGCATTTTATTGCATATTTATAATTACAGGCTCGAGTGCATTGTCATTCCTGGGTAGTCGTGTAATGTTAGACCGTGTTGCATTGGATCCATAGGCACGTGAGTCGGTCTTTCTTAATGGTTAATGGGGTGGTGCGGGGTAATCTCCGGGAATCCATCTTATGACCCTGTCCTTTCATGTCATACATCAGGAGGGCTGAGTTATGGGTTTGTGCTATCATGGCTGGTGTAGTTATTGGATGGGCGTTATAGAACCTCCGCCATGTGGGGCAATGCGATGGTTGTATCCCCCTTGTGCCGGGCCTTTGAAGCGATATTCAGGTTAATAGTCGCAAGGTCAGTTGACTCTGGGGTGTAGCTGAAAGGAGTCGTAGGGACACTTGGGCTTGGGTGTCGTGAAGTGTCATACGATTAACGTTGTATGAGTGGACTATTGTTGTGTTCCTCCACTCTCAACGGATACGGGTAACCCCCGTCGTCGGCCCGTCGTAATTTGGATATTTAATTGTCCATGCTTTAATATTTGGATTTCATTCTACTTTATGGTCGTGTGAGTATTAATTCGAGTTACATGTTTTCAATGACGTACCATATTATTAAGAATCTTTTTCCTTTATTTAAGGGCCGAGTATTATGTCCCGCCCGTGTTTTGGGTGTTTTGGGATATAAGGTATTATTTACAATTTCATAATTGGAATATCGAACTATGACCCCATTTTGGGTGAGTTCCGGATTGCATCATTTTACATGAAGTGTGTGTTTGGGAGCATTGTCTTTAAAAGTGCATATTATGGGAAAATGTGTCGTTTCCATTTTAGAGTATAGTATTTCGAAGGATCTCACTTTAAATTGGTTTCCTTGCTTTTAATGACATATTAATTCATGTTAAAACTCTTGAGCTCACTAGGCGTTAAGCCTAACCTTTTTATTTGTCGGCATGTGCATCAGGTCCCCGTATGGAGATAGTGACTATGCTTGGGTATTAAGTCTTCCGCAGGATTGAAGATAGTAATTGTTATAAGGTTTAGTAATACCCGTCATTTTAATAGAATGAATGTATAGGATGAATGGGAGTATTGAGGTTGATTCTCAATTTATGTTTGTAGTTCAAAGTATTTGTTGATGTATTTAGAAATTTTAAATAAGTTGCTATTTTTCAGATTTGAGGGTGTTACAAATGGCGCAATTGGGTGATTTGCAGAGGGGTTACCACCGGTGCAAGACGAATGGCGAGCGATGGCTCTCGTCGGTGCATGGTGCGATAGGGTGAGTTGGGTCGGATGTGAGGCGTTTTTTCTGAGCCATGGAGATGAAAGAGTATGGGTTTGGATGAGGTTTTTGGTTTCCAGACTTTTAGGTTTATTGGAAGATGAAAGAAAAATGGGGGTGTGAGGGAAAGAAGAAAGGTGATGGGTTAGGGGAGAAAACAAGGGTGATGGTTTTGGAAAAAGTTTTGGTCAAAAAGAAAATAAGAGGGAATGAGAGGGGTAGGGAGAAAAAGTTGATGGGATGGGAAAGGGAAGAATGGTTATGGGGAAGTGGTGAAATGATTTCAAAAAAAAAAAGAAAAAAAAAGGAGGGAGAGAGGTCGGCTGAGGGGTTCCAAAAAAGTTAAAGGTCTTCTTTTTTTATTTATAAAATACTCTTATCTTGACTCCCCAAATAGATTTTTCAAAAAGTTAAACTTTTCACCACTTTTAAGAAAGCCAAGTCAAAAGTCTTATGGGTTAGATGTGGGGCTTCTCCCTAAAATCCAATACCAACTTTTATCCACCAGATTAGAACCTCTTCTGTACTTTTTGAAAATTTTCCCTTCAGCCTTGTCACCACAGTTGTGACCAACTAACCACGGCTCCGAGAATAACTTAAAAACATACAGAAATTAAAACAAAAATTAATGAAATCCTACTATTTACAAGGGTTATTTCTAACCCAAAACCAAGCTTACTGAGAGGATTCACCGGGGTTGGGCACTCCTTCGGGAAGGTAGTGCTTAACCCGATGACCGTTTACACGGAAAAAACTGCCATCTTGCGGATTTACCAAATCGAGAGAACCATACGGGCTAACTTTTTCAATCGTGAAAGGGCCGGACCACCTAGACTTGAGTTTGCCCGGAAACAATTTTAAACGAGAATTGAAGAGTAACACTTGTTGTCCTTCTGAAAACACTCGTTGGTTGACTCTACGATCATGCCATATTTTTGTTTTTTCCTTGTACATTTTAGCATTTTTGTAAGCATGATTAGGTAATTCTTCCAACTCAACAAGTTGGAGTTTTCGTTTGTTTCCCATGGCATCCTCAGTTATATTCAGTTCCTTAGTGGTCCAAAATGCCTTGTACTCTAACTCTAGCGGGATATGACAAGCTTTTCCAAACACGATACGATACGAAGACATATCTAATGGGTACTCAGTGTTGGATGTTGTACTTGCCAAGAACAACACTTAATATCTTATTTATGAAATGAGTTCCCTCGTCGCTAATTAAAGCTCGAGGTGTTCCAAAACAGGTAGAGATGTTTTTGTGCAAAAAATTAATTACGGTTTTGGCATCATTGTGGGGACACGCTATAGCTTCTACCCATTTCGACACGTAGTCAACCGCGACCAATATATATTGATTGTTAAAGGACATCGGAAATGGTCCCATAAAGTCAATACCCCAAACATCAAAATTTTCCACTTCCAAAATATTGTTAAGGGGCATTTCATTTCGTTGATACACATTTCTGGTCCTTTGACATCGATCACATCTTTTGACAAATTCGAATGAATCTTTAAAGATCGTTGGCCAAAAAAATCCACTTTGCAAAATATTAGCGACCGTTCGTTGGCCATTAAAATGACCACCGTACGATAACGCATGACATCTTACAAAATGTTTTGCATTTCAGATTCAAGTACACAACGTCTTAGCACTTGATCCGCTCCCATTTTAAAAAGGAGGGGATCATCCCACAAATAATGCTTACAATCATGAAGAAACTTTTTAAATTGCTGCATGGTAAGGTTATACGGTCATAACCCACTATCTATACCCTCCAATCGATAGGTGATCCGCTACTTGATTTTCGACCCCATTGCGATCAACTATCCCAAGGTCAAACTCTTGCAAGAGTAAAACCCAACGTATGAGCCGAAACTTAGCATCGACTTTGTTGATGAGATATTTGATTGCGGAGTGATTGGTATGAACAATTACTTTGGTGCCAATGAGATATGATCGAAATCGGTCAAAAGAAAATACTACGGCAAGCAATTCTTTTTCGGTAGTGGTATAATTAATTTGAGCGTCATTTAAAGTTTTGCTTGCGTAATAAATTGGATGGAAAATTTTTCCGCTCTTTTGCCCGAGGACGGATCCCATGGCCTAGTCACTTACATCGCACATAACTTCAAAGGGCAATGTCCAATCCGACACTATAACAATTGGGGCCGAGATAAGTGCGGATTTGATTTTTTCAAACACTTTTTTACAATCAGCATCAAAATCAAAACTTTGGTCATTATGCAACAAGTTACACAAAGGTTTTGAAATTTAGAAAAAATCTTTGATAAACCTTCGGTAAAACTCGGCATGACCTAAGAAGCTTCTAATGCCCTTGACTGAGGATGGCTCAGACAATTGCATTATAACTTCAAGTTTTGCCTTGTCAACTTCTACACCTCGTGCGGAAACCAAGTGTCCCAAAACCATGCATTCTTGCACCATAAAATGACATTTTTCCCAATTTAAAATCAAGTCATGTTCCTCGCATCTTTCCAAATTTTTTTGTAATTTATTAAGACAATTATCAAATGAGGTTCCAATCACAGAAAAATCATCCATAAAAACTTCCATGGTGTCTTCAATCATATCCGAAAAGATAGACATCATACACCATTTGGAAAGTCGCGGGTGCATTACATAAACCAAAGGACATTCTTCTAAAGGCGAATGTACCATAAGGACAAGTGAAAGTGGTCTTCTCTTGATCCTCGGGTGCAATGTGGATTTGATTATACCCCGAGTACCCATCTAGGAAGAAAAAAAATTCCTTTCCCGCTAAACTATCAAGCATTTGGTCTATAAATGGCAATGGAAAGTGATATTTTTTGGTTGCTAAGTTTAATTGCTTATAATCCATGCAAATACGCCAACCGGTCATGATTCTTGTTGGGATGAGCTCATTTTTGTCATTGGTGATCACCGCGGTGCCACCTTTTCATTGAACCGGGCTCACCCAACTGCTACTAGATATCAGGTATATTATACCCACATCTAACCACTTCAAGATTTCTTTCTTCACTACTTCCTTCATAATGGGGTTAAGTCGTCTTTGCGATTGCACCTTGCCACTACTATTTTCTTCCAAAATAATCTTATGTTTGAAAATTGAGGGACTTATCCCCCTTATGTCGGCTATGGTCCACCCAAGTGCCCTCTTATGTTTCCCTAAGAGTTCTAACAACTTTTTCTCTTGCTCATAAGTCAACTTAGACGATATAATGATGGGTAATTTTTCATCCTCCAAAAGATATGCATACTTAAGATGACTAGGCAAGGGTTTTAGTTCCAACTCGAGAGGCTGCACTATGGACGGGGCTTGTATGATTTTATCCTTAAAGTCAAGCTGTTCAAAAGCTGCTAAGTCCTCAAGAAAGTCACTGTCAAAATCCAGGTCGGGGTCAGTCACCATAGTGGTGAGATTGTCACCACTATCTTCCAGATTCCAGCCTAAGTCTTCACTAACAGCTGAACATTCTTCCGACTCTCCATGATACTTAAGAGACTTTAAAAACATTGAACGTCACCTGTTGGTCATTTACCCTCATAGTGAGTTCACCCTTTTGAACATCGATTAAGGTTATTCCCGTGTGTAACACCCGTAATTTGTGGTAAGTAAAGGTCTCCTGGACGTTTTTGTAACTTGTAAATGGTGGAATTTTTGTTGGAAAATCATTATTTATAGTCCCTTGGAGTATCGGGAGTGTTGGCATTAAAAAACTTGAGTTTCGGGGCTTGGGAAGGGTCCCGCGACAATGCCCAACGACTATGACAGTGTCATAGTCGCACTGTCACAATCACACGGAAGGTACCATGGGCTGGTACACTCTAGCAACAATGACCAGCGACATTGCCCATTGCCTGACAATGTCGCACCAGGGGGAGTGCAGGTTGTTAAATTCGGGAATTCAACCATTTTTCCCATTTCTCACATCCAAACTTCTCCCTTTCTCTCCCAAATCATTTCTCCTCATTCCCTCACAAACCCTACCTCATTTTGGAGCCATTTCTGGAGTTCTTAAGGTGTTCCATCATCAATATAAGGATTAGAATCTAGGTTCAAGAGGCTTCATCTTTATCTTCAACCTCAAGCTTAATTTTGGGGTTTCTAGGTTTTCATCAAAACCTAAGTGGTAAGCTTTTCCTTCCCATATCTAAACCTTACTATAAGATATAAATGCTCCCTTGATGATTTCCTAGTGTTTATGTTTCTCAAATTTCGGGTTTCATGGTTTTGGAGAAATTAGGCCAAAACTAATATTTTGGCCAAAATGGTGATTTTGGTACATAATGTTTGGGGAACAATTCTAAATGGTTGAATGTGGATATTAATGGGTGGAAACTTGTAAATCTAGGTTTTTGGGAAGTTTTGGCTTGAGGATTCAAGTTTCTTCATGGAAACTCAAAGCGGGGTGAAATCTAGATTTAGCCTAAATCTAACAAGGTGAGTTCAAGTTGATTTGTGAAAACGATGTACATGCCAAAAATGTGAATCTTTAAATGTTTATATGTTTCACATGAAATTATTAACGGCTGGGTTATCTGATAAGTTTTGATCATCTGAAGTGTTTAATTGTATAAACTTGTAAAACTCCCATCTTTGGGATTTTTGGGAATTTCGATAAATGTATCATAAAGAAAATTTTTGATATCATATTTTCATAAATGGAGACTAATTGGTAAAAATGTTTTTTTAGAGGTTATTGGTAATAAGGGTATTTTGTGTTGTGAAAGGTTTTGAAAATACCGTGTGGGTCATTGGAGTTTGGTCATTCCTAACCTTGAGAACATTTCGAAAATCGTAAATCTTTTGGTCTTCGGGAAAGATGTATTTCAAGTATTTTGTTGAGAAAATCTTTGATATTGACATTTTAACGATTTATCGTACGCGTGTGAATCCTTTGGAATAATTGTACTTTTAATGTGTGTTATGGGAAATTTTGATTTTGTGTTATGGGACGTTTTGAAAGAGTCAATGAGATTTTAAACTTGTCTGGATAATGATTTGTCCCAATCTAAACTATGTTGGAATTTATTCATGTATTTTAGAGTTTGTATCTGCATAAACGTTTGGTCATTGCATTTTGTGGATTTTAATTTGTGGCCATTTAATTTTGGGCCTGAAGCCCGGTTTTCGTCTGTGTCAGGTCTTGAGGACATTTGCCCGACTTTATTAACTTAATGTGGTACTTTGGTGTGAGTTGCATTTATTGCATTTTATATTGGAGATTCCATGTTTTGAATGTGTGTCATTCATTTGGAGTTATGTGTTTGGACTATAATGCATTGCATCCATAAGCATGTAAGTCAGTCATAGTTAAGGGTGAGGAGTATTGATATTCTCACCTTGGGAATTATGTCGTGTTGGCATTGTTGTTGTCCTGGTTGTTTTGTGAAGAGGAACTTTTATGGGTTGTACTTCGGGACCATGGGTTTTGTAATTTGATATTCTAATTCTTGTGCATGAGGGTTAGACATCACGAGTTATAAAGTAAGGATCAGAGACTCCTATCTTAAATGCTAGGGAGTAGGCACTAGGGGTCGAATGGGTACCCTAGGGATGAAACTCCACTAGAGAACGAACAGGCAGTAAGATCGCGAATCCTTGAGGTGTAGCTCAACGGAACAGGCAATAGGGGATACGGTGTTTTAGGACTTGAATTACAGTCCAACTGAAGGTGTAGCTCGGTAGAGCAGACAATACAATTATGATCTATGGTGTAGTTCGACAACGTGGCTACGTGGCTTAACTTTGTGTTCCGCCACGTACAATGGAATCGGGTCTCCCCCGTTACCGGAAAGTGTTATTTGGGTATTAAATTGTATTATTTTATTATCCATGTTTTCGGTGACGTTTTGCGTATATGGTTTTGTTTACTCAAGATTTATGGGTTGAGTATTATGCCTCGCCCATGTTTGGGGGTGTTTTTGGGAGATAAAGTTATTCCATTTTTTTATAAATCGGGAGTTTTCGTACTATTCACGTTTTGGGTGGGTTTGGGGTTGAAGTTGCTTTACAAAGGAATGTCTATGTTGGGATACTTGTCTTTAGAGGTGTGTGTTATTGGAAAATGAGTCGTCTAATATTTAAAGTAAATCATTTTGAAAGATTATGATTTAAAATGCATTCTATCATTTTAACAAATGTATTATTCATGTTGAAAAACTCTTGAACTCACTAGGCGTTAGCCTAACCTTTTTATTTGTCGGCATGTGCATCAGGTTTCGGTTGGGGAATGGTTCTAGCGTTATTGTGAAAAGATGAGTGATAGTTGCATGCACGAGTGAGAGTAGCGTGGAGAAGTCTTCCGCCTTTATTTTGGGAATAGCAACTTGCATTTGGGCTTTAGTAACACCCGACCTTTATTTAGTCGTTGTGTAAGGCTTTATTTATCCTGTTGATGGTTAAATCTAGATTAATACTTCAAGTATGGAGTTATTGTAAAAGATTTTATCTTCCCTTGAGGTATTATTGGAACATTTTAAATTAGTTGCTCTCCCAAATTTGAGAGTTTTACAAGTTGGTATCAGAGCATAAGTTTGAGAGAATTAGGTGTTGATTTCGGATACCTATACTCAAACTAGCATTCTTTTAAGTATGTGAAAGTGAGATTGCACTACTAGACACTCTATGATAAGATATTTTGAGGTCAATAGAGCCACTAGAAACGAGAATCATGATGAGGGTAGCAAGGATAATCATGTACGGTATGTTCATAATTGCACCTGGCTAGTGTCGTGGTGAACTTACATGTTACATGTGTGTGGTTGAACCGCCCTTATGTGAGGATCGATGGGGTAGTGGATGAGTTTCCGAGGAGTAGTGGCTTGAAGAAGTTAATGTTTATAGCGTTGTCACTTGTAGTGATAGTTAAGAATGATGAATGTAGTAAGTTGACCATTTTGAGTCGGGGCAATTGGTTGGAGTAGAACCTTAGACTTATGGAATTGACATTATTCAAGGATAAATTATAAGGTGAACCGATGAAATATTCGAGTATTGCTTTAAGATGTTGAGCATCCGGATGACAATAGTATGAATTGAGGAGCGTGATTTCGAGATATTGAGTCCGACCAATTTCATGCACGGGATTTGTTTCTAAAATAAATTGCATTAATTATTTTTCATGCTTCCAAATCATCATGTGAATTATATTATAACACCTCGGAAAAATGTTTAGCACATACCATATTTTAAACCGCGAGTTTCAATATGTATAAAATTGTTTTATTGCACATGGTTGCAAGCTTTATTGAGATTTTCTTTATCTATATTTTTGCCAAATGATAATTTCGGATACTGTAGTATTTACGATTTAACCTTGTTTAGAGTCTCGGGCAAGTAACTGCGATTTACGACCTTTGACATTGGATCTCCTCCACGTATGTTAAGGTTTTAAAGGAAAATTTATTCCCACATCTTGCGTCTGAGTTTTCTCGGGAATTGTAGTTTGTACGAGTTTTGTCGAGTTTTATAGGGTATTATTATACGACGTTTTTTGATGGTGAGTTTTATTTATATTGTGTGTAAATTCATGAGTTTATTAAGCGTCATGTCTCATGTCAGTTTTGTTGGAAAGTGTCACTTTATATCGCGATGCGATAAAAGAGAAATTTTGAAAACATGACACTTTGGTCATAACCTAGTGTTATGATATTTGATTTTGGTAAACTAAAGTTTTGGGCTTCATTTGATTTTAGGTTTCGTTGTGTTTCATTGAGTTTTATGGAATTTTGCTGAGTCTTTTGGACTTCTATTTTCCGACATTTTGCGTCACATAAATGAATTTTGAAACCAATATAGTGAAATATTGTGTGTATTAACTTTCGGGTTGTTGTTTAACATTATGGTCTCATGCGGATTTTGTTCGTGTCATTTCGCAACCGCACGAAGCATCTTGAGAGTCTTCATATTGCATAGTTGCGCTTTTGGGTTTTATGCAAGAGTATTTCATGTTGAACTTTTACTTTGAATACTTTTAGGTTGTTGGGTTTTACTGCTATTGTGTCGTGCAACGCATTTTATTATTCTATTGGTATGCATGGCTTGGTGACCACTATTTTGGAGAAAAGAATGTCTTGTTTGTGCGACTTAAATATTTGAGGTCGATTTAAACTATTTTACGATTCGGCCAAATCGCATGCAGCTATCGTTTTACTAAGTTTGGGGAAATAAACTAATGCATGTGGGTCTTGTTGGGAATTTTATTCCATGCCATCTTATGGTTGAAAAAGGAAAAATTGGATCTTGAAATTACGGAGTTCCTCTTTTGGGAGTTTTACAAACTTATATTGCGCATGGTTTTGGGCAAAAAACTATTTTTACGTTCATGGCATAGATTAATGCATATTTGGACCGTAGAGGTCCATTTGAAAAGTTTGTTGCGCATCTTTTGTTATTGTCCTTATTAGATCGGATAACAGTCAAGTAGTTTTGAGATAGTTTTATATGTGTGACGTTTGTAGCCACTTTGCACAACTACCGAGTAAGCGGTAGTGAATTTTTACACGTATGGTTAATTGTTATAATGATTTTGTGTTTTAAAGTCTTATAAATTTCAAATGGCATATTTGTTGAGTCCTATTGTTGAAAAGCCTTGAACTCATTAGGGCTATAGATTTGAACCCCCTTGAGAAAGAAGTTGTAATTAGGGACGAGAGGAGTCCTTGGGAATTGAAGCGTCGGATGATCCGACTTATGGTCAGTTTTGGAATTGTTGGGTTTTAGTTTGTGAGTCGGTACACGGGTGACTAATTGAGGTATTAGATTTATGCTTTCCCCCAGTTAATTAAGGGGTGATCTTTCTACTTCAGTAAATCTGTGGGATAAGGTCTTGTGTGGTTACTTGCGTATGGTTGGACTTGATTCGATGGGATGCTTGTCCGTTTAACATCATGATATGTGTTGGTGCAGTATCACTTTAATGAGCCTTTGTCAATAAAGAAAATATTGTGGTTCGTTTGTTAGAGATGTAAGAGTGGAACTTTAGTGCCATGTTAGGTGTCAACTTTAAATTCAACAATACGAATCCGAAATGGAATATTTGGCGGTACACCCACGTTTGTGGTATAGTCATTTGAGGATATGTGTCGACATTCGATTTTGAGGACAATGACCACGGGAGTGCTTCAGAACATTTCCGATAAATCTTGTGTGTTGCAGTATAAGTGGTAACTTTAAGGAGATTAGGAGATAGTAATTGAGTATCGATGATTAAGAATCTCTTGTTATGGTAAAGGTTTTATCGACTGAATGATGTATGTTTAAGCATAGTTGGAGTTGCGTGATCGCCTGAATTGAATAGACCGACCGTGTGGAGAACGTAGCGGCACGCCATTGGAAGGATAGCAAGGGCGGATAATTAAAGAATTTTAGGGATTCTTTGGGTCAGGCGTTGACCATAGGAATACAGATCCAGAATCGTGTTGAACGGGTACATAATTGTCAGAGAAAGATCAAGGTCACAAGCTACCCTTGAGGCAGTACGTGTCACCCACGGTTGGGAGACAACCACAGTCTGGTTTGTCGTAAGTATCAACATGAGGTTTGTCGTGGTTGTTCTGGCAAGTGGATTAGAAACAACCTAATATGTGGGTAACGTTAAATGGGAATCTAGATTTCGAGGTCTCTTTTATTGTTGGGAGGATTGTAACACCCGTAATTTGCGGTAAGTAAAGGTTGCTCGGACGTTTTTGTAACTTATAAGTGGTGGGATTTTTGTTGGGAAATCATTATTTAAAGTCCCTTGGAGTATCATGAGTGTTGGCGTTAAAAAAGTTGAGTTTCGGGGCTTAGGAAGGGTCCCGCGACAATGTCGACGACTATGGCAGTGTCATAGTCGCATTGTCATAATCGCAGGGAAGGTACCGCGGGCTGGTACACTCCAGCGACATTGCCCGCCCGACAATGTCACACCAGGGGTAAGCTTAATTATGGGTTTTCTTGGTTTTCATCAAAACCAAAGTGTTAAGCTTATCCTTCCCATTTCTAAACCTTATTATAAGATATAAATTCTCCCTAGATTATTTCCTAGGGTTGATGTTTCTCAAATTTCGGGTTTCATGGTTTTGGAGAAATTAGGTCAAAACTAGGGTTTTGGCCAAAATGGTGATTTTGGTACATAATGTTTGGGGAACGATTCTAAATGGTTGAATGTGGATATTAATGGGTGGAAACTTGTGAATCTAGGTTTTTGGGAAGTTTTGGCTTGAGGATTCAAGTTTCTTCATGGAAACTCAAAACGGGATAAAATCTAGATTTAACCTAAATCTAGCAAGGTGAGTTCAAGTTGATTTGTGAAAACGATGTACATGCCAAAAATGTCTATCTTTAAATGTTTATATGTTACACATGAAACTATTAGCTGCTGAGTTATCTGATAAGTTTTGATCATCTGAACTGTTTAACTGTATAAACTTGTAAAACTCTCATCTTTGGGATTTTTGGAAATTTTGATAAATGTATCATAATGAAAAGTTTTGATAGCCTATTTTCATAAATGGAGACTAATTGGTAAAAATGCATTTTTAGTGGTTATTGGTAATAAGGGTATTTTGTGTTGTGAAAGGTTTTGAAAATACCAACGTATGGGTCATTGGAGTTTGGTCATTCCCAACCTTGCGAACATTTCGAAAATCGTAAATCTTTTGGTCTTGGGGAAAGATGCATTTCAAGTATTCTGTTGAGAAAATCTTTGATATTCACATTTTAACGATTTATCGTACGCATGTGAATGTTTTGGAATAATTGTACTTTTAATGTGTGTGTTATGGGAAATGTTTGATTTTGTGTTATGGGACGTTTTGAAAGAGTCAATGAGATTATAAACTTGTCTGGATAATGATTTGTCCCAATCTAAACTATTTTGGAATTTATTCATGTATTTTGGAGTATGTGTCTGCATAAACGTTGGTCGTTGCATTTTATTGCATTTTGTGGATTTTAATTTATGGCCATTTGATTTTGGGCCTGAAGCCCAGTTTTCGTCTGTGTCGGGTCTTGAGGACATTTGTCCAGCGTTAATAACATAATGTAGTACTTTGATGTGAGTTGCATTTATTGCATTTTATATTGGAGATTCCATGTTTTGAATGCGTGTGTCATTCATTTGGAGTTATGTGTTTGGACAGTAATGCATTGGATCCATAGACATGTAAGTCAGCCATAATTAAGAGTGTGGGGTACTAATATTCTCACCTTGGGAATTATGTCGTGTTGGCATTGTTGTTTTCCCGGTTGTTTTGTGAAGAGGAACCTTTATGGGTTGTATTTCGAGACCATGGGTTTTGTAATTTGATGTTCTAATTCTTGTGCACGAGGGTTAGACATCACGAGTTATCAAGTAAGGAGCTGAGACTCCTATCTTGAATGCTAGGGAGTAGGCACTAGGGGTCGAATGGATACCCTAGGGATGAAACTCCACTAGAGAAAGAACAGGCAGTAAGATCGCGTATCCTTGAGGTGTAGCTCAACGGAGCAGGAAATGGGGGATACGGTGTTTTAGGACTTGAATTATAGTCCGACTGGAGGTGTTGCTCGGTAGAGCAGGCAGTACAGTTACGATCTGAGGTGTAGTTCGACAACGTGGCTTAACTATGTATTCCCCCGTCACATGAAGGTGTTATTTGGGTATTAAATTGTATTATTTTATTATCCATGTTTTCGGTGACATTTTGCGTATATGGTTTTGTTTACTCAAGATTTATGGGTTAAGTATTATGCCCCGCCCATGTTCGGGGTTGTTTACTTACTATTCACGTTTTGGGTGAGTTTGGGGTTGAAGTTGCTTTACAAAGGAATGTCTATGTTGGGATACTTGTCTTTAGAGGTGTGTGTTATTGGAAAATGAGTCGTCTAATATTTAAAGTAAATCATTTTGAAAGATTATGATTTAAAACACATTCTTTCCTTTTAACAAATGTATTATTCATGTTAAGAAACTTTTGAACTCACTAGGCGTTAGCCTAACCTTTTTATTTGTCGGCATGTGCATCAGGTTTCGGTTGGGGAATGGTTCTAGCGTTATTGTGAAGAGATGAGTGCTAGTTGCATGCACGAGTGAGAGTAGCTTGGAGAAGTCTTCCGCCTTTATTTTGGGAATAGCAACTTGCATTTGGGATTTAGTAACACCCGACCTTTATTTAGTCATTATGTAAGGCTTTATTATCCTGTTGATGGTTAAATCTAGATTAATACTTCAAGTATGGAGTTGTTGTAAAAGATTTTATCTTCCATTGAGGCATTATTGGAAAATTTTAAATTAGTTGCTCTCCCAAATTTGAGGGTGTTACACCGTGGCTAAAAAGGGACGTCCCAAGATGATTGGGATATTTTTGTCAGCTTCGTAATCTAAGATCAAAAAGTCGGACAGGAATATGAACTCATCAACCTTAACCAAAATATCCTCAATCTTAACTCTAGGGTACGCTAAGGATCTATTCGTTAGTTGTAATGTGACGGTGGTGGGTCAGACTTCTCCTATGCCTAGCTTATTAAAACTTGACAATGGCATGAGGTTTATGCTCGCCCCTAAGTCGCAAAATGCATGTCCTACCTCTTGGCCTCCTATAGAGCACGAAATGGTGAAACTACCTGGATCTTTAAGTTTAGGTGGGATTTTACATGTGAGAAGGGCACTACATTCCTTGGTCAACGCTACAGTCTCGTTTTCACTCAATCGTCTTTTCTTACTTAGGATGTCCTTAAGGAACTTAACATAGTTTGGCATTTACTCGAGAGCCTCTACCAAAGGTATGTTAATGTGGAGTTGTTTAAAGACGTTCAAAAACTTCTTAAACTGAACATCCACATTTTTTTGTTTCATCCTACCAGGAAAAGGAAGGTCTCTAAGGTCCGGTTATGTGTGTTTTTGAGTTGCAACTTTCTTTTCTCGACTTGTGGTGACTGTGTCACCATTGTGGTGAGTAGTGACAGGTGTGACCTCAGGGGATTCAGGTGCTTCTGGTGTGACTTGCTCGATTACAACAGGGGTAAATTGAGCTGATGGGGTTTCAGAAGTTAAAGGAAACAACTCGTGAAAATTTTGCTTGTCAAATTTGTGAGTTATTTCCCCATCTTCTTGCATGATTGGGATGTCCACTAGGTCTTTGTTACTTCTTACAGTAACGACTCTCACGTGCTCTTTAGGTAAGATCTTAGGGGTCTCTGTGTCGCTAGGTAACGTGCCTTGTTGTCTTTCCCTCAATTCGGATGCAATTTGCCCGAGTTGGGTTTCAAACCCTCTCATGGTGGCATTGGTTTGATTAACGAAACCATTGGTTTGATTAATGAAACTCTTTAGCAATGATTCTAAAGAACCAAGATCCATGGAGCTTTGTTGCCTGGACGCTTGAGGATGCGAATTTTGGTTACCAATGTGAGATTGTGGGGACTACCCACTGTTGTGAGACTGTAAGGACTGTCCACTGTGATGAAATCCTGGGGGATTTTGAGGTCGGTTTTGTCCAGAACTTACCCCAGGGTTTGTAGTCCCGGATTTCCCTTTCAAGAAAAATTGGGGTGGTTCCGCCAGTTCGGGTTGTATGTTTGAGAGTACGAACTATTTCTTGAGTGATTTCCCACATAGTTAACCGAGATGGGGTTACCTGGACAATTTTCATAAGCATGATTTTCATCACAAAATGCACAAGTTTCATTTGATTAATTAGTGTTCATTGCATGCACTTGGTTTTTCTCTCCTATATTCAAATTATTTTTTACCAAGTTTGTTAAAGCAACTATTTGAGCATTTAAAGCGGTTATGGCGTCCACTTCACGAACTTCCGATGAATTTTTTGAAGAAAGTGAACGGGGGTTTGACCACTCATTATTATTGTTGGTAACCTTCTCTAGGATGTTATACCCTTCATTATATGTCTTGGCGGTAAACGCACCACCATCTGTAGCATCTAGGACAATTTTTGCAGCATTGGAAAGTCCATTATAAAATGTTTCCAATTGGATGCAATGGGGGATTCCATGGTGAGGGCATTTCCTAAAAAGTTCTTTTAACCTCTCCCATGCATCTGACACTGCTTCGTCTTCCCCTTGTTGAAACGGTAAAATTTCATTTCTGAGTTTTACATTCCTCGTCGGAGGAAAGTATTTTTTTCAGAAATTTTTCCGCAAGATCCGCCCAAGTAGAAATGGAGTGATGCGGTTGGGAATTTAGCCAAGCTTTTGCTCTATCTCTTAGTGAAAAAGTGAAGAGCATTAGCCTTAAGGCACCTTGAGGCACTCTTTGAACTTTAAAAACGTCCGCAATCTCTAAAAATGATTTTAAATGTAAGTGCGGATCTTCTGACGGTAATCCCCCAAACTGACCCATTGTTTGGATTATTTGGAACATTAACGGTTTTAATTCAAGGTTTACGGCCGTAATGTCGGGTCTAAGAATTCTCAAATTTAATTGGGCAAATTCGGGGGTAGCATAGTCCCTTATTCCACGTTCTTTGTCATCAGCAATCTTTACCGTACTTTCCACAATGGGTGGAGGTGGTGGATCATGAGCTCCTCCTCCAACGTCACCCATGGCGTTAGTTTGTCGATTGCTTCTTCCTTTTATACCTCGTCAATGCTGTCGAACGGTTCTTTCGATTTCAGGATTTAGAGGTATAAGTTCACCGTGTTGTAGCCGTGGCATACAACACGGGAAAACGAAAAGAAAAACTCGCGACTCAGGATCAAGTGAAAATCAATATCTTAGGATGTAAAATCCCCGTCAACGACGCCAAAAGTGCACACATGTAAAATGTGGCACAATAATGGCGCAAGTATACACCACGTATTGCGTTCGCTTCTCAATTAATATAATGGTAAGGACCAAATATTGTATCCACATGGATTGGACTTAACTAAGAATCAGAGATTTAGTGAACTTCCGGTGCAAAGTTAAGGATTTATAAAATTTGGATTGGTTGGTTTATAGCGACATATTAAATATTAAATTTAACAAATGATAAAAAGCGGGTACGTGTGTAAATTTTCCCCGGGAGTATTTATAACTTAAATGGTTAACAAGACCGATCACAATGAAGTCCCATAAGATTTCCTCCTCTCGAAGCTACGTCGTATAGGTTGCGATAACGATATTATTATAAAATTACCACACTATCTAACTTTCAGTTTACCAATCTCACTAAGTAGATCTCGAAGATCTTAGCCCCGTTAGTATGGAGTGATGCGCATATCTCTATGGCACACCAACTCGACCAACATTTTGGACCTTAGTTCGATTATGCAAAAATCCATATCTCTATGTGATTATTAAAGATTTTCTCAAACATTCTTGCATCATCCAAGCCGTATTAGGATCCGCCCCTCTCGAGGTCTAAGATCTAATATTAACACACACAAGTGATCGGCTTGTTCGCGTTGAAATGAATCTTCAACTTGGATGACCAAACCGAGAAGTTAGCCAAATGCGGTAACACCCACGTGTTACATTTTAACCTCTCGGGCATCCAAAGGGGGTTTAGCTACTGGACATAATTAAAGACATAACAAAAGAAAAGTAGTACTGGAAATTAAATTGCATTAATCTGAAAAACTTTCACCGTGGTCACAGACTTACCAGTGGTGATGAAATTTAAAGTGCAAAATTTAAATCTAAGAAATTACAAGAATAACTATCTAAGAACTTGAAAAATAAAATGCTTGAAGCTTATTTAGAAGTTCCAATGGATTTCAAGATGATTTTCAAATGCCAACCCCGAGCCCCTTTTTATAGTGGAAAAGGTGAAAGGGACTTGAGGGGTGAAAGTGACTTTACAAGGTTTGTTTTCTTTTTTGGCTTGTCTTCATCCTTCTCTTTTTCATGAAAGAACTCAACTTTGACCCAGCTCAAACCTGCAAGTCTTCTTCATAAATTGAGAAATAAAATCCCCAAGAAGATTTCCAGCCGTTATATACCACAGTGGTGACTTGCCACACTGGTTCCCAAAGTCCAAAACCGGGTTTTTAAACTATTTCTTGACTTTTTGGATACTTTGGACCAAAGAAAGGGAAAAGGCTCAAATCGGTCTTGAAATGACTAAAAGGGGTGAAAAGGGTATAAAAAGAGAGGCAAATAACCCTAAGATATAAGGGTTATCAACCCGACTATGTAAAGGATGCACATAAATTATTTGAGTTGCTCAACGACATCATCAAAGAAATCAGTGAAAATATCGTGGTCCTAGTGGTCACAGTTAATGCAAGTGCATATAAAGCTGCAGGGACCATGTTAATGAACAAAAGAAAAACTCTGTACTGGACCCCATGTGCCGCTTATTGCATCGATTTGATACTTGAGAAAATTGGGGAGTTTCCCCAACAAAAAAAAATGCTTTGCTCAAAGCAAAGAGAGTTAGTAATTTTATCCATAATCATCAACAGGTATTGAGCTTAACAAGAAAATTTTCAAAGAAAAATCTTCTTCGCCCGACAACCACCCAATTTGCCACGGCCTTTTTGACGTTGGAGAGCATGTTCGAGTTGAAACAACCACTACAAAGTATGTTTACATCAGTTGAGTGCTCAAACTGTGGATGGGGGAAAACCGAAGGAAAAGCAATCAAAAAATTGTTATGGATGAGAGAACATTTTGGCCTAGTGTAGTGTATTCAATTAGAACCATAAGGCCCATTGTTCATGTGCTTCGGATCGTCGATGGTGAGACTCCTGCTATAGGATTCATTTACGAGGCAATGGATGAGGAGAATGAAAAGATTGCAAATGTAACAACCCTCATCCCCGTGGTTCGGAATGGGTGATGTCACGAACGGGACTTAACATAATTACACAACTAAATCAAAGCTACTAATAACTCTAAACATGTTACAGTCCAAAAATATTACACTTCAAAAAGTGTTTATAAACTTAGAACCTTTATAGAATAATGCGAGTCTAAGAACTCCAAAATTTTCACGCTCGATCTCAAGTCCCGTCTCCGTAAATGTCACTTCAAACCTGCCGTGTCAAAAAACAAAAATACGGCTAAGCATAGGGCTCAGTGAATGGATTATAATATATATTCGTAAATAATAATGAAAACATCGATAACAAAGTGGAAGACTTAAAAATTATTTTCGAAAAATGTTCTTGAAATCCAAGTTCATAGCAAAAGAAATGTTCAGTAATTTTCAAAGACAATAATTTCAAGAACAGTTCACACTTTAATTTCAAAACGTAATATAAATAAAGTCCGTCAATTCTTGTCCTGTTCGTGGGGTGATCAGCCACACGAACTGGGTCAACATGTGCGCACACACAACGAGTCCCCCGTGAATTTAACCACGGTCACATATTCTGTGGGTAAACTTCTAGAATCGATTCATCCGCCCTGGAGCCAACAAAGTCAGCCAAGTTCCCCAGAGTGGGTTCACGTAAGCCACATAGGCTTAACTCTGGTGGATCGTCATCTGCAGGACGCCATGACAACAAAGCTGCCACAGAAGGCATCCCAAATAATGTGCCCATTTATTGGGTTAATCTAAAATCAACGAAAACTAAACATATGCCACTTACCCAAATGGCGATCATAGAAATTATAATCTATATACTTCACATTTTTCATAAACAATCTCATACGAGACACATTTTAATAAAACATCAAAATGTTCAAACAATTAATTCAATAAACCAAAATCAAGGTGTATGTGTGTGTACAATTTCGTATTTGTTGATCACGTTCGGTTGATCAATCACAAGGTGGTGAACCACCTTTAAGAAGGGTCAACTACAACAACTAGTTGCCCACGATTCAAAAGAAATGAAATCCATATCTTAACCAAATTGAGACGTATCATGCGATCGACCGAGACTCACGACGAACTTTAACTCGATCGATTGCCTATTTAAACCACAAATTATTATTACTCGCATAACATAAAACTTAACAGTTATTATTCTAAGCTTAATCACAAAATTATATTCTCTTAGACATTAAACCGAACACTTAGTGTGTGGTTAAACATCTAGATACAATTATCACTATTTTGATTCCAAACTTTACCCTTTCGTAATTTTGACAAAAATAAACATTCCTAAACATGTAAATGATCATAATTTTGCAATATCTAATCATAATCTACCAACCAACTTCAACTACCCTAACTTACCAACTTAAATAACCTAAAAAGAAACTTATACCTCTAAGAAAGGTTCGTTGCGTAGATTCCAAATATGTAATTATTTTTCCGATTACTTCAACAATTTGATAACAATCTTAGAAACAAGTGAGAGTTTAGAGAGAGAGAAATGTGGCGGTGTAGAAATCAAATACAGGGACGATGTGTTGTAGTTTACTCTTATATAATAGATTTTTTTTCTTAAATATATATATATATATATATATATATATATATAATTAATATAAGTTTAGTTAAATGACGAATTTAACCTTAACTATCTTTGATTGTCATTTTTTATTACGGTTTAATTCGGGTAGGAATAATTATAGGTTTTAAAAACGGAGTCTTACAGCAAAAGATTTGGGTGATGATGTGTCTTCTTATAAAGAGATTTGGGACATTATTGATTCAAAGTGGGATCATCAGTTGGACTATGACTTGCATGCGGGCGGATACTTCTTGAATCCTCGATTTAGATGGAATTATGAGACTTCTACCCATCCAAAGATTACGAAGAGGTTATTCAATTGTATGGAGAGGCTCGTTAAGATGATGAAACATATACGAAGATTGAAAATCAACTTGATAAGTACAAACACAAATGCAGACTCTTCGTGTATAGAGGAGCTAACACGAGTTATATGTCACGCGTACATACTCATACTTTAAAAAATTTTATTTATAGAATTATAATTTTTCATAATATTCACTATTTTTTTTCAATTGAAACATATAGTTCAATGGTGGGATACATATGGAGTTGAGGTGCCAGAGCTAAGATCCTTTACTATGAAAGTGCTTAGGCTTACTTGTTTTTCTAAGTGCTTAGGCTTACTTGTTTTTATTCTAAATATGAACGTAACTGGAGTACGTTCAATCAAGTCCATGCAAAAAGAAGAAATCTCTTAACCACGGGAAGAATGAACAACTTGGTGTACATTATGTACAACAAGAACCTGAAACATCGATTTCTTAAAAGAAGGCACAAAAAGAGGAAGAAGATCCATTAATTGTTGAAAACCTCTCCTCAGATGATGATTGGACGGCCAATCCAATTGATGAAATAGATGATGCCAAGCTTATTAGGGATGTAGTGGAGGGTTCAAATTCAAGAAAGAGAAAGAGTGTTCAAATCGACTAAAAAGACGATGATGATGATTATGATGATGATGATGGTTATAGATATGATGGTGTTTCTTTTCGAATGGATCACGTTTCGTGATTTTGTTACTAAAACTAGTTAGTTTTGTAACTTTGGTTGATGTTTTGTTGAATTATGGGTTCTATAATTTGTTTATTTGGTATTGAAATATTAAATAATGTTTTTTGTGGTTAACTATTATAAATTTATGAATTTTATTAATTTATTTGTTGGGGCTTACGCCTCGACCGCCTCAAGGCTTACGCCTCAAGTACCCAAGTGGAAAAAACCTCGAGGCTCGTTTCCGTTCTTTAAAACATTGGTTCATGGTAGTCGATGCACATTCACATTGTGTCATCCTTCTTCTTAACGAATAATATCAACGCTCCCCACGTGCCAAACTCAGCCTTATAAATCTCTTATCCAACAGCTCCTAAAGTTACTTCATCAATTCTTGCATTTCCGTCAAGGCCAACCGATAAGGTGCCTTTGCGATCGACTCCACACCCGGTACCAAGTTGATCCGAAACTCCACCCGACGTTCCGGTGGTAATCCCAACAAGTCATCTGAGAACACTTCTGGGTACTTATTCACTACTGGTACATATGGCACCATCTATTTCTCCAAATTTGCATCAACGGCGTAGGCCAAGTAAGCTACACCTCCATTTCGAAGACATTTTCTCGCTTTCTGTGCTGAGATCAACCCAACGTCATTCTTCTTTCGATCCCCGTACACGTGACCGATTTCACCTTCCAAGGTTTGAATCTTGATCATCTTTTTGTTACATATGATCTGAGCATGATTGTTGGACAATAAATCGATCCCCAAGACTATGTCAAATCCTCCTACACCCATTGGCGTAAGCCTAAAAGGCAACTCCTTACCATCTATACATATCGTGCAACCATCAATTACTTCATCAACTTTAGTCTACCCTCCGTCAGCGGTTTGTAGAGTGTAACTCTTTTCTAGCCTGCATGCATCCTTATTCAAGTAGTGACGAAATGCAGTAGACACGAAACTACCATGTGCACTTGAATCAAACAATACATGATCATATACGTTGTTGACAGAAAACGTACCTGACACCACGTCTGGAGTCTCCCGAGCTTCCTCCAACGTCATATTGTAGTCTCTTCCGTGTCCCTTGGGTAGTTCCTTCTTCTTGTCTGACCCTTTGCCGAACCCATCACTCACTATCTTCAGATTGCTCACTGGACCCTTTTGAAATTTGGGACATTCGAACCTTAGATGTCCTGTTGCCCCATAGCCATAACAAGATTTTGATTCTGGACACTCCCCCACCGGATGCCCAGGCTATCCACACCTATAACATGATAAACTTCTAGCTCTGCACTCTCCCCTGTGCCTATGGCTACACTTATTACATTGGGAATAATGACTTCCTCTCCACGGGCCTTAATTGGCGCTGAAGTAGCTTTTGGTTTCTTTACCAACTTACTTGACCCCTCCTATTTCCTCTTACCATCTTTCTTTCCCCTGGATGCCTTTGTGTTATTATCCTCAACCACCGTTTCCATCTCTATTTCCTGAACAAAATTCGACGGGGAAGTCATGTCCACATATTGTTTGATCTCCACTCTCAGCCTATCCATAAAACGATCAATCTTTCTCTGCTCGGTTGCCACCTGATAGCCGGCAAACTTTGATTTTTCCAGAAACTCGTTGACGAATTCTTGAACCGATGACGACCCTTGCTCTAGCCTCAGGAATTCGGATTCCAATTTCTTCACTTTAGACTTGGTAAAGTACTTGTCCATAAGTAACTTTTTCATCTTCTCCTAAGTCATTGTGGCCATGCCTTCTTCACCGAGGATTGCACACTCGGCCTCTCACTAATAGAGTGTCGAGTTCACGAGTGTTTTTGCTACATACATCACCTTCTACTCTCCAATGCATTTGCAAATATTGAAACAACTTTGCATTTTCGTAATACAGTTCGTTAGAGCAACTGGGCCCTCGACCCCCTTGAATTTCTTAGGATGAGTGCTACTAAAAGTATTGTAGCTACATCTAGGGGTGTGCAAAACACATCGAACCCAAAAAAACCCGAATAACCGACCCGAAAAAACCCCGAACAAACCAACCCGAATCACCCGATCATACCCGAGGTCCAAAGGCCAAAATTTAGGCCGAATATGTAGGTTCGGGTAAGGGCCTAAACGCCGTCACCCGACCCTAAACCCAAAACCCGAATAATATTAACTATTTTTTATAAACATATAAATGTGTAATATAAATTATATAAATAATAGTATATATGTTAGTTTTCTTTTCAAGTACTGTTAGTTCAAAAAACTTGCAAAATTTAAATGTTTCAAACTTTCAACTTTAATGTTTTAATCCATTTTTAGTTGCACAACGATCACACTGCATAACCGAATGAGCATTTTGTGCTACACATAACTAATGAGTAAAGCGCCAAGAGGAGACCCGACTGAATGGGCTTTTTAGTCTACTAAAATTTTAGGGGAGGAAAACGTAAAAAAAAGGATTTATCCGATTCGACCCGACCCCCACCCCGAAACCTGACTAGGCCCGACACCCAAAAACCGATTCACCCGCTTATAATATTTGGGGCATGCGTATCCTACCCGAAACCTGATCGGTTTTTTCGTTTTCCACCTCGATCCGATCCGACCCAACCCATGCTCACCTCTAGCTACATTGTTTATCTTTAGGCGGAAGAGTCACCACTACATCCTCTTCCTTTTCACCTATTTCCTCTTCCTCGTGATGCTTTTGTCCATTATCCAACATTGCCTCAAGCATAGCCGACAACGTGTTCTGAAGGACGTGGGTCATTCTTTCAATCAATATTTCCTCAGTAATTGGATTCTCACCCTTGTGAGTAGTTATGCTACAAGCCTCTGTTGAGTCTACCTATAGCTAAACTGTGTTTAGAAGACGAAGTTGCACCTATGTTGGTGGTGTGCCCTTGGCCTTGGACCCGACCTCGACCTCGTCCTGTGGGCGGTACCCCGACATTAATGTCCTCTTCGCTAGGGATTGAAGTCCTTACTCACCTTCGAGACACTATTCTGCCATGATAAAACATTGTCATTCTCCATGAATGACTTATCACTACTCCACATCATTCAACGCACATTTATTTCAAAAGAAAAATAAAATAATGCATAATACACCAAATATATATATATATATATATATATATATATATATATATTATATAGGGTTGGGTTCACATGAGACCAACATGTTTTCGTGAGACCTGTGAGACCACAATTTTACACTTGAAACTTGATAGCATAATGCTATGAAGGTAAAAAAAATCCAAACCTTCACAGTGTTTTGTTGTGAAGACTTTCACCTTCACAGTGTTTTGTTGTGAAGTTTCAAGTGTAAAAACGTGGTCTCACGGGTCTCACAAAAACTGGTTGGTCTCACGTGTTCCCAAGTTTATATATATATATAACCAGCACTTCATTTAATCATAGAAAGAAAGAGTATTACATAATCGAACAAAACCTAACAATGTATCTCCAATAAAACTTCAAATATAATAATAAAGCAATCCTAAAAAAATGAACCTAACATATGAATTGAACGAAAACTCTCTCTCCCTAATTGTTCCTAACCCCCACTCCTTTTTGAGTGAGTAGTAGACGTCTCTTAACCACTGCTCATAACCCTTGGATGGACGAAATCGCCAAAGCACGGAGCTCCTCGGTCCCCGTTGATAACTTCGTGCCCAAGCAGATATGTACTTACCCACTATCCTGAATACTAAAAAATCTCCCTGCAAAAGTAACAGGCACGATCCTTCACTCGGGTCCTCCAGGTCCTAATGGCAATCCTCCGATCTTACTCCAAAGCCACCTTATCCCATTCCAGAGTAGAAATCTTATCAATTAGGCCGCCATTCTCATCTTGCAACATGCTCAAAGTTTTTCCATCCCTAAGATACGCCCTTTGCAGTCGTTCTAAGTCCTCTTGTAGTTTAGTGTTCTTCATTTCCAACTGTGTGTCCTTTCCTTTCAATGCCTCTATTTGTTCCTCAATATCCTCAGGAAAAGGCACATAATTTTATGACAGATCATACGACCTCTCTCTCTCTCTCTCTCACTCACTCTCACTTAGCTGCTAGCCGGGACGAGGACTCGTGGATAGGAACTGACACACCTGGGCTATGGCGACTGCCTTGCTCGAGTTGGCATGACTACCCACATAACATCCTCTTGGACCTAGTCCTATAGGCACACCACAATCTCCATGCCCACGTCCACGTCTCATGACTCTATGCTACGCCCTATCACCCATAACCATTTTCCTACAAAACCGCAGGGAAAACACCATGTCAAATATCGATATAAAGTCAAACTTAATCACAATGCAAAGCAATTCTTTAACATAATAAACCATAAAACTTTTCTCCTAGTTCTACCAACCAACCTAGTTTAAGCTTAGGCCATAATTGCAACCTAATTCTCTTAAGCTAGGACTCTGATACCAACTTGTAACCACCCTCCTCTTTCACCATAAGAGAGAAGTCATATCTTTCACACTCTAATTTAAGGGGTACTTCCATAAAATAATGTCTCACATAAAATAAAGAAATAAACTCTAAACCACAGCGAAAGACTTTCAATAGAAAACAACTTCACCTACCTTAGTTCATCCCATACCAAACTAGGTAAGAAAAAAATCTAAAGGTTTGAACCGTAACTAAAATTTCTCCAAACAAGCAAATTAAAACATCTAAGCCGGTCCTTGCCTTTGTCCACACCTGAACCTCCCGCGCCTGAGATATATAAACCTCTTGTGCTTGAGATATATACTATGAGTAAGCTAAAAAGCTCAATGATTTCATGGTTTTCGTGCATAAAATCACACATGATCAAGCAAATAAATATTTAAGCACCAAATAAAAAAATATCATGTGTTTAGTTTCAAACATATTTGACACCAAGGAAATCTCATAACTCGTCTTAGTATGGTAGGGATTACTTTATCTCTTTGTAATCTCCTATATTTGGCTCTGGAGGGTGTGACCCACATCTGGTTCTCCTTCACACGACAAAGCCCGTTTGCTTTTATCGTCCCGACACACATTAAGACACGTTTTATGAGCCACCAAAATTTGAATTCTTAACATGGCATGCTAGTGACTAAAATAATAAATATTAGCATGCAAAACAAGAAAACACCAAACACCTCATACATGTCATGATAGCAAGCAATAACAAGCAAATAACTCCAATAGATAACATACAATAATAATATTTTATATTTTTCACCCAATAAAACATGCTCCAAAATAATATACAAGATACATATACATACATCCCAGGGTAAATCGAATGAAAACTCACGTGATCGTATAGATTGGCTAGATTTAGCTTTTGACCCACGACCTACAATTTACACACCACATCCCATTAATGACCCATCTCACTAAAAGTCAACTACGACATAACCTCCGAGCCTATAAGTCTACCCATGTCATGTAATTGTAGACTTAACATCACGTTAAATGAATTATTAAATCAAACCATTAATTTACTAAAATAACTCCTATGGTTAAATAATTAAAAAGAACATTAAATATATATATATATATATATATATATATATATATATATATATATATATATATATATATATATATATGGAAGTTATTTTATTAACCTACATTTTGTATTAACTTTACTAACATTCTTTAACCAATAGAAATTCATCTTGAGTATTGATTTGTCATCCATATGTAATAAATAAATGCGGGTATGATTGGAATTTTTTATTTAGTTATTTGTAACCTTCATTTAATGAGTTACAAATAATATATGATCATTGATTTTAGCCATGTGTTTAATTTTAAAAAATGTGGTAAGATTCGTGTTTGAAGGTGTACTCAATTAGCCAACAAGATTCGACGAACATAACCAACAAGATCTGTAAAATTCATTTAAGATTCATGTTTGGTAAAATGGTTTTGCAGCATGAACATAGGCCAACAAGATTTTACGAACGATGTTATGAATATGATGGTTTTTAACAATGACTTTGGGGGAGTCGATGTAGAGGATCATTGGACGATGATAACAACAACGACAAATGAAGATGATGAAACACTGCTCAATCACGGCAAAGATTATATAAACGAGATTAACAGCATAAATGTAGAGTTGAAAACGTTGAATCCAATCGAGATGATTGTATGGGTAAGGTTTTTGTATGTGTGAGAAACATCTATTTTCATAGTTATTCATGTTTATCATTTTTACTGGGTAGTATATGTCATAAGCAACCAAGTTTTTTCCTTCTGGGAATAACGGATGTTATGGTGTGTATGACATTGAGTTTTAGTTCATAATTGTTCATAAGAGATCCATGTTGCATTCATGTAACAACTATAATTTGGATTGGTTCTGTTTTATGAATATGCAATCTGATAAAGCATGATGAATATGAATGAACTAGCCTTTGAGAAACCATATGATATTTATAACACATGAACACCAAGACCATTAAATTTTAGTGTCCATGCAAATGCAAACCAATCTGATTTTCATTGTTCATAGTGGTCGTAGTGTTCATATGTTTACAAAGTTGCATATGTTCATTATTGTTCATATATTGTTTACACACCAATAATTAATGAGAGTTCGAATGAACACCGGGACACTAAACTTTAGTGTTATTGAACACGCAAACGTCTCAGACCTCCATGGTTCATAGAGTCAGAGTGTTCAAACATGTATATACGTTCATTTATGTTACTCATGTGTCATAAAGTGTTCAAAAACTTGGAATGATCAGATCTCCAATATCATGCATTCATCAAAATCTTGTAGCTGTCATACGTTCACACACGAACATGCCTCAGGGGTACATTTATCATAACCACTAAATTTTAGTGTTCACATGATTTCATGTATAATAACATTTAGTGAATCATATGAACAATAATGCATATCTGTTAAAAATGAGTAAGTGAGTGTGATATTTTTAGTAGTGGCCACATACCAAAAGTATCCCGGTAGATAGTAAATGTAAAAGAAGGTTTTGAGGTAATTTCTTCAAATGCCCCCAACACTTATGCTCAATATCATTAACTATTACAAGGCCCACAAATCATAATTAATGTTTCTTTAATTTTCATCTTAGCCGTTCATTTCAATGTCAATGGGGTGATAAATGGGTTCACAAAGTTAGTACAAAATATAGGGTTAACAAATGAACCCAACCATATATATATATATATATTCACCATATAATTCCATCGTGCAAAGTACAAACTCATGCCAAAGCATGAGTTTGGTATTCCCCCATCACATCCATATGTCAAAGCATGAGTTTGGTCTCCCCCCATCACATCTATGTCAACAGAAGACACATACATACATACATATATATACATGCATATATGTATATACACTCACCAACCTTATGTAAACTCATGGCATATAATCGATCCCTTCCCCCATCTTCTTAATATACAAACCATGCTCTCTCTCTCTCTCTCTCTCTCTCTCTCACACACACACACACACACACATCTATCTATATATATATGTAAAAATATACATATAGGCGAACGATGGTGTGAGAAGTTGAGGTTAACGTGAGAAACATGAGAAGTAGATCTGAACCGTTGATCACTTTTAATCAAATACCCTCCCATGAATTGTGGATTGCGCCTTAGAAAAGAATTGATCTGGTGCATTGCGGTGCATTTATCTCGGTGCATCTCATCCTAATGTTCATCTATTTCTCATCTAACGGTTAATAACCACTTCTCACACTTCTTATATTAACCTCAACTTCTCACCAGAACCCAACCATTTACATATATATATATATATATATATAGGGTTGGGTTGGGTTCCGGTGAGACCAAGGGATTTTTCGTGAGACCAACTCCTAACCATTGATCATTTTTAGGTTTGAACGATCTAATGGTTATAATTCTTCCAACATTTTTAATACAAGGGGTATTTTTGACCAACCCCCTCCTTTTTTCCTTTTTCGCCCAAGACCAAACAAACCAACCCATGCTTCCAGGACATACTCTGATCGATTGCAACTTCATTGAATTTGATTAATATCTATATAAGTAAATCTCAATTGATTTTTGTTGGATGTGTTTGTGTACTCTCTTCTCTGTTTGATTAATCACCAATTGTTTAAATCATCCATAGAGACGACTTCATCAACTAATCTTCTATCGATTTCAACTCCAATTGCCATTAATTTCTTCCACAAATAGAAACAATACTGAAGATTCACATCAATTTTTGCTATGAATGTACATTAACTAAATTAGAAGGTAAAGAACAATTTCAAGCAATTAAGTTTATGGCAAACATCAAACCAATCTACTAAACCTTCACATTAAGTACCTAAAAGCAATGTTCTAAGAATTCACACAATACTCGATTTGAAGATTTATTAAGGTGTGGGTCAATATGAAGTTTAAGTACATATTTTTGCATTCAAAGCATACATTGAAATCAAAATATATATGAACTTTTTGTACATATAGCAAAAGGTCTATATAATAATTTGACAACATCAAACACAAAAGTAATGTTAAATGTCTTCATTAACAAAATATTGCATTCAATTCCTCACTGCTCTTGTTCAAATCCAATTTCTTTTATTCATCTAAAGTTCTTCGGTTCTTCGACTTCTTCCACTACTCTTGGTATCCTTCTGTTTAAAGTTGTCTATACTCTCAAATGGCACGTTTTGAAATTGAATATCACCAAGCTAGTAGTAATGATCACTTCTTAAGATTATGAAAAGAACCTGTTTTGTTACATGCCAATACACAAAACGTTCAAAGAAACTTAAAAGAAAACTACAATGAAATTTCATGTTACTTGATAAAATTGAACCTTCACAACAACCTAAGGTTGATAAAATCGTAACTTAATTTTAGTATATCGGCTAAGTTGGTCTCAAATGAAATCAAGTCAACCATCACAATAAGTTTACCGTGAAGGTTTGTTCATTTGATAAGAGGGTTAGAACTACTTGATCCCTCGAAATGTTGGCTTGAAGTTGACTCTTCATGGATGTCTTCATCATTATCTTCTTCTCCTAGGTCTTGTTTATCCTCTTCTTCTAGTTGTTTGTGTTCAGTATCTATTAATTCTTGATCACAATAAATTTGAGTATTATCTATTATTTATTCTACTAAAATTGAAATGCAAAAAAATTCTATTAAACAAACAAAAAAAAAACATTGTACTAAAACAATGCATTAAACAAGCTACTTACAATAAAGACAACAACAAAATATAATTAACATCAATTATGATATAGTGGTCTAAAGATTGTAATCTTTTACGAGATATAAGTATTACAATACCATTAACTCAACTAGTAAACAATGTGTAAAAGGTAAGTTGGTCCAAGTGAAATCAACTGAACCTTCATTGTAAGTTTGTTGTGAAGGTTTATAAAATGGGAATGAGAAATTGGGGCATTTGTTGTAGACACTTGAAGCCATTAGGAAAGACTATCTACATGAAGATTGATTGCACTTTAATATATACATGCCAATCACATATATATCTATGCATACACAAGTTCATTATGGATCATGCATTTTATGATAATTTTTTCTCGGGTTCAATGTTGGTATTACAATACCATTAATTGAAATAACAAACAATGTATAAAAGGTAAGTCAATCCCAAGTAAAACTAGATGAGCCTTCACAATAAGTTTGAACTGAAGGTTTGTAATTAATCCAATAAGAATTAAATCATGAAGGAGATTTTTACCTTCGTTATTAAAATACCATTAAATCAATAAATAAACACTATATAAAAAATAAGATGGTCCCAAGTGAAATGAAGTGAACCTTCATGGTAGTTTGTAGTAAATGTTTGTAAATTGAGGATGAGAAGTTGGAACATTTGTTGCAAACAACCAGAAGTATTTGGAAAGAATATCCAAATGAAGATTGGTTGCAAGTGATTGCCCCAATTCATAGTATATATGCATCACGATCTCATAGATATCTATGTATATATGTTCATAGTGGATCACGTTTTTTCATGATAATCTATCTTATGGGTTGTAATCTTGATATTAAAATACCATTGACTCAAATAATATATAATATATAAAAGGTGGATTGGGATTATATGAGAGACCAAGTTATTTTCGTGAGACCCGTAAGACCACATTTTTACCCTTGAAACTTCATAACTAAACACTGTGAAGGTTAAAGTTAACCTTCACAGTATTTTTGCTGTGAAGGTTCAGATTTTTTTTACCTTCACAATATTTTGCTGTGAAGGTTCAGATTTTTTTACCTTCACAATGTTTTGTTGTGAAGGTTCAGATTTTTTTTACCCTCACAATGTTTTGCTGTGAAGGTTTAAATTTTTTTTACCTTCACAATGTTTTGTTGTGAAGTTTCAAGTGCAAAAATGTGGTCTCAAGGGCCTCATGAAAACAAGTTGGTCTCACGTGAATCCAACCCATAAAAAGGTAAATTGGTCACAAGAGAAATTAAGTGAACCTTCACAGTAAGTTTGCAGTTAATGTTTGAAATTAATCCATTACGAAGCAAATTGGGAAGGAGATTCTTACCTTTAATATCATTATCTTTTTCATTTTCTGAATATGTAGAAGTCGTTTTCAAAATTTATGATGTTGTATTTTATATACATGACTTTAGTGAGTGAAAAACAGAACATGGAAATGTAGAATATGATGAAAACTCATATACATATAATGAGTTGTAACTCTATTTAGAGATGATAAACAATCTTACTAATATTTAAGCATTTAGGAAAGAATGAAGGAAATATAAATTATGCATATTATAAAAACAATAATAATTAACAACCATTTTCAATGCACAAGGTACCGAGTGGGAGATCACTCGATCAAAATTGAAGTGGTCAAACTTTAACATGCATGCCTATTGATGTTCAATTAGAAAAAAATAGTCAGTCACAATAACTTTGATCTGGTCTAGATGTCATGCATAGTGAAAAAATGAGATACAATACTTCTCTACCACACATTGGAATACTCTAATTCACACTTAATGTAGCACATCCGACCATATCATTCTATTTCCTTAAAGAGATAAAATTTACTATATATTTGTATATAACGTTCGTTTATATAAATAGAAGCTCTACGAATCCAATAAACGTTGTAACAAAACACACACTAGGTAAACATGAATCTGGATGCTTGCTAGTATAACATGAACCTTAACACTAAGTTTGATGTGAAGTTTGTTCAGTGGGTTAATACCTTTTCCAACAATATATTAACAAACAATATCTCTCTTAACTCAAAATACATCTTATCAAGGAAGGGATGTACTGGTTTAATGTTTAAATTGGCTCCTAACGGTTATCTGAAGTGGTAGATTGAGTTGGTATTTTACCATGTTGTCTTCATGGAAACATCAAATTGGGGTGGTTTATATCTTTTTTTATTTCTGTTCTTTCTTGTGATTGAAAGAATTTGATTCACTGTTATAACTTAATACACTATTTCAACCTTCAACATCAATTGAATGAACCTTCACAGCAAACTACAGTGAAGGTTCAGTTGTTTTGTTCAAAGGCTAAAGGTCAGTAAACTTCCTCCCAACCAGATAATGACTTGGAAGATTATGTTTGATTTTTCAGATCTTGTAGTTGGTGACCTTGAATAAAGTTGTGAATTGGGTATATTTATATTGAAAGATGTCTATATTAATAAGAGAAAGATGATGCATTTGGACTTCAAACAATTTGCAGAACACTTCTTTTTACATGATCTCATAGATCCAAAAGCCTCGTGATCTTATGCTATAGTGGCTTTAACATATGAACTTGAGAATAAAACTAGAGTCCTTACTACCAATGACCACCTAAATTCCAATAGAAAACCAAAGGCGGCAAACTTATAACAACAATTAACACAAAATTAAGAAAGGGAAATAAAATACCTTGCAAATACCAAACTTAATAAATCATGACAGAAATAAATAAATTGTTCAATAGTTGCCAAACTCCAATTTCATTCCCACTCAAACACAAAATCCAAAACCTAAAGCTAACAGAGCAAGAACATCAATTCTAAAGTTCATTGGTATCTCTGATTTTTAAAAGCGAATACTCCACAAGAAAAAAAACATATAAGCAATGTTTGGGTAAAAAATTTTCAATAGTACATTGTCGTACGATTAACATTGGACAACAGGTAAGGAATTCCAACAGTTAGAACCTACTATGTCGCACGACCAAATAGATAACAGACGCCCTTTCTTCAAGTGACCTCAATTAAATTATCAGAACCTATCCGCAGTCTCTGACGTACGACATAAATTCAATTACTAATCTACAATATACTTTATATCATGTTTAATGCAGGATTCAAAGACATTCATTATAACGGAAGTCATCATCAATAGCAACAGACATAACAGACGCTATCATCAAAGACAAAACGACTACTTTATTGAAGATACGCATTCAAGACTTGATAACTGACAATTGGAGTATAAATATGAAGATTGAACTTCACATTCGGATATCTGATTCTTAGACCTTAGAAGCTCACAAATTACGCTCTCAAGCTAGCTGAGTTTCTCTCGAAGTTCATAAAGCTTATTATCGTTTGTTGCACGACGCACGATTGAAGTCTAATTACACACGACGCACGACCGACTTTACTTTATTGTACTGTTTTATATTACATTACACTTGTAACACTTGCTATTAAGGACGACGTCCCTAATTGACGTCCATAGTGCACGACGACTCATACTCGTCCGCGGTTTTTACCCATTTTAGGGGTTTTCCGCGTCACCAATTCTCTTGTCTCGTTTATTCCATTTTTATTATTGTTGTACGATTATTAAAGCTACTTTCTTTGGTTGGATCAAGCTCCACATTTACCTTAAATTTTCCTTGGGAGATTTTTGGCATAAACAGTTTGGCGCCCACCGTGGGGCCCCATCCAAAGAAAATCTTTGATAATCTTACGACGTACTAACGTTTTCCTTCGAGTGTTCTCTTTTTTCAGATATTCAGGATAATGTCATTCCAAGGAACTCAAGATCATGTTGTGGCCCAAATGAACATGGAGCTGACTGCTGCTCGTGCCCGTATTGACGCCCTAACAGCTCAGGCTCAACAGGCGGCAGAAACCATCGAGCATTTCAGAAGCCAAAGTGGAAACAATGTGACCGGGACTACGAATGTTTATACTGGTGCTTGGAACATACCTCCTCCATTGCCTAATTATCCTCGTCCACCACCAGTTAATCCTACGACCTTCGTAATCCCAACCATGCCTGTGCCTTCTATACCGTTCAATGGATATGCCTCTGATTCCTCGCAGCAGACTAACTTCAACGGGTCAGGTTATGTTCCATTAGGTGTTCCCGGGGGTGTACCAATGGATCCCGTTGCACAACGATTGAAGTTTCTAGAAGAACAGAATGAGCGTGTCTTGTCGATGCTTGCCAAATTGCCGGGGGCAGCAGTCCCAGTTGATGTCGAGCCACGAACAGGATTTCAGGCGTCGCCGTTCGTCGATGAAATCGCTTTGGTGGACATCCCAAAGAAATATAGCATCCCGACCTTCTCCCCAAAATATTCAGGTGTCACTGATCCGACAGAACACGTCGCCCAATACAAACAGCTTATGTGGACTATTTCAATACCACATCAATTTCAAGAAGTCTGCATGTGCAAGAGTTTTGGAGCAACTTTGACTGGAGCAGCGTTACAATGGTTGATTAATCTCAAACCCAAAACTATCGGGTCCTTTGCAGAATTAGTGAATCAATTTTCTCAACAATTCGCTAGTAGTCGAAAAATGGAAAAACAAACGAGCAACCTTTACTATGTCGTGCAGAAAAATGGAGAGTCCATCCGGGACTATTTTAACCGGTTCAACGCAGAAATGATTAGTATCCGAAATTGTGACGTGAAAACAGCAATTGAAGCATACAAACGGGGTCTGGATGATAGTTCAGGGTTGTATCTCGACCTTACGAAGTATCCTCCGGAAACCTTTAAAGACGTACGAGCAAGGACGCTTGCTCATATGAGGGTCAAGGATGACCTCGTTTTCAGAAATAAACATTAAAACGACAGGAAAGGTCTAGGTGTTAAAAATCCAGACTTCAAACCGAAACCAACCGTTCGATCAGAGCCTGCCCGACAAATTTCAAACGTCAGGTTCGAAAAGAAAGGGCCGACGACTTCTAAATCCGTCCAGTATCCTAAGGTGTCATCTTATGGTTTCCCTGGATCAGCCAAAGACGTCGTCGCATCCCTGAAACAGCTCCAACAAAATGTTCGATGGCCAAAGAAAAGCGATAAGGACAGTGATAAGAAAGACAAAACAAAATGGTGCGATTTCCATAATGACTTCGGTCATGTAACGGATGATTGCATCGCCCTGAAGAAAGAACTGTCCTGGCTTAATTCGAAAGGTTATTTACAAGAATTGACGGAAAAGAAGGACGTGCATCCCACATCCCTAGAGCATGCCAAGGTGATTAATTGTATCACCGGAGGCTCTGATGTCTGTGGGACCACATATTCAGCTGCTAAGTGACATGCTAGTCGCGGTCCCGACGACCGACCAATTTCAAAGGAAGCAAGACCCAAGGAGGACGCAGAATTAGAAGCTATGCCCTTGACGTTCGACCAAGCAGACCTCGACGACGTACATCAGAAATATCATGACGGACTAATTATTCAATTGAGCATTGGAATTTGTCTGACCAAGAGGATACTCGTCGACGGAGGTAGTTCAGCTAACATTATCTTTTTTGATGCAGTGAAAGCAATAGGAATCGACAAATCCGAGATCACACGACGTTCGACTACACTCGTTGGATTTAACGGAGGAGCGACAAGCACAATGGGGGAAATCACACTACCAATATATGCTAAAGGAATCAACAGACAGACGAAATTTAACGTCGTCGACTGTTCATCAGCTTATAACGTCATCCTTGGGCGACCATGGATCCATGATATGAAAGTTGTACCTTCGACGTACCATCAAATCTTGAAATTCCCCACGCAATGGGGGGTACAGTAGATCAAAGGCGAAAGAAAAGTTGCTAGGGAATGTTACAAAGTCTCTTTAAAGCCCCCGAAGCAGACAGTATAGCAATTACAGAACCAGGACGTTCCTGGGACTGACGACGACTATCGCTTGGAAGCTGTTGTCCTAAACCAGGATAAGCCTGATCATATGGTTTACAAAGGTTCGACGCTCGACCCTTCTTTTAAAAAGAAACTAATATCTTTTTTGCAGAATCACAATGATTGTTTCGCATGGACGCACGAAGACATGGTGGGCATCGATCCAAGTATTATTTCTCATAAACTCAATGTTGATCCCTCGTTTAAGCCTGTTCAGCAGAAAAGACGAAAATTCGCTCCTGAAAGAAATAAAGTTATTAACGGCGAAGTTGATAACTTACTCAAAACAGGAAAAATACGATAAGTCAAATATCCAGACTGGCTCGCCAACGTTGTTGTCTGTCCAAAAGAAAAATGGCAAATGGAGAGTCTGCATTGATTTCACAGACCTTAATAAGGCTTGTCCAAAAGATCCATTTCCATTACCACATATCGATTCTATGGTTGACGCTACAGCTGGACATGAATTACTCACCTTTATGGAGGCATATTCTGAATATAACCAGATATTGATGCATCCTGACGACCAGGAAAAAACAACTTTCATGACAGATAAAGGTATTTATTGTTATAAAGTAATGCCTTTTGGTCTTAAGAATGCAGGTTCGACGTATCAACGATTGGTAAATATGATGTTCAAAGAACATTTGGGCGACACTATGGAGGTGTACATTGACGACATGCTTGTCAAATCAAAGCATACAGACGATCATATAGGACATTTGAAGCAATCGTTCGACATTTTGCGTGAATACAAAATGAAGTTGAATCCGACAAAATGTTCTTTTGGAGTTCGAGCTGGCAAATTTCTTGTTTATATGGTCACACGACGAGGAATCGAAGCTAACCCAGACCAAATTAAAGCAATTATCGATCTCAAATCACCCAGAAATTTTAAAGAAGTCCAACGTCTAACAGGACGTGTAGCAGCGTTGAACAGGTTCATCTCTCGGTCGTCCGACAGATGTCACCTATTCTACAACGTCCTGCGAAAAAATAAAGGATTCGAGTGGACTGATAAGCACGAGGAGGCATTGCAACAACTCAAGAAATACATGACATCACCTCCCTTCCTCTCTAAACCTGAGAAAGGTGAAGCTCTTCAACTCTACCTGGCCGTCAGCATTAATTCGGTAAGTGCAGTACTTATACGAGAAACCGACGGACGACAATTGCCAATCTACTATGTAAGTAAAACTCTACTAGACGCTGAAACCAGGTATTCATCTATAGAAAAACTTTTGCTTTCGTTAGTCATGGCCGCTAACAAGTTACGGCATTATTTTGAATCGCATCCTATAACTGTGGTAACTAACTTTCCATTAAAGTCCGTGTTAAGAAAACCTGAATTAACAGGACGACTAGCTAAATGGAGCATTTACCTCAGCAATTATGATATGGATTTCAAGCCTAAGACGGCGATCAAATCACAGGTCTTGGCAGATTTTGTTACAGATTTCAGTCCAGAATTAGAAGAAACGACGACGTCCAACGAGTTAATTGTGGCAACTTTGCACGACACTACTTGGACGCTTGACATTGATGGTTCGTCAAACATACGAGGAACAGGCCTGGGTGTCGTCCTACAGTCCCCACAAGGGGGCAAAATATTCCATACGGTGCGACTTCAAGGCAACAAATAATGAGGCAGAATATGAAGCACTGATTGCAGGAATGAAAATTGCTTATGACTTGGGGGCAACATGTCTACATGTCCGGAGCGACTCGTCCCTAGTTTTTAACCAAGTTAATGGAGAATTTGCAGCAAAAGATTCAAGGATGATTGCTTATCATAAAATAGTAAAGGAAGAGGCAAAGAAGTTCAGTCGCTTCATAGTCGAATAGGTACCAAGAGATTAGAACACTCAAGCTGACGCATTAGCCAACTTGGGATCAGCACTTAGTCAAACGACATTCAACAATATCCCAATATTCCATCTTGCAACACCAACAATCAAAGACGACGGTAATACTCTGGTCGCACCAATTGAGGAAGAAAGCTCCTGGTCGAATGATATTAAAAATTATTTGGAAAACGATCAACTGCCTGATGATAAAATAGAAGCAAGAAAGGTTAGATTTAAAGCATCAAGGTATGTTATGATCAGAGGACAATTATATAGAAGATCGTCGACTGGTCTGAATTTGCGACAAGGTTACTATTGGCCGACATTAAGGCAAGATGCGATCAGGTATGTACAGTCGTGCGACGCATGTCAAAAACACGCAGGTATGTCTCATAAACCCTCTGAACCCTTACACTCGACTTTGATCCCATGACCCTTTATGAAATGGGGAATGGACATTGTTGGAAAACTACCACCTGCCCCTGGGCAAAAAGTATTTCTTTTAGTTTTAACAGATTATTTCTCTAAGTGGGTTGAAGCAGCGGCTTTCTCCCAAGTTCGGGACAAAGAAGTCGTTTCTTTTATCCAAACTAACATTATTTACAGGTTTGGAATTCCATCTGAAATAACGTGCGACAACGGGACACAATTCATCAGTGATCGAACGCGAAGATTTTGTGAAGAAAGGAACATCAAATTAGTAACATCGACGCCTCGATATCCACAGTCGAATGGTTTAGCCGAGTCAAGTAATAAAACTATCATTAATTCAATCAAGAAAAGACTCAAAGCTGCCAAGGGGAAGTGGTGGAAGAATTGCCTTCCGTTCTATGGGCTAATCGTACGACACCTCGTACGTCCACAGGACAAACTCCTTTTTCCTTAGTCTATGGATGTGAAGTTGTGTTACCTATTGAGTTGCGACTACCGACATCAAGACATGCGTCCGTTGAGCATAACTTGGTCGACCTAAGTTATGACCTCGACGCTTTAGAAGAGCTTCGAGAAGCTGCGCACATTCGCATGGCGGCACAGAAACAAGTGGTCGAGCGACATTTCAACAAAAATGTCCAGATCAAAGTTTTTCAAGAAGGTGATTACGTTCTGTGTCGAGTATTTCAAAATACTCAAGAGGTCAATGCAGGTAAGCTTTATACTAAGTGGGAAGGTCCTTATCAAATCTCTAGCATCGTGGGTAAAGGATCTTATAAAATCCAAACCCTCGACGATCGAGATATCCCACGAAGTTGGAATGCAGTTCATTTAAAGAGGTATTTCTTTTAAATTTCATATTTATTTCCTTTGATTATTTCTTAAAAAAAATTTACTGACTTAAGCATCGGAGGGTCGTTGGTCAAACCAACGACCACCCCACTAATGTTGTTTTTCGCAGGGACGCACGGCTTATTTAAAACTCATGTGACAAGGTCGATCAAAAGTTTTAATTGATTTCTTTAAAAATGATAGTATGGTCGAATGTTTGATATGATATAGTTATCCATCTACTTAAACTATTTGACGTATGACTAATTATAAGAACAAAGAATAAATGTCGATACGCAAAAGAGACTTTTTTCATTAGATGTCAAAGTTACAAATATAAAGGACGACCACATACGGCCGACCTTTAAGTGACAGGATCAAAAGAAGCTAAGTAGGAGGAATGTCAGGTTGTTCCTGGGCGATGACGGTCTCCTCTGCTGCCACTTCTTCTACAACGTCACCCTCTTCCAAATCGTCGTCTTCATCCAAGTCCCTCTCAGTCCCGACAGTGTCGAGGTAAGTTTTAAGTTTTTCGGAGGCTGACGTCATAGGATCCTTCCCCTTCAAGTGACGCCTCATTAAAGCAGCTCGGGCCGTGAAGCGGGAGAAAGCCTCGATTTGCTTATTCTCCATCTCCAAGTCCTTCACGTCGCCCTCCAGATCTTCGACCCTCTTCTTCAGAATCGCGATTTCGTCAGCAGAAGCAGCAGCAGTGGTGACAACCTTAATCTTTTCGACTTCCAACTTAGTCGACAACGCCTATAGCTCAAGAACTTGGTCTCTGAACTTGATCTTCTCACGATTCGAAATCTCTAGTAGACTTCGAGCATCGGTGAGTTCAGTCTTAAGGACTTCGACCTTCGTCTTTTCAGCCTCGACCAACTCCAAGGCGACCTTCTCCTTTTCAAGAGCCTCGTCAGCCCTTTTCTGTACGTCAGGGAAGGCCGCCCTAAGACCTTCTGTCTGAGCGTAAAAGCTCAGATAGGCTTGAAAAGCCTGCACGACAGCAAAGAAAAGGTTAAAAAACCATAACAAATAAGTAACAAAGGAAACAAAAAGTAATACAGGCTTACCATGAAGGAAAGACCAGCGGCATGTGCTCCCGTATCTTCGACCCGAGAATCCTTATAGCGGTCGCGGAAGGTCGGGAGAAGAAACTTCCCCAAGTGTGGGAAAATGACGTCCCTCTCGAGGACGTCATTAACCATGAAGTCAGATGGGAGAGTGGCTTTGAATATCGTCTCTCCCACCTTCTCCTTGTTCTTCTCCTCCCTTGAATAGGAAGAAGGAGTTTCAAAGATGGGTTTATTAACGCCCGACACCCCCGACATGGGAGCATCCTTCGTCTCCTTGGTCGAGCCTCCAAGCTCGACCCCAGCAACGGTGTCCTTCGCTAATGTCGCCCCTGAAAGGGACGACAGAGTGGCATCGCCCGTATTCTTGGGCGAAGATCGAGGCTTACCTCGAACACGTCTTGAATCCACCCCCGTAGAAGGGGCAGATCTTTTCCTCGCTTTCTCCCTCCCTTGACGAGCGAGCTCCAGTTGCTCGGCTCGCTTAGCGGCGGCTGACTTTACAGCTGCGTCTTCTGAATAAAGAGAGCAAGTTAAAAATAAAATGACGTACGACATACAAGAAAAAGGTATGGTCAAGCGACTTACCAGTCATGTTTTCTTCTCTCTCTTCTTCCCTCTCCTCCTCTTCTATATTCTCTACTTCTCTAGGAGAACCCTCGACAGACGTCACCTCAGCTACAAAAACGTCCTCGTCTCCTTCGTCATTCGATCGAGGGGAAAACGAGCGATCAGTAATACTTCTATCTAAGATTCTCTGAACCTTGTCGAGAGAATCTCTCCTTGGCTTCACTCTGCTGAAGTCGATCACTGTCAAACAAAGAATGACGTCAGAATAAACGCACGACAAAAACGCAGAAAGACGTCAGAATAAACGCACGACAAAAACAAATGACAAAAATAATAAACCTACCCGATTCGTTCCAGCCTGACGAAAACCATTGGCTGTCTTCGTCATTTACAGACACCACTTGAAGGAAAACATACTGACGTTTCCACCCACGATCATTCACCGCGGTGTTAAGTATCAGTACATTATCCCCCTTCGAACGTGGAAATAGACTATACCTGTGATAATTGTCTGGTCGAACACTATAGGCTGTCAAGAGGTCGTTCACATTGAACGGTACCTCTCATTCAGCCGTAAGACGATCGATCACCTGGACAATCCGCCAGAATTGAGGCATTAATTGTCCAGGCGTCAGGTCAAATGCATCTAAAAATGCCCTAACCAAAGGGCTAAAGGGTCAAGAAAAACCTATCTTAAAAGGATATTCATATAGAACACAATATCCCTTCGGAACTTCATCTGGCTTTAAATCTTCCGGCGACACTAAATTTATCTCGTCTGGAAGCTTAGCCAAACTCTTAAAGTAATCTATATGTTCTTCCTCCCTAAATAAGCTCACAGGTTCGCTCGACATCTGGAAGTCCGGGATATTTAGGGTTGCACGCCAGTAGCTAAGAATATCCCAAGCTTTCCTAGGTTTTCTAGCTATGGATTTCTTATGCATAAATCGACACAGAAGGAATAACGAAAATTGTACCTTAAATAGTGTTCTAAACCTCAAATTTAGAATGGAAATGATTCTCGTCGCTCGGAAATCTCGTCGGAGATATGTATTCTTTAGTAGGACAAAACGTAAAAAAGGAATGGATTGTGGGCAATTCATATTTATACTGAAAATCGGAAATCAAATCGTCAGGAAATCGAATCGCCAGAAAATCGACGGTCAATGATATTGACACGTGTCGTTCGTATCTGGCATCCACTCGAGTACACTCAACAAGGGCATGACACCTGTCCTTTATTAGCTGTCAAATTGCTAACTTTGCAGGAGATGACATCATTATCTGGTCGAAAATGAACCGATTCGGTTCTATGCAAATTTCTCGCTTTCTCTTTTGTGACACGTGTCTTAATTTAAAATTTAAAATTCAAAAAGTTGCCGCTTGAACTTTAAATTTGGGGGCAAACTGTTTGGGTAAAAAAATTTCAATAGTACATTGTCGTACGATTAACATTGGACAACAGGTAAGGAATTCCAACAGTCAGAACCTACTATGTCGCACGCCCAAATAGATAACAGACGCCCTTTCTTCAAGTGACCTCAATTAAATTATCAGAACCTATCCGCAGTCTCTGACGTACGACATAAATTCAGTTACTAATCTACAATATACTTTATATCATGTTTAATGCAGGATTCAAAGACATTCATTATAACGGAAGTCATCATCAATAGCAACAGACATAACGAACGCTATCATCAAAGACAAAACGACTACTTTATTGAAGATACGCATTCAAGACTTGATAACTGACAATTGAAGTATAAATATGAAGATTGAACTTCACATTCGGACATCTGATTCTTAGACCTTAGAAGCTCACAAATTACGCTCTCAAGCTAGCTGAGTTTCTCTCGAAGTTCATAAAGCTTATTATCGTTTGTTGCACGACGCACGATTGAAGTCTAATTACACACGATGCACGACCGACTATACTTTATTGTACTGTTTTATATTACATTACACTTGTAACACTTGCTATTAAGGATGACGTACCTAATTGACGTTCATAGTGCACGACGACTCATACTCGTCCGCGGTTTTTACCCATTTTAGGGGTTTTCCACGTCACCAATTCTCTTGTCTCGTTTATTCCATTTTTATTATTGTCATACGATTATTAAAGATACTTTCTTTGGTTGGATCAAGCTCCACATTTACCTTAAATTTTCCTTGGGAGATTTTTGGCATAAACAAGCAACTTAACAAGATGATACGATAAACACAAATATGAATAAATCAAAGACTTTTTCTATGCAAAAGTTAATGTTAGGATCAATCGCTTACCACTACGCCAAAAACAATTGTTGATGGAGAAGGCGCAACTTTATTTCTTTATAGCGTTGCAGCCAGCGCCACGTTTCGATTTAGGAAGATGATGGTCATGGACCCAACAATCCCCCCAGCATCTACCAACGCTAACAAGATCTTCGCTAGAAGTCAATGGCTGCATAGCATGCCTTTGGCATTTAAATGCACTCCATGGGATTCGAACCCGTGACCTGATCTGATACCACATGTTAGGATCAAACGCTTACCACTACGCCAAAGGCAATTGCTGATGGAGAAGGCACAACTTTATTTCCTTATACGGTAGCAGCCAACGTCACGTTTCGATTTAGGAAGATGTTGGTCAATGACCCAACAATTAGTTTCACAACACAAACTAAACTTGGATGTAATTCAGTAACTGTAAAAACGTAGCCTATTAAAGGCAAATCGGAGGAAATTGATGAAGTACATACCCAAATTTGGATTGATCGAATAAGGAGGTCATCGAGACGCAAAAACAGAAGTTGCTTGACAATTTTAGGAGAAGCAGAGGATGCTTTTATACACATTCCCATAAAAAAATGTAAAATTCATCAGCATAGTACATAAACAGAAAGCTATTGGTTGTTCAGATGTATACAAAATCGCATTAGCCAAACCCTAAATTTTAGTTCCTTACAGAAATATGATGACTTTTTGATGTTGAAGATTTTTGATGGGTTCAACGTAGCTGAGAAGATCTTGTTGAATATGCGGTTTGCAAAGAATGGACGGTGGCTGTAGGAATCACAAGGAAAAAACAATCGCTGGACATTTAGAGAGGTTTGGAGATATTTGAAAAAGATTGAGACTTGGTTCAAGATTGCCCTTGGCTTTCAAAATAATCACAAAAATGCCACCGTGCACATTATCATCGTAGATTGCTTTTGTAATTGGATCCAATGGTTAAGGGTTGGTCTCATGGTCTCACATAATACCCTTGGTCTCACATGATCCTAAGTCTATATATATATATATATATATATATAAGGCCAATTTGATACATGCTTAAACCATCTAGAACCCCTTTTTCTTCTCTTTTTTTTTCTTTACAACTTCGTGTGATTCTAAGGTGCAGCCCCTAACCCTACTGTGTTTTTTTTTCAGCAACAAAACCCTTCCATGGCTATGGCATCTATAGCATAATCAATTACCATTGAAGTATTAACCCAAACCCAACTTGCTCCAAATATTTCTAACCAAAACATGATATTTAACGTCGACATGAAACCGATAATCGAACTACTTATACAACACATTTACGCTACAAAGGTAATGTTAGATCGAGAATGAATGAGGATACCTTGCTACAACGTAGCGAAACAGAGCCTTGATTCTGAACACCGTCCTCTTTTGTTTTCTCGATCTTCACAGCATTTTCTCTACAACTTCGTTTTGTTATCTCCCTCATTCTCTTTGCATCACCCATAATATATAAATAAGAGTAACACACATCATCTCCACTTTTCTATCCCACGTTGTTATCCTCATCCAAAAGAAACTACTTCTTCTTAAACTCTCTCATATGCACCCCAAAGTGGTACTCCAGATAAGGATTCCAACTTTACTTTTAGTCCTTCAACTTTGGTGGACTTCCAGCAACTCCCTATGCTTATTTCTTTTCATCCCACCAATCCCTCACTATAATCTATGTAATAAAAAAATTGGGGTATTACAGTCCAAATGGAAAATTACCAGAATGTTCCTCAGTTTTTCATTTTTCCCATGAACTTGACTATATGAATGAATGTTATGACAAGATTATATCAATTGTCTAAGAAAAAAACGTATGCAGAACCTAGAGAAATCATACAACTTAGTAAGGGACATCATCAGAAAACTATAAAACACAAGTTTTTCAATTAAATTCATTAACAATCAGTTATATTCATTAACATTCAATTACCTTAATTTGCAATGATAAATCACCTTCAATTAGATTCATTAAAATTCAATTACTATACTTTATGGTTAGTATCTTTATACAAATTACCGTCAACTACCTTAACTATATTAAAACATATCAATTATTTTAATCTGATGTTTCTTTTAATTTAATTGTCAACTTATTCTACAAAAAGAATTGGTTTGAGTTTAATGTAAAATAAAATTAAAACTAAATTATAAATAAAGTATTCCCTAGGTCGCCAAGCAGGCTCGGCCCGACCTGGCTCAGAACCGCCAGAGGACCGAAACCGAGATTGGTTAAAGGCCCGAAAATCCGGACTGGTTAAGCATTTGGCAGCCCGAACCGAATCGGGACCGGTTATGGGCCCGACCTAGTCATTTTCTAGTCGTTGGGTAACAGTTTTATGACTGTATTTTGACTTTTTTGACTGTTTTTTTGCTCTTTAACCCCCATGAACACTATAAATAAGTTGTGTGGTGTATGAGGTAAGATACCAAGTTACAAAACGCAAAAAGGCAAAAAATTCGCGCTATATTTTGTGATTACAGATCACACAAACTCACAAGTTCTAATCTCTCAAGTCCCAATTCTCATCTATTTCTCTCTTTGTCTTCCAAAATGGCAGCCGGTGAACAACATGATGCATCTAACAAACAAATTGCCCAAGTTCTTGTCGAGCATGGACGAAAGGCTGAAGTTTGGAACAATTACAACATGGTGCTCCTCACCAAGGGGAAGGCGCAATGCAAACGTTTTGGAGCTCTCCTTATGGCGGAAGGAAATTCCACCTTAAGGCGGCACTCCGATCATTCGTGCCCGTCATTGAAATCGGGACCCGATCCAAGTCAACCTATACTTGACAATTTCGGTCAAATATGGTCGTTCGATTCCTACTAGAACCGACAAATGACAACAAAATGTGTCATTCAAACCGGGTTGCCGTTTGGACATTTCGGCAATCCTCACCTAACGAAGTTGATCCAAGTCACGCTACAACCACGCTACAAGTCGGTAAGTTGTCAAACTCTTTGACGTGATACGATAAAAACTTAGAACATTGCTAAAAATGAAATGCGACAAATGTTTTACAATTTACCCAACAATGTTTTTTTAACATGTGATGTATGTAGCATACCATACGGATTGCCGCAATCTTATATATGCATAAAGGCACATTGGATTGAGCCGCAATCATGGCAATTACGCAAACGTGTATTTACTTTTGAACCGTTTGGTGCGCCACATTCGGGTGATCGTTAATTTTCTATTATTAAAAAAGTCTTCAATAGTATAATTTATATTCTAAAATTATTGGCATTTCATTTAATAATGCTAGTAATAATAATTGCCTATTAGCTGAGTATCTGGCACCCATCAACTATACATCCCATCTAATATATCCCATCAACTGTAAAGAGAGCGACCCCATTTACAAACGCAACTAAGGGGGTGACCCTAAGTCACCGGTTCCAGATCTATTACATCACCGTTAGAGCACACCAATAGCTCAAAATGACTCAATTATACAAAGTACGTTTCCCAATAGTTTAAATTAATAACATAATAAATAAACATCAAGTTTCAATACATCAAAAATGCATTTTGTATAGTTCTTCAAAACATTTTAGCATGCTCGTTTCACCTTCAAATTTACTTGGTATAAAACATTAAATTACCACATTTCATAACACCATTTAAATCATGCATTTTTTTCATGACACCCATTTAAACACAATCAACATGAATCAGTTATATAAACTATGTATGTTTGACGTGTACTCAATTTTAAGACTACTTGAACTCACCTTTGCTAGATTAATTTAATTCTTGTTTTCAACCAGCTTGCACAATCTTCTTGTAATCTCAATTTTTAGCATGAAGTTCGAGTTCTAAAATCCTTGATTGAGTTCTTCTTCACCCCCATCAACCAAAAAACGACGTCTTCTTCGCTTTGGTGTTAAAACCCATCCAAAATCGATGTAATCCCTTTCGATTTCAATAATTTTCATCCTTTTTCAAGCTCTCTCCTTACCTCAATCACCGGACTCTATTTTTGCCGTCCAAAAAGAAGAAGCCGATGTTTTCCTCAAATTAAAATTAAAGGAGTTTATTCATTTGCACCCTCAAGTTTCTAAATTCTTACTTTGACCACCAAGGTTTTAAGCATCCAAATTCCACTCTAAAACTTGCATTTCATTTATTTATTATTCTTCCAAATACTTAATATTTCCATGTATCTTTAAACATCTTAAATACATATATCACATTTTAAAAAATCTTTTTATATCTCATTATCACTAATTACATCAAGCATGGTAATTCTTCAAATTCCGGGGATGTTACAATAGACGACAGAAAAGTGTCAGTCAGGATGCTTAAACCGGTATGTGAATAATCTAGAAATGATGAAAGATCCTTTATTGTGAACAATTAATTAGGCTTATGGACTTGTCTTCTACCCAAACGATTGTTTTGTGAAGAGTCGTGGCTTGTGAAAAAGTGTGAACGAAAAGATGACTCAAAATATACTCAGTCTTGGTAATACTCCTTTGCCCCAAAGAGAACAAAATTGAATTTCAATTTCAAAATTCCAACCTTGTTATATTTCACATATTAATTTGTGTGTACATAATAAACTTTACCCATTAGCACTCAGATCATAGTACAATTCATATATCGGTTTCTCTAAAACTACATGCAGTAAAAGCTTTTGGGACAGAGGGAGTACCAGTTAAATACCTTATATTGCATTGTTGACGTATCATACATTACTTAGATGAGAATGCAAGGGAGGATAATAAATAAAACTCGGACTTTCTACTGTCCAATCTAAGAACTCGGTAGCAAAGAAAGTTTATCTTACAAACATAATATTCAAGCCAGATATTGTGCCAAAAATTTAGGAACTTGGCTCAGAAATATGGCAGGCATCGACGATTGATCCTCGACTCGCATTTTCTTTTGGGCATTTTTATTGTTCTTACGGTTCCACTTCTTGCCAGAAGTTTGACTTACAACCATTGGTTGTGTTAAAATAAGTGGAGAAGCAACTATTGTAGATGATGCCTCTGAGTTTGCTGTTGGAACCATATTAGAAGAAATATGATTTGGTATTATACGGGCAAGGTACTCCAAAGACGGTGCTGATAGTCGGGAGGAAATAGGTGCACTGTTGGTCACAACATATGTGCATGTGCCAAAACTGTAGGCACCGAAATAACTGGAGTAAGTGTTTGAGTTGATTCTTAAGGAATATGCCTCGGAGGGATAATAGTGTCTTGTACCAAGGAAAGCTCTAGTAGTGTTCAACATTTTGGTTCTTTCCTTAACTTTACCCTCATTCTAAATGATGAAATTGTCAACTCCAATTTGTACTACCGCATTTGTGTTGTTGATAACTCTAGTTTGTACTACCATATTGGTGGTGTTTTCAACTTCAGTTTGTACAACCGCATTGGTGTTGTTGTCAACTCCGGTTTGTACTACCGCATTGGTTCCATGGCGAGCACATGGTATGTCCTTCATTACATAAACATGGTATGTCAACTCCGGTTTGTACTACGAATATTTTTGTATTATATTTCTTATGATTTCATTTTTCATTTTACATCAACATCAACATCAACATCAACATCAACATCAACATCAACATGAGGTAACATGTGAAAACTCAACAGATTTATTTTGATTTACATCAACATCAACATCAGGTAACATGTGAAAACTCAACAGATTTATTTTGATTTACCTAAAGTGTTATTTCGAATGGTCAACATAGTGACCTCAAATGATTTCAGTCTATATATTAAAGGTATATCATAAGACATGTCTTTGATGGTGGAACGGATTGACGATGTTATGTAAAAATGATACGGTAGATAATACTAATTTAGAAATAATTATTGATTGATCTTGCGCTTAGAATATGAGGAAAAACAATTTTACATAAATTATTAGTATTTCTTGAATTTAATGTTATTTTTGATGATATAAACAATACATTGAAACTAAATTCGTAGTTATCGAGGGTGTAAGTATTTTACTCCAAAATACATACATATGAGAAAGTCCACAAAATCATGCATCAATTAAAATGTTTTGCATGTGGTGAATTGAAAGTCAAGAAAATGGTATCAAAGATGGTGGTTATGGTATGCAAACACAATTTTTCTTTCTCTTCTCTTTTCCCATGTGAGGACCATATGGACGGTGAAGGAAATCAAAGATGGTGGCTATGGTGGCTACATGTGGATGGTGGTTGCAATATATGGCTTCCTCCATTTTTGCCTATAAATATGTATTCACTCTCTATCTAAAATTGCATCCTCAATCACTCTCTCCATTCTCTACGTCTCTCTCTCTAAATTATATATATAGAGATAGAAATTTATATTAGACGTAGGCTTCGGTTTCGATTCGTTTTCTCCATTGTATTTTCGTTCCAAGTAGTGTACTCAAACATCGTGATAGTGAACTTTTCGGTGATCTCCTCCGCCCATAGTTTTTCCCGTTTTTGGGTTTTCCACGTAAATACGGTGTCGTCTTTCCCTTTAATTTTCTGCACTTATTTACATATGTGCGTTGTTAGTTCGATTGTTTTGGATTATTTGTTCGTCGGAGTTTTTCGGTAAATAATTCTTTTTCGCTTGAATCAATGTGGTTCTAATTTGGAGCATCGATTTTGGGTTGGTTATCGGAACATTACGTTTCGATTTTACAACAATTGGTATCAGAGCTTCCGGGTTTGAGTATTGATTCATTTGGAATTATTTATCGTTCGTTTATATTATGACTTCGATGAAGTTCGATATTCCAAAGCTTGATCGGAATACTCGATTTCCACTATGGCAAGTGCAAATGAAGGATGTTCTAATTCAATTAGAACTTGATGAGGCACTTTTGGGTGTTGATAGAATGTCGGCGACTTGGACCGACGACGAGAAGAGAAAGAAGGATTTGAAGGCGCAATCTCAAATCCGTTTACACTTATCTCATGATGTGTTGCAAGATGTGTTGAAAGAAACTTCGGCAGCGGCTTTATGGCTGAAATTGGAGCAATTGTTGATGACGAAGAGTCTACCGAACAAATTACACTTGAAGCAACATTTGTTTTATCTCAAGATGGTGGAAGGTAATTCATTGTTTAGTTATTTGTCCACATTCAAAGAGTTGGTCTGCAACTTAGAGAATATGGATGTGAAGTATGAAGATGATGATTTGGCTTTGTTCTTGTTGTCATCACTACCCGATTCTTATAGCCATTTTCGTGACACGATCATGTATAGCCGTGACACACTTGTCTTGGATGATGTTATCACCGCTTTGGATTCGAAGGAGAGAAAATGAAACAAATCACGAATGGTGGTTCTGAAGATAAAGCCGAGGGTCTAAATGTGAGAGGTCGGACATTTGAGAGAGGCTCATCTTCCTCCGGTAAAGCGAGATCTAAGTTAAAGACCAAGCGAAAATTCTGCAATTACTGTCACAAGAAAGGACATGTAATTGAAGAATGTTACAAGCTGAAGAACAAGGAGAAGAGAAAGCGGCTGCGAAGGGTAAGCATGTTTCCAGTTCTAGTGAAGCTGATGGGGCCGAGGTTGATTCTGATGGGGAACTCCTTACCGTATCCGGAGGTGGATCGTCACTTTCGGATGCGTGGATTCTTGATTCCGGATGTACGTTCCACATGTGTCCCAATAGGTATTGGTTTCATACATATGAGGACGTTGACCATGGCTCGGTTTTGATGGGCAATGATGCTACTTGTTTGATCAAACGACAGGGCACGGTTAGAATTCGGATGTTTGATGGAGTTGCTAGAACTTTGGGGAATGTCAAATATGTTCCCTATCTCAGGCGAAATCTTCTATCCCTTAGTTCTCTTGAAGAGAAGGGATATGAGTTTGTTGGCAAGAAGGGCTCACTCCGGGTGTTTAGAGGTGATACAAACATTTTGAAGGCAAATCGTAAGACCTCAAACCTCTACATTTTGGATGGTCAGACAGTTACTGGTGATGCAGCGGTTGTTTCAAAGGGTTCTTCAGATTCAGATCGATCGCGTTTATCGCATCTTCGACTCAGCCATATGAGTTTTCATGGCATGTCCGAATTGAGTCGAAGAGGCCTTCTTGGAGGCGACAAAGTTGTTGAGTTAGAGTTTTGTGAAGAATGTGTTTATGGCAAGTAGAAACGGGTGAGATTTTTTAGTGGCAAGCACACGACGAAAGGGCCACTCGATTACATCCACTCCGATTTATGGGGACCGACTCGGGTTACTTCCGTAGGTGGAGCTTCTTATATGCTTACGATCATTGACGATTATTCGATAAAGGTATGGTCTTTCTTTCTAAAGCATAAAGGAGACGTTTTTTCTACTTTTAGAGATTGGAAGGTGATGATTGAAAAGCAGTCGGGAAAGGAGATAAAGTATTTGCGCACCGATAATGGCCTTGAGTTTTGCTCAGAGGATTTCAATGCCTACTGTCGAAAGGAAGGCATTACTCGACACCGCACGGTGGTTCACACTCCGCAGCAAAATGGTGTGGCCGAAAGGATGAACCGTACGATTCTCGATAAGGTTAGGTGTATGCTCTCCCATTCTAAGCTACCAAAGTCTTTTTGGGCGGAGGCGGCTTCTACTGCATGTTTTGTGATCAATTGGTCACCTTCTTGAGCCATTGAGAAGAAGACCCCGTTTGAGCTATGGTCCGGTGAAGCTGCCGATTACACAGTTTTGAAACCATTTGGTTGTCCAGCGTATGCACGAGTTGACAATGGGAAGCTAGAGCCGAGAGCCGTTAGTGGAATTCGCCTACAACAACAGTTATCATTCCAGCATCGGCATGGCACCCTTCTAAGCCCTATATGGTCGGAAATGTAGGACACCCGTATGTTGGTTAGAGGCGGGAGAGAAACAGTTTGTCGGGCCGGAAATAGTGCAAGAGACAGCGGATAAAGTGAAATGCATTAGAGAGCGGTTGAATGCGGCTTAAGACCGTCAGAAAAGCTATGCGGATAAGAAAAGGAGACCAATCGAATTTCAATTGGGGGACAAGGTGATGTTGAAGATGTCGTCGTGGAAGGGACTCATTAGATTCGGAAAACGAGGAAATCTTAGCCCCAGATTTCTTGGTCCTTTCTCCATCGTTGAGCGGATAGGGCTACAAGCCTACAAACTCGATTTGCCACCGGAGATGGATGGGATTCACCCCACCTTTCATGTTTGTTACTTGCATAAATGCTTGGCGGAGGAGGAAAGCGTCATTCCATTGTCAGAGATTAGAGTGGACAGTAACCGTTGCGTAGAGGAGCCCGAAGCTATCCTCGAAAGGAAATCGAAGAGGCTACGACATAAGAAGGTGACTATGGTGAAGGTTCAATGGAAGCACCACCGCAGGGCAAACGTGACTTGGGAAGCCGAGGAAGATATGATGAGACATTACCCAAGACTTTTCGAGTAGTATAGATTTCGTGGGCGAAATCTTTCTAAGTAGGGGAGGATTGTAACACCCCGAAACCTCGACTTTATGTTAATTGTTTCTTAAAACCCCGTTTATATGATTTCATACTAAAACTGTTAAAATCTCAGTAATTAGAACTGCATTGATAAGTATTATTATTTCGTTTGTGCTCGCACCTATGTTGTTGAGCCTTAGTGTTGATTGGTTGCATTTCGAACCTTAGAAAACGAAATTTCGGAGGCTGGAGGTTTGGCGCGAGAGTGCCGGCAAGAGTGCCCATGGTCACTCTCGCAAAGGTCACAATCGCGAGCCATGTACCACTCTCGGTACATTTGGTGCGATAGTGCCTGGCGAGAGTGCCATGGCACTATCGCGAGTGTCACAATCGCGAACGGGGGCACTGTTCATCATTTGGCCGAATTTCTCACTTAAAACACCCATTTTCTCATTTTTAAACCAAGACTTCCATTTTACCTCTCAAGACCTGCGATTTTCTCCTACTTCTTCTCCACTCCATTAAATTCTTAACCTACAATCACTCTCATCATTTATTAACCTCCAACTACCTCAAGCATCTCAACTTTACTACCATTCTTGTGTCATTAAAGCTTCAAGGAATCTCACTTTCAACCTAGGGTTTCTTCATTTTAGGGTTTTTACTCCACAAACCCTAAAGGTGAGTTTTCTACCCACTCTCTCATGCTAATGCTTACTATTATATATATTAGACTCTCATGATTTCTAATTTGTTGATTTTGACCTAACTGCTGATAAGAATACATATCATCCTAAAATGGCTTGTGAATATTGTTACTAGAGATGTTAAATGACCATGAAATTATGATTAGTGAGTATACCGTGATGTCTATATGAGAAATAGTGAAATAGTGTCATATGTGATAATTATCTTGTTGGGACCCAACTCTTGTGCACGGGAGTTTGGGTGATGTCGGAACCGTGATGTATGATTTGTGGGTGGACACTAAAGGACCGACATCCTTGAGGTGAAACCTTTTGAATCAAGGGATAGGCACTAAGGCTCGGCTATCCTTGAGGTGCAGCTCGATGGAGTGGGCACTAAAGGTGGTTTAATTCACTTGAGGTGACACCAGTGACGGTGTGCACTAAAGTGAGAGCCTGAGGTGTAAACTCCCACCCTTGTGGACTTGTTATGTTTCATGTTATAACGTGTACAGGTTATGTCGTTACCCTTTGTTGGACTATACTCGGATGATCTACGTGATGCAGTATTATGGGAGTTTTCCTACTACTCTTTGTCTAATTTAATCACGTTTATATGTTTGAAAACTCACTAGGCTTCCTGGTCTAACACTTGATATTGTGGTTATCCTCAGGTTCCCCTAGTGGTGTGCAAAGGGCACCTTGACTTCCGGTTCGAGTGTAGGACGTCGGAGGACCGGGCTTTTGGGATGTCTTTGAGAAGAGTTGAAGATATAGCAACACCCGCATTAATCTAGTTGTGTCTATGATCTAGATTGGTTAGGTTGTTGTAATGTATGTCTTATTTCCATCACTACTATAATTGTTACAAACTACCCCGAACTCTTGGGTTTTAGTTGTTAATCCACCGGTATAAGGGATTTATTGATATTTTAGACGTCATATTGCGAAATTTTTAATTTTCTGGTTATCAGAATTTAGGGTGTTACATAATCAACAGGCTCCCAACACCTATTCTCAACAACCAAACTCCTTATCAATAGCTCTTCGGTCAACCTCCTAACTACACCAAACTTCAACCCTTTGGTTGTTTATGCTATCCATGGCTGCGACCTTACACCACCTCCAAGCTTCAACTACGTTCTTTTCCTTGGATATTCTACCTCCAAATCAGTCTACAAATGTTATGACCCTATCACTCGTCGGTTGTACCACTCTCGACATGTTCAGTTTGTTGAAAGTCAGCTACCTTCCAACACTGACTTCACTAAGCCCTTACCTACCCCTGATGACTTTCTCATGTCCTGTACCTCATCCCCTCCGCCGCATCCTCTTCCTCTATCACCTTCAAACCCCACCGACACTAATACTACTTCCATCCATACCTCGTTCCCTCAGCTCAATCCTATTCCTCTATCACCTTCAACACAGCATAAACCTCCTTCTGCATTTCGTCTAACCTATTCCCGGCGCCAAACAAGGTCGGCACCACCTACTCCATAGCCTACCACCCCTTTCCATTCAACTTCACCAGAGCCTTCTCCCTCTCCTCCCCTACCATCCAACCCAAAACTCAACCCAAAAACCACTCTTACCCTCTACTACCTCCTATAATGCCTCCCCTACCCTATCCACTACTGATTTAAACTCCACACCAAATAACCTTCCCACTTCTCCTTCTATTACCACTCTCACTTCCCCTTCATCACCACAACCCACACGCACCAGAAAACGGAACTCCAAATACTTCAATGACTCATTCATCAACACCACCACTCTTCACCCAATTCCTACTACCATTGAACCTCACACACATAACCAAGCTCTTAAAGATCCCAAGTGGCGCCAAGCAATGAACGATGAATTTAATGCTCTCATGCAGAATGGGACTTGGGAAATAGTACCATGTGGCACCCACAATCCCATTGGATGTAAATGGGTCTTTCGGGTTAAACGACACCCAGATGGTACAATCTCCAAATACAAGGCTCGTTTGGTCGCAAAAGGCTTCCTACAACAGTATAGGAAGGATTACTTTGATACTTTCAGTCCTGTTGCCAAACCTGTGACTATTCGTGTTATTCTATCTCTAGCTCTTTCCAACAACTGGACCATACGCTAGCTCGATGTGAACAATGCATTTCTTCATGGGACCCTTCATGAGGAGGTCTTCATGACCCAACCACCGGGATTCACTCACCCTCAATTTCACAACCATGTTTGTAACCTACGGAAATCCCTCTATGGCCTGAAACAAGCACCACGGGCATGGTACATGGAATTGACATCCTTCCTTTATACTTGTGGTTTTCGAAAATCACAAGTCGATGCATCTCTCTTTATCTACAAACATGACATCATCTTGTGCCTCTTTATGGTCTGTGTTGATGATATCATTCTCACAGGTAACAACAATGCCTTTCTTCATCAATTTATTAGTACCTTAGCCACCCGTTTTTCCATCAAAGACTTGGGACCCCTACACCATTTTCTTGGCATTAAAGTTATCCCTACCACCAATGGTCTATTCCTATCCCAACACCATCATATCCATGATCTTCTAACTCAATTTCATATGGATGGTGCTAAAGATGTCGCTACTCCACTAAACCCCTCTATAGTTCTCAACCCTACGGACGACTCACCAAGTGTCGATCCAACACCGTATTAGAAGTTGGTGGGTTCCTTGCAATAACTAGCCTTCACAAGGCCTGATGTATCATTTGCAGTTAATTCGTTAGCTCAATTTATGCACTCTCCCTCAGAGATCCATTGGCAAGCATTAAAACGAGTGCTACGTTATCTAAAGGGTACAATACATACACCATGGGCTATATCTTAAACGAGGTTCCTCTCTTGATCTAAAAGCCTTCTCTGATTCTGATTGGGGAGGTATCTTGAATGGAGGTCGTTCAACCACTGATGGGCTCCAACATTATTTCATGGAAATCGGCTCGTCAAAAATATGTTTCTCGGTCCTCCACTGAAGCCGAATACAAGGCTTTAGCAAATGCAACATCTGAAGTGTCGTGGGTTCAAAACTTGCTCACTAATCTAGGTGTCAAACAGTCCCTACCACCTACACTTTTCTGTGATAACACAGGTGCCACTTATCTATGTGCTAATCCGGTATATCACTCTCACATGAAACACGTGGCCTTGGACTATCACTTTGTACGTGAAAGACTAGTCGATGGTTCCTGAAAGTTCTTCACATACACTCAAATGACCAACTTGCAGATGCACTCACCAAACCTCTTAGTCGGAGACCGTTTCTTCGTCTACGTTCCAAGATTGAGTCTCCGATGGATCCTCCATCTTGCGGGGGCGTATTACGACCCAAGAACAAATTAAATCTTTGGATTTAATTTAATATTTAATTGTTGTTATAGAGTCAAATGTATAGCTAGTTTATCTCCTATATAATCTCCTAGTCAAATGTAACTGATAAATCAGTAGCTAGTTTAGCTGCTAAATAGTCTCCTAGTCTAATGTACATCTTGGCTACATATAGCCCCTCTCTGTAAATTGATAATATACAAAAAATATAATTCACAGAAATCCTAAAATCATTATATATGTTTCACTAAACAAATTGCATAGAAACCCATGAATCAATTACAAAATTTGCTAATAAACAAACCTGATTTTCACCGGATTGGCGATTTTTAGAGCCATCAAAACCATCTACAGAAGATAACATCAACACAATTAGTTTAAATCATTAATAATTTTCATTAGCAACCTTAATAAGACATTAAACAATGAAAAGGAAAAGATCTTCACCTGGCAGAGCTCTTTGTAAACACTACACATCAATGAAATACCCAAATTAGATTGAAAAAACTACAAATTAAACACAAATTACAAAATAAAACCTAATTGGAACCCATTAAAACTGCATCTTGAGTTTAATTAAGAACTAAATACAAAAACTTTACCCATAATTACTAAAAATATCCAGTTCTAAAGATCATGTCATACGTATCAATTCAAACTCCATGTTTTTTCTTTTAAAATTATTATTTTTCTAATAAAAAGAGGGAAATTCTAATTAGGTAAAGTGTTCAATTCTACTTTTTAACAAAAGCTTTCACATGAAGCAACTTCAAACCAACTTAGAACAACACATGCAATAAATTTCCACAACTAACCACATAAAAATCAACCGATTTAATTCCAAAAACAATCAAATGAAGTAGAATTCACAACAAAATTATAGAATCTAAAAGTTCGAAAAAGCAACATAATTGACTTCGGTTAAAAAAGAAAACCCACTCCCAGAAACAAACAAGAATTCCAATCAAGTCAAAATATTGTAGAAAAAAACCCATAAAAATGCACCTGATTCTTTACATCCTTCAACAGCTTCTTCTTAATTTGACCACCACCACTGAATCTTTAGAATTCAAACGCATGAAATCCCTCTCCATCTTTCAACTACCAAAAAATTTAATAAGGGAAACGACGTGGGCCTCAATTGTGGGCTTTCAAATAAACTACTTTTTACAAGAAACCGTATTAGAATTTTTATAAGATAGTAGAGATTCAATATCTTTGAGGCAATTTATCTAGAAAACTATGCATAACTTTTTCTTGGTTTTGAAACCATTTGAGAGCATAAAGTGATCCGTGCTTTTACATGTATTGTCTTAAATTTCTATTAAACATGTAGGAAATACTAACCAAATTCGATATCTTTGAGGCAATTGAAGGCTGTAGATGTGGTTGTGAATCAGGTCTAATTAACTCTAGCAGAGATAACCTTGGCTCCATTACTTGATATGGACGTGCATCACTTGATACACATATACCACCAATTTTTTTTTGAACGGCACGATAACTCACACACACGTTCCCGAGGTATCCGGGCTCTCATTCGAGGCAACCCGACTAATCCTCGACGGCCTGACCAACCCTAAGGCCGGCCCAACTAGTTGCAGCCCAGAGGACCTCCACAACTAGCCCCGAACCCCACCCCGAAGGATGAAGCCCAAAGCCTGATGACATTGAGTGAGCTTCACAAGATTCGAACTTGAGACCAATGGATACCATCCACTAGCCCCAAGCCTCCTCCCGCTAGGCTACCAACTCGTTGTCCACATATACCACCAATTAATCTTCTATTTTCATCACGAAATGGCGTATTAGTAGCAATAATCACAAATCTTTCTCCTCTCTTATTCCTTATAGGAAGCTGCCCAAACCAACTCTCTCCATTTAACGTTCGTTTAAGGAGATAACCGCTAATATAGTATCTTTAGGTTCCACTATAAGCTCCATTGGAGTTTTCCCATAAGCTTCATTAGCTGTAAAACCATAAAGAATTTCTGCAGTTTTCCGATTAACCAAATATGTTGAAATTTGTTATGCATTTTATCTACTTCAATCTCACCTGATCAAATCCAGCACATAAAGAATCCAGTAGTAACACAATACGTTAACACAATAAACTGCATGAAACAAGAAAAATGCCTAATAGTGATTGGCTCACCAAAAGAATATTCAACAGTTGAGATCGAATACATGTATAGCCTGACCCATTGACTGCACTACATTCCAATACTGAGTTTCGGTTAGCTTCATAGCTAAAGGCTCGGGAATTCCATCACGAGTTCCATCGATAACAAATTTTGGCCGGTCACCAGAGAGCAAGCGTTTCGAGTTTCTTGTTTGAGGTGAACATGACAGTTTTCGAGCTTCAGGGGATTTCTTAACAGCTCCTCAGCTGATGGGGATTTTTTGTTTTTCTCCATGTTCACACACTTGCAAACAGAACTCTACACTGTAATTTGTGGATCAAGAAATTGGTTCTTTAAATCTCATGATACAATTTTGGAGGAAACCCAAATCAATAAACTAATCAAAACCCAAGATTTCTCACAAAAGACACACTATGATTGTTTTATCAATCAAATACATCATCATCTTTTTCAACTCATTTATGTCACAGTTTTCATTTTTATAAAATGGAAACACTTGTACATAGAATCAAAAAGAAACACAAAACACCATTTTAAACACTCACAGCTTCACCAAGTTTGACTTGCAGACACACACACAAGAGATACACATATACACACATTACCCTTTTCTTTCTTCAACCCTTTTCTTCCCTTTGGTTGACAGATGGCTATTAGAATTGGTTTAACCTTCAAGTCTCTGTATATTCAAAAATGAACTTTCAAAGAAGCATAGCAATCAACAATATTTCAGGATTATAATTTTACAAAAAGGCAAAAAATGGACAATTTGCAACTACAACAAAAGAGAACGATTACAACATACATATAGCTATGGTTTTATTGTGGCATACAAACCAGTTGTTCATAGGAGACATAGTAAGTTACAAAGTACTGAATTCACAAGGAAACTTGACTGGGAAAAATGCAGCATAAAATATAACCTAGCCTACATAATACAAATTAGATAGCAGAAAAGAAAGGGGAAACAATATTCTCTGCTGCTTGCCATCTATAACTCATTGGTGCAAATGGAGCTTACTCTTATTTATCAATGGCTACCAAGTTATTCTATCATGACCCACATTTACCCACTCCCCACATTCATTCCAACTAATTAGCATAAACCACCAAATCTACATGCTTAACCGCCAGAAGAGTCATGTGACAAACATATGTAAGTAGAATGATTTGACCTTTTCTACCTCCTCTTCTTGATATATGATATATCACAAGTATTCTTAAGTGTGTGGAGAAATATATCGACATATCTTCATTTTTTAATGGTTACTATCATTGCTACAAAATATTTTAATGATGAGCACTTTGCTTGCATCTGGTTGATTGTGTTTATAATCTTCCTGCATCCAACCAACCTAGGTGGGTGTCTTTGAGAATCGTCAACACTCTCACTCATTGATTTTATATAATGTTGATCTCTTTTAAAACCTGTTAATCAGTCAGCTCACCCAAATACGTTGTACAACATCAATGGGTCTTCTTCTGCCAATCTTAATAAATTGATATTGAATAGGAATGATACCCACTTGTTGATCTATGGCCTATTCATCCTGAATAATGTCTAAAATTCCAAACCGAGAACATGCATCACCAAATATCAAAGTTAACGTCATTGAAGTGTTGAACATCCACATTAGTACAAAACAGTGAGAAGTGCCATGAAAAGGGTATATCAAGGCCTGTCAACCAAAGATAAGTGTCCAGGAAGGGACAAGATGTAGGCAAGGTCAGTCAGTCTCATCATAGTGTAGAGGTCCCAAAAGATGATATATAGGACCCTGCAAGGCTGCACCCAAGCTTGATGCTTGACTGTAGCTGGATCATCCACATGTGCATAGTGTGGCACCACGTATGCATCATGAAGAATGTGTCAAAAGCCGTTCACAGCATAATATATATGCAAATGAACATCTTGAATGCTCAATCAGGTACATAATTTCAAAGGATGCCACAATATTATTCAATTATAGTTGATGGATTAAAAGCTTTAATGACACCTTGTGGCCACCTACTATTTCAATCAGAGATTATCGACAAGAGCACATCCACTAAGTCACTAAAGGTTAATGTTTTAGGAAGGGAATTTAGAAATTCATAGCAAACAATTTATCATATTAAGAGCAATGATTTTACCAAACAAGTCTTTCAGGTACAACTTTATTTCAATTCACAAGCTTATAAGTTCAAAAGGAACAATTTGATAGTCCAATTGAAACACATCTATGCATGAAAAGACATGCCGCAAAGAAGGAAGAGGTCGCATAACTACCTTTATTGCAAGAAGTCCAAGGGTAAAAGCACTTCCTTTCTCCACATCATGCTCATATGGCCTTAGACCAGTAACAACCTCTTTCAATGATTGTGGCTTTTGAAAGATGTACATCAATATCATGAATCCTGGGAATCAAAAGCAATTGTTGTTAGAGGAATTCACTTCACCTGTATTACATATTTTATAGTTATACCAATAAAAGTTGAAAAGCTTCCTGATGACAGAACAAGCTATAAAAAACAGTCATCATTCTCACAATGGGAAACAAAATAATAAATAAAATCAGAAACATGATAAGAGGAGAAGCGAAGAACCAATTTTGTTGGTAAAGTGCATACCTTAGTTCCGTCCTTTTTCTGTTTTTCCCGAGGATTATCACTTGAAGTCGTAACTGGTGTTTCAATTTCCACATGATGAAACTACAACAGAAGTTCATTTTATAACAAATAAAAGATGATTTGGTATGCTTGTCCGTGTTCGAGTTGTATGACTTAGAAGGCCCACGAACATCATTCTCATTTACAACATGCAAAAAGAATACATGTGTTTAAGTAAACTTTGAACAAAAGCACTTTCATAATCTAACTTGTACTTCAATTGCTAAGAAAATGTCAATGTAAACAAGTAAAGAAAATCCCATTGCCCCTTTATGATTTTGGTCGTATCATAATATTGGCCAAATAATTTCTAGAGATATTGTTAGAAAATATGCAAATTGAAAGAAAAGATGTAGGAATCAATTGATTAGAACGTGAAAAAATCACTTCCCTTAAGATATTATTAGCCCCCACTATCAAGGTTGTTTGGATTTAGGCTAACACACCCCCAGGAATTATCTAATCGAAATAGAGTATGTTCAACAACAAAACATACTCTCCACGAACAAATGTGCGGAAATTTCTTGAAGAACAAAGTAGAGAATCAAGAGATGATCAAGAGAGATCAAGATGATTAATTGATGGAATTATACCACATATATATAGGTTTTGACATATAACTAACTTGGATAAGTTTAACTAACTTGAAACCTTATCCAAATTCAAATTATAACACAAAGGCTGTAAAAAACGGTCAGAAAATCGCCAAGAGTGATCAATGCGACTTTGGGGCGGGTTAGGTCGCATTAGACACTGTGTTTCACGACAAACAGAAGAGAATGCGAGTTTGGGGCGACCTAGGTCGCATGAAACCCGCATTCTACACTGTTTCCAAGCACTAAAAAATCTGATTTTAAGGGAATCACAAACGTATGTGTAAAATCCACCCAACAATGCCAAATTCCCCTTAGTTCATTTGATCTCTTAAACAACTCTACAAGTTGTTTATAAACTAAGTTACTAAGAAAGAGTTTATCACTCTTCCATTGTGGGACAAGTGATAAACCTAAATTGCATACATATATAGCTCACCAAAATCAAGTAAGATTCCACTATTTTTTTTCTATGTGGGACAAATCTCGCTATGAAGACTATATATATAACATATATCACATGTAAGAATTTAACTTGGAGAACTTACAGTTCCGAAGCTGCAGTATTGTGAAACATTGGAGTTCTTATTAGATGCTTGTTTGTATAAGTGTATGCACATAAAAAATTTCAAAATTGAAGCAATAATGTTAACATTTTGATTCATGATACCAACACAAACTAATTAAGATCATAAATGTGTATTATACATACCTTAAGCTCCTCCAGCGCATAGGGAATTGCATTAAACCCGATCCTGACAATTTTTGGGCCTAGGCAAGATGTAAAACAGGGCCCTCGATAAGTACGAAAAAAATTATTTAATATGTCGCTTTGTATCATAAAAATAACATTGAATTTAAGAAATACGAATAATTTATATAAACCATTTTTCCGATAATTCCTAGACACAATATCAATCAAATAATTATTTATAAATTAATATGATCTATCATATCATTTTTCCACAACATCATTAATCTGTTTTAACGTCAAAAACATCCTTATGATATATATTTAATATATAGATTGACATTATTTGGGGTGTGACTATTCGGAGTACAACTCTATGTAAATCAATATAAATCAATTGTGTTCCCATCTCACCTCATCTTAATGTTTTTCTATTACCATTTTAAACTTTTAGGGTTAAAACAATCATTTTTTGAATCATCAATCTTAGAATCAAAAGCTCATGTTGGTTATAGTTTGAGATATTATTATTGTTTTTTGAAATATGAGAGTATTTAAGATTCATGCACTCAATATTAGATTATTAGATAATAAAGAATCAATAATGTTTGAAAAACAGTGTATAGATATAAGTTGGATCGTCTCATATAATTGGTAATTTTTTACACAAAGTTTAAGGAAGGGAAAAGTCCAAAAAACCCCAATGGACTTTAGTGTTTAGAGTGATTAAATTCTTGGACAATTTTTTGGAACAAATAAGTCCTTAGACATTTCAAAACACACTAAATAAATCCTTGGACTTTTCTAAACCTGTTAAATACATCCTTATTACTTAAAAATGTAACTTGCAACCTACATAATACAGATAAAACTACAAATTAAAAAAAAAACAAAAAAGATGTCACCTACTTTATCCCCCTACAAATTAAAAAATGGGAAAATTAATTAAAATAGTCAATCTTATCAACCAAATTCATTTTTTAAACACTTTTCAAAATCTCTTTTTAAAATAGTCTAAGTTTATGCATAATGTTTTTTTGCCTTAAGAATTGTTTTTGGCAAAAAAATAATAATAATAAAAAATAGAAAACATATTTATAATTTGTTATTTAATTTACTTTATATCTTCTGTTTTTTTAATTTCAGCTAACTCTTTATTATATTAACACACATAATCGTATATTAACTAAAATACATTAAAATGAATATGTTATTTTTTCATATTACACGACTATAATTGTCTCGTCAATGCGTTTAAAATGAGCTTAATATTGAATTTTTAGGATTTAATCTTATATTATTAAATATCATAAATACGTACGAATTATATTTAATATTTACACTTTCTATCTTTTTAGGGTTATTTATTTAATAATATAAGATAAATCTGTAACTATAAGTATTAAAAATAGTTCGTACATATTTGTGATATTGAATAATATAAGATTAAGTTAAAAAAACAATATTGAGTTCATTTTGAACGTATTGACCAAACGATTATAATGATATAATTTGTAAAAGAAGAAACCATTTTTTTTTATATTTTAGTTATTATACGATTATGTGTTAACATAATAAAAATGTAAAATGAAAAAGTAATGCATATAAAATAAATCAAATAACTAATTATAGCTTTATAAGAATGAAAAGTGAATTTTTTTTCTAAAACTATAAGCAAAGTGAATATTTATACATAAAATTTTCTATGTAAGGATGTTTTTTATTTTATTTTTTGGAAAAAACAATCCTTACATAGAAAAAAAACATTATGTGCAAACTTTAACTATTTTAGAAAATAAAAAACTTTGAAAAGTGGTTAAAAAATGAACTTAGTTGATTAGATTGACTTATTTCAGTTAATTTCCTCATTTTTAGTTTGTAGGTGGATAAAATATATGACATTTCTTTTTTAATTTGTAGTTTTAAGGATGTATTCAACAGGTTATCAAAAGTCCAAGAATTTATTTAACGAGTTTTGAAATGTCCAAGGACTTATTTGTTCGAAAAAATTGTCCAGGGACTTAATCACTCCAAACCCTAAAGTCCGTTGGGTTTTTTTGAACTTTTCCCTTTAAGGAAATATATAATTAATGTGGATTGAATAATCAAAAGAGTCAGTGGGGATGAATGATGAATATATATCAAGGTTTTCTAGGTACGTAATTTTAGACTTTGGTACTAGATTAAAAAAAAAACCTTAAAGAAACTATAATCAATACTGTAAAATGAACGACCAATTAACTTTTGACATATTTTTTTCATTTCAAGTGCAATTAGTTAATACATGTTTGGACCCTTATATACGAAATTCTTTGAGTCCTTTTAGATATAAAAAAAATTGTCTCTTTTGTTAACCAATTTTTTTACTACTATTATATAGTTAAAAAAATGGGCCCCTATTTCTCGTTGGGCCCTGGGCGTACGTCTGGTCCGCCCTCCTCCAGGACGACACTGCTTCCAAGTATATTGATTCTTTGTTTTCCTTGTCAAAACCTGAAAAATTAGAAAAAGTCAACAAACCCTAAAATTTACGCCTAAATAGTATCCATTTATCAAAAAAAAAACACAAAGATGAATGGCGAAAAGAATCAAAGACCTGACCCCTAACACTTTCTAATATGTTGGCAATATCATAAATTTGCCGCCTCTCAACACCTGTAAGTTTCCAAAAATGTATAGTAAACTAGAACATGACATCAAACCTAGCAAAAATGTACAGTAAACAACATCAATTCTTCACTAAATCTAAAAAATACCTTGGTCGAGCATATTGCAATCCTAATCAAATTCTGTAAACTGTGAAAATCAATTATTGTGAAAGAAAAATCGAACTAAACAAAATCAACAATATACATTCAAATATGACGAGAAAATCGAACAAACCCAAAACCGAAAAAAGTCGAAGATGAGGAACAAAAACAAACTGAAAATCGATTATTGTGAAAGCAAAATTGGATTGAACGAAATCCATTGATATCCCTTGAATGTGAGGAACAAATCACACAAACCCAAAACCGAACAAAATCGAAGACGAGGAACAAGATCGATACGAGTGAATCCGTCAAAGTAAAATGAGTGAAATTGATAACAACCCATGGAGCCAGAGCGTCGCCGTGTAGAATCAGGGTCGATTTCATCCTAAAAGTGAGAGTGTTTAGCGAACCGGTAGCCTGATCGATTAGAAATTCCCTGCTTAGCTTCATCATCAAAAGCAGATTTTTGATTTGGCCAAAATGCGCTTGATTAACAAAACATCAAAATCTGTGATAATTTACAAAATACTGACCTGTGTGAAATTGAAGTATACGATGTGCAGATTCAAGATTTAGGATGTGAAAATGTCAATTCGTAGAAGCAATTTTATAATTGCAGGATATGGGGAGTTGGAAGTCATGGAGGTTGAAGCGGTGAGGGAAAAAAGCAATATGAGGGGGGGGAGGGGGGAGACGACATGGGCTGTAGGCTTCCAAAAAAACTGCTTTTTACAAGAAACTGCTTTGTACAAGAAACTGAATTATAATTTTTATTAAGTAGTATAGATATATATAAGGCCAATTTGATTCATGCTTAAACCATCTAGAACCCCTTTTTCTTCTCTTTTTTTTTCTTTAAAACTTTGTGTGATTCTAAGGTGCAACCCTGTTTTTTTTCAGCAACAAAACCCTTCCATGGCTATGGCATCTATAGCATAATCAATTACCATTGAAGTATTAACCCAAACCCAACTTGCTCCAAATATTTCTAACCAAACATGATATTTAACGTCGACATGAAACCGATAATCGAACTACGTATACAACACATTTACGCTACACAGGTAATGTTAGATCGAGAATGAATGAGGATACCTTGCTACAACGTAGCGAAACAGAGCCTTGATTCTGAACACCGTCCTCTTTTGTTTTCTCGATCTTCACAGCATTTTCTCTACAACTTCGTTTTGTTATCTCCCTCATTCTCTTTGCATCACCCATAATATATAAATAAGAGTAACACACATCATCTCCACTTTTCTATCCCACGTTGTTATCCTCATCCAAAAGAAACTACTTCTTCTTAAACTCTCTCATATGCACCCCAAAGTGGTATTCCAGATATGGATTCCAACTTTACTTTTAATGCTTCAACTTTGGTGGAGTTCCAGTAACTCCCTATGCTTATTTCTTTTCATCCCACCAATCCCTCTCTGTAATCTATGTAATAAAATTAAAACTAAATTATATTTAAAGTATTCCCTGGGGCTAGAGGTCGCCAAACCGGCTCGGCCCAACCCGGCCCTCGACCGCCAGAGAACCGAAAACGAGATCGGTTAAAGGCCCAAAAATCAGAACTGGTTAAGCATTTGGCAGCCCGAACCGAACCGGGACCGGTTATGGGTTCGGCCTAGTCATTTTCTAGTCGTTGGGTAACGGTTTTATGACCGTATTTTGACTTTTTTGACCATTTTTTGCTCTTTAACCCCCATAAACACTATAAATAAGTTGTATGGTGTGGGGTAAGATACCAAGTTATAAAACGCAAAAAATTCTCGCTATATTTTGTGATTACGGCTCGTATTCGTTTCTCGTAAACCCACAAGTTCTAATCTCTCAAGTCTCAATTCTCATCTATTTCTCTATTTCTCTTCCAAAATAGCCGGTGATCAACATGGCACATCTAACGAACAAATTGCCCAAGTTCTTCCCGAGCATGGACGAAAGGCCGAAGTTTGAAACAATTACAACATGGCGCTCCTCACCAAGGGGAAACAAGACGCAATGCAAACGTTTTGGAGCTCTCCTTACGGCGGAAGGAAATTCCACCTTAAGGTAGCATTCCGATCATTCGTGCCCGTCGTTGAAATCGGGACCCGAGCCAAGTCAATTTATACTCGACAATTTCGGTCAAATATGGTCATTCGATTCCTACTAGAATCGACAAATGACAACAAAATGTGTCATTCAAACCGGGTTACCGTTCGGACATTTCGACAATCCTCACCTTACGAAGTTGATCCAAGTCACGCTACAACCACGCTACAAGTCGGTAAGTCGTCAAACTCTTAGACGTGATGCGATAAAAACTTAGAACATTGCTAAAAATGAAATGCGACAAATGTTTTCCAATTTACCCAACAATATTTTTTTAACATGTGATGTATGGAGCGCACCATACGGATTGCCGCAATCTTATATATGCATAAAGGCACATTGGATTGAGCCGAAATCGTGGTAATTACGCAAACGTGTATTTACGTTTGAACCGTTTGGTGCGCCACATTCGGGTGATCGTTAATTTTCTATTATTAAAAAAGTCTTCAATATTATAATTTATATTCTAAAATTATTGGCATTTTATTTAATAAAGCTAGTAATAATAATCGCCAATTAGCCGAGTATCTGGCACCTATCAACTATACATCCCATCAACTTAAAGGGAGCGACCCCATTTACAAAAACAACTAAGGGGGTCACCCTAAGTCACCAATTCCGGATCTATTACATCCCGAATCTATTACCTCACCGTTAGTGCACACCAATAGCTCAAAATGTCTCAATTATACAAAGTGCGTTTCCCAATAGTTTAAATTAATAACATGATAAATAAACATCAAGTTTCAATACATAAAAAATGCATTTTGTATAGTTTTTCAAAACATTTTAGCATGCTCGTTTCACCTTCAGATTTACTTTGTATAAAACATTAAATTACCACATTTCATAACACCATTTAAATCATGCATTTTTTCACGACACCCATTTAAACACAATCAACATGAATCAGTTATATAAACTATGTATGTTTGACGTGTACTCAGTTTTAAGACTATTTGAACTCACATTTGCTAGATTAAGTTAATTTTTGTTTCAACCAACTTGCATAATCTTCTTGTAATCTCAATTTTTAGCATGAAGTTCGAGTTCTAAAACCCTTGATCGAGTTCTTCTTCACCCCATCAACCAAAAAACAACTTATTCTTCGCTTTGGTGTTAAAACCAATCCAAAATCGATGTAACCCCTTCCGGTTTCAATAGTTGGCATCCTTCTTCAATCTCTCTCCTTACCTCTATCACCCGACTCGATTTTTGCCGTCCAAAAAGAAGAAGCCGATGTTTTCCTCAAATTAAGGGAGTTTATTCATTTGCATCCTCAAGTTCCTCAAGTTTCTGGCTTCATACTTTGACCACCAAGGTTTTAAGCATCCAAATTCCACTCTAAACTTGCATTTCATTTGTTTATTATTCTTCCAAATACTCAATATTTCCATGTATCTTTTAACATCTTAAATATATATATATATATATATATATATATCACATTTTAAAAAATCTTTTTATATGTCATTATCACTAATTACATCAAGCATGGTAATTCTTCAAATTCCGGGGATGTTACAATAGACGACAGAAAAGTGTCAGTCAGGATGCTTAAACCGGTATGTGAATAATCTAGAAATGACGAAAGATCCTTTATTGTGAACAATTAATTAGTCTTATGGACTTGTCTTCTACCCAAACGATTGTTTTGTGAAGAGTCGTGGCTTGTGAAAAAGTGTGAACGAAAAGATGACTCAAAATATACTCAGTCTTGGTAATACTCCTTTGCCCCAAAGAGAACAAAATTGAATTTCAATTTCAAAATTCCAACCTTGTTATATTTCACATATTAATTTGTGTGTACATAATAAACTTTACCCATTAGCACTCTGATCATAGTACAATTCATATATCAGTTTCTCTAAAACTACATGCACTAAAAGCTTTTGGGACAGAGGGAGTACCGGTTAAATACCTTATATTGCATTGTTGACATATCATACATTACTTAGATGAGAATGCAAGAAGGGAGAATAATGAATAAAACTCGGACTTTCTACTGTCCAATCTAAGAACTCGGTAGCAAAAAAAATTTATCTTACAAACATAATATTAAGCCGGTTATTGTGCCAAAAATTTAGGAACTTGGCTCAGAACTATGGCATGCATCGACGATTGATCCTCGAATCGCATTTTCTTTTGGGCATTTTTCTTGTTCTTACGGTTCCGCTTCCTGCCAGAAGTTTGACTTACAACCGTTGGTTGTGCTAAAATAAGTGGAGGAGAAACTATTGTATATGATGCCTCTGAGAGTTTGCTGTTGGAACCATATTAGAAGAAATATGATTTGGTATTATACGGGCAAGGTACTCCAAAGACGGTGTTGATAGTCGGGAGGAAATAGGTGCACTGTTGGTCACAACATATGTGCATGTGCCAAAACTGTAGGCACCGAAATAACTGGAGTAAATGTCTGAGTTGCTTCTTAAGGAATATGCCTCGGAGGGATAATAGTGCCTTGTACCAAGGAAAGCTCTAGTAGTGTTCAACATTTTGGTTCCTTCCTTAACTTTACCCTCATTCTAAATGATGAAATTGTCAACTCCAATTTGTACTACCGCATTTGTGTTGTTGATAACTCTAGTTTGTACTACCATATTGGTGGTGTTTTCAACTTCAGTTTGTACAACCGCATTGGTGTTGTTGTCAACTCCGGTTTGTACTACCGCATTGGTGCCATGGTGAGCACATGGTATGTTCTTCATTACATAATTTCTGAACTTGCAGTTAATTATCTCTGACATAACATTTTCTTAGTCAGAATCTAAATATTTTAGAATAGGGAAATTAAATAAAGTAGTCATCTCTCTCTCTCAAGTTTCTGAAATAACCACTTTCTCCCAAAAATTTCCAAAGTAGCCAACAAACTCGTGAAACAACCCTCAATTGCGAACTCCTCATGCACCCAACCCAAAAGTTACACTTTTGGTCCCTCCCCCTCGTGAAACCCCTATCCTTCACGAGGTTGTATTTTTTTTTTTCATTTTAAATTGAATGTTACACTTAAAATCCTTGTAATTAGTTATTAAATTTGCTTTTAATCTCTTACTTTTTTAATTTTTATTTTATACGCTTAGCATATTAATATAAATAATCGTATATAAACTGAAATATATTAAAAATACATTTTTTTAACAAATTATACCATTGTAATTGTCTCGTCAATACCTTAGAAATGAGTCCAATATTGAATATTTTTGGATTTAATCATATTATTAAATATCAAAAATATATACGAATATTTTTGTATTATATTTCTTATGATTTCATTTTTCATTTTACACCTTTATCATATTAAAAATACATAAAGGTTAATCCATGATTTCAAAAATATTTGGCTCAACATCAACATCAACATCCAACATCCAACATCCAACATCAACATCAACATCAACATCAACATCAACATCAACATCAACATCAACATCAACATCAACATCAACATCAACATCAACATCAACATCAACATCAACAGATTTATTTTGATTTACCTAAAGTGTTACTTCGAATGGTCAACATAGTGACCTCAAATGATTTCACTCTATATATTAAAGGTATATCATAAGGCATGTCTTTGATGGTGGAACGGATTGACGATGTTATTTAAAAATGATACGATAGATAATATCATAATACTAATTTAGAAATAACTATTGATTGATCTTGTGCTTAGAATACGAGGAAAAACAGTTTTACATAAATTATTAGTATTTCTTGAATGTAATGTTATTTTTGATGATATAAACAATATATTGAAACTAAATTCGTAGTTATCGAGGGTGTAAGTATTTTACTCCAAAATACATACATATGAGAAAGTCCACAAAATCATGCATCAATTAAAATGTTTTGCATGTGGTGAATTGAAAGTCAAGAAAAGGATATCAAAGATGGTGGCTATGGTATGCAAACACAATTTTTCTTTCTCTTCTCTTTTCCCATGTGAGGATCATGTGGACGGTGAAGGAAATCAAATATGGTGGCTATGGTGGCTACATGTGGATGGTGGTTGCAATATATGGCTTCCTCTATTTTTCCCTATAAATATGTATTCACTCTCTATCTAAAATTGCATCCTCAATCACTCTCTCCATTCTCTACGTCTCTCTCTCTCTAAATTATATATATTGAGATAGAAATTTATATTAGACGTAGGCTTCGGTTTCGATTCGATTTCTCCATTGTATTTTCGTTCCAAGTATTGTACTCAAACATCGTGATAGTGAACTTTTCGGTGATCTCCTCCGCCCATGGTTTTTCCCGTTTTTGGGTTTTCCACGTAAATACGGTGTCGTCTTTCCCTTTAATTTTTTGCACTTATTTACATATGTGCGTTGTTAGTTCGATTGTTTTGGATTATTTGTTCGTCGGAATTTTTCGGTAAATAATTCTTTTTCGCTTGAATCAATACGGTTCTAATTTGGAGCATCGATTTTGGGTTGGTTATCGGAACATTACGTTTCGATTTTACAACAATTGGTATCAGAGCTTCCGGGTTTGAGTATTGATTCATTTGGAATTATTTATCGTTCGTTTATATTATGACTTCGATGAAGTTCGATATTCCAAAGCTTGATCGGAATACTCGATTTCCACTATGGCAAGTGCAAATGAAGGATGTTCTAATTCAATTAGAACTTGATGAGGCACTTTTGGGCGTTGATAGAATGTCGGCGACTTAGACCGACGACGAGAAGAGAAAGAAGGATTTGAAGGCGCAATCTCAAATCCGTTTACACTTATCTCACGATGTGTTGCAAGATGTGTTGAAGGAAACTTCGGCAGCGGCTTTATGGCTGAAATTGGAGCAATTGTTGATGACGAAGAGTCTACCGAACAAATTACACTTGAAGCAACATTTGTTTTATCTCAAGATGGTGGAAGGTAATTCATTGTCTAGTCATTTGTCCACATTCAAAGAGTTGGTCTGCAACTTAGAGAATATGGATGTGAAGTATGAAGATGATGATTTGGCTTTGTTCTTGTTGTCATCACTACCCGATTCTTATAGCCATTTTCGTGACACGATCATGTATAGCCGTGATACACTTGTCTCGGATGATGTTATCACTGCATTGGATTCGAAGGAGAAAATGAAACAAATCACGAATGGTGGTTCTGAAGCGAAAGCCGAGGGTCTAAACGTGAGAGGTCGGACATTTGAGAGAGGCTCATCTTCCTCCGGTAAAGCGAGATCTAAGTCAAAGACCAAGAGAAAATTCTGCAATTACTATCACAAGAAAGGACATGTAATTGAAGAATGTTACAAGCTGAAGAACAAGGAGAAAGAGAAAGCGGCCGCGAAGGGTAAGCATGTTTCCAGTTCTAGTGAAGCTGATGTGGCCGAGGTTGATTCTGATGGGGAACTCCTTACCGTATCCGGAGGTGGATCGTCACTTTTGGATGCGTGGATTCTTGATTCCGGATGTACGTTCCACATGTGTCCCAATAGGGATTGGTTTCATACATATGAGGACGTTGACCATGGCTTGGTTTTGATGGGCAATGATGCTACATGTTTGATCAAAGGACAGGGCACGGTTAGTATTCGGATGTTTGATGGAGTTGTCAGAACTTTGGGGAATGTCAAATATGTTCCCGATCTCAGGCGAAATCTTCTATCCCTTAGTTCTCTTGAAGAGAAGGGATATGAGTTTGTTGGCAAGAAGGGCTCACTCCGGGTGTTTAGAGGTGATACAAACATTTTGAAGGAAAATCGTAATACCTCAAACCTCTACATTTTGGATGGTCAGACAGTTACCGGTGATGCAGCGGTTGTTTCAAAGGGTTCTTCAAATTCGGATCGATCACGTTTATGGCATCTTCGACTCAGCCATATGAGTTTTCATGGCATGTCCGAATTGAGTCGAAGAGGCCTTCTTGGAGGCGACAAAGTTGTTGAGCTAGAGTTTTATGAAGAATGTGTTTATGGCAAGTAGAAATGGGTGAGATTTGTGAGTGGCAAGCACACGACGAAAGGGCCACTCGATTACATCCACTCCGATTTATGGGGACCGGCTCGGGTTACTTCCGTAGGTGGAGCTTCTTATATGCTTACGATCATCGACGATTATTTGAGAAAGGTATGGTCTTTCTTTCTAAAGCATAAAGGAGACGTTTTTTCTACTTTTAGAGATTGGAAGGTGATGATTGAAAAGCAGTCGGGAAAGGAGATAAAGTATTTGCGCACCGATAATGGCCTTGAGTTTTGCTCGGAGGATTTCAATGCCTACTGTCGAAAGGAAGGCATTACTCGACACCGCACGGTGGTTCACACTCCGCAGCAAAATGGTGTGGCCGAAAGGATGAACCGCACGATTCTCGAGAAGGTTAAGTGTATGCTCTCCCATTTTAAGCTACCAAAGTCTATTTGGGCGGAGGCGGCTTCTACTGCATGTTTTGTGATCAATTGATCACCTTCTCGAGCCATTGAGAAGAAGACCCCGTTTGAGCTATGGTCCGGTGAAGCTGCCGATTACACAGTTTTGAAACCATTTGGTTGTCCAGCGTATGCACGAGTTGACAATGGGAAGCTAGAGCCGAGAGCTTTGAAGTGTGTGTTTCTTGGATATAAACCGGGTGTGAAAGGCTACAAGCTATGGAGTTCTGAGCTAAGGAAGGTAATTGTTTAAAAAGACGTGACTTTTGATGAGACTTCCATTATCCATCGAGCTATTAGCTCGACATCTACTGTTGAGAAACCTCCAGAGGCAAGTAAGAAGACATCTCAAGTTGAGGTGGAGTTGACGGCATTATCTACCGTTACACCGGTTTCTACACCGGTCTCTACACCGGTCACTACACCGGTCACTACACCGGTCACTACACCGGTCACTACACCGGTCACTACACCGGTCACTACACCGGTCACTACACCGGTCACTACACCGGTCACTACACCGGTCACTGGTGATCAGCCTACAGCTGTTCCGACTAGTGAACATGTGGATGGGGAGACCTCCTCACCATCTTCACCACCTGTTCCTAGTCCATCTATTCCAAGAGATAGGCCGAGGAGAACTATTGTACCTCCTAGGAGGTATATTCATGCCGATTGTGTTGCGTATGCCCTTACAGTTGCTGAAGATATCGAGTCTATGCTAGAGCCTACGTGCTATGATGAGGCCATTTCGGTTCCAGACTCAGATAGTTGGATGGTTGCTATGCACAGTGAGATGGAGTCATTGCACAAGAATGGCACTTGGGATCTTGTCCCGACTCCGAAAGGGAAGAAGCCAGTCAAGTGCAAGTGGTTGTATAAGCTCAAGGACGGCGTTAATCCGGGTGATAAGCCAAAGTACAAAGCTCGTTTGGTTGCTAAGGGCTACAGTCAAATGCCAGGTATCGACTATACTAATATTTATTCACCCATTGTTAAACATACATCTATTTGTGCTTTGTTGGGATTAGTTGCTTCTAACGATTATGAACTAGAGCAACTAGATGTAACTACAACGTTCTTAAATGGTGAGCTTGAGGAGGAGATCTTTATGCAACAACCCGATGGTTTTGTAGTTTCGGGCAAGGAGGACTACGTGTGCAAGTTGAAGAAATCCCTCTACGGTCTCAAGCAATCTCCGAGACAATGGTATAAGAGGTTTGACTCTTTTGTGACCGGTCACGAGCTGAAAAGGTGCACCTATGACAGTTGTGTTTACTACAAGAAGTGTGACGACGAGTCGATGGTCTATTTACTCATATACGTGGATGAGATGTTAATCGCAGCGAAAGATATGAAGGAGATTCAAGTGATAAAAGGCCAGTTGAACGCTGAATTCGATATGAAGGACTTAGGGGCTGCCAAGAAAATTTTAGGGATGGAAATTGTGCGTGTTAGAGAAGCGAGGACCTTGCATCTTTCTCAAAAGAGTTATATGGAGAAAGTTCTACGCCGGTTCAATATGAATTATGCAAAACCGGTCACCACACCCCTAGCGGCTCACTTTAAGCTATCATCCACTCAAAGTCCTATTTCAGAGGCTGATGTGTCTTAATGGCACATGTACCATATTCCAGTGCCGTTGGTTCGTTGATGTACGCTATTACATAATTTCTGAACTTGTAGTTAATTATCTCTGACATAACATTTTCTTAGTCAGAATCTAAATATTTTAGAATAGGGAAATTAAATAAAGTAGTCATCTCTCTCTCTCAAGTTTCTGAAATAACCACTTTCTCCCAAAAATTTCCAAAGTAGCCAACAAACTCGTGAAACAACCCTCAATTGCGACCTCCTCATGCACCCAACCCAAAAGTTACACTTTTGGTCCCTCCCCCTCGTGAAACCCCTCTCCTTCACGAGGTTGTATTTTTTTTTCATTTAAAATTGAATGTTACACTTAAAATCCTTGTAATTAGTTATTAAATTTGCTTTTAATCCCTTACTTTTTTAATTTTTATTTTATATGCTTAGCATATTAATATAAATAATCGTATATAAACTGAAATATATTAAAAATACATTTTTTAAACAAATTATACCATTGTAATTGTCTCGTCAATACCTTAGAAATGAGCCAAATATTGAATATTTTTGGATTTAATCATATTATTAAATATCAAAAATATATACGAATATTTTTGTATTATATTTCTTATAATTTCATTTTACATTTTACACATTTATCATATTAAAAATACATAAAGGTTAATCCATGATTTCAAAAAGGGGAGTGCTATTTGCACCAAAAAGGTGCAAATAGTGACTTATTGTTTTCCGATCCAATCATTAAAAGGTACAAATTATTATTATTATTATTATTATTATTATTATTATTATTATCATCTTTATCTATATATATATATATATGTGTGTGTGTGTTTTGATTTTATAAATTTATAAAATCTGTAACTTTTGATTTTATTTTATTCTATAAATTTGTAACTTTTGATTTTATTCTATAAATTTGTAACAATGAAGAGGGATTCACTGGTGAACCAAGGCTCACCGGAGATGGGCAGAAAATTAAATTCGTGGCACTGTAAATTTTTGTGGGGAAGAAGACGGAGAAGACAGGTGATAATGATTTTAAATATATATTTATATTTTATACCCCTATAATTATTTAGTTAGTTTACTTTATACCTTTTACTTTTCAATTTTTCATTTTTCATTTTTATCATATTAACACATAAAATCGTATATTAACTAAAATACGTTAAAAAAATACGTTTTAATTTTAACAAGTTACACCATCATAATCGTCTCTTCGAAACATTCGAAATGAGCCAAATATTGAATATTTTTGGATTTAATTATATAGCATATGTACTACATAAAACGTATGAAACGTATGAATATGTTTTTTTTCTTTTTACCATAAAACATAAAATGTATCATATATCATATATACTACATATTTTGGACAAGTTATTCATAATTTATGTTATTCTTATTTCTACCATTTTACTAATAACGATATTTTTCATGTTAACATCATAACGATGAAAATCGTAGTTTTAAAGACTAGGGACGATAATAGTTACAGCCAACAAACCATAAGGATGAAAATCTTAGTTTACTCTTCGAGCCCTTCTTAGAGGTATAAATTTCTTCTTAAGTTATTTAAGTTGGTAAGTTAGGTAGTTGAAGTTGGTTGGTAGTCAACGTTTTTGGACTTGAACATTGGGTTATTACTTATAACACTTTAAACTTCTTTCGATCAGATCAAGGTGCACCATTTGAACACTGGATGACAATGCCTGAAATAGGTCTCTTGATTGCTTCAAAATATAATGTGATATTACATGTTATAAGTATGACCGGCAGTGGGACGTACTTGCCGCTTAGGTCCACTCCTCCAGTGTGGTATGAACATGTTGTTTTTACAATCGGGTACGTTAATGGTAACCATTATGTGAAATTAGATATGGCAGAAAGATACCCGTTTCCACAAATTGTAGGACATTTTTTCCATTACAGTTATCCGTGCGCTGCTGGATGGGCTACCCCGTATTCAGAGCGAATAAAGAAGTACATTCAGCTTTTACGTGTTAATTGTACTACGGATAATGTTATTTTAGAATAATCGAATGTAATATAGATTATTTTATGTTCTATTTATATGTTAAATCGCAATATTTATGTTTTATTTTTATAATTATATAATTATAAAAAATTAGTAATATTTATAAATATTTATTTTTTTTTCAAATCAAAACAAAAAGTAAAAAAAAAACTTTTAAAACTATATAATACAAATAAACAAAAATATATAATAAAAATAAACAAAAGAAAAAAAAGAAAAAAGACAACCAAAAAACAAAAAAAACACAATTATGGAGCCAATCATTTTTGGTACTTTTTGGTGCAATTAGAAAAAAAAAAAGTGTAGATAGCCTCCCCCTTTCAAAAATATTTGACTCAACATCAACATCAACATCAACATCAACATCAACATCAACATCAACATCAACATCAACATCAACATCAACATCAACATCAGGTAACATGTGAAAACTCAACATATTTATTTTGATTTACCTAAAGTGTTACTTCGAATGGTCAACATAGTGACCTCAAATGATTTCACTCTATATATTAAAGGTATATCATAAGGCATGTCTTTGATGGTGGAACGGATTGACGATGTTATTTAAAAATGATACGATAGATAATATCATAATACTAATTTAGAAATAACTATTGATTGATCTTGTGCTTAGAATACGAGGAAAAACAGTTTTACATAAATTATTAGTATTTCTTGAATGTAATGTTATTTTTGATGATATAAACAATATATTGAAACTAAATTCGTAGTTATCGAGGGTGTAAGTATTTTACTCCAAAATACATACATATGAGAAAGTCCACAAAATCATGCATCAATTAAAATGTTTTGCATGTGGTGAATTGAAAGTCAAGAAAACGATATCAAAGATGGTGGCTATGGTATGCAAACACAATTTTTCTTTCTCTTCTCTTTTCCCATGTGAGGATCATGTGGACGGTGAAGGAAATCAAAGATGGTGGCTATGGTGGCTATATGTGGATGGTGGTTGCAATATATGGCTTCCTCCATTTTTCCCTATAAATATGTATTCACTCTCTATCTAAAATTGCATCCTCAATCACTCTCTCCATTCTCTACGTCTCTATCTCTAAATTATATATATAGAGATAGAAATTTATATTAGACGTAGGATTCGGTTTCGATTCGATTTCTCCATTGTATTTTCGTTCCAAGTATTGTACTCAAACATCGTGATAGTGAACTTTTCGGTGATCTCCTCCGCCTGTGGTTTTTGGGTTTTCCACGTAAATACGGTGTCGTCTTTCCCTTTAATTTTCTGCACTTATTTACATACGTGCGTTGTTAGTTCGATTGTTTTGGATTATTTATTCGTCGGAGTTTTTCGGTAAATAATTCTTTTTCGCTTGAATCAATACGGTTCTAATTTGGAGCATCGATTTTGGGTTGGTTATCGGAACATTACGTTTCGATTTTACAACAGAGGGCCCATTTTTACATCTCGCCCATGGCCTAAAATGTCAAAAACGGGCCAGCTGTGTAAGGGTCGGTAACAGTTACAATATCGTATTTCAAGTGATTTACGGTCCTAAAAGTGATAACAATAAATCACGTGCAACTGACCCGTTACAACAAATGCGGAATAACGAGATTTAAATATTGTATATTTTGGTCTATTGATTCATACCGATCCACAAACGTAAATATAACAGTTATCGAATATACGATAAAATATAACGAAACAACAAATAAATCGAGACAACAAGATTTAACGCGGTTCCACTATCAGTGTGATAGTGTACATCCACAAGGAGAAAGAGAGATCTTTATATTACCAACCGGGAGAAATTACAACGTGTTTACGAGATCCTTGGATCAACAAACCAGCTACCCAAAAGTTCCTCCAAAAACAAGATATATCAACGATATATATATATATATATATATATATATATATATATATATATATATATATCAACAAGGAGCAAGGAAGAAGAAGAAGAAAACTAAATGTAATTCTTCCTTATGATGATTTTTAAGCTTCATGTTGGCATGCATATATATAGGGATGGAGAAGGGTATAAGTCAAGAAAAATTAGGTGAGGTGTAGAAAATGATGGTATGAATACACCTAATTCAACATTCATAAAGTCTTCATATAAGACTTTTATGCATCACCATTTTTCTCTTTTCTCATGCCAATTTTTCTCATTTCTCCACCATGAAAAATCCACATTAGATATGTGGTTCTAAATAAGTCTTACTTCCATGCATCACCACTTGTATATTGTGCTTGGTGAATTGCACAACACCAATAAAAAACTTATCTGATTTAAGTTTTTCAACACTCCACCATGATGTGCAAATCACCCGACGAAACCAAAGCACGAACCAATCCCCTGAATACGGATAAATAGCTGATAGAGATTGACACGAGGTAACATAATGCATTTTGACCGTGACGAGCTTCGGCTCGGCCATCACACGTCAAAATCAAAAGCAAAAATCCTCAAGTGATCAATCTCAATAAATGAACGAGTTAAGAAACCCAAAAACACGTACCAAGTAATAACTCCCCAAAGATGTCGCTATGTCATCTGTAGCAATATTCTCATTTCTCCCACAAAGTGCCAAACGACACTAACACAATCTGATCTGGATCAAATTCGAGCAATGCTCGAACGCGACCGGAGGTAACGACTTTGTGAACATATCGGCAACATTATCTTCAGATAAGATTTTCTTCAAATACACAACCTTTGCGTCGTGCAAAGCTACCAGAAATGCATCACACACATTAATGTGCAAAGTGAATAACACTCTGGCTATCACAATTAATACGAACAGTAGTCTGCTTTAGGCCCAAACCAAACAGGAGTTCCTGTAAATGAACTACTTTTTTAGCAGACTCCACCGCTGCAATAAGTTCAGCTTCGGTAGTTGATAATGCAACAACAGACTGTAATCGAGATCTCCAACTGACAACTATCCCACCTAATGTAAAAACATAACCAAAAGTGGATTTCCAACTGACACGATCACCTGTGTAATCTGAATCGCAGTAACCAAGAATATCACAGTTGTTTTGCATACCATAAATCAGGCCATGAGTTTTCGTACCTTTCAAGTAACGAAATACAGTTTTCACTGCATTCTAATGTGACTTACCCGGGTTCGATAGAAACCGACTAATCACACCAATGGAATGTACAAGATCAGGACGGGTGCATACCATAGCATACATGAGGCTCCCGACTGCACTGGCATACAGAATCTTTGCCATCTCAACCTTTCCAATATCGTCTACCGGACAATCGTCTCTTGTAATCTTGATGTGTCTTGGAAGTGGCGTTAACATCGACTTTGCTCCATCAAGATTAAACCGCTTCAGAATCTTCTGAATATAGCCCTTCTGTGTTAACCTAAGATTACGGGACTTTCTGTCCCGAACAATTTCCATTTCGAGAATAACACGAGCTTCACCGAGATCTTTCATTTTAAATTCTGATTTCAACCTATCTTTCAAACGGTTGATTTCAGAATGATCCCTGCAAGCTATCAGCATGTCATCAACATAAAGAAGTAGATAACTAGAAATGCCACCGCTTGATTTATGATAGACACAAGCGTCCTTCTCACTACGCTTAAAACCCAATTAGAGCATAAATAATTCAAACTTCTTGTACCACTGTCGAGACGACTGTTTAACTCCATACAGGGACTGTAACACCCTGATTTTCGTTGTGTAAATTCTAGCGTTAGGACTTCAAGCCTTGTGTATTGTTAGATCTTAGTTATCTTGCGTTTACCTTGTTTATGCGTATCGTGTGTTTAGCCAAATTCGTGTGTTGAAGGTTGATTCTTAGACCGGGAAACTGTGGACTACGTGAGTAACATCGCGACTTATAAGTCGTAGCACAAGCCGCGTGATCCACTGTCCATTTTCCATTTCAGGAACACGGACGACTTATGCCGCGACTTGAGGCCGCGGCATAACCCGCGGGACTCCCATTGACACCCATATACGAGTTTCTTCCTTATTTCACCCTATTCAATACCCACCTACCCTCATTACTCTCTCTCTCTCTCTCTCTCTCTCTCAACCATCAATACTCTTTCATCCGATTTTAGGGTTTCACCAACCCAAAGTTACCTCATTCATTGCTAGAAGTTGGGGTTTTTGACCAAGGATTCGAGTCTCGAGCTTAGGACCAACACCTTCATTGTCATCTTCTCCAAAGGGAGTTAAGCTAGGGTTTTTGGGTTTTCTTCAAAACCCACTTGGTGAGTTCCTACTACCATTTTTCTAAACTTTATACATGTCAAAACTTACATTTTGAACTCCTATATATCTCCATGGTTTTGCATTTAAGTTTACTACCTTTTGACCTAACTTGAGTTTTGGGAGATTTTAGGGTTCCCAATTATTTTGAACTAAAATGATGGGTTCCATCTTATTTGAAGTAAAATGGAGTTTTACTTGCACATTTATGTGAGTTACTTGAAGGAATGTATATAATCTCATTTTATGATTTTTCATTCTTATCAGCAGTTAAACTTGAAAATGCATTTTGGATATAAATGTTATTGGAACCATATGACTAACTATGGTTGGTCACAAATGAAATTGTGACAAGTCTAGACTATTACTAGTGGATCCTTAGGTATTGAGTCGGCTTATATTATTGGGATGTTTTTTTCCCCTTTTTGTATTTATGGATGCATTTGACCCTCGGGGGCCTTTGGTACGATTATGTGAGATCGGTTACTAGCCATGGGTCATAATGTAGTCCTAGTGAACGAGTATGACTTGGTTTCCTCGGGTGACCTCCCTCACATCTTAGTACAGACCTATGTTGTTCTTGGCCATGGATTCCAAGTATTTATCTCACAACTCGAATTGTGACCTACTTTTATGTTCCGCCACAATCCTTGGTAAATCGGGTATCCCCCATCATCGTAAGATGAATTTTCGGACCGAACGGTCCTTATGTGACAAAGATTTCAATTGTAAACTAATCTTTCTTGAAAAGAATTCCTTTTGTTACAATTGTTTATATCTCTTGAAATTATAAACTGTATATTCTTACTAGGCTTTAAGCCTAACACTTTTTCTCAAATGATGTGTATAACAGGTTCCTTAGCGGTGGTTTGCCAAGGGCTTGAGTGACGAGCATGGTCTTGAGGCATTTTTGAGATGACTAGTATTTGACGTTGGGAAATTGTTTAAGTCATATCTTTTGGTGATTTTGGGTCGACAACCGATGTAATCTAGATAGTTATGTTTAGATTAGTTTGTTGTAGATTTCTATATCCGCTCACAGGTTTTTGTAAAGGCTTAGTACTTTTCCCCTTTTTGGGAGATTTATAACAAATACAAACATCATATTGCCTAATTTCCGAATTTTAAATTACTCTAATTTTTATGGTGTTACAAGTTGGTATCAGAGATCTAGTTTAAGTGAACTAGGCATGAACGTAAGATGTCTAGACGTAGACTGAGTATGTTAAGTATCGATTGTGAGTTGGGTATAACTTCTAAGATGGGTTAGTCTTAATACTCTTTCATCCGATTTTAGGGTTTCACCAACCCAAAGTTACCTCATTCATTGCTAGAAGTTGGGGTTTTTGACCAAGGATTCGAGTCTCGAGCTTAGGACCAACACCTTCATTGTCATCTTTTCCAAAGGGAGTTAAGCTAGGGTTTTGGGTTTTCTTCAAAAACCCACTTGGTGAGTTCCTACTACCATTTTTCTAAACTTTATACATGTCAAAGCTTACATTTTGAACTCCTATATATCTCCATGGTTTTGGATTTAAATTTACTACCTTTTGACCTAACTTGAGTTTTGGGAGATTTTAGGGTTCCCAATTATTTTGAACTAAAATGATGGGTTCCATCTTATTTTAAGTAAAATGGAGTTTTACTTGCACATTTATGTGAGTTACTTGAAGGAATGTATATAATCTCATTTTATGATTTTTCATTCTTATCAGCAGTTAAACTTGAAAATGCATTTTGGATATAAATGTTATTGGAACCATATGACTAACTATGGTTGATCACAAATGAAATTGTGACATGTCTAGACTATTACTAGTGGATCCCTAGGTATTGCGTCGGCTTATATTATTGGGATGTCTTTTCCCCTTTTTGTAGCTATGGATGCATTTGACCCTCGGGGGCCTTTGGTACGGTTATGTGAGATCGATTACTAGCCATGGGTCATAATGTAATCCTAGTGAACTAGTATGACTTGGTTTCCTCGGGGGACCTCCCTCACATCTTAGTACAGACCTATGTTGTTCGTGGCCATGGATTCCAAGTATTTAGCTCACAACTCGAATTGTGGCCTACTTTTGTGTTCCGCTACAATCCTTGGTAAATCGGGTATCCCCCGTCATCGCAAGATGAATTTTCGGACCGACCGGTCCTTATGTGACAAAGATTTCAATTGTAAACTAATCTTTCTTGAAAAGAATTCCTTTTGTTACAGTTGTTTATATCTCTTGAAATTATAAACTGTATGTTCTCACTAGGCTTTAAGCCTAACACTTTTTCTCAAATGATATGTATAACAGGTTCCTTAGCGGTGGGTTGCCAAGGGCTTGAGTGACGAGCATGGTCTTGAGGCATTTTTGAGATGACTAGTATTTGACGTTGGGCAATTGTTTAAGTCCCTTTTTTTGGTGATTTTGGGTCGACAACCGATGTAATGTAGATAGTTATGTTTAGATTAGTTTGTTGTAGATTTCTATATCCGTTCACAGGTTTTTGTAAAGGCTTAGTACGTTTCCCCTTTTGGGGAGGTTTATACCAAATACAAACGTCACATTGCCTAATTTTCAAATTTTAAATTACTCTAATTTTTAGGGTGTTACAGGGACTTTTTCAATTTACAGACTCAATCAGGTTTGTTGTCGGAGATGAAACATTCCGGTTGCTTCATGTAGATGGTTTCTTTCAAGATCTCCGTGTAGAAAAGCTGTTTTCACATCTAATTGTTCGAGCTCCAGATCGAGAATCGCTACAAGGGCTAGAAGGACCCAAATAGATGTGTTTCGAACCACAGGCGCGAAGATATCGTCATACTTGATACCCTTCCGTTGTGCAAAGCCTTTCGCAACCAGGCGAGCTTTATAACGCTTATCGTCTTTGACTTTATAGACCCATTTGCATCCAATTGCACGACTTCATTTCGGTAATGGACAAAGCTCCCAAGTGTTATTTTTAGATAGAGCTTCCATTTCCTCATGCGTAACTCCTAACCATTTATCACAGTGGCTCGAAGCTAGGGCCTCCGAATAGTCAAACGACTCATCTTGTACAACATATAAAGCATACTGAAGTTGGTCAGTAAAACTCATATTTGCAAAATCCCAATCACCATACCTATTAGGAGGACGGATAGTTCTTTGGCTCTGCCTCGTAGGTACTGATACTAGAATTGTATCGCCTTGACCTCCACCATCATTCTGAACTTCTTCCTGAAATGAACTAACTGGATCATAAGTAAATGTATCTGGTGGACTAACATCTTCTTCAGATTCTGATCCCAAAGTAAAACCACGAGCAGATGAGTTGGGTACAATAGGACTCACAATTATCTCATCTCCATCGGCTGTTGGAGAAACAGAAGAGATAATTTCCGGTTCTGGAGCGGGTTGTCGATTATGATTAGACTTGAACATAATCGACTCATCGAAGGTCACATGTCGAGAGTGAATCACCTTTCGGGTGACCGGGTTCCAGATTTGGTAACCCTTGATTCCATCTGTATAGCCGAGTAGGAATCCCTTGGTGGCTCTGGGATCCAACTTGTCTTGACCTGTCACATGAATATACACAGGGCATCCAAATACATGTATGTATTTCAAACAGATACAGCCCTTACCCCTCCAAATTTCTTCCGGAATTTCCCCCCCAATGGCTGAACACGGTAACCGATTCACAATATGTACAGCAGTGTGAAGTGCTTCAGCCCAAAACATTTTAGGGAAACTAGATGTAACTAACATACATTGGACTTTTTCTAACAAGGTCCTATTCATCCGCTCGGCGACTCCATTTGATTGCGGATCGCCGGGTGTGGTGTAGTATCGGTGAATACCTCTACGAGAACAGAAGTCTTTAAAGTTACCACTAGTGTATTCACCACCATTGTCAGATCTAAGCACTTTTAATTTTTTACCAGTCTCGACTTCGACTAGTTCTAACCATGTTTTGAATATTTCAAAAATATCTGACTTTAACTTAATAACATACACCCAAATTTTGTGCGAGAAATCATCAATAAAAGTAACATAGTACTTACTTCCACAAAGGGATTGTGTTGAAAATGGGCCTCAGACGTCTGTATGAACGTAATCGAGGATCCCTTTGGTGTTGTGTTTTCCAACACCAAAAGAAACACGCGTCTGTTTACCCGAGACACATTCTGAACAAAAGTCCAGACTAGTAGGCGTGTCAACTGCAATGAGCTTCCGCTTGCACAGAATTTCCAAATTCTTCTCTGAAGTGTGTCCCAACCTAAGATGCCACAAACGGGTAGCATCTAAGTTTTTTAAACTATCCGCGACACACGCATCAGAATTGACCGTCTCGCCTACTAGATGAAACAGGTTATTTTCTGCCTGCTCACCCTTCATCACACTAAAATTCCCTCTGGAGATGCGCATACTCCCATTCTCAATCCGAATCTTATATCCAAGTTTAGACAGTTGTCCAACATAAATCAAAGAACGAGTCATAGACGGTACAAATTTAACATTTGATAAAGTTTGAATAGTACCATCAAACATTTTGATTCTAACCGAACCGATGCCCTGAGTAACACACGATGTACTGTTTCCCATATAAATATGGTTAACTTCGAACTCCTCGAAAGTAGTGAAACAGTCCCGAAATGGTGTCATATGGCACGAAGCTCTGGTATCCAACACCCAACGCCTGTCGCCTTGTGGTGCAGTAACTGTTGCTGAGAAGCCTATATCTCTTTCGGCTACAACTGCTGAAGATTCTGCTTTGGTCTTGTCCTTGTTTTTCAAACTCGGACAATCTCTGACCCAATGACCTGGTTTGTGGCAGTAATTACAATTGCCACATTGCTTAGATTTCCCGCGATGACCAGGTTTACGAGATTGGGAGCGGCCACGAGTTCTTCCCCTAAGCTGATCGTCTTGGTCTCTTTCAGCAAATAGACCATGACTGCTGTGGTTGTTCTCCCGCGAACGTTTACCGATTTTCATCTAAATTCTCTGTTCTTCACTGATCATCCCTGCTTTCACGTCAGACAAAGATATGGAATCCCTTCCATAAATAAAACTGTTAGTGAAGTGGGAATATTTTTCGGGAAGTGAATACAACAGAATCAAGGTAAGTGTCTCATTATCTGTGGCAAAAGTAGAATCTGTTGCCTTCAACTTCATGATGATGTCTTCGAATTCAGTCATGTGGGCCTGAATGGTAGTGCCATCCTTCATTTTGAAGAACAGACACAACCTCATCAATAACAGTCAGTTAGTCAAAGTTTTCTTGAGATAAAAATTCTCAGAAATTACATTTAGAGTGAAGGCCCATGCCTTCATTTCCTTAGCTTCTAAGATGGACATATCCGGATCTATTTCTTCTGGAGCAAAGACTACGGGGGTGAACATCGTTTTTCCTAAGTGTTGTTGCTGTAGTAAACAACCATTTACTAAAATCACCCTCTCCGTTCCATTTTTCTATTATAATCCCAGCCCCCGATAATTTAAAAGCATCTTTTTGATAAACATTTGGGTTTGGGGTGGAAACGGAACCTGTATTTCCTAAATCAACAGACATTTTTAACGAACACTTATCGTGCGACTAAAAATATACAATATAAGTCAAATTTAGATCTAGATACTCTGATACGAATTGTAAGGGTCGGTGACAGTTACAATATCGTATTTCAAGTGATTTACGGTCCCAAAAGTGATAACAATAAATCACGTGCAACTGACCCGTTACAACAAATGCGGAATAACGAGATCTAAATATTGTATATTTTGGTCTATTGGTTCATACCGATCCACAAACGTAAATATAGCATTTATCGAATATACGATAAAATATAACGAAACAACAAATAAATTGAGACAGCAAGATTTTACATGGTTCCACTATCAGTGTGATAGTGTACATCCACAAGGAGAGGGAGAAATCTTTATATTACCAACCGGGAGAAATTACAACGTGTTTACGAGATCCTTGCAGTCATCTCTTCACGTACAAGCCGTAATGCCTCATTCTTTAACTTATGTCTTTTAGCAAAAAGCGCGATCTTAGAAACATCCATCTCGGCCATTTTATGCTGTTGAAAAGTGTTTGGAGAAGTATAACTCACCATATCAGCCCAAACAGGAGACCTGATGATGATGGTTTGATCCTTCATTACGAGTTTGATATATTTTTGAGCATATTTATTCAAAAGACATGTGTAATGTTGTGGTCTCTCACCGGTGGCGACATGCTGAGTTGAGGCGTCAACTCTCTGCGGCTCTGACATGGTTGTTCGATCTTCTATTTCTCAAAAATTAAAGTTAGCTTTGACACTTATTTTAGCGGGACAATTATTTCATACACGTTGCATACACATAATAAATCTATCCGTTCAAGACGGTTTAGAAACTTGTAAAATTGTAATAAATAAGTTTAGCCTTATGTTACGGCCAATTTTATTAAAAAGAAAAAAAAATGCAACAAGCCAATTTTCATAATTTATCGTCTTTTATTTATCATTTATATTATGTAGATAAATTATTTTTAAAAATCATTCTTAAATAATATTTTAGTTAATCCATGATCATGTATTTCTAATATAATAAAAGTGTAAACTGAAAAATGAATAAGTGTTGGGAAATTCAGAAATACACAAGTACAGTTAATGCTGCTAGAAGAACTTGATTACTACTTCTGAGATTAATGCTGTTGAGTTAAGTTAATACTGTTGATCAAGATTAGTACTGCTAAGTCAAGATTAATACTGCTAGAGGAGATTACTACTGCTAAGCAATTTTAGTACTGCTAGTAGTTAGTACTGCTGAACATTAATACTGCTCAAAGTATTAATACTGCTGAAGACTTAGTGCTGCTTATGAGATTATCAAGATTCGTGCAGATCAAGTTTGAAGATTATGGAAAGCTTGGAGATAAAGATGGAAGATTATTTTGAAGATCTTTTATTATTTGTAATTATCTTTTATCTTCATTATATAAAGAATAGTTTAGAATTGATAAAGATAGAATTCTGAATTTTTGTTTGGATAGAGAGAATCAACCTCAAGGTTTGTAATCCCAATTCTAGAGAAGTAGAATTCGTATTGGTGAGTCTGTTCATCAATATTGAGGGTAGTAGGTGCTTCTGCTAGGCAGAAGACCTCTACTGCAAAAAGATCCCATGATCCTTCAAAAGGGGGTCACACTCCTGGAGAAGGTGAGGACAGATATAACTACTATGAATTGATGGAAACAATGGGCAACATCAACATGGATGTGATCAACCAAGGAAAAGACATAGAAGAGCTGAAACTAATAGTCCTGTCTCAACAAGCTCAGATTTCCAAACTGAAGAACTTGGTGAAGAAATTAGTCCAGAAAAAGAGGAAGAAACAGTTTGTGCTTAGAACAAGGAAACCAGTAACTAATGCTCCCAAAAAGGGGGAGTCAGAAGCTGAGGACAAATTGGAAGCTGATACAGATAAGGGGAGAAACATAGTGTTGAGGGAGAGATTGATGAAGTAAGTAAAGAAACTGTACAAGCAGCAGAAAATCAAGCAGAGCAGCAGTAAAAGAGCAAGCAGCAGTAACATTTAATGCTGCTGGTTCAAGCCAAGCAGCAGAAACTGTTAATACTGTTGAACTGAAAGAAGCAGCAGAAATAGTGCAAGAAGTTCTAACAGATCTTGAGATTGCAGAAACCTTAATCAAAGCCAAGCATGATACTCCCAAAGTCATCTCAAAGGCCAAAGGAGTTGTCATCAAAGAACAAGGTGAAGTGATCAAGAAAGCTAGTGTTGAGAAGATGGCAAGCAAAGATAAAGGCAAAGCTAAAATGGTGGAATCTGATCAACCAATCAAAAAGCAAAAGTTGGTTGAGTCAGATGAAGCTTTGGCCAAGAAGATACAAGCTGATATTGAACAAGAAGAAAGGGTTCAGGTTGAAAAGGACAGAGAGATGGCTAAGGCTCTAGCTGCTGAACAGAATGAAGCTTATCAACAAATCCTGGCAACTGAAATTGCACAGAAGAAAGCTGCAACTCTGAAGAAATCAGTGGTGGTAAAAACAGCTGCAAAGAAGAGACAACCCTCAAAGACCTTCCTAGGTACCCAAGAGAGAAACAAGATGATTACATTTCTCAAAGGTGTTGTAGGAGTCAGAAAGGAGATGTTCTCAAAGATGTCTTTTGAGAAGATTAAAGAGCTGTACAATTCTGAAATGACCAAGCTTCAAGGGAATGAAACTGCCAGGGTGGAAATGGAGAAGAGAATGAAAGAAATCAATGACTTCATGATAGAAAAACCCTTTCCAGATGAGCAAGAAACACCACCAAAGAAAGAAGCCACTCTTGGTAAAAGTCTAAGGATTTTAAAAAGAACCAAGATGATGGCAAGGAGAAAGTCAAACAAGAAGCCTAGAATAGCTACAGAAGAAGCTGAGAAGGTTGCTGAAGAAGAAGGGGCACCTAAGCCATCTGCACAGAAAGAACCAGCAAGAACTGATGATGTAAATATGTACATGGTAGTTATGGACAAAGTGCCTGAACCAATTTCAGCTGAACTTGTTGAAGTGAAGCCACCTGAGGTTATTCTATGGGACACAATGAAGGTTGATGGGAAGGAATACATAAGGCTCAAAAGAAAGGATGAAAAGTAACACTTGGGCAAAGATTGTAAGAACATGCTCCAGGTCAATTTAGAAGAGATGTTTGACATAGGAATGAAGTTGTATGCAGATCAACTGAAAGCTACAGAGATTTCAATTACAAAATTAGTGATGGAGTATCTGTGTATGATGTTCAAACCTGAAGAAGTGAAGCATGTGATCAGAAATGTGTTCAAAACTGTCAACAATTGGACTCTATATGAAACTAGTGGAGTATATGCACTAACTATGGACATAAATCACATAAAGTACTTCCTAGTAGATAGAGTGTACAATCACAGCAGACTAAAGCTTCATGCAATGTTGAAGAAGAAGCTAGGATGTGTTCCAGATTCAGAGATGGCTAAGTATTTGATTCAAAGAACAATCAATCAGAGTTTGGGGTTGGATGCAAATACAGGTGTATGAGCCATGAAGTTTTGGGAGCGTCTAAGAAGACCATTTGAAGAACTTGACTTCTCTTCCTAAAAGTCAAGTTAGGGGGAGATTGTTGGGAAATTCAGAAATACACAAGTACAGTTAATGCTGCTAGAAGAACTTGATTACTACTTCTGAGATTAATGCTGCTGAGTTAAGTTAATATTGCTGATCAAGATTAGTACTGCTAAGTCAAGATTAATACTGCTAGAGGAGATTACTACTGCTAAGCAATTTTAGTACTGCTAGTAGTTAGTACTGCTGAACATTAATACTGCTCAAAGTATTAATACTGCTGAAGACTTAGTGCTGCTTATGAGATTATCAAGATTCGTGCAGATCAAGTTTGAAGATTATGGAAAGCTTGGAGATAAAGATGGAAGATTATTTTGAAGATATTTTATTATTTGTAATTATCTTTTATCTTCATTATATAAAGAATAGTTTAGAATTGATAAAGATAGAATTCTGAATTTTTGTTTTGATAGAGAGAATCAACCTCAAGGTTTGTAATCCCAATTCTAGAGAAGTAGAATTCGTATTGGTGAGCCTGTTCATCAATATTGAGGTTGAGTGTTGAATCTTGTAGCTTTACAATCATTCAATAAAGTTTACAAGTTGTTCTTCTGATTCACTGTTTTCATTGATTATTGAATATTAAAGTGTTATTCCGCAAACTCCTTTAATATTGTTTTTGAGTGTTTATTTTTGTTTAGAATTAAGATCCTGACAATAAGAAATATAAAACAAAAATATTCGTATATACTTATGATATTTATAATATGATTAAATCCAAAAATATTTATTATTGGGCTAATTTCAAAAGCATTGACGAGGTGATTACAATGATATAATTTGAAAATTATATATTTTTAATATATTTTAGTTTATATACGATTATTTATGTTAATATGTTAAAGATATAAAATGAAAAATGAAAAAGTAAGGGATTAAAATTAAATTTAATAACTAATCACAAGGGTATTAAGTGGAACATTCAAATTAAAATGAAAAAAAATACAACCTCGTGAAAGAGAGGGGTTTCACGAGGAGGAGGGACCAAAAGTGTAACTTTAGGGTTGGGTTCATAGGGGAGGTCGCAATTGATGGGTGTTTCACAAATTCATTGGCTACTTTGGTAATTTTAGGGAGAAAGTAGTTATTTCATAAAGTTGAAAGATAGATATGACAACCTTAATTAAATTTCTCTTTAGAATAACAACACATGTTTATGTTAATATGTTAAAGATATAAAATGAAAAATGAAAAATGAAAAAGTAAGGGATTAAAATTAAATTTAATAACTAATTACAAGGGTATTAAGTGGAACATTCAAATTAAAATGAAAAAAAAATGCAACCTCGTGAAGGAGAGGGGTTTGAAGAGGGGAGGGACCAAAAGTGTAACTTTAGGGTTGGGTTCATGGGGGAGGTCACAAATTGAGGGGTGTTTCACAAATTCGTTGGCTACTTTGGTAATTTTGGTGAGAAAGTAATTATTTCATAAACTTGAGAGATAGAAATGATTAATTTAATTAAATTCCTCTTTAGAATAACAGCTACAGATTGTTCAGCTTCTTTTTTGCTTTTGCAGTCATCTCATCACGAACAAGACGTAACGCCTCATTCTTTAACGTATGCCTTGTAGCAAAAATCGCGATCTTAGAAGCATCTTTCTCGGCCATTTTATGATGTTGAAAAGTGATTGGTAGGTGGTTAGATCCTTCATTACGAGTTTGATATATTGGGAGTTGCTTCCATAATTTTAAAGCATATCCATTCAAAACATACTTGTACAATTGTGGTCTCTCACCGGCGGCGACAGACTGAGTTGATGCGTCAACGCTCTGCGGCTCCGACATGGTTGATCGATGTTTCTTAGAAATAAAAGTTCATACGCGTTGCACATACATAATGAATCTAGCCGAGAAATGCCTTGTTGCACAACGCGTCTAAACCTATAGTTTAGAGGGACAATTAGTTCATACGCGTTGCACATACATAATGAATCTAGCCGTTCAAGACGGTTTAGAAACTTGTAAATTTGTAATAAATAAGTTTATACTTATGTTACGGCCAATTTTTATAAAAGATAAAAAATGTAACAAGCCAATTTTCATAATTTATTGTCTTTTATTTATCATTTATATTATGTAGTTAAAGTATTCTTAAAAAATCATTTTTAAAATATATTTTAGTTTATCCATGATTATGTATTTCTAATACGATAAAGGTCTAAAATGAAAAATGAAATCATAAGGAATATTAAAGAAAAATATTAGTAAATAGTTATGATATTTAGTAATATGATTAAATCCAAAAATGTTCAATATTGGGCGCATTTCGAATGTATTAGCAAGGCGATTACAATTAATAATTTGTAAAAATGTATTTTTAATATATTTTAGTTTATATATGATTATTTATGTTAATATGTAAGGGTAAAAAATGAAAAATGAAAAAGGGATTAAAACTAAATTTAATAACTAATTACAAGGGTATTAAGTGCAACATTTAAATTAAAATGAAAAAAATACAACCTCGTAACGGAGAGGGGTTTCTCGTGGGGGAGGGACCAAAAGTGTAACTTTAGGGTTGGGTTCATGGGGGAGGTCGCGATTGAGGCGTGTTTCACAAATTTGTTGGCTACTTTGGTATATTTGGGGAGAAAGTGGTTATTTCCGAAACTTGATGGAGAGAGATGACTATTTTAATTAATTTCCCTTTAGAATAACATCACGTGTTGCTTATTGTTCGGCTTCTTTTTTGCTTTTGCAGTCATCTATTCACGAACAAGACGTAACGCCTCATTCATTAACTTATGCTTTGTTGCAAAAATCGCGATCTTAGAAGCATATTTCTCAGCCATTTATGACGTTGAAAAGTGTTTGGAGACGTATAACTCACAATATCAGCCCAAGCAGTAGACCTGATGATGGTTAGATCTTTCATTACGAGTTTGATATATTTTTGAGCATATTTATTCAAAAGACATGTGTAACGTTGTGGTCTCTCATCGGTGGCGACATGCTGAGTTGATGCGTCAACTCTCTGCGGCTTTGACATGGCTGATCGATCTGCAGTTTCTCATAAATTAAAGTTGGCTTTGACACTTATTTTAGAGGAACAATTATTTCATACACGTTACATACACATAATAAATCTATCCGTTCAAGACGGTTTAAAAACTTGTAAAATTGTAATAAATAAGTTTAAGCTTATGTTACGGCCAATTTTCATAAAATATAAAAAAATGCAATAAGCCAATTTTCATAATTTATCGTCTTTTATTTATCATTTATATTATGTAGATAAATTATTTTTTAAAAAATCATTTTTAAATAATATTTTAGTTAATCCATGATTATGTATTTCTAATATAATACAAGTGTAAAATGAAAAATGAAATCATAAGAAATATAAAACAAAAATATTCGTATATACTTATGATATTTGTAATATGATTAAATTTAAAAATATTTAATATTTGACTCATTTCGAAAGTATTGACGAGGCGATTACAATGATATAAATTGTAAAAAAATGTATTATTTTAATATATTTTAGTTTATATACGATTATTTATGTTAATATATTAAGGATATAAAATGAAAAATGAAAAAGTAAGGGATTAAAATTAAATTTAATAACTAATTACAAGGGTATTAAGTGGAACATTCAAATTAAAATGAAAAAAAATGCAACCTCGTGAAGGAGAGGGGTTTGAAGAGGGGAGGGACCAAAAGTGTAACTTTAGGGTTGGGTTCATGGGGGAGGTCACAAATTGAGGGGTGTTTCACAAATTCGTTGGCTACTTTGGTAATTTTGGTGAGAAAGTAATTATTTCATAAACTTGAGAGATAGAGATGATTACTTTAATTATATTCCTCTTTAGAATAACAGCTACAGATTGTTCAGCTTCTTTTTTGCTTTTGCAGTCATCTCTTCACGAACATGACGTAACGCCTCATTCTTTAACTTATGCCTTGTAGCAAAAATCGCGATCTTAGAAGCATCATTCTCGGCCATTTTATGATGTTGAAAAGTGTTTGGAGACGTATAACTCACCCTATGAGCCTAAACAGTAGACCTGATTGGTAGATTAGATCCTTCATTACGAGTTTGATATATTGGGAGTTGCTTCCATAATTTTTGAGCATATTCATTCAAAACATATTTGTACGATTGTGGTCTTTCACCGGCGGCGATAGACTGATTTGATGCGTCAACTCTTTGCGGCTCCGACGTGGCTGATCGATCTGTTGTTTCTCAGAAATAAAAGTTGTCTTTGACCCATAGTTTAGAAGGACAATTAGTTCATACGCGTTGCACATACATAATGAATCTAGCCGTTCAAGACGGTTTAGAAACTTGTAAATTTGTAAAAAATAAGTTTAGGCTTATGTTACAGCCAATTTTCGTAAAAGATAAAAAATGCAACAAGCCAATTTTCATAATTTATTGTCTTTTATTTATCATTTATATTATGTAGTTAAATTATTCTTAAAAATCATTCTTAAAAAATATTTTAGTTAATCCATGATTATGTATTTGTAATACGATAAAGGTGTAAAATGAAAAATGAAATCATAAGGAATATAAATAAAAAAATATTTGTATATAGTTATGATATTTAGTAATATGATTAAATCCAAAATTGTTCAATATTGGGCGCATTTCGAATGTATTAGCAAGGCGATTACAATTAATAATTTGTAAAAATGTATTTTTAATATATTTTAGTTTATATATGATTATTTATGTTAATATGTAAGGGTAAAAAATGAAAAATGAAAAAGGGATTAAAACTAAATTTAATAACTAATTACAAGGGTATTAAGTGCAACATTTAAATTAAAATGAAAAAAATACAACCTCGTAACGGAGAGGGGTTTCTCGTGGGGGAGGGACCAAAAGTGTAACTTTAGGGTTGGGTTCATGGGGGAGGTCGCGATTGAGGCGTGGTTCACAAATTTGTTGGCTACTTTGGTATATTTGGGGAGAAAGTGGTTATTTCCGAAACTTGATGGAGAGAGATGACTATTTTAATTAATTTCCCTTTAGAATAACATCACGTGTTGCTTATTGTTCGGCTTCTTTTTTGCTTTTGCAATCATCTATTCACGAACAAGACGTAACGCCTCATTCATTAACTTATGCTTTGTTGCAAAAATCGCGATCTTAGAAGCATATTTCTCGGCCATTTATGACGTTGAAAAGTGTTTGGAGACGTATAACTCACAATATCAGCCCAAGCAGTAGACCTGATGATGGTTAGATCTTTCATTACGAGTTTGATATATTTTTGAGCATATTTATTCAAAAGACATGTGTAACGTTGTGGTCTCTCATCGGTGGCGACATGTTGAGTTGATGCGTCAACTCTCTGCGGCTTTGACATGGCTGATCGATCTGCAGTTTCTCATAAATTAAAGTTGGCTTTGACACTTATTTTAGAGGAACAATTATTTCATACACGTTACATACACATAATAAATCTATCCGTTCAAGACGGTTTAAAAACTTGTAAAATTGTAATAAATAAGTTTAAGCTTATGTTACGGCCAATTTTCATAAAATATAAAAAAATGCAATAAGCCAATTTTCATAATTTATCGTCTTTTATTTATCATTTATATTATGTAGATAAATTATTTTTTAAAAAATCATTTTTAAATAATATTTTAGTTAATCCATGATTATGTATTTCTAATATAAACAAGTGTAAAATGAAAAATGAAATCATAAGAAATATAAAACAAAAATATTCGTATATACTTATGATATTTGTAATATGATTAAATCTAAAAATATTTAATATTTGACTCATTTCGAAAGTATTGACGAGACGATTACAATGATATAATTTGTAAAAAAATGTATTATTTTAATATATTTTAGTTTATATACGATTATTTATGTTAATATATTAAGGATATAAAATGAAAAATGAAAATGTAAGAGATTAAAATTAAATTTAATAACTAATTACAAGGGTATTAAGTGGAACATTCAAATTAAAATGAAAAAAAAAATGCAACCTCGTGAAGGAGAGGGGTTTGAAGAGGGGAGGGACCAAAAGTGTAACTTTAGGGTTGGGTTCATGGGGGAGGTCACAAATTGAGGGGTGTTTCACAAATTCGTTGGCTACTTTGGTAATTTTGGTGAGAAAGTAATTATTTCATTAACTTGAGAGATAGAGATGATTACTTTAATTATATTCCTCTTTAGAATAACAGCTACAGATTGTTCAGCTTCTTTTTTGCTTTTGCAGTCATCTCTTCACGAACAAGACAGTCATCTCTTCACGAACAAGACGTAACGCCTCATTCTTTAACTTATGCCTTGTAGCAAAAATCGCGATCTTAGAAGCATCATTCTCGGCCATTTTATGATGTTGAAAAGTGTATGGAGACGTATAACTCACCCTATGAGCCTAAACAGTAGACCTGATTGGTAGATTAGATCCTTCATTACGAGTTTGATATATTGGGAGTTGCTTCCATAATTTTTGAGCATATTCATTCAAAACATATTTGTACAATTGTGGTCTTTCACCGGCGGCGATAGACTGATTTGATGCGTCAACTCTTTGCGGCTCCGACGTGGCTGATCGATCTGTTGTTTCTCAAAAATAAAAGTTCTCTTTGACCCATAGTTTAGAAGGACAATTATTTCGTACGCGTTGCACACACATAATAAATCTAGCCGTTGAAGACGGTTTAGAAACTTGTAAATTTGTAAAAAATAAGTTTAGGCTTATGTTACAGCCAATTTTCGTAAAAGATAAAAAATGCAACAAGCCAATTTTCATAATTTATTGTCTTTTATTTATCATTTATATTATGTAGTTAATTTTTTCTTAAAAATCATTCTTAAAAAATATTTTAGTTAATCCATGATTATGTATTTGTAATACGATAAAGGTGTAAAATGAAAAATGAAATCATAAGGAATATAAATAAAAAAATATTCGTATATAGTTATGATATTTAGTAATATGATTAAATCCAAAAATGTTCAATATTGGGCGCATTTCGAATGTATTAGCAAGGCGATTACAATGATATAATTTTAAAAAAAAATGTATTTTTAATATATTTTAGTTTATATATGATTATTTATGTTAATATGTAAGGGTATAAAATGAAAAATGAAAAAGTAAGAGATTAAAACTAAATTTAATAACTAATTACAAGGGTATTAAGTGCAACATTTAAATTAAAATGAAAAAAAATACAACCTCGTAACGGAGAGGGGTTTCTCGTGGGGGAGGGACCAAAAGTGTAACTTTAGGGTTGGGTTCATGGGGGAGGTCGCGATTGAGGCGTGTTTCACAACTTTGTTGGCTACTTTGGTATATTTGGGGAGAAAGTGGTTATTTCCGAAACTTGAGGGGGAGAGATGACTATTTTAATTAATTTCCCTTTAGAATAACATCACATGTTGCTTATTGTTCGGCTTATTTTTTGCTTTTGCAGTCATCTATTCACGAACAAGACGTAACGCCTCATTCATTAACTTATGCTTTGTTGCAAAAATCGCGATCTTAGAAGCATATTTCTCGGCCATTTATGATGTTGAAAAGTTTTTGGAGACGTATAACTCACCATATCAGCCCAAACAGTAGACCTGATGATGGTTAGATCTTTCATTACGAGTTTGATATATTTTTTAGCATATTTATTCAAAAGACATGTGTATCGTTGTGGTCTCTCATCAGTGGCGACATGTTGAGTTGATGCGTCAACTCTCTGCGGCTTTGACATGGTTGATCGATCTGCAGTTTCTCATAAATAAAAGTTGGCTTTGACACTTATTTTAGAGGAACAATTATTTCATACACGTTACGTACACATAATAAATCTATCCGTTCAAGACGGTTTAAAAACTTGTAAAATTGTAATAAATAAGTTTAAGCTTATGTTACGACCAATTTTCATAAAAGATAAAAAAATGCAATAAGCCAATTTTCATAATTTATCGTCTTTTATTTATCATTTATATTATGTAGATAAATTATTTTTAAAAAAATCATTTTTAAATAATATTTTAGTTAATCCATGATTATGTATTTCTAATATAATACAAGTGTAAAATGAAAAATGAAATCATAAGAAATATAAAACAAAAATATTCGTATATACTTATGATATTTGTAATATGATTAAATCTAAAAATATTTAATATTTGACTCATTTCGAAAGTATTGACGAGGCGATTACAATGATATAATTTGTAAAAAAATGTATTATTTTAATATATTTTAGTTTATATATGATTATTTATGTTAATATATTAAGGATATAAAATGAAAAATGAAAAAGTAAGGGATTAAAATTAAATTTAATAACTAATTACAAGGGTATTAAGTGGAACATTCAAATTAAAATGAAAAAAAAATGCAACCTCGTGAAGGAGAGGGGTTTGAAGAGGGGAGGGACCAAAAGTGTAACTTTAGGGTTGGGTTCATGGGGGAGGTCACAAATTGAGGGGTGTTTCACAAATTCGTTGGCTACTTTGGTAATTTTGGTGAGAAAGTAATTATTTCATTAACTTGAGAGATAGAGATGATTACTTTAATTATATTCCTCTTTAGAATAACAGCTACAGATTGTTCAGCTTCTTTTTTGCTTTTGTAGTCATCTTGTTGGGTCTGAATGTGCTAAAGATGAATAATGCTGCTACTTGAAAGGTATTACTACTGCAAGATGAAATATTACTACTGCTAGTAGAATTAATACTGCTTGAAGTGTTAGTGCTGCTACTTGAATAGTTAGTACTGTTTGGAGAGTTAGTACTGCTAGTAGTTAGTACTGCTTGAAGATTACTACTGCAAGTGAAGGGTTAATACTGCAAGCATGTTAATACTGCTGAGGATGTTAATACTGCTGGATAAGAATGAAGTTAATACTGCTTATGAAGATATTGCTTGAAGAGAAAGAATAGGAGCTGAAGATAGAGATGAAGATAATTATGGAATGGATTATGAAGATCAATTTTGTTTTGATAATTATCTTGTAATTAATTATGTATATAAAGTCTAGAAGTCCTTGATAGAGAAATAGTTTTTGATACAGTTTTCACTATACGTTTGTTTAGAGAATTAACCTCAAGGTTCTTAGTAGTCCTTTCAATAGAGAAGTATTGAACGTCTGTTGAACCTGTTCAACAGATTGAGGTTTTGTTTGAAATCATTAAGTTTAATCAATATAACTTGTGATTTGCATTCAAGTACTGTTTCATTGATTGAGTGTTAAAGTGTTTTTCCGCAACTTCTTTAACATTGTTTCTGAGTGTGTTAATTAAATTCTTCATTAGAATTTTTCGATCCTGACAAGTGGTATCAGAGCTTGAAAACTCATAAACCTATAATCATGGACAGTTCAAGTGACAGCGTTTTGGTATCAAAGGTTCCCATGCTCAAACCCAATGAGTTTGACTTGTGGAAAATCAGAATCAAGCAATATATTCTTCTCACAGACTTCTCAATGTGGGACATCATTGAGAATGGTCCCTCTGATGGAGGAAAGATGGATGCAGATGGCAAGAGACCTCCACCAAAGACTGATGGAGAAAGAAAGATGAGGCAGACAGAGATGAAAGCCTTGAGCACTCTGCTCTTGGCTATACCTAATGAGTACCAACACCAGTTCTGCAACTGCACGGATGCACAAATTTTGTGGAATGCACTGGAGAAAAGATTTTCTGGTACCAAAAATACCAAGAAAAATCAGAAAGCCATCCTGAAGCAGCAATATGAAAACTTCATGTCTACAAAGAATGAGTCCATGAATCAAACTTTTGATAGATTTAATAAGTTAATTGGTGAATTGGCTACTGTTGGTGTCCAGATAGATCAAGATGATGTCAACAGAAAATTTCTCAAATCTCTTGGTGATGAATGGACTATGTACACTGTCTCCTTCAGACAGAATGACCAACTGGAGGACAAGGAACTGGATGACCTCTATAATGAGCTTAGGGTGTCTGAAGCAGAGGTAGAAGGAAAGAAGAGGCCCTCTAGATACTCATACAATGCTGCTCTTTTATCATCCTCTACTGATTCTACTGATAATACAGAATCAGTTAGTACTGCCTATGGATCAAAGCAAGATGGATCTAATGACTCAGTTTTAGAAGCTTTTCTAGCCAGTCATGCTAACTCCACTCTAATTAATGATGACTTAGAACAGATAAATGTTGATGATCTGGAAGAGATGGATATCAAGTGGCAGATGGCTATGCTCACAATGAGGGTAAAAAGATTCATCAAAAGGACTGGAAGGAACAACTTTGCTCAGAAAAGAGAAGATGGGGTTGGATTTGATAAATCCAAGGTTGAATGTTACAAGTGTCACAAGCTGGGGCACTTTGCAAGAGAATGCAGAAGTGGAATGCCTCAACAGCATACTAGCAACCATCAACAATCACAGTCCACTAGCTTCAACAATAGGAACTCTTCTCAAGCTCTTGTTTCCCAAGAAGGAATGAGATTTGATTGGAGTGACCAAGCAGAAGAAGCAGTTCAGAATCAAGCTTTAATGGCTAAAGTTTCAGAGTCAGCAAGCACTGATATTCCCACAGAGGTAAAATCTAACCTTTGCTCAAAATCTTGCATAGAAACTGTTAAAAAGTACAGGGATCACAATCAAAGCATGTGTGATGACCTAAAAAGGTTAGAAAAAGATAGAAGAGAGTATGTTGTCATTGTTGAGAATTTGGAAGAACAGATTAAGGCATACAAAGCCAATGAACTTCAACACACATATGATACTAACTACTGGAAGTGGGAAAAGAATCAGTTAGAAATTAAGCTTAAAAAGTCTGAAGAGGAATGTGAGAAGATAAGGAGTGATTTTGAAAAAGCCAAGTTGGACATTGAGAAGTTTTCCAATGCCTCTAAAGCAATGGACTCACTTCTAAAATCTCAAGTCCATGACAACCTAAAAAGAGGTTTAGGATACAACAATACCCCTCCACCCTATAACAATACCTATTTCCCTCCCACTTCAGACCTCTTAGAAAGACAAGAGAAAATAGACTTACCTGCAGGAGCCACAGATGTAGATCCTCTTGACAGAGTAGTGATTGAGGAAGAGGCTGAAGAAGAGACCACTAAGGGTAAGAATAAGGATGACCTTAAAGAAATTCCTTTAGAATATCATATCCTTACTAATGAAAGGGGGGGTAAACCTTTTGTAAAGAGTGAAAAGGCTGAAAGTTCTAAGAGAGAGAAGGGAAAAGTACAGGGAGTCCATTACATGCAAACCACTATTGTTAATCCCTGTACTTGTAAACAGAATCAGCCCCAACAACATGATAAAACAAGGGGAAATCAAAGAAACAGAAATAATCAGTGGGCTTTAAAACAAGGAATTGATCTGAGAAAAATTAACAGACCAAAGCCTTGTTTTATCTGTGGCAAGTTAAATCATCTAGCCAAACACTGTTATTTCAATCCTATTAACCAAAGGATCACTTTTCAAAGAAATATACAAAATCCTGTTGGTTATAGGAAGCAAATAAGGAATCATATGGCTGAGAATGTGAGAAGGGCACCTATAAAATCTCATGCTCAGAATAAGTTTGCTAATTCAAAGAAAAATACTTCAAATAAGTCAAGGAGTATCTTACAGAAAAAGAAAGCAAACAAATTTGTCCAGGTTTGGGTTCCAAAAGTAAAGAAATCTGTTAGTACTGCTACTTCAAATAGTACTGCTGACTGAAATAGTGCTGCTGCAAGCAATACTACTGCTAACCCAGTTAATACTGCTAACAAAGTTAGTACTGCTAACCCAATTAGTACTGCTAATGATGTTAGTACTGCTAACAAAGTTAGTACTGCCAATCAAGTTAGTACTGCTTCTAATGACAAGCCCATTCTTCTGACAAAGTATTCAAGCAATAAGATTCCTCAGTTTGATAATCTCATCAAGTCTGAATATGAATATGTTGATGAGAATGGGAAACCCAAGACCACTTTGGCTTGGGTTCCTATTAAAAACTAACTGCTTTATTATATGTGCAGGGCAACCAACAGCTCAAGGGAAGGAGCATTTGGCATGTTGATAGTGGTTGTTCCAGGCACATGACAGGTAACATGGCCTGCCTTCAAAACTTCAAAAGAATTGATGAAGGACATGTTGCTTTTGGTGATAATCCAGCAGGTGGAAAGATAAGTGGAAAAGGTAATGTGTCTAAAGGTAAGACGGCCTTTGAGGATGTATACTATGTTGAGCAATTGAGATACAACCTGTTAAGTGTATCACAGGTCTGTGACAAGAATCATAACATATTATTCAATGATACTGAATGTATTATCCTTGCTCCAGGGTTCAAGGTAGTTGATGAAAGTATGATACTACTTAGAACTCCTAGAAAGGACAATGTTTATTGCTTAGACTTGGAGAGTGTAGCTTCTGATTCATCTTTAAATTGTTTATTTTCAAAAGCTTCTTTGGATGAATCATCTTTTTGGCACAGAAGGATGTGTCACATGAATTTTAAAACAATGAACAAACTTGTGACAAACAACCTTGTAAGAGGTTTGCCACAAAAGGTATTTTCATGTGATGATCATTGTGTTGCATGTCTTAAAGGTAAACAGCACAAAACTTCTCATAAGTCCAAAGAGATAAATACAATCTCTTCACCTCTTAATTTACTGCATATGGATCTGTTTGGTCCTATAAATGTGATGAGTATTGGTAAGAAATCCTACTGCTTGGTTATTGTTGATGATTTCTCTAGATTCACTTGGGTCTATTTTCTGAGGACTAAGGATGAGACAAGTGGATTGATCAAATCCTTTGTTCTTAGAGTTGAAAACCAAACAAATCTAAGAGTTAAAGTCATCAGGTCTGATAATGGAACTGAATTTAAAAACAATGACCTAAACAGCTTCTGTGAGGAAAAAGGCATTGAGAGACAATACAGTGCTCCTAGGACTCCTCAACAGAATGGTGTTGCTGAAAGGAGAAATAGGACTCTGATAGAAGCTGCTAGATCTCTGTTGGCAGATTCAAAACTTCCAATCACTTTTTGGGCAGATGCAGTTAATACTGCCTGCTATGTTTAAAACAGAGTTCTAGTAGTGAAATCCCAAGACAAGACACCTTATGAGCTTTTTAAAAAGAAGAAACCTTTTATTGGATTTTTCAAACCATTTGGGTGTCCTTGCACAATTCTCAATACCAAAACTCACCTAGGCAAGTTTGATAGCAAAGTTGAGGATGGGTTTCTTGTTGGATATTCATCTCAAAGTAAGGCCTACAGAGTTTTCAACACCTCTTCTAGGATTATTGAGGAAAGTGACAATGTCAAATGCAATGAGAACACACCAAATCAACTTGGTTCAGGTCCTGATTGGCTATTTGACATTGATTCACTATCTAATTCTTTGGGTTTCAGTAATGAGCATAATGCAGGAACAGGGACAGAATATGTACAAGTACAAAGACAAGAGTTTGTGCTGTTCCCAACACCTATTGCTGATCCTGTTGAATTCTGTGACCAAGATAAGAAAGATACTTCAGAATCAAAGGACACTGAACCAGCTCAGAATGAAGAGGAAAGAGGTGAAAAGGAAGATCAACCCTCAGATTCAGGAATCAAAGGTCCTGAGATGCCATGTTTGGAAGAAGATGACACAGATGATGATAACTCTTCAGTTTTTGGTGGCAACACTCCTGAAAAGAACGACTCTAATCTGAAAACAGATATTAATGACGAGGTTGCTCATCAAACAAGAGTTCAGAAAAATCATCCTCCTCAATTGGTGATTGGTGACATCAATTCTCCTATAGTCACAAGGAATCAAAGCAAGTTGGGAGGATTGAAGGACATAAAATCAGGATTACTATCTTGTTTTCTATCACAGGTTGAACCCAAAAAGGCATATGATGCAATAAAGGATCAAGCTGGATAGAAGCAATGCAAGAGGAGCTACTACAGTTTGTGCTGCAGGATGTATGGGATTTGGTTGACCTTCCAAAAGGACACAGAGCTATAGGCACTAAATGGATCTTCAAGAACAAGAAAGATGAGAGAGGAATAGTAATAAAGAACAAGGCCAGATTAGTAGCACAAGGGTATACTCAAGAAGAAGGAATTGATTATGAAGAGGTATTTGCACCAGTGGCCAGGATTGAGGCAATCAGGCTATTTTTAGCCTATTCTTCTTTCATGAAGTTCAGGGTCTACCAAATGGATGTAAAGAGTGCTTTCCTGTATGGGAGAATTGAAGAAGAAGTGTATGTCTGTCAGCCTCCAGGGTTTGAGAATCCAAATTATCCTGACAGACTATACAAATTGAAGAAGGCACTCTATGGGCTACATCAAGCACCAAGGGCATGGTATGACACTTTATCTACCTATCTCTTGGAAAATGGTTTTCAAAGAGGAATCATAGACAAGACTCTGTTCATTCAGAGGAAGAAGAAGAAGGATATCCTAATAGTGCAAATCTATGTGGATGATATTTTCTTTGGATCCACAAAAGATCAAATGTGCAGAGATTTTGAAGATTTGATGCACAAGAGATTCAAGATGAGTTCTATGGGTGAACTTACTTTCTTCCTTGGGTTACAAGTTAAGCAGAAGAAAGATGGGATATTTCTAAGCCAATCCAAGTATGTGCATGACATTCTTACTAAGTTTGGATTCTCAGATTCAAAGCCTGCAAGCACACCCATGGAGACACACAAACAGATCACTGCAGATCTTGAGGGGGGGATGTAGATGTTCATCACTATAGATCCATGATTGGCTCCCTCATGTATCTCACTGCTTCAAGACCAGATATCATGTTTCCTGTTTGTGTGTGTGCAAGATTTCAAGTAAGGCCTAAGCAGTCACACTTTCAAGCAGTCAAGAGGATATTCAGATATCTCAAAGGCCAACCTAGATTAGGTCTTTGGTATCCTCATGACTCACCATTTGACCTACTTGCTTATTCAGACAGTGACTTGGGTGGTGCAAATTTGGATAGAAAGACAACTTCAGGGGGATGTCAGTTTTTGGGTGCAAGACTAGTGTCATGGCAGTGCAAGAAACAAACCACAGTGTCCACCTCTACAACAGAAGCAGAGTATATAGCTGCTGCAAGCTGCTGTTCACAAGTACTTTGGATTCAGAATCAAATGCTGGACTATGGTATGACTTTTCTTCACACTCCAATCTTCATAGATAATAACAGTGCTATTAGCATTGTTAATAATCCAGTCAAGCACTCCAAAACAAAGCATATTGAAATTAGGTACCATTTTATCAGAGACTGTAATGAAAAGAAGCTAATTCAGGTTGTGAAAGTCCATACAAGTAACCAATTTGCTGATCTATTCACTAAATCTTTTGATGTGGGTAGATTCACATTTTTTGTCACAAGTGTGGGAATGATAAACTCTGAATAAGTCTATTATCTTTTGACTCATGTACTTGTATAGATTCCTTCCTGCTTACTTTCTCATTTTATATTGTGCATGGTGCTGATAACCTTGTGTGTTTAAGTGTTTCAGATTGCTTCAACTGAATACTTAGTACTTCTAGTTCAGTTAATATTGCTCTGTATATTACTCATGATGTCAGTTCCAATATGGTCAAGTATGGTTACTACTGCTAGGTGATTTATACTGCCAGTGCAAAAGTTACTACTGCTTGCCTTATTTCTACTGCTAATCAATGTTACTACTGCTGGGATGTGTTAATATTGCTCGTCTGTGTTAATACTGCTAGTCTGTGTTAATACTGGCAAGTATGTGTTACTACTGCTAATATGAGTTAATGATGCGGGCCTATTAATACTGATAGGGTACTTAGTACTGCTTCTAACTGAAACCCTCCACCTATAAATACCCTTTGTGACCGCCAAAATATAAACGGCTCTTTGAACTTCCATTGCTACTCTTTCTCTCTCTCTCGATTTCTTGCTCACCAGTGTACACCCTAATTGCGATTCGAACAATAGAATCAATCAGAACGATGGCAGGACTAAAATTCTTTTATGAACACAATGAGGTTGCTATGCTGCAAAAACCCAAACAGGCTGAAGGTTTTCATCCGATTATGGATTTCCTCAGATCGTCCCACATTGCCTATGCCCTCACTGTCAATCCCACAATCTGTGTGGAACATCTACGACAATTTTGGGCAAATGCTACCATCCACACTGAAGAGGGCACTCAGGTCATCAAAACAAGGGTGTGTGATAAACCCCTGACCATCTCAGAAGAGTGTATTTGCATCCATCTACGCTTAGAGGATGCCTCAGGTATTACATCTCTTCCTAAGGAAGATCTCTTTCAAGTTCTAAATCGTATGGGGTATGAAGGTCCCATAGAGGTATTCAAGTTCTTCAAGAACAGATTTTCACCTCAGTGGAGATTCTTTGTTCATACCCTACAACACTGCATTTCAAGAAAAACAACTGGTTGGAATGAGTTCAGCAGCACCATAGCCTATGCTTTGGTCTGCTTAGCGACCTCTAGAAAGTTTAATTTCTCTCAAATGATCTTAAATGATTTAATGTCAAACCTGGATACCAAATCAAAAAGCTTTTATATGTATCCAAGGTTTGTACAAGAAGTACTTAATAAGGAATTGACGGATTTACCTACCTTCAATGAGGTATATGTACCAAAACTCCCTAAGGGGAAAGTGTTCTCAAACATGAAAAGGCCTTCCAAGGACTTTTCTGGCCAAGACACTCCATTGTTCTCTACAATGATGGGTGTGTCTCTTTCCCATGGTGAGGCATCAGTGTCACAGCCCACATCTGACCACCCCACTGATGACCTACCCACACCATTCTGTTCTATTAATATTCCTCAGATCCCTATTGTCCAGCCAACATCCCCCATCATCAAAATATATATAAAGAAAAAGGTGCAGAAGGTTCCTTCCCTTCGTGTACCTTCACCCCTAAAGCCTTCAAGCCCTCTGATGGAGCATTTTCCATCAGAGAATATCCAAAGGGAAACCACAGGGGTGTCTCCCAACCCCAAGAAGGTGCTCAATAAGGAGGAGGAAGAGCATGTGGGCAGTGAGGCTCACACTACTGACTTTGCACAAAGTGCAGGGCAGAACAGTGTGAACATCTTTAAGACCTTCCCCACGGCAACTTTGGGTGAGCAATCATCCAAAGGTCCCAGGTGCCAAGAAACCAAGGGGGTAGAATGTGCTTCTTCTAGTCAGAAGGCCTCTACTAAAATATCCAAGGATCCTTCAAGGGTGGTCAATACACCCAAAGGAGGTGAGGACAGATATAACTATGAGGAATTGATGGAAACTATTGCCAATGTCAACCTGGATGTACTCAAACACGGTGCAGAAATAAAGGAAATGCGAAAGGTGATTATCTCCCAAAAGGGGCAGATTGCTAAACTCAAAAAGATGGTTCTTAAGCTGGTGCACAAAAAGAAAAGAACACAGTTTGTATTGAAGAAAAGGAGCATTCCTCATGATGCTTCCAAAAAGGGGAAGAGTCAAGCTGAAGTTGAAAAGCAAAACCCTGTTGGCCTGGATTCTCATTTTGAGGGGGAGACTAGTGTTGAAAAAGAAAGGGAGATTGGTGCTACAAGTGTGAAAGAAGCAGAAACAGATCAAGCAGCAGAAACAAGTGCAAAAGAAGCAGTAACTGATCCAACAGCAGTAACTACACCATAAGTAGTAACCACAGCAGTAGAAATAGAGAAAGTTGCAGCTGAAACAGGTATGTCTGCAGAAGAAATAGAAATTGTAGAGACACTTGTGAAGGCAAAGACTGACACTCCCAAGGCTACTCAAAAGGCTAATTGAGTAATAATAAAAGAAGGTGGTTCTGAACAGAAAAAGAAGAAGATCAGTGAGGCAGAGATCAAAAAGAAAGGGAAAGAGAAAGTGGTTGAGTCTGAGAAACCAATGAAGAAGCTGAAACAGATTGATTTGGATGAAGAGCTAGCAAAGAAACTGCAAGAAGAGATGATAATGGAAGAAGAAATCCAATCTGCAAAAGACAGAGAGATGGCTTTGGAGTTATCTACAAAGCTTAATGAGGAATTTCAAAGGAGTTTAAAGACTGTTGCTGCTGCTAAGAAAGTAACAAAGAAGGCATCAAGGCACAGGATGACATTAAAGACAAGACAAAGACAGCCTTCAAAGACATTCCTGGCCAATCAAGAAAGAAGAAAGATGATCAACTTTCTGAAAGGGTCAGTTGGAGTCAAAGAAGGGATGTTTACCAACATGTCTTATGGTAGAATAGAAGAACTGTATAAGAAGGAGATGGCCAAACTACAAGGGGATTTCACTCAAAGGGTAGAGGTTGAAAGAAAGATGAAAGAAAGGCATGACCTTAACATACAACAGCCCTTCCCTGACAGTGAGGAAGGCACTCCTATCAAAGAAAAGACAGAAGCTAAGCAAGAAGAGACTTTAGCTCAACAGATTGGAGCTATCAAAAGAAAGAAATCTATTTCTACCAAGCCTAAGGCAAAGAGGCCAAGAATTGAAGAAGTTGAAAAGAAGATTGAAAGTGCAAGAGCAGAATCTTCAGCAGAGCCAGAGCAGAATCAAGAGCAGTCCAATCAACAATCTAATGAGCAATTCCATTTGTACATGACTTTGACAAATGAAGAACCAGTGCAAGCTGATCCTATCTCCATGAAAGCACCAGAAATTATCTTTTGGGATATTCTGAAGGACAACAGAAAAGAATATTTCAAATTCAAAAGAATGGGTGATCAGTTTGAGGTTTATGCAACTTGGGGAAAAGTGATCAGAAGTTGTTCCAGAGCTGACTTGGAGGAAATGTACAAAGTTGGAATAAAGTTGTATGAATCTGTGTTGCAAGGAACTGAAATGAGTTTAATCAAGATTGCCATTGAGTACTTATGCATGATGTTTGAGACTGAAAGAGTGAAGTACAGGATCAAAGACTTACATCATGAGTATGGATTCAAAAAGATTGATCATTGGATGTTATTTGAAAACTATGGTGTCTACATGATCACAATTGACAAAAGCTATCATGAGTACTACTTAGTTGACAAGATCTACGACTACAGCAAATCTAAGTTGGAAGGGATGTTGAAAGCCATGCTGGTATGTGCTAAAGGATCAGAAATGGCCAGAATTGTGATTAGAAGGACAATTTATCAAAGTCTGGGATTGGATCCAAATCTGGGAAATTAAAGCTGAAGTGTTGAAAGCATCATGAAGACCCTATGCTGAAGAACTTAACTTCTCATTTTTAAAAGTTAAGTTAGGGGGAGATTGTTGGGTCTGAATGTGCTAAGGATGAATAATGCTGCTACTTGAAAGGTATTACTACTGCAAGATGAAATATTACTAATGCTAGTAGAATTAATATTGCTTGAAGAGTTAGTGCTGCTACTTGAATACTTAGTAATGCTTGGAGAGTTAGTACTGCTAGTAGTTAGTACTGCTTGAAGATTACTACTGCAAGTGAAGGGTTAATACTGCAAGCATGTTAATACTGCTGAGGATGTTAATATTGCTGGATAAGAATGAAGTTAATACTGCTTATGAAGATATTGCTTGAAGAGAAAGAATAGGAGTTGAAGATAGAGATGAAGATAATTATGGAATGGATTATGAAGATCAATTTTGTTTTGATAATTATCTTGTAATTAATTCTGTATATATAGTCTAGAAGTCCTTGATAGAGAAATAGTTTTTGATACAGTTTTCAATATACGTTTGTTTAGAGAATTAACCTCAATATGAAGATCATTTTTGTTTTGATAATTATCTTGTAATTAATTCTGTATATATAGTCTAGAAGTCCTTGATAGAGAAATAGTTTTTGATACAGTTTTCAATATACGTTTGTTTAGAGAATTAACCTCAAGGTTCTTAGTAGTCCTTTCAATAGAGAAGTATTGAACGTATGTTGAGCATGTTCAACAGATTGAGGTTTTGTTTGAAATCATTAAGTTTAATCAATATAACTTGTGATTTGCATTCAAGTACTGTTTCATTGATTGAGTGTTAAAGTGTTTTTCCGCAACTTCTTTAACATTGTTTCTGAGTGTGTTGATTAAATTCTTCATTAGAATTTTTCGATCTTGACACATCTCTTCACGAACAAGACGTAACGCCTCATTCTTTAACTTATGCCTTGTAGCAAAAATCGCGATCTTAGAAGCATCCTTCTCGGCCATTTTATGATGTTGAAAAGTGTTTGGAGACGTATAGCTCACCCTATGAGCCTAAACAGTAGACTGATTGGTAGATTAGATCCTTCATTACGAGTTTGATATATTGGGAGTTGCTTCCATAATTTTTGAGCATATTCATTCAAAACATATTTGTACAATTGTGGTCTTTCACCGGCGGCGACAGACTGATTTGATGCGTCAACTCTTTGCGGCTCCGACGTGGCTGATCGATCTGTTGTTTCTCAGAAATAAAAGTTGTGTTTGACCCATAGTTTAGAAGGACAATTAATTCGTACGCGTTGCACACACATAATAAATCTAGCCGTTCAAGACGGTTTAGAAACTTGTAAATTTGTAAAATATAAGTTTAGGTTTATGTTACAGCCAATTTTCGTAAAAGATAAAAAATGCAACAAGCCAATTTTCATAATTTATTGTCTTTTGTTTATCATTTATATTATGTAGTTAAATTATTCTTAAAAATCATTCTTAAAAAATATTTTAGTTAATCCATGATTATGTATTTCTAATACGATAAAGGTGTAAAATGAAAAATGAAATCATAAGAAATATAAATAAAAAATATTCGTATATAGTTATGATATTTAGTAATATGATTAAATCCAAAAATGTTGGCCCATTTCGAAAGTATTAGCAATGCGATTACAATGATATAATTTTTAAAAAAATGTATTTTTAATATATTTTAGTTTATATATGATTATTTATGTTAATATGTAAGGGTATAAAATGAAAAATGAAAAAGTAAGGGGATTAAAACTAAATTTAATAACTAATTACAAGGGTATTAAGTGCAACATTTAAATTAAAATGAAAATAAATACAACCTCGTAACGGAGAGGGGTTTCTCGTGGGGGAGGGACCAAAAGTGTAACTTTAGGGTTGGGTTCATGGGGGAGGTCGCGATTGAGGCGTGTTTCACAAATTTGTTGGCTACTTTGGTATATTTGGGGAGAAAGTGGTTATTTCCGAAACTTGAGGGAGAGAGATGACTATTTTAATTAATTTCCCCTTTAGAATAACAGCACATGTTGTTGATTGTTCGGCTTCTTTTTTGCTTTTGCAGTCATCTGTTCACGAACAAGACGTAACGCCTCATTCATTAACTTATGCCTTGTAGCAAAAATCGTGATCTTAGAAGCATCTTTCTCGGCCATTTTATGATGTTGAAAAGTGTTTGGAGATGTATAGCTCACCCCATGAGCCCAAACAGTAGACCTGATTGGTAGATGGTTAGATCCTTCATTAAGAGTTTGATATATTGGGAGTTGCTTCCATAATTTTTGAGCATATTCATTCAAAAGACACTTATACAATTGTGGTCACTTACCGGCGACGACAGACTGAGTTGATGCGTCAACTCTCTGCGGCTCCGACATGGCTGATCGATCTGTTGTTTCTCAGAAATAAAAGTTGTCTTTGACCCATATTTTAGAGAGACAATTATTTCATATGCGTTGCACACACATAATAAATCTAGCTGTTCAAGACGGTTTAGAAACTTGTAAATTTGTAATAAATAAGTTTAGGCATATGTTATATGGCCAATTTTCATAAAAGATAAAAATTGCAACAAGCCAATTTTCATAATTTATTGTCTTTTTTTATCATTTATATTATGTAGTTAAATTATTTTTAAAAAATCATTCTTAAAAAATAATTTAGTTAATCCATGATTATGTATTTCTAATACGATAAAGGTGTAAAATGAAATCATAAGGAATATAAAAGAAAAATATTTGTATATAGTTATGATATTTAGTAATATGATTAAATAAAAAATGTTCAATATTGGGCGCATTTCAAAGGTATTAGCAAGGTGATTACAATGATATAATTTGTAAAAAAAATGTATTTTGAATATATTTTAGTTTATACACGATTATTTATGTTATTATATTAAGGGTATAAAATGAAAAATTAAAATAGTGAGGGACATAGATGACTATTTAATTAATTTCCCCTTTAGAATAAGAGCACTTGTTGCTGATTTTTTGGCTTCTTCTTTGTTTTTGCAGTCATCTCCTCACGAACAAGACGTAACGCCTCATTGTTTAACTTATGCCTTGTAGAAAAAAGCGGGAACATAGAAGCATTCATCTCGGCTATTTTATGCTATTGAAAAGTGTTTGGAGACGTATAACTTACCCCATCAGCCCAAACAGTAGACCTGATTTGGCAGGGCGTCCCTAGGGGAGGCAGGTCGGCGCACGCCTAGGGCCCAAAGGAAATAGGGGCCCAAAATTTTGAAGTATATACTATATAGTAGTAGTAAAAAAAATTAACCAAAAAGACAAAAAAAACTAATATATAATAGGACCCAATTATTTTTTTAGTATTATAGTAAGATGTAACACCCGTAAATTTCCAACGAGTAAAGGTTGCTCCGAGCCCATCTTGTGGTTTACGAGCGTAAGCCTTGTAAAGGAAATGACCTACTTTGGATCTTCAAAGCGATGAGAGAGTTTCGGTCAGAAAACGGAAAATTTCGGGCGTCGGCAGGCCCTCGACGACAATGTCCGCGATTGTGCCGCAGGGCACTCTCACGTGGCAAAGTCGCGGCCAAGGGAGCACCCGCGGTATAATACTGGCGACATTGCCAGCGATTGTGCCACGGGGCAAGGTCGCATGGCAATGTCGCGGCCGACCCCAGGCTATGTTTAAAATCCAATTTTCACTCCCATTTCACTTATTCTTCACCCTCTCTTCTCCTTTCTCTCCCAAAACGAACCCTTTTGGGTTATTTAGGGTTTTCAACCATTGGAGACCACAATCCTTGATGTTTATGGAGAATCTTCATCACTAAGCTAAAAATTTCATAAGAAAGCTTGGAACCCTTCATCTTCTTCATCATATTCACCAATTTCTAGGGTTTTCACCTAACCCTTTTCATAATTTCGAAGTTTGGGAGTTTATGACTCATTTGGTGACCTAGAAGTGCATTGTTGATGGATTCAAGTTGTGGGAAAGGTAACCTTCTATTTTCTTCATCTATGGGAATTAGGGTTTTGAGATAAGATGAGATCTTCATGTAAAATGTTTGGGGAACGATTCTATATGGTTGGATATGTATATTGATGGTTGGAAACTTGTGGATCTAGGTTTTGGAAGTTTTGGCTCTGGAGATTCAAGTTTATTTAAGGAAACTCTAAGTGGGGTAAAATCTAGATTTAGCCTAAATCTAGCAAGGTGAGTTCAAGTTGATTTGTGAAAACGTTGTACATGCCAAAATGTCCATTTTAAAGTATTTATGTGTTTTACATGAAATTATCAATTGTTGAGTTATTTGGTAACTTTTGATTATTTGAAGTGTTTAGCTTACTAAACTTTGTAAAACAACCACATTTGAGATTTTTGGGCATTTTGATAAATGTGTCATAAATGAATGTGTTTTGATGATTTATTGCATAAATAGATATTTGGTCAAAAAAGAACTTTTAGTGTTTGTCGAGTTTTATGCATCATTCATGAAATGAGATGTTTTGAAAGTACGAATGTATGAGTCCTTTGGTTTTGGTCAATCCCGACCTTGGGAATATTTTAGAAATAGTAAACCTTTTTGGGTTTTGGGCCAAAGGCTAATTGTGATTTGAGAAACAAAGATTTTGGGAAAAGATGTATTTGAATTATACAACCTTATTGGCTCGCGTATTTTAGCCGAACGTCTATTGTGCCTTTTGGGGCTTGATTTATACTCAGATGTGTCTTGGAACATTTGTTCAGTTTTGGCAGCTCGATAAGGAGCCTTGGACGTATAATGTACTTAGTTGCATCTAATTTGAGAGTTACATGTTTTGAATGCGTTAGTTCATTCGTTTGAGTCATGTAACGTTTTAGACTGTAATGCATTGGATCCATAGTAATATGAGTCAGTCAGTTGGTTTAGTTGGGGAATTTATCCCCGTTTTGGGACTAGAAATTGTTTATGGCTAGTGGGAGCTCGAGGTATAGATTGTGGGTCGTTGAACTCGATAACCGTGTAACCTTTATTCAAGGGCTCGAGGTATAGATCGTGGGTAGTTGAACTCGATGCCCGTTTGTAGTCCAGTCTGGTTATTCATCGTGGAATTTATTATCTGCGTTTGAAGTCTAGTGAGTGGTCCCCAAGTCATGTTGTTATGTAAGCTTGTGTTGGTGCTCTGCAGAGCCGTATACGGAGCTAAGTCTTGCGGTGGTGCCCATTGTGAGCCAGATACGAGGACTTGTGGCTTTTGTAGAAACTAGAGGCATTTGGGTATCTTGCGGTGGTTTCTCGGTAGGGAGCCGTATACGAGGATCCATGACTCTATGTGAATCTCGAGAACATCGAGAGGTGGCTTAACTTTGTATGTCCGCCACTTTCGATGGAATTCGGGTCTCCTCCGTCACCGAAAAGTGTAGTTTTGGGTATTGAGTTTTATTATCCATGTTTTCGGTGACGTTTTGTTTATATGGGTTTTTATCCATGGTTTATGGGTTGAGTATTTTAACAACCCAAAACTTCCTAGAATCAAATTCAACATTTAAAAGGAAAAATACGCCAAACGGCCCAAAGTCTACAATTTAAATTCCAAGGTTTGCGTCAAGACAACCTAATACACAATTGAGAATAAACGGAATTAAAACTAAATGGAGGTCTTCTATCACAACTTCAGCTCACGCCTTCTCCTTACCCTTGCTGGATCCTCCTCTCTCACGCCTGCCTGAAAAGGTTTTTAGGTTTGGAAAACGAGGGTTAGACCGAAGGTCTAGTGAGTCCCCTCCAACAACAGTTTAACTAAAACAAATATTGAAAAGATTTACAATAAAATAAACCAATTCAGTTATAAAAACACACCCAACTTGCAAACATGCTTCTGGCACACACTACCGTCACTCGAAAGTGACAGTGTGTCTGGCTCATACTACCTTAACTGGGACACACCCCCCATTGGCATAAACGGGATACACCCCCCGGTACGAGCACAAGAGGGATACCCCCCGACTTTGGCCATAATCACTCACAATAATGTATGCATACATTTAACCCACACACGTATTAACCGCATTTAAATAAATCTTGCAAATATAAACATCGACATAATAATTAAATGCTTTAAAGATAAATAACCACATACTCGTAACCGCTTTATCAGTAGGGAATTTAGTTAGAAAAACTCACCTTGGTCCTGGCGAAGCTTCCCTCTCAAACTTCTTTAAAAGAACCTAACGACATATACGAAGCAAATTAAACATTGGGTTGAGTCCTGGATTAAAGACCTAGATACACCCCTTAAACTCGACAAATACCTAACCCGGCCGGGGTTCCTGCCTCCCGGGTCCTCTCGGCTTACCGACTCCCAGCACTCCACCTATCCTCGGGCTCCTCGTCTCCTGGGTCTGCCCGGGTGTCGACTCCCGGCTCACATCTTCCCCCGGGTTCGCCGTCTCCCAGGACTGCCCGGGTGCCGACTCCTAGCCCCCACAAACGCCGGTCTCCCTGGTATCCTCCCACCCCCGGGACCCCTATTCCTGATACCACTCTCCCCGGCCTCCCCGAGTCGCGAGAACCGGGTCTCACTCCTGGGTGCGAATTCTAGTTGCGACGAACAGTTCTGTCGCTGGGTTTTCTCAACGGCGACCAATTCGGGAATTTGGGGTTTCTAAACTCAATAAACGACCAATGGGGAGAAGTGGTATTTTCATTCACAAAAATAAATTGGAGACCACTAATCGGTTCCTGCATTGATCTAAACCTCCCCAAACTGTTTTCATTGAGAAGGACAAGGTTTTTCCCAAATGATCCAAACTCCTTAAAACTCTACATAATAAAACTAAATCAAAGGTTTCTTCCAGGAATTAAAAGACAGATCAGATGAAGGTTTACCTTAAAACAAGAAGCAAGAATTCCTTTGCTGTGGATCTTCTCCAAAATTCGTTTTTCCTTGCTTTCACCTTCTACACCTCTATGCTCTCTTAGCCGCCACCCAAAAACCTTAAAGATTAGATATTAGGGTTTTAACTCCTCTTTTTCTCACTTTTACCACTAGCCCCCTCATCTTTTACTCTCTGACTAAACCTCACCCACACTTTTATTTTTGATACCTTGAGCACGGTTGTTACAATATCTCCCCCTCAAAAGAATTTCGTTCCCAGAATTCCATCGCTGAATAAACTGGGATACTAAGACCTCATGTTCGATTCCAACTCCCAAGTTGCCTCTTACCCTCTGTGGAATTTCCACTGCACTTTCACTAAACGAATTTCTTTATTCCTTAGCTTCTTCACTTTGTGGTCCAAAATGGTCATCGGTTCCTCCACGTAACTTAACTTCTCATCAACCCGAATATCGTCCAATGGCACCACCACATCCCATTCCACCAAACACTAATTTAGATTTGACACGTGGAATGTGGGGTGAATTCTTCATAGGTCCTCGGGTAGATCAAGCTTATACGCCACCTCACCCATACGTTCCACGATAGCAAAAGGTCCAACGAATCGCGGTCTTAACTTACCTTTCTTTCCGAAACGGATTAGTCCCTTCCAAGGCGAGACCTTCAACATGACCATATCCCCCACTTGGAATTCGAATGGTTTCCTTCGCTTATTTATGTACATTTCCTAACGTCTTGCGCCGTCCTCAACCATTCTCGTATCTGAGCCACCTTGTCAGCTGTCACTTGTACTATCTCCAGGCCTGTCAATTGTCGCTCTCCCACCTCATTCCAACACAAGGGTGTTCTACACCTACGTCCGTATAAAGCTTCGAACGGGGCTGCTTGAATGCTCGTATGCTAACTATTGTTGTAGTTAACTCTATCAACGGCAAGTGGACTTCCCACGAGCCTTTGAAATCAATGGCACATGCTTGAAGAATGTCCTTCAACGTTTGGATGGTCCTCTCGCTTTGACCATCTGTTTGAGGGTGATAAGCGGTATTCAACTTGAGTTGCGTGCCCAATTCCCTTTGTAGACTTCTCCAAAACGTAGACAAGAAACGACCATCCCGATCTGATACAATAGACGACGACACCCCATGCCTGGATACTATCTTGTCTATGTACAACTTAGCCAACTTCTCTAATGAGTACATTTCTTTGATCGGTAGGAAGGGAGCGGATTTTGTGAACCGATCCACTATCACCCAAATGATGTCGTACCCCTTAGGTGACCGCGGGAGTCTAGTGACAAAATCCATCACGATTTTGTCCCACTTCCACACCGGTATTTCCAACGACTGAAGTTCCCCGTACGGTCGCTAATGCTCCGCTTTCACCTTCAAGCAATTCAAACATCGCTCAACGAAGTAAGCGATATCTTTCTTCAGGCCTGGCCACTAATAACATTGCTTCAGATCTCGATACATCTTGTTGGTTTCTGGGTGTATGCAGTAACGTGACTTATGCGCTTCTTCCTACACTATCTTCCGAAGTTCTCCCAACTTAGGAATCCACGCTTTATTCTCAAAGCATCTCATCCCATGGCTGTCAACGGTCAACGAGGTCACAATTCCGGCAATTCTCTCACTCTTCAAATTATCTTCCAAGATTGTTTCCTCTTAAAACTTCCTCACTTCTTCCAAGAAATTGGAAGTTTCTTCGACCCGAAAGGCCATTATTTTCGTTGCATCAATGCGCTCCTTCCGACTTAAGGTGTCGGCCACCACAATGGCTTTGCCCGGATGGTAAAAGATCTCGCAGTTGTAATCGCTTAATAGTTCCAACCATCTTCGCTGCCTCATATTCAAGTCTTTCCGGTTAAATAAATGTTGAATGCTTTTGTGATCGGTATAATTCTAGGTCATACGTCGGATTGTTCTTCTCATGTTCTTTCAACTGAAGAGACACATAAGCAATCACCCTTTCTTTCTTGCACAGTACACACCCCAAACCCAACTTTGAAGCATCACTGTAGATCACGAATCCTTTCGATCCGTTGGGTAAAGCTAAAATGGGTGCACTACTCAGGCTTTCTTTCAATTTATTAAATGCACTCTCTTGAGCTTCCGACCACATGAACTTAACATTTTTCCTAGTTAAGGCAGTTAACGGCATGGCTATCCGTGAGAAGTCCTAAATGAACTTTCGATAATAGTCTGCCAACCCAAGAAAACTCCTTACATCCGACGGCGATTTCGGCGTTTCCCAACCTTTGATAGCCTCAATCTTCGCTGGATCCACCTTGATTCCCTCTTCCGACATCACGTGTCCTAAGAATTGCACCTCTCTCGGCCAAAATTCGCACTTCGAGAATTTGGCGAATAACTTCTCGTGCTTAAGAAACTCCAACACTGATCGAAGGTGTTTCTCGTGCTCGCTCATGAACCGTGAGTAGATTAGTATGTCGTCAATGAAGACGATCACACACTTATCCAAGAGTGGACTACATACTCTGTTTATCAGGTCCATAAATACAGCTGGAGCATTAGTCAAGCCAAAGGGCATGACTAAGAAATAATAGTGTCCGTACCTTGTACGAAACACAATTTTGGGCACATCCCCCTCTCTCACCTTCAACTGATGATATCCCGACCGCAGGTCTATCTTTGAAAAGTAACTTACTCCTTGCAGCTGGTCGAACAAATCATCAATCATGGGAAGCGGGTACTAATTCTTGAGCGTTGCCTTGTTGAGCTCACGATAGTCTATGCACATTAGCATGGACCCGTCCTTCTTATTGACGAACAATATTGGCGCTCCCCACGGTGAAGTGTTGGGACGTATGAAACCCTTGTTTACGGTGGGACCGCCGTTCGTTGGAACCGTCATTGTGGTGGGACGGCCGTTGCGTGGTGGTGGTCGGCGTGGTGGGAACATAATGTAAAAAAAGAAAAGAAAAGGGATGTTTACCTCCACCATTGTCGGTTGCGGTGTTGCCTCTTTTGCGGCTTGATATATTCAAGGTAGGATTACAATATAGAAAGGGATGTGTGGGGTTGATGGTCCTCTCATCTCTCCCTTTTATTCTTAAACAATGACCAACCCCACCAACCAGGATTTAATTCGAATACCCATCCGCAATTGCGCACCCCCCCCCTCCCGTTTTTGCACACCCTCCCGTTTTTGCGTAGGTATTGACATTTGTGTAAAAGCGGGAGAGGGATGGCTAGGAAGCCAATCCCTCCCCCTATTCTGGCCATTTGGGTCAATTTCCTTATCAAATATCACCTTTACAAAACCATATCACACTAAAATGGTATGTCTATAATTTACAAATTTTATTCCTAAATAGCATAATGCAATTGTAATCAACTCTATATGTCAAATTGAGATGCTTCTGATCAGATTTGATATTTTTTGTTTTTTAGTTGAAGAATACAGTAACTGTTTGGATTAATACATATGTGTTTCATTTCTTTTTGTGTACTTTGTTTCTGACTTGACTTTCGACGTTTTCATATTGCATGCACAATAACTTAACCACATTGATTTCTTGAACTCATGTCCAATACTCATTATCATTTTATATATAGATTTGTTGGGTCATCTAAGATTTGAAGATGACCTCCCCTTTTTGGCTTGTAATTGTATTTCTATAAAATGTTGTACACTTTCATACTTAGGATATCTCATGGTTCTTTGTAATAGTTTGGTTGTGCTTTAAAAGATCGGTGAATCGAAGACCAACCGAATTCAACAAGAAGTAAATCTACTGATGCAGATCAAGATAAACTTCAAGAGAACCAAGCTACATCTGCCAAAGATATGCAACATCTTCGGCAGACCTTCTCTCTGCCAATTACTCTCGTGTTCGGCAGAGGACATCTCTGCCGATTACTCCTCTATCGGCATCCTCTGTCGATCCTTCGGTAGAACTCCATATTGTCGAATATCTCTTATTCGGTAATACTTTTATAGCAAATCCTCACGATTTGACTATACTTCCTCATTCCCAATGTACTTCTAACAAAAGGAATGGAAACTTCTAATACACAGAGGATATTCACTTGTGTTCTGATCTGATTGAGACTTTCTTCTTAAAAGATCTCAAAAAGATTTGTACCAGGAATATTTTATTAGGATATTGTCTTATCATATGTAATATCCGGATCCGAAATTTTTATTAATTTAGGAAGTTGGGTGAAAAGTTAAGCGAGACCCAAAGTTCAGGGGGTTTATTGAAACATTGGTTATATATAATCACGATTCTCAGATATTTGTATTCATATCACAAAATCTGATATTTGAGAACCGACTTAGAGTGAGAGAACGCAGAGCAAGAAGCAGAGAGAAAGAGAAAGAGATCTTGAGGAATCGATCCGTTTTGGTCAAATAGAGGTATGATTCTAGCTTAATACTTCTATCTGCATGTTATAGTCGGTAAATAGTTGTATTATTTAAGCTTTTATCCGTGTTTTCAATCGATTCATGGATTTAAGTTTACTGTAAACCGACTTAGTATGAACTCGACCGGTATAAGAACCGGAACGATGATATTGACCGGAACTAGGGTCGACTGGTATATTGTGATGGACCGGTATCTTACTCGACCGGTATGTTGTGTCGACCGGTAAGAGTAGTCGACCGGTAAGAGTAGTCGACCGGTAAGAATAATCGACCGATAAAGTTGTTGACCGGTATAGTGGCTCGACCGGTATAGTGGCTCGACCGGTATAGTGGCTCGACCGGTATAGTGAACCGACCGGTATTTTGTTAATCGGTCCTAAGAGGTATTGATCAGAGTGGTTTCGACCGGGATAATAGCAGTAGATTGTATTTGATGAGTTTTTAAAAAAGAAAGAGTATTAGTTGCAAGTTAGCTTACCTTTGTTTTAATACCATCGTAGGTGGTGTTAATCAGTAGAAGTCAGAGTTAATCAAGAAGAATCAGAGGTGAGTTTTTCAAACTAAATCTTTTATGATTTTAGCAGTTATTTGATAAATGTGAGTTTTATATACTGCGCATTTATAGTATTGAAAGTTATGCAGAATTATTGCAAAAGATTGATTTAATCAGTTTGGCATGTTTATGCTCAGTTTATATAAACTTGTTTTATATATAGTCTGGACTAGGTGTATGCATACATTTGAGTCAGAAGTCTGACCTAAGTCGGGAAGTATGACCCGCCTGCTCGTACCAGGGAGTGTGGCCCGTTTATGCCATTAGGGTGTGTCCCTAAAATAAGGCAGTGCGAGACAGACATACCGTCTTTGACGGAAATGTTGGTCAGTAGCTTAAGGTACGCTTGCGAAGCGTAAAAGTGGTCAGTGATGGCCAGTAGATTGAGTTATGCCTGCGAAGCATTAAGTATTTTAAATTTTGATTAAAAGAGCAGGTTATGTTTTTGAGATATAAAGCTTTGTTTAAATGTTTTAATTAATATTTGAATTGTTGCAGTAGTGATTGGAGGGGACTCACTAGACCATTGGTCTAACCCTCGCTCTTTCAAAATTATAATCCTCTTTCAGGTTATCGCAAGATAGCAGGTACAGATAAGGGTAAGGAGAAGATGTGAGCTATTTCCAGGAGATAGAAGACTTCCTGCAATAGTTTACTTTTTGAACTCAGTTGTGTAATAAAAGATAGTGGTAAACCTTGTACTCTGAAGTGTAAGCCTGGGGCAGTATTTAGACAGAAATGTTATTTTATTGTATATATAAATGTTCAGGTTGCTACAATTGGTATCAGGGCATTAGTTTAAGGGATCTAGGTGACCAGATGGGCCTAGACTTAAACTGAGATATTAGAAGCACAACTGAGTAGTAGGAAGACCGTAGGAAGATAACATTAAGGTAGTAATGACTAGCATGTAAGGTAAATTTGGAATTCCATCTGGCCAGTGTAATTGTGAATTTACAAGTACATGCTTGTGCTTAAACTGCCGTAAAGTGTAGTATGTTAGATTGAATATCTTATGTTTCTTCTTATCAGAAGTATGTCTGAGCGAGTGACAAGGAGTAGGTCTATGCTGAATCCTGAAATGGAGCCAGATAATGAAGTCATTTCCGAAGAGCGAATGACTGTTGTCAACCCGACTGCTATCCAAGGAAAGAGTCGAGGTCGGCCTAGAGGTAAGACGGTTCAGAAAGCAACAACCCAGGAAAGGGTTTCCAATGTGGGAACTCGAGGCGGGAAGACGATTCGTGGTATTCGTCAAGATGAAAGTGTAGAGGTAAGAGTTGAGCAAGAAACTTCTCATCAAGAAAGTTCAGCTTCTATGAGGGGTCGAAAACAGACAGGAAACCGTGGTGGAGGTAGAACACAAGGTTTTGTTACTCAAGAAACCTTCACTGCAAAAATGGGAAAATTACAAGAAACGTTGAACGCTTTATTGGCTCAGCGTACTAATGAAGTTTCGTCAAGTAAAGAAAAGAGTGAAGAAAAAGTGGAGACAGAGGTAGCAGAATCACCAGTAACTGGAGTGGGTAGTCACCCTCAGTCAAACCCCATTGTGTTAGTTAAAGTTGTAGCTGGGAAAAGATGTAGTTTTAAGGAGTTTGCTTCTTGCATGCCTCCTACTTATAAAGGGGAATGTGATCCCATGATAGCGTTAAGATGGGTAAAAGGTATGGAACTAGCGTTTGATACTAGTAAGTGTGCGGAAGAAGATAAAGTAGTCTATGCTTTGTCAATGCTGAAAGATGAGCGGTAATGTGGTGGGATGTGGAATCAGGAGGACAAAGTTCGGTGGTAGCTAAAGAACTTTCTTGGGGTGAGTTTGTGAAAAGATTTAAAGCACAGTTTTGCCCTTTGGCGGCAGTTAAAAAGTTGCAAGAAGAGTTTCTGAGTTTAGAGCAGAAGGGGATGTTAGTTCGAGAATATACCACAAAGTTTATTGAAAAGTCTCGATTTGCAGGAATTTATGTGCCTAATGATGAAAGACGAGTAAAACGTTTTGTCTTTGGATTGAGAAGTGATATTCGAGAATTTGTCTCGAATAAGGAACCGTCTACTTTTCAAGTGGCAGTAAATGCAGCTGAAATGAGAGAGAAAGAAAAGAATAGGCAAGCTACAGAAAGAAGTGGAGATAAAAGAAAATGGGAAGGAACAGTTCGTGACTCCAAACCGTTTAAGTCTGCAAAGTTTGATCAGCGTTCTGTTAATAAGTTTGAAAGTAAGCCCTATAGCAAGTGTAACCGAAGGCATAATGGAGAATGTAAGATTGATCAAGAGGGATGTTATAAATGTGGGAAGATTGGGCATTTGGCTCGGGATTACCAGAATTTAAGGTCTTGTTATCAGTGTGGATCTCCTGCTCATATCAGGACTAATTGTCCACAGTTTAAAAAGGGATCGGTCGGAGGATATGTAGAAAAGGGAAGTGAGAAAAAGGTGGAGCCAGCTAAAGCGAGGGCTAGAGTTTTCAATATGTCAGCAGAAGAAGCGGCGGAGATACCTGATGTAGTGACAGGTACTTTCTTTATAGATTCGAATTATGCAAAAGTATTGTTTGATTCAGGCGCAAATCGTTCGTTTGTGTCTCCAAATTTTGTGCATAAATTGAATGAGAAACCTAAGAAGCTTAAGCATGAATTGAAAGTAGAAGTGGCTGATAATAGTCAAATCTTAGTGGAGGAAGTGTATGATGGGTGTAGTATTGTCATCGATGAGCAGTCATTTCCACTTCGACTGTACCCGATGGGTATGGGAGAATTTGATGTTATTGTGGGAATGGACTGGTTGGTATCTAATGATGCTCATATAGTATGCAATAAGAAATTGATTCGTATAGCTCAGCCAGGAAAGGAAGAGATTATAGTATTTGGAGATCGGAGGGATAGAAAGTCATGCTTGATTTCTATGATTAAGGCTAAGAGATGTTTAGTAAAAGGGTGTGTGGGGTTCTTGACTTATGTAATAGATGCTAAGAAGGAAAAGAAAGGATTAGAATCAGTTCCGGTAGTAAGTGAATATCCAGAAGTATTTTCGGAAGATTTAACCACTTTGCCTCCTGATCGTCAAGTGGAATTTCGTATTGATTTAGTACCCGGAGCAGCGCCGATTGCAAGAGCACCGTATAGACTGGCACCTGCGAAGATGAAAGAAATGATGATTCAACTGCAGGAGTTGTTAGACAAGGGGTTTATTCGCCCTAGTACCTCACCATGGGGAGCGCCAGTATTGTTTGTTAAGAAGAAAGACGGGTCTATGAGAATGTGCATAGATTACCGTGAGCTCAATAAGTTGACTTTCAAAAATAAGTATCCGCTTCCCAGGATTGACGATCTTTTTTATCAACTCCAAGGAGCGAGTTACTTTTCGAAAATAGATTTACGATCTGGGTATCACCAGTTGAAGGTGAGGGAGGAGGATGTACCTAAGACTGCATTTCGTACGAGGTACGGACATTATGAGTTTCTAGTTATGCCATTTGGTTTGACCAATGCGCCATCAGCTTTCATGGATCTGATGAATAGAGTGTATAGTCCGTTTTTAGATAAGTATGTCATAGTCTTTATAGATGATATACTGATCTATTCACGTTCCAAAGAAGATCATGAAACTCATTTGATAGCAATTTTAGAATTGCTTAAACGCGAGAAAGTGTACGCCAAGTTCTCGAAATGTGAATTTTGGTTGAAAGAAGTTCAGTTTCTAGGTCATGTGGTGTCGAATGATGGGATTAAGGCTGATCCAGCTAAGATTGAAGCCATCAAAGGGTGGGAAACACCGAAAACACCATCAGAAGTAAGAAGTTTTCTAGGACTGGCGGGTTATTATAGAAAGTTCATCCAGGACATTTCAAGGATAGCTACGCCACTAACAGCATTAACTAGAAAGAATGTCAAGTTTGTATGGGCGGAGGCTCAGAATGAAGCGTTCGGTAAATTGAAAGAGAGTTTAAGTAGTGCTCCTGTCTTGTCTCTATCCAACGGAACGGAAGGATTCGTAATTTATAGCGATGCTTCAAAGTTGGGTCTGGGATATGTGTTAATGCAAGAAGGCAAGGTGATTGCTTATGCATCTCGTCAGTTGAAAGATCATGAAAAGAATTACCCAACGCAGGATTTAGAGTTGGCAACTGTAGTCTTTGCTTTGAAAATCTGGAGGCATTACCTGTATGGGATCAAGTGTCAGATTTACATAGATCACAAGAGCCTTCAATATCTTTTCAATTAGAAGGAGCTTAATATGAGGCAGCGTAGGTGGATGGAGCTGTTAAGTGATTATGACTATGATATTCTGTACCATCCAGGCAAGGCCAATGTGGTAGCAGATGCTCTAAGTCGTAAGGAGCATGGAGAAATAACAGAAGTTGTGGCATATCGAGTTGATGTTGTTTCTAATTTCTTAGAAGAAGTTATAAAGTATCAAGAAGAAGCAGCGTCAAAGGAAAACTTGAAAAGTGAAAGAATAGTAGGAATTGTTAACTCGTTAGTAGTTGACAATCGCGGAGTAAAGTGTTTTAATAAGAGAGTATGGATTCCAAAAGCAGGAGATCTGGGGCAGAAAGTGTTGGAAGAAGCGCATAGATCCCATTACTCAGTACATCCGGGAACCAGCAAGATGTATAGAGATCTGAAACAAAGCTATTGGTGGCCAGGTTTAAAGAAAGATATTGCTCACTTCGTTGAACGATGTCTAACATGTTTGAAAGTTAAAGCTGAGCATCGGAGACCTTATGGGGAGCTTCAGTCGTTAGAAATTCCAGTTTGGAAGTGGGACGAGATTACAATGGATCTTGTTACTGGGTTACCACGATCACCTAAGGGGCATGATGCCATTTGGGTGATAGTGGATAGACTCACAAAGTCAGCTCACTTCCTACCGATCAAGGAGACGTACTTACTAGAGAAATTGGCTCGATTGTATATCAACGAGATAGTAACCAGAGATGGAGTACCGTCATCAATTGTGTCAGACAGGGATGCTCGTTTTATATCAGCTTTCTGGAGAAGTTTGCAAAGGGAATTAGGCTCTCAACTTAAGCTAAGTACGGCCTATCATCCGCAAACTGATGGCCAAAGTGAGAGAACTATTCAGACATTGGAAGATATGCTTCGTGCATGTGTTATTGATTTCAAAGGTTCGTGGGAAATTCATTTGCCGTTGATTGAATTTTCCTACAACAATAGTTATCATGCTAGCATACAAGCGACTCCGTTCGAAGCTTTATATGGTCGTAAATGTAGAACACCTTTATGTTGGAATGAGGTGGGTGAAAGACAGCTAGCGGGACTAGAAATAGTACAGGTGACAGCTGATAAAGTCGACCAGATTCGAGCAAGATTAAAGATTGCTCAAGATCGTCAGAAAATGTATGCTGATAAGCGAAGGAAACCGATAGAGTTTCAGATAGGAGACAAGGTAATGTTGAAAGTTTTGCCCTGGAAAGGGGTAGTCAGATTTGGAAAGAAAGGAAAGTTGAGACCAAGGTTTGTTGGACCATTTATCATCACGAGACGTGTTGGTGAAGTGGCTTACGAACTTGATCTACCAGAAAGTTTGTGTGGGATTCATCCCACATTTCATGTGTCAAATTTGAAGAAGTGTTTGGCAGAAACAGATGTAGTAGTTCCCTTAGAAGATATTCAGGTAGATGAAAAACTAAGTTATATTGAGGAGCCCATAGCAATTACGGACCTCAAAGTAAAGAAGTTGAGAAACAAGGAGATTCGATTAGTGAAAGTTCAGTGGAAATTTCATCAAGGACAAGAGTCCACTTGGGAAGTAGAGGCAGACATGAAATCTCAGTATCCCTATTTGTGTAGCGATAGAATTCCAGGGACGGAATTCTCTTAAGGGGGGAAGATTGTAATATCCGGATCCGAAATTTTTATTAATTTTGGAAGTTGGGTGAAAAGTTAAGCGAGACCCAAAGTTCAGGGGGTTTATTGAAACATTGGTTATATATAATCACGATTCTCAGATATTTGTATTCATATCACAAAATCTGATACTTGAGAACCGACTTAGAGTGAGAGAACGCAGAGCAAGAAGCAGAGAGAAAGAGAAAGAGAGCTTGAGGAATCGATCCGTTTTGGTCAAATAGAGGTATGATTCTAGCTTAATACTTCTATCTGCATGTTATAGTCGGTAAATAGTTGTGTTATTTAAGCTTTTATCCATGTTTTCAATCGATTCATGGATTTAAGTTTACTGTAAACCGACTTAGTATGAACTCGACCGGTATAAGAACCGGAACGATGATATTGACCGGAACTAGGGTCGACCGGTATATTGTGATGGACCGGTATCTTACTCGACCGGTATGTTGTGTCGACCGGTAAGAGTAGTCGACCGGTAAGAGTAGTCGACCGGTAAGAATAATCGACCGATAAAGTTGTTGACCGGTATAGTGGCTCGACCGGTATAGTGGCTCGAATTGTTATTTTGTTGTATATATAAATGTTCAGGTTGTTACATCATAGTACAAAAGTCACCTTTTGTATTTTGATAAGTCACTTCAAATATCTTATAATTTATTGAAGATATCCAAGAATCCACTCAACAAATGACAAGTGTCCTTTGCATTTAATGCATGGGGTAGTATATAAAGGGTGAAGAAGACCTCTCCATGCAAACTACGCTTTCAGCTCAAGAATTCTCAGTGCATTCAAGCAAGTTGTTAGTTACATCTCTCCTCATAGCTTTTTATCTTTGTGTTCTTTAAAGTTGTGTTCTTAAAAGTTTCTAAGGTGGCGTTTGTTTTTTAAGAGGTCTGAAGTCTTAAGTCTTATTTCACTTCTAATTAATAAGAGTTGGTGCTGAAGTCTAAAATATGAATCAATAAGATTGTTTGTTTTGTAACGTTTGGAGGTGTCTTAAGAGAAAGAAGAGCATATGAAATGAGGCGGGATAAGAGATTTTAATAAGTTAGGTCACTACATTTTATTTAAGATGTATTTAAGAGCCATTAACAGGTTCTGAAAATTGGAAAAAAAAACAGTCTGAATGTCAAAAGGTCTAGATGATTCAGACTTAAGAGTTATTAAGAGGTATTTTTTAAAAAAAAACAAACAACCCCTAAGTGCTAGATTGTTAGGATAGTTTTAACTATTCTATTCCGCAACAATCATTTTGTAAACTAAGTGTAATTATTGATATTCATTATCAATAAAGAAATAAAAATTAAGTGAAAATTTTGTGTATTGTATTCAACCCCCTTCTACAATACTTGTTTTGCTTACTTGGGGTTAAAGTGGTATCAGAGCGGTTGGTTTAATCTAATAAACCAGATTCGCAATGGCATCATCATACAATGCTAAAGTTGATTCTTCTTCCCAAAACTCTTTTCATCTTAACAATGGCTCCATAGCGAAGCCACCCAAGTTCAACCCAAACAATTTTTCCCTATGGAAAAGTCAAATGATGTTGTTTCTTGAGGGTGTTGATAATCACTACCTAACTGTTCTTCGTGAGGGGCCTCTTGTCCCTAAAGTCTGGGACAAATTTGTCAAATCTTCCAAAGACAAAGAAAAAGACAAAGATAAGGATATTGTGTATCAAGATTCCGATGACTCTTCGGATGAGGAAAGAACTTCTGGTACCGGAGGTATATTGTCAAAAAGACCAAAGAATACACTGAGGAAGACAAGCACCTTGTCGGCCTTGATTCTAAAGTTCGAGCAATCATTGCTTTGGCTCTTCCCGATGAAGTGTATCACTCCTTGGCAAACCTCTCTATCGCCAAGGAAATGTGGCCTACTATGTGTGTTCTTTACGAAGGTACAGATGAAGCAAAGAAAAGCAAAAAGATCTCCCTTGTTCGTAAATACGAACACTTCTCCCATGAAAAGGGAGAATCTCTTTCTGACTACTACAACCATTTCAATAGTCTTCTTAATGGTCTCAAGTTACTGGGGAGATTATATGATAATGAGGAAGTCCTATGCAAATTTATGGATGGACTTCCAGATTTTTGAGAGAACATCTGTACTTGCATCAAGACGACCAAGATCCATCTGTACTTGCATCAAGACGACTAAGGATCTTGGTCATCTTCCCCTTACCTTGCTCTATGGAACTCTCTTTAATTATGAGCAAACCCGAATTCAAAGGAAGACTATCATAAAAGAGATAAAAGCCCCTTCTATGGCTCTTATCAGTGATAGCTCCAATAAATCTATGTGTATCCCTCGTATCACATATCCTTCAGATGTTTCTGACCGAGAGAGTCATGATGACTCAAATCACCATTCGGCGGCCTATCTGAGTGAGGCTGATGATGAGGGTGAGGAAACCTCGTTTGACCAGATAACTGAGGAAATGGGCATGCTGGCCAACTTTTCTAAGTTCAGAAACAACCACTCTTCTAACCATTTCAAAACTAATAGAAAATCTTCTTTTTCCTCTAAGAACTCTATGGACAAATCCCAAGACGAATGCTACGCATGTGGCAAGAAATGCCATTTTGCGTCTTAGTGCAGAAGCAATCATCCAAGGAAATCCAAATCAAACTCTTCCAACTCCTCCAAAGGGAGAAGATTAAGATCTATATCTATAGGTCGATCTCACTCTCGAAAATCTTCTTCTTCTTCTTTCAAAGAAAATTCTGATCGAGATGAAAAGTACAAAGCAAAGTACAAAAGAGAAAAAGAGAGAAATGAAAGCTCACGCCAAAGAGGAAAGGGGTTAATGGCCGAATCCCATCATTGGGCCAATGAACCCACTTCTGAAAGCGAAAAGGAGATTTCAAGCAAGTGTCTTATGTCCAAGATAGATGATGCAGCCGATGCCAAGGATACTGATACAACAAATGAACTTTTCTACTGAGTGTTCTTCCTTCTCTTCCTAGGTACATCCCTTTCACTTTCTATCAAATGATGAAAAGATTGAGGCCTATAATTCTTTAACTGTTCTTTATCATGATGAAAAGGATGCCAAGAAAAGAGCAAATGCTCAGATCAAGTCTCTCTCTTCTCAACTACAAGCCTGTTTGTCACAGTTAAAACATTTTGACTAAACCAAAGCTGAGTCAGAAGATCTGAAAACCATCAACTTTGTCCTTGAAAAAGAAAAAAATAAATTGTTTAAACGTCTTCAGAGAGAACAAGATTTTTTTAGCAAATGAACAACCTCTTCTAAGAACCTTGAAAAAAATTTCAAGACCAGGTAACTGGTGATGATAAATTTGGTCTCGGTTATGGTAAAATGGATGTATCCTTCTTCTCAGATTCCCTCTTCTTCTCAGATCCATCTTTATTCTTCTAAACTACCCTCCTACTCTCCTGAGTGTACTGATTCTGACTCAGGAGATTCTGGCTCTGTGTATTCTATGGATCTTCATGATTCTAAAAAAGTTTGGAATTTTTAATTCTACTAAACCAACCAAACCTCAACCTGACGAGGATCAAGATTCGAATGATGTTGTTAAACCCGTGAATGATCTTTTTCAAACATTGAATCTTGATGAAGCCTCTTCTTCTTCTTCTTCTTATTCCTCTAAGAAGCCCACTCCTCTTGATAAAGGAAAATCTGTTATCATTGACCTTCCCTTAAAAAGAAAGATGACACATTTTTCAAAAGGTAAATCTCATGTTCCACCCATTGAGTTTATTCCCAGATCTGTAAATTTGAAAAAGTCAAAACCTAAGGGAATTTCTATCTCTTCCCTTCCCTCTTCTAAAAAGGGAATCCTAGGACCCATGCCTAGTGTTCTTCCTACTCCTTTCAGACCTCTCAAAGTCAAATCCAAGGGAAAAGCCAAAGAGTCTTGTCAAGAGTCTAAAAAGGTGTTCATTTCTCGAAAATGCAACAACTGTGGTGACACCTTTCATTTGGCAAAAGATTGCCCAAATGAACGAATTGATAGATATAATCAAGATGTTTCATCTTCTTCTTCTAACCCTAAAGGACCCACCTCAAAATGGGTACCAAAGGATTGATTTCTTTGTGATTACAGGTCATTGGACATCATCAAACTTGGTATCTCGATAGTTGGTGCTCACGTCATATGACCGGCAACAAATCTCTCCTAATAAACTATGTAACTGAAAAGGGACCAACTGTGACTTTTGGTGATAATTATCGTGGTTCCACTAAAGGTTACGGAACTCTCTCTAATGGTTACATCACCTTCAACAAAGTAGCCTATGTAGAAGGACTAATGCATAATCTTCTGAGCATTAGTCAACTATGTGATTTGGGTTACTATGTGATCTTCAGAGTAGATGCCTGTTTCATTACCGATAGAAACTATCACACTGTCCTATTAGGTTCTAGAAAGGACAATGTGTACATCATCAACATGAGCCACAAATCGACAGAAGAAGAGAGCATATGTTTCATCTCTGAAGATTCTGAAAAGAAGAACTGGCTCTGGCATAAACGTCTCTCTCATCTTAACTTCAAGACGTTATCTATCCAACAAAGAGCTAGTTGTGGGAATGCCAAAACTCTCTTTTGCTAAAGAAAAGCTATGTGCAGCTTGTGAGAAAAGGAAACTGACAAAGTCCTCTTTCAAAACCAAGCAGTGTTTTTCCATCACTATACCTCTCCAGATGATGCACATGAATCTATGTGGCCCTGTCAGTACTCCAAGAGTAGGTGGAAAAAGGTACATTCTTGTAATTGTTGATGAATTTACACGTTACACTTGGGTATTTTTTCTCAGGTACAAAAGTGACACTTCTGAAGAAATCATCAACTTTGTCAAGAAGTCTGAAGTGCTTAATGGTCAACTTGTACGATTTGTTAGAAGTGACAATGGCACAGAATTCAGAAACGCTACCTTGGATGCCTTCTTTAATGACAAAGGCATCTCTCGAAACTTTGCAGCTGTCAGAACACCACAACAAAATGGATTTGTGGAAATAAAGAACAGAACTCTATGTGAAGTTGCACGATCTATGCTAAGTGAATCGAATCTTCCTACCTATTTCTGGGCTGAAGCTATCAACACAACATGCTTCACCCAAAATAGGTCTATCATTGTGAAAAGGCACAACAAGACTCCCTATGAAGTCTTTTATGGCCGAAAACCTAACATCAGCTTTCTTCATGTTTTCGGATGTGTGTGTTTCATTCTTAATGACCGAGAACATCTTGAGAAATTTGATCCCAAGGCTGATGAAGGGATCTTTATGGGCTATTCTCTCACTTCTAAAGCCTACAGAGTCTACGATCTTCGAAGGAAATGTATTGTTGAATCAATACATGTAAAGTTTGATGATCAAAAGTCATCCTCTCTTTCTTGAGATGACAATGAATTGTATCAGTGGATCACTTCCTGTGTAGGAGAAGATTAACATAGTCAAAATTCGGCAGGCCTCTCATCTGTCCCCTTTTCAGCAGATCTCCCTTCTCAAAATAACCAACCTTCATCCTCATCCTCTGTCGAACCAAACCATCAGCTTGTGGTGTCTGAACTCCCCGTCAAACCTATATCTCAAACCACTCATCCTCAACCTACCTACAACATTCCTACCGAACCATCCTCTTCATACTCTCCAAAACCACTTCCTGTACCTCTTCCACCAGCCACTAAATGGACCAAAGATCACCCCATTGAACAAATCATAGGTGATCAACAGGAAGGTGTTAAAACAAGAAGAGGGATTGGAAATATTTGACTATATGTGAACTTTCTCTCCATCATGGAACCCAAGAAGATTGAAGAAGGTTTAGCCGATCCATGTTGGATCACTGTCATGCAAGAAGAGCTCTCCCAATTTGAAAGAAAAAAGGTATGGAGACTAGTTCCTCGTCCTTCAGGAAAGAACATCATCAGCACTAAGTGGGTCTTTAGAAACAAGATGGATGAAGAGGGCACTGTCATCCGGAACAAAGCTAGGCTTGTTGCTCAAGATATAGACAGGAGGAAGGAATCAACTATGATGAAACCTTTTCTCATGTTGCTAGACTTGAGCCAATAACAATCTTTCTAGCTCATGCTGCTCACAGGAACTTTCAGGTCTTTCAAATGGATGTTAAGAGTGCATTTCTCAACGGAGAACTTGCTGAAGAAGTCTATGTGAAGCAACTGCCAGGTTTTCAAGATCCTGCTCATCCTGACTATGTGTTCAAACTAGATAAAGCTCTCTATGGTCTCAAACAGGTTTCTCGAGCATGGTATGATACTTTATCAGACTTTCTTCTCTCCAACAAATATAATCGCGGTAAGATTGACAACACTCTCTTTCTCAAGAAGACCAAAGGTAATCTTATTCTTGTTCAAATCTATGTGGACGATATCATTTTCGGTGCTACTGACGAGTCTCTTTGTCAGGAGTTTGTCTCTCTCATGAAGAGTAAATATGAGATAAGTATGATAGGTGAGCTAACATTCTTTCTTGGTCTTCAAATAAAAATACTTCTGAAGGGATTTTCATTAACCAAAGCAAATACATTCGTGACCTTCTAAAGAAGTTTAATTTTGAAAATTGCTTCCAGTATCTGAAAGGTACCATGGATCTGGGTCTTTGGTATCCCAAAGACTCAGGTTTTGATCTAATTGGCTATTCAAATTATGACTTTGCAGGATCGAAAGTAGACAAGAAGAGTACAACTGGAAGCTGCCAATTGCTATGTGGAAACTTGGTCAGCTAGTCAAGTAAGAAACAGCATTCAGTCTCCATTTCTACTGCTGAAGTTGAATATGTTGTCGCTAGAAGTTGTTGTGCTCAGATCTTGTGGATGAAAAATCAACTACAATACTATGATCAATTCTACTCCTGAGTCCCCATACTGTGTAACAATTCAAGTGCAATAGCTATTAACAACAACCCAGTGTTTCACTCCAGATCAAAGCACATAGATATCAGATATCATTTTATCAGAGATCATATCTCTAAAGGTGATATTGAGTTTCACTTCATCCCTACTGATCTCCAACTGGCAGATCTCTTTACCAAGCCTCTCGATGAAGCAAGATTCAACTTCCTTATTGGATCTCTAGGTATGTTAAATTTTGAGTAAAAAAAATTTAAGTATTTTTTGGTTGTCATCTCTTTCGGTAGGAAAGCTCACTACCAAAGACCCTTTTTTGTGTAGAACCCTTTTACCGAAACTTTCCTCATCAAAATATATTTTCGGTAAGCCTCATGCCTACTGAAGAAAGTCTTTGTCGATAACCTCCTTCCCATCTTTCGGTAAGTCTCACCCGTACTGAAACTCTTCTCAATTTCGGCAACCATTTTTTTTGCCGAACCTCTTTATATTTTCGGCACTTTCCCTTTCAACCTTTCGCTAAGCCTCTCGCATACCGAAAACACTCTTGCCGAAACTATTTTACATTCGGTAATTCTTATGCCTACCGAACCTTCTCTACATTCGGCAGTGCTGAAGTGTTTGTTCTTATCTTCTCATTTCCGAATAATTTTCGGTACCTCTGGTCTCCCCAATATCCAAGTGACACGTGTCATGACTTGACTCATGTGTCTGGGACACAACCCTCTGTTCAATCCATGACTCTGACATGGCCCTTTTTGGCCCTTCCACTTCTCCACGTCCTACACCCCCTATTGCCATCATTATCTTTTTAATCCCATTTAATTTACATTAAATGGTTTTTGAAATCCGTTTTTCCCTCCAGCCTATAAATACTTTCTTTAACTTCTCTCATCTACTTTACCATCTTCTTCATTTTCTCAAGAACTCTTCTCTCTGAAACCTGCAAGTTTTCTTTCAAGATTTCATCAATGACATCTTCCAAGTCGACAAAGGCCTCCAAGAACAGGCCCGTCACTAGGTAATCCTTGTATTCCCCGCTTGCAACCATATTGCACGTCTGAGTGCAGATATCGATCACCTACAGTTCAACCAGGTATCGATCTTTCTTCAATGATCACCTATTCGACATGCTCTTACTGCTTCTCCCAAGATGAGCAAAATGCTCCTTGGCAACTTCTGACTCACATGTTCCTACGATGAAGAAACCCACAAGGTATCCGCCTCTATTCTCTCGGACTCTGAATATCCTGATCTTACATTCGGGGTTGAAGATGTTCGTTCCATTCTTGAACTTCCAGTCTTTAAACCCTATGCTCCTTTCCCTACTAACACCGAACAAGAGGAGGTAATCCAAGCCCTTAACTACATTCATGATGGAAAGCGCAAGGGCACCGGAACTCTTCTCCGCAAGAACATGGGCAGAGTATGGAACTTCTTCTTCTCCCATCTCATCTATTGCATCTCCAACAAGACTTCTGGGTGGGATCAATCTTCGGCTCACGTAACTCGGTTGGCCCATGCGCTGATGTTTATCCAACCTATCGACTTTGCTCAAGTCATCTTTGACTCCATTTTTACTGTCGCTTCACCTTCTCGCACTTCACATGTGGCTCTTCCATGTTTCCTAACACTAATCATAAACCATAAGATGGAGGCACCCCTTGTTGCCGATGTTGCCCTCCCGGAGCCGACTATTGTGTATGACTTGCAGCCTAATCAACTCGGCAAGAAAGTATTGAGTAAAGGCCCAAAATCTACCGACAACCCCTTGACTCCAGGCATGATTACTTTTCCTACAACTCCTAATCCAATTTGGGGTGCTCCAGTGGGTGTGCAAGCCGAAAGGCCTCAAAATTCACTGGGTCATGACATTTCGGTGGCCTCTATTCCCCCCACTTCTTCCCGAGCCAAATGGGTAGCTATTAAAAAGAAAAAGGCTACCGGTAACGCCGCACTTGCCGCCTTGACACTGTCTCCAAAAGAACCTTCGGAGACTACCCCTGTCAAATCCTATCCTTCTCTAAAGCGGCGAGGCTCTAAACCTCCCCCCCCCCCCAAGTCTCGTCCTAAGAGGCTTAGGAAACCACACTTGGTCAAGCCTCACACTCCTTCTACCGATTCTCAAAAATTGGTTGAAGTTGAAATTCTCCCAGTTGGACCACGGGAATTTGTTAAACCCAAGCATGCCTCCTCCATTCCCTCTCAACAAGGTTTGGTTGTACAAGCGGGGACCCTAACTAAACCTTCACCAACATTTCAACTGTTGAATGAAGATGAGTTGGTTTTCTCCCCGGACCAACGTTCCTCTTCCCCACATCACGGCCTATCACCCGGGCTTATGCCCGATGTTTCTGCACAACTCGATGAAGAATCGGCCTTTCTAGGGGTCGGTTCCAAGGGTAACAATGACTTTCTAGAAATTTCATGACATTACCTCATACGATGCCACCAACAACCCCCTTCTCCCAAGGAAATCGTTTCGGCAGCCATTATCACTGCCGACAAATCCCCCTCACCCACACATTCATCGAAGAAACCCTTCCCCAAAAGGCCTTCACCAAAACAACCTTCCCTCAAGAAACCTTCACCGCTAGCCTCACCCAAAAAGCCTACCCCTTCTCCCCAATCCACTCCCAAACACTCACCCCCCACACTCTACCTCTTCCTCAATCGATTCCCCACCTGATTTCCCGCATAAAAGACAACCTCTTGCACCTCACCGAACATTACCTCATCAACCTCCCTCCCCCACTGTCAAAAGAGCGGGACCATTGGCAACACCACCTCCACCCCCTCCACCACCATATGTTCTAGGTTCCTCTCAACCTCACCTTCCCATACCTCCAGATGTGCTTGCGGATATTCTTGATACAAATCGGAAGCATCAAATGCTTGGCACTAAATTTTCCAATGTAAGAGCGGAATATGAGCGGTTTGTTGCCTCCACCGGTCATCGTATCAATCTTATGGAATATGGTTCTATTCGGCACATGCAAATCACTGGTAATCTGGAGGCCAACTCTAAGTCTCTCATTACCATGATTCATCTCCTTAAAGAACAAGTGTTGAGCTCCTCAAAGTTCAAACTGAATTTTCAAATGCATGGATGCTATGGAACAAGACATTCAGAATCTGGTAACCCTCTCGGGGATGCTTTGGATGTTGTCCTTAAGCATTTGGAGCAGCTCATCAAGGATCACGCCGATCTTACCATTTCGGTAGCCGCTCTCAAAGCTGCTTCTGATGCTCGGGATCAGGAGCTTGCCTTTCTTCGGCATCGGGCCAACAATCAGGATCAGATAAATGCTCAACTTTTGGCTGCTCTTTCTCAAATCAATGCCAATCTTGACATTATGCCTGCCTTTGTAGCTCAGTATTGTGTTAACTCCCTGGATATTGACATAAGAGATGTTGCCTTCAGTTCTGATGATCGTCAATGTCTTCGCCGCATTGATCGTCGAATCGGTCGTGTGTCGGCCAAGGATGGCCTTTCTTCTCCGGCACGCACTGAGGGGGAGAAACCATCTGAGGGGGAGCAAAATACCCCTCATATTACTATTACCAGTGCACGTCGGGAAGAACCTCACAGTCCCCCTCCTCAGCAAACTATTCGGCAAGAAGGACCTTCAGTTGAAGGGGAACAACTGAAAGAAAAAGAACCGGAACCTTCATCTGCTACTGAAAAGGAAGGAACCAGTAATGTGGCCGTTGCCGACATTACTGAAGGTAAGGAAACCAACCACTCTTCTGAAGTGGTCGAAGAGTCTAAGGGGAGTTTGAGCCAAAGAAGGACAAAGGAAAGAAGAAACTTACCCCTGAGGAAGAAGCTGCCGAAGCCAAGCGTCTTAAAGATGCTCGGAACAAGAAGTTTGTCGATGGTGATGGGTTGAAGCTTGCTCATCCTTCTAAGATTGTTTCCTCTGATCTTGGGCTATCGGCTGAGGAGCTCAATAAGGCTGAGCTAGCTCAAACTGAGCATGACAAAGATAAAGAGCTAGCTCAGAAGTTGGCGGAAGAAGAGGCCAAAAAAGCAAAAGTTTCGACTAATGCTATTGATGCTCAACATCTGGAAATGGGTGCCTTGGAGGAATCAGACAAGAAAAATGAAGAAATCAAGGCTATGTGCATCAAATGGTATCATAATGCCCTCTCTAACCGAAGATCCACTCCCAAAATTATTGATGTCAAAATTCTTAAACCTTCTAGAGAATGAGACACTACTCGGCTGTATATCACAAGGGAAGATCTGTCAAAGTATGTTAAGAGACTTGATTCTCTCATAAGGTATGGCATTACCGAATGGATGGCGATTATGGACTACATGAACAAGAGTAGAAATGCTCTTAGACCCGAAGTGGAAAAGTTCATTAAAGATTTTCAGAAGAAATTCGGCTCCTACCGAAGGCGATATCAAATTGAGCACACTCCTGTCGAAAAGAAGATCATTGATAAACTCTTCGCCGAAAACCCTCCTCCTTCCTCAAAGTCAAAGTTGAAGTCTGCCAAAAAGGAAGAAGTCTTCTCTCTAATGGCCAAGCAAGAGAAAATTCCAAATGTTTCCAATCTTGACTTATCCTTACCGACTTGGTGCCTCAACATTCTACCACGGTCCTTCATGAGATAATCCATGGGATCTTCTTCAATGATGGCTTCGGCCAGATCCGCTTCTTCAGAGCAAGTCAGATTCCCCTTGCTGATACTCTCTTTCTGAGTGAGATTCTTCAAATCATCCCAATGGGTGCAATGGATCTCAACAAGGCTGTCACCGATGAACTCAAAAGAAGAGATGTCATTCCTCGCCTTCCCTTTAAATAATTCTAGTCTTTCTATCTTTACTTTTATTGTACTTTTCTTTTCTTTTGACTTGTATTGTAATCTTCTCACAAGATTAATACAAAGTACAATTTTAGTTTTGAAGTAAATATCTTGTATAGTTCATTATTACATTCTTTTATACTTGTAAATGTCAGATACTTTAAAAAATCCAAAAAGAAACAAAAAGAATGGTCTATGTGAAAAAGAACCCAAAAGAGTAAGAATAGGGTCAAAATGCATTATTCATGTATTTCTCTGTTATCTAAGTATGTGATGTCATCATCAAATAGAGGGAGATTGTTGGGTCATCTAATATTTGAAGATGACCTCCCCTTTTTGGCTTGTAATTGTATATCTATAAAATGGTGTACACTTTCATACTTAGCATATCTGATGGTTCTTTGTAATAGCTTAGTTGTGCTTTAAACGATCAGTGAATCGAAGACCAACCGAATTCAACATGTAGTAAATCTACTCATGCGGATCAAGATAAACTTCAAGAGAATCAAGCTACATCTGCCAAAGATATGCAACATCTTCGGCAGACCTTCTCTCTGCCGATTACTCTCATGTTCAACAGAGGACATCCCTGTCGATTACTCCTCTATCGGCATCCTCTGTCGATCCTTCAGTAGAACTCCATATTGTCGAATATCTCTTATTCGGTAATACCTTTATAGCAAATCCTCACGATTTGACTATACTTCCTCATTCCCAATGTACTTCTGACAAAAGGAATGAAAACTTCTAATGCACAGAGGATATTCACTTGTTTTCTGATCTGATTGAGACTTTCTTCTTAAAAGATCTCAAAAAGATTTGTACCAGGAATATTTTATTAGGATATTGTCTTATTATAGTACAAAAGTCACCTTTTGTATTTTGATAAGTCACTTCAAATATCTTATAATTTATTGAAAATATCTCAAGGATCCACTCAACAAATGACAAGTGTCCTTTGCATTTAATGCATGGGGTAGTATATAAAGGGTGAAGACCTCTCCATGCAAACTATGCTTTCAGCTCAAGAATTCTCAGTGCATTCAAGCAAATTGTTAGTTACCTCTCTCCTCATAGAATTTTATCTTTGTGTTCTTTAAAGTTATGTTCTTAAAAGTTTCTAAGTGCTAGATTGTTATGATAGTTTTAACTATTCTTTTCCACAACAATCGTTTTGTAAACTAAGTGTAATTCTTGATATTCATTATCAATAAATAATTAAAAATTAAGTGAAAAATTTGTGTATTGTATTCAACCCCCCCCCCCTCTTCTACAATACTTGTTTTGCTTACTTGGGACTAACATAGATTTTGTTACTGTCAAAAAAGGTGCATATTGTTTCAACAAATTACTCTATATATTTGTATAATTTTAATGTTCCAAATTTTAAAAGTTGATATAAATATGAAATTTTGATGTTTGCCGTAATCCAAAAATCAATAATGGATGATGACGTATGAACAATTATGTTAACATCTATGTTTAAATTTTAATGAATAATTATGAACAATCATGAACAATTATTTAAATGTTTTTTTAGTATAAATCTCATCCATCTAATCTCATTATCAAAGGTGAGAATTGGTTCACGAAGTTAATAACAAAAGTTTGGTTAAGAAAATATATAGGAGGTTCAAGGGAAAACCTCAAATAAATGAAAAACTAAAAACACCTTAGCAACCATTAGATTAGATGATCTTATGGATATGATTAAACGGCCGGTTACAACAATATTTTAAAAATAAAAAAAAAACTCAACCCCTGTGATTCCAGATTCAAGCATTTGACATTCGAAGATTAAAAGATTAAGAACAAGAATCTAGAGAGAGAAAGTAGTCACAAGTCTCTTAGTCATATATCTCACAAAAACATTACACGACTTGGAATGAATTCTTACACGAAATGAACAAAGACAAAATGTATTTTTATGGGTCAAATAAGCCTTGACCTCATACAATACTTACAGCACAAAAGTCAAAACAACAAATTCAAATTGAGTCAAACTCTAGATCTAACATTCTCCCCCTTTTGAATCAATTTGCAAGTCTTCACCTGGTCCACCTTCTTGAACTGGTTCTCCTTATTCTCAAATAAGATTCAAACTTTCTTATCCCATTTCTAAAATCAATCCTGTCTTGAATAGCAAGGATAACATGACCAGTGAAGATTCTATCCATTCTTGGCAAATGATCATTCTTTGTTAACCTCCTTCTTTCACTTTCTTCATATCTATCTTTCAGCTCCTTCAAGACAATCTTTAATGTATCATCAAAATACTTTGCAATCTCAGATGCTCTCATAAACTTTTTCTCCTTTTATCCATTCTCATACACAACTCCAAGCTCTGGCTCTCTTAACACAATATACAAAGGAGTTTTTTCAAGATTAGGATGAGTCATGCCAGGTGCAAGCATATTGACTCTCTTTTGGTTAGTCTCCAAACCAAGTTGAAAGTCATAACAATAAGTGTAGAAAATATGTCTCCGGATGAACTTCTTGATTGTATCCAAGGCATATGTAACATTTGGATACCTGATAGTCATGTCTCTGAACTCATGATACATGAACTCCAGATCATCAAAGTGAAGATTCACAAAGTCAGCTTTAGAGAAAATGTACTCCTTCATATCCTTTCTTTGAACAACAAACTCTGGATACCAAATTTGTACAAACTTTTTCAGTGAAACCTCTTTGAAAACCACAATTCCATGTCTACTCTTGACATCCTTAGCTGTTCTCTGCAAAAAGCTCATCATTCTGACATACTCATACCGGTAATCAGAAGATTTGTCTTGAATGCCCAATATCAAATTCATGTCCAACACTCTTATCTTCCTCACAAAAATCTTCCTTATCTCTTCCAAGTATGGTGCCCTTAAAGCATGATGAATCCTTTTTAACTCCTCTTTTGTAGGACCATACTCATCATATCCTGCTAGAATGTTGGAAGGACAAACTTCATTTACAGTACCAGAAGGACCTGCTTGACTAGGAATGTCTAGTACATGAAGTGGTTCTGGCTTAAATTCAGGTTGGATTTGAGGGCTATTAGGCTTTGGTAGATAAGGCAACTCTTCTTCCATAATGGTACTTTGATCAACATTGGCATCAAAAGAATGATTAGCTTGAATCTCATTAGGATTAGGAAAACCAAACTCCTTGAAGGATGGAACAGATGGAACCTCAGTGTGACTTGGCTCTGGTATATCGGGATGAACTGGGCTCAAATGAAGATCTTTAGGAGAATTCTGATCAAACATAACATTCAGCACATCATAACTTTATCTTCAAACAACCCATCAAGCACACTTTCTTCATTCTCAAGAACATCACTAGCTTTATAAGAAACAACCTCAATTATTTCAACTTCATCATCATCATCAGCTAAATCCATAAAGTTTTCCTTTTCTTCCTCCTTAACCTTCCAAAATTGTTCATACTTCTCATTTATATCCTAACGGGTCGGTCGTCCCAGAGAATTCTAGAGCCCAACTATACAGGAAGGTCTTGAAAGAACAGCCTCCTTCCTTCCTCTTTTCAGTCCTGATCGCATGCTCCTCTATCCCAGTTGCATTATCAGCACCGCCTGATCCCAACACTTCATTGTCCCTCACCGTCTCATGTCTCTGATTGCTTGCATCCCTGTCCTCCAAGACTTTCATGAGTCTCTCATCCCGCTTGCCCATCGCAGAGTTCATCATCTGCATTATGCTAGCCAATATGACCGATTGAGGGCCCACTTCCTGAACAACCGGATTCTCGGTTTCCAAGTTCACTTGAGGGACCACATCTATGATCCCTTCAGCATTTGGGGTATCGGTGGAATGACTTGATTTGTCGTCGGGTTTGCTTGCCGAGTAATTCCCGGGGCGGTTACCCCGACCCGACTCCTCGTGTCGCCCCGACCCGACTCCTCGTGTTTACCATTGTTAACTGTCACACATGATAAGGGTCATACCGGTTAATGTACTGACAGAGCTTAAAGTGAAGACTGAATTGCTAGATCTTTAAACAGTGATCTTGAATCCAAAGGGGGAGATTGTTAGAGCATAAATATGTTGGATACAAGATCAAGAAGACGCAAGCTTTAGCGAGTTTATCAGAACACGAGTTTCAGCGACTAGCGAGTTTATCAGAACACGCAAGCTTTAGCGTGCGAGTTTCACAAACGCGCAAGCCTTAGCCTGGGAGTTTCTCAGAAAACAGTTGTTTGCGAGTTTCAGCGTCTGCGAGTTTCATATTTTAATAGTGACTTGCGAGTTTCTATACTTAAAATATTTTCTGAGAAATTTTCAAAACAGTAATATGGCTTTTAATAGTGAAAATTTTTTCTCTAGGGGCGCTACCCCTCGACCCCGCAAGGGCGTTGGCCCTTGACCCCACCTGCTAACCGGGTAGCGGGACCCCCGTGCTAAGTCTGCGGAGGGGGACAAAATTTTGATTGTGATCAAAATTCCTGAATTTCTATTTCAAGATTTCTTGTATTTTTGTGATTTCATATTTTGGACTAACGATCAGTTCTAGTTTCTTATTGCAAATATTTTTTTAAACAGGTTTTATCAAGATGACTTCCAAAGATGCACTTTCCATTGGCACTAATGTCAAGCCTCCTGTTCTATTCAAAGGAGAGTACGAACAATGGAAAGACAGATTTCTGGATTTTATAGACAGACATGCAAATGGGGAAAATATTATGCTGTCAATCATAGAAGGACCTATGGTACCAATAACAGTTCAAATACCTGATGATGAATCATCTGATAGTGAAGATGGTACTGAGGAAAGAGAACAAAAGACAAAACCAGTTAAAGTGGATTTATCACAGTATTCTAAAGAACAGAAAAGTTGGTATAAAGCAGACAAGCAAGCAAGATATCTTTTACTTCAAAGCATTCCTAATGAGATTTACATCAAGATTGATAGCTACAAGGATGATGCTAAGAAGATGTGGGATCAATTGCAAAAGATGATGATGGGATCAAAGATCGGGAATCAGATGAAAGTGGCTAACTGTATTAACAGTTATGAGGAATTTAAAGACAAAGAGAATGAAAGCTTGGAAGATACTTATGAACGGTTTACATTGCTTCTAAATGAATTGACAAAGAACAAAGTGAAAAATAAGCAGCTTGAGAATAATGTCAAGTTTCTGAGCATCCTACAACCAAAATGGAAGAAGCATACTCGTAGGGTGAAGCAAATGAAGGATTTAAAGGAAATACCGTTACATGAGGTCTATGAAACGTTGAGGCAAAATGAAGAAGAAGTTGAAGAGAAAAGAGCTGAGAAGAAGAAGGCAGAAAAAGTTCCAGATCTTATTGCTTTGGTAGTTGGAGAGAAGAAGAAAGAAAAGAAAGAAAAGACAGAAAAGAAGAAAAAGAAGAAAGTGATTACAAGTTCTGAATCTGAATCTGAATCAGAGGGTGATGATGGAGAAAGTCTCAAACAGGCTATGATGTTACTGACCCGTGCATTCCAAAATAAATTTTACAAGAAGCCGGGATCAAATTCTCAAAGATATTCTTCATCAAGCTCCAAGAATCATGAGCACCGAGAAAGAGTGGAAGGAAAGAGATATGAAGAGAACCGGTATATAGAAAGAAAGCCGGAAGAAAAGAAGAAATTCGTGAATGATTACACCGTTGCTGAAAAGCCAGCAAATGATTCAATCAAATGCTACAACTGTGGCAAGATGGGACATTTTGCTAAAGATTGTCGGAAGCCAAAAGTTCGCAACTCTCAGTATTATCAGAACAAGCTGTTATTGTCCAAATAGCAAGAAGCGGGCATAGCTTTAATGGCTGAGGACGAATTTTGGTTGGATCATTCAGATGGTGAAGAAGAAGAGAAAGAAGAAGTTGCTCATCTCTGTCTAATGGGAAAAGAAGTGAAGTATGATGAGTCAGATGACGAGACAGCTGATGAGGTATTAAACTTAACTGAAAAAGATTTTATAACCAAAATGGAAGCTATGATGGTTGAGCTTAATGATCTTCAAGTAAAACTGAAGAAAGAAAAAGACAGAGTTGCTAAAAGAAACAATAAGATCTTTGAACTCAATAAGTCTGTTATTGGGAACAAAGATCTGATTGATTCTTTACACAAGTCTGCTTCTGATTCTAAACTTCAAGTAGATTGTTTTGAAAAGAAGATTTCTAATTTTGAAGTTAAAATTTCTAAGTATGAGTTTGAGAAGAAAGAATCTGCACTAACTGTTCATAAACTGCAGGTTGAGAACAAGCTTTTGAATAAGAAGGTAAATGGTCTGGAAGCCAAACTTTACGCTAGAGTCCAAACAGATCAAACAATCTTTCTTAATGCACCTAACGATGAGGCTGATGTTAAGGAAAAATGGGGCCTTGGTTTTGAAAACCCTCATTACCTTAAGAAAGCCATCAGAAAACAACCAGCACTTTATAATTTTGATTTTCTTGCTTGTGCTGGTAAACATACTCATTTAAAACCCAAATTTGTTACCAAATTACCGGAAGAAGTTGAGGCCAAAGAAACTGAAAATAGAAAGAATGTGACGAAAATGCAGCTACCATTTAACTATGCAAAGTTAAATGATAGTTATCTTTCAGAAACACAAAAAGTTCTTTCAAACGATTATTTTGCTAGTTATTCTGTTTCTGAGATGAAGGCAAAACCTACAATTGCAAAGGTTTATGTTCCTCCACTCATTCTTGAAAGCAAAATAGTTGAGTTGGAAAGTGTTTTATCTGATGAAAAACTTTTGGTTGATATTCAACAAAGTGTATTTTCTACTGTATTAAAGAACACGGTTTTTCACTCTACATCTACAAAGTGTTCTAAAGTTACTGAGGCATCTCAAACTTCGTCTGATAATTTTGATGACTTATTTGAGTCTGCAAATGACTTTCTTAATTTTGATGATGGGTGCATAGAAGAAATTGATATGTTTGACTTCAATGCTCCTCTTCCTGATCATTCTACTTGTCTTACAAATGAAAAGGTGTTACCAAGTGTTCTTAAAATTGCTAAATCATCAACTAAGGTTGGTGAACCGATTTCTGAAACTGCTGATTATTATTCTCAAGGTAAGAAACATAAGAAACAGCGATTACAGAAACAGAAACACACTGGTACACAAAAGAAAACTCAGTCTCAGAAATCTACTTTTCCTAATAGATCTAAATCTTTTGTTTCAGATATAAGCAAGAAAAGGTCGAAAGCTCGAACTGAATGGCGACCAAAAAGGAAGGATGATGAGATAGCTGAATCAGTTTCTGATAATTCTTGTACTAGATCAGTTAGTAGTGATAATGATGTAATTGATCAACTTGTTTCACATAAACAAAACCTTGTAACTTCTTACAAGCGATATTCAATAAAGCAATTGATTCAATTATCTCCTATTTCTACTACATCTTATCATTATCAGAGAAATGATTTTGCTTACTCTCATAATTCTTCTGATTGGTTCGGATCTTATCATGTTTATTCTTCAAGAACAAATATTTTTAAAGGTTTTCAAAAGAACAGAGGGTCCATTTTCAAGTGGATACCAAAATCTTGTGTTAATCTGTTAGGACCCGTTTTTAAATGGGTACCTAAAGTTATTGTTTCCTGATTTCTCTTGCAGACCCGGCATATGTGGTACTTGGACAATGGATGTTCCAAGCATATGACTGGGCAAAAAGATTTATTGTCTAATTATACAGAGAAATTCAGTGGAAATGTCAGATTTGAAAACGATCAGCTTTCACCAATCTTAGGATATGGTGACATCATTCAAAACAACATAACGATCAGTAAGGTGAGTTATGTCGAAGGCTTAGGGCACAACCTGTTTAGCATTGGTCAATTCTGTGATAAAGGGTTAGAGGTCAACTTAAAATCTAAGAGTTGCTCAGTGCGTACTGAAGACGGCACAGAACTCTTAGGTGGACATCGCAAGACAAATCTCTATACCATCAACCTGTCCAAAGTTCAGATTGACAATCAAGTTTTCTTAATGACAAAAGCTTCAATGCAATAAAGTTGGCTTTGGCACAGACGTTTATCACACCTGAACTTTCGTTATATCAACAAGCTGGTTAGTGGAAAATTGGTAAAAGGACTTCCTGATCTGAAATACGAGAAAGAACACTTATGTGCTGCATGTGAGAAGGGTAAGATGAAGAGAGCTCCGCATAAACCGAAGCCTGAACCAAGCACTAGTTCTCCGTTAGAATTGTTACATATGGATTTGTGTGGTCCAATGAGAACTCAGAGTTTGGGTGGAAAGAAATACGTGTTGGTTATTGTGGATGATTACTCAAGTTACACGTGGGTCAAATTTCTTCGATTAAAAGATGAGACACCGGAAGTTCTCATTACTTTTTTAAAGACGACCCAGGTGAAAATGCAAAGACACGTCAAGTTTCTTCAAACGGACAATGGCACAGAGCTCAAAAACAAGATAGTTGAAGAATATCTCGAATCGGTCGGGATATCACATCAGTACTCTGCTGCTCGTACGCCTGAACAAAATGGAGTAGTCGAACGGCGAAATCGGACGCTAGTCGAGGCCGCTCGTACTATGCTCAGCCAATCCGATCTACCTCTATTCTTGTGGGCAGAAGTTATGTCAACTTCATGTCATACTCAAAATCGATCCATGATACACCGCCGTTTTCAAAAGACTCCATATGAGCTGATCAACAACAGAACACCAACAATCAAGTGTTTTCACATATTTGGGTGTAAATGTTTTGTGCTTAACGACAGAGAGAGTCTGAATAAATTCATTACTAAGGCGGACGAGGGTATCTTTATTGGTTATTCTTCAACATCAACAGCATATCGTGTTTATCTGAAGAAGTCAAAGACAGTTGTCGAGAGCGTCAATGTAACATTCGATGAAGAAATGGCTTCTGAACAACTCAGTTCAGAACCCGTTATTACTGGAGTATTAGCTTCTGGAAAGATCAGTCCAGAACCTGTTTCTACAGAGAAAAATTCGAATAACGCTTCTACTTCAGTTTCACATTTATCTGATTTAGATTTTTTATTTGAATTATTTTATGATGAGTTTCTAGGATCTAATTTGCCTAAATCTGTTGTGACTGACGGGTCTGAAGACACAAGATGCAATCATCCAGTCACCTCAGAAGTTTTAACTGAACTTGTATCCCCCGTTCAGTCAGAAACTCACATTCCATCAACTACTCCTATAGTTGAAGATATACAAATAATTGTTGAGCCAGAAGTATCTATATCAGTTGGGTGTGATACAATGTCTACTCAACAGCCAGAGTCTGTTGTTCCAACTAATGCTTCTACACCTGAAACGTCAACTGCAAACCTTCTTCCTATTATTCAAATTGAAGATCCTGATAGTGGATTTCAAGATGATGATCATGTTCAATCAGTATCTACTCCACTCCCTCATGAGCATCGCTGGACCAAAGAGCATCCATTACATCAAGTAATTGGAGATCTCAACAAGCCTGTACAAACTAGGTCAGCGACTCTTAATCAATGTATGCATGACTCATTCCTCAGCAAGATAGAGCACACGTGAGTATCAGAGGCTTTAGCTGATTCGGATTGGGTATCTGCCATGCAAGAAGAATTAAATCAGTTTGAAGCTCTGAAGGTCTGGAGATTAGTTCCAAAACCGGAAGGTAAATCCGTGATTGGCACTAAATGGGTATTCAAAAATAAAAAGGATGAAGATGGTATCGTCATAAGGAACAAAGCTAGACTTGTTGCCAAAGGTTACCGGCAAGAGGAAGGCATAGACTATGATAAGACGTATGCTCCAGTAGCGCGTATAGAGGCAATCTGTATATTTCTAGCTTACGCAGCTCATAAGAATTTCACAGTCTATCAGATGGATGTGAAAACAGCCTTTCTGAATGGCATTTTTAAAGAGGAAGTATGTGTCTCAACCAGAAGGGTTCGTGAATCCAGATAAGCCAGATCATGTCTACATCTTGGACAAAGCCCTGTATGGTTTGAAACAAGCCCCTCGAGCATGGTATGATGTTCTATCTAAATTCTTGGTCAAGTCAGGTTTTTCCAAAGGTAAAGTTGATACCACTTTGTTCATCAAAAAGGAAAAAGCCGATATCATCCTTATTCAAATATATGTTGATGATATAATATTTGGCTCTACTAATCCTAAATATTGCAAAAACTTTTCTAACCTCATGGTGTCACGTTTTCAAATGAGTATGATGGGAGAGATGAATTTCTTTCTTGGATTACAAGTAAAACAGTTTTCAACGGGGATTTTCATTAACCAATCTAAGTACATTTTGGATATTCTTCGGAAGTTTAAAATGGAAAATTGTAAACCAATTGGAACCCCGATGGCACCAGGTACTAAGATTAGCACTGATCCTTCGGGTAAAAGTGTTGATGTTAGAACTTATAGAGGTATGATAGGATCGTTAATGTATCTTACATATAGTAGACCATATATTATGTTTTCAACATGCTTATGTTCTAGATATCAGACTGCTCCTAAAGAATCCCATTTGGCTGCTGTCAAAAGGATTTTTAGGTATCTTAAGGGGACTGTAGATCTTGGTCTGTGGTATCCTAAGGATACTGGTTTTCAACTGACTGCCTATTCAGATGCAGATCATGCAGGTTGCATGTTGGACAGAAAGAGCACTTCAGGTCACATTCAATTTCTTGGAGACAAGCTTGTTAGTTGGGCATCAAAGAAACAATTATGCGTTTCCACATCGACTGTTGAAGCAGAGTATGTAGCTGCTGCCAGTTGCTGCTCTCAAGTTCTGTGGATGCAAACACAGCTGCGAGACTATGGATTCAAGTTTGATAAAATTCCAATATATTGTGACTCGAAGAGTGCAATCGCGATATCTGCTAATCCTGTCCAGCATACGAAAACCAAACACATTGATGTCAGGTATCATTTTATTAAAGATAATGTAGAAAAAGGAACAATTGAACTTTATTTTGTAAAAACAAATTATCAACTTGCAGATTTATTTACCAAACCCTTAGATGAAAAGAGATTTAATTTTCTTGTCTCTAAGCTTGGTATGTTAAATCTTAAGACGTAATCGGTTGTTACCTAATAAAGTTACGTATTGTTATTTTTCATCATTTTCTTTATCATTATGTTTGAAGGATGTATGCACTTTAATTGTTTGCTCATCATCTCAGGGGGAGTAAGAGAAAATTAAAGATGAATCATTATTCTTTTGAGGGGGAGCATATCTAATTTCTGCATTTTTCTTAATTGACAAAATTTTTGTAATGCATGATTTTAGGGGGAGCTTATATGTCATACTAAAAGGAGTAAGACTATGATTTCTGATTATTTCATATCAGAACTCGTACATTAATCGTTTTACCGCTTTATGTCTTTTACATTTGAATAAATTTGTGAATAAAGTTGCTTTGACTAGACTTTGAGATTTTTGCAGGATGAGAGAAGCTGACAAGATCATATCTTAATGATTTCAGCTTGACTTCATGAGATTTAAGATTGCGCGAAAAGGTAAAGTTCTTATCTTAATCTCAAATATATCTGAAAGAAGGACAACTTTTAGATATAGAAAACATGTTCTGAAATGTTCAAACCACTTCCCGATTCTTTAACAGTTTTCATGAATTGGAAGTGTGATTTTAAATGTTTTCATTTTATTTTTGTGCTTAATTGATAAATAAACCGTGTGTTTCCAAAGATAAATACTTGTGTATTGTCTTTTCTACATACTTTCAAGTATTCACACACATCGGTTTAATTTTTGATCAAATTGTTCTTACCGTGTCTCTAAATTGAAACAATTTTTCGATGGTAAGACACTTCGCTTGTACTTTAAAGAATTTTGAGTGATATTTCATTTCAAAACGTCATTTCAAGAATGTCTATATTTTGTTTCGTATAGACGATATCCATTATTCTTGACCTTAAGCTTTGTTTGTTATATCATTCATCTCTGGTCATTTTCATACAATGTCAGATTTTCAAACAAGTCTTTTGCATTCATATTCATTCATTCAATCTACTTGTTTGAAAATACTTCAATGTTTAAAAATGCTCATATCTTCATGATTATATTCTGAGCATATCAACATCTGACATTTGTATATGAGTTTTAACTGCTATAGTTAAACCATTTGAGCAACACATGCTTTCTAGGATTATATGGGTTCTTTGTGCTAGGACTTAATTGAAACTTCTATGAAATCACGCTAACCAGTGATTTCTACCCAAGAAGTTAATCCTATAGAGATTGAGTGTGAGGAGTCTAAAAGAAATGAGTGTGGGTGTGATGAGGTAAAATGTAAAGGAGAGTTTGGTTAGTAGTGAGCTTAATGATCAAAAGAAAGAGGGTGTGAGATCAGAGTAAAAGAATATCAAACTCTGCACCAAATACTTTCTGAGTCGGGCAGCCACATTACTAGCGTTTCACAACTCTTTGGTGAACGTTATTGAAACAGGCAACTAGCCCATGCCAACTCTTGACTAAACCCCACCAGCTACTCATTTTCTTCTTAAAAAGAAAATGTTTCACATTTTTAAGGGGACGCAGCACATATGCTATCTGTTTTTCATTTGGAAAATCTGGATATTGAAAAAGAAGGAAGTCTGCCCCACCTTCGCACTTCAATCATGCACATTGAGTCTGTTTTTATCTATTGTTGTCTCAGTGGTTACACAATGTTGAGCCTTATTTAAAGCAATCATCGTGCTTAATTCTTTCTACACGTGCACGAACACACAAAGAATTCGTTTCTTTGTCATAACATTCATAGAAATTGCCTTTGTGGTATTTCGATGATTGGATGGAAGCCCTGGGGAGTGAACATCAAAAAGCTCCTTTATATTGTGTATTCGTTACACACAGTGACTTCGTGTTACTGACAGGCATATTAACTGATTCATTTGTTGATTCAGTATTTACATGTTCTTATTTTGTCTGGATTTGCAAAGATCTAGATGAATACTTGGTTATGGATCACAGAATCAGAGGCTCAGTTTGACAGATCAGATTGGTCAATGACATTTCTTGGGAGAAAAGTTTTGATGATATAGATGCTCAAATCATCAAAAAGGGGGAGATGGTATCAAGAAATGATAAAGTTTTGAGAGATGATTTTCAGTAATGTCCAAGTCAGAAGATTCAAAGTAAAGATTTGAAGAAGATCAAAGAATTTCTGAAGATTTGAGGAAATTTTCTTTGAAGATTATTTGCTAAAGCAATCCGAGATGATTCTGAAGATAATTTCTTTCCAAAGTCTGAAAGTATTATTGTGAAAGTTTTGGGGAGATTGTTAATCATTTGAAGAAAGTTTTGGAAAGAATACCGTCAAAGAAAAAGGGGAGATTGTACTGACAGAGCTTAAAGTGAAGACTGAATTGCTAGATCTTTAAACAGTGATCTTGAATCCAAAGGGGGAAATTGTTAGAGCATAAATATGTTAGATACAAGATCAAGAAGACAAAAGTCAAGGTTTAAGAAGTCAAAGCTGAAGAAAGTCAACACTCAAGTGAAAGTCAAAGTCTTTGTAATAAAAGTCAAAGTCAACATTTGTATTAGTTTTGTTTCCTTGTTATTTTAGTTGTAGGTATAAATAGTTTTCTTTCCTTTGTAATTAGTAGTCAACAGAAGTGGAGCGTATTATTCAGTTGTATTTTTAGAGAGAAAAATCTGTAGAGAGAGAAAGAGTGTTCTAGAGAGAGAAAGTGTAATCTTGTGATTTCTTGAAGTAAATCAAACAGGTAATTTAATCATATTGTTTGATTGTTTGATTGTTTGTGATTAGAAACTAGATTCAGGGACACACAGTTAATTCTTTAAAAGGTAAACGGTTCAATACGTACTACTACAAGGATTAATCATCTTAATAACAATTTCAAGCATGCTCACGTAATCATAAATTCAGAACAACACTAGCCAAGTGAGATTGTGAACGTATTTTACACAAGAATCCTTGTTATCATCGTTATAAGTCTCAATCAATGCAATTCTGTAATCCTAATACTCTCCCCACCTAAGAGTGCTCTACCCAAATGGGCAGTGATCCTATAAGCACAACCAGTCTAGGTATACTAGAGTCGACACCTAGTTCACTTAAACTAGAGCTCTGATACCAACTTGTAACACCCCAAAAATGGGATAAACAAAAATTTCCGGAAAAATGGGAATGTGGTAATCATAAAATGCCAAAGCACGAGCTCATACAAAAAGGAGCAATAAACGCCTGTTAATTACATGTTTATAATGCAAAACAATGATAGATGACAACTTCCTAATCTAGAATCTAGCTAGAAATAAGATTACAATCAGTTGTCAACTATTTCCAAAAGAATCATCTTCTAGAATGGCATCCCAAAAATGCTCCCAAGCTCACCTCTAAAATCCAACTAAACTTTCTTGGCGCCCGCGCCGCTAGAACCTGAGATACACATCAAAACAATCAAGTTTTAGGCCAAACGAGCCTAGTGAGTCGCACAAGAACATGGCATAACATTTATAAGACGTGGTATAGACATTTACATCCTTTTTAGTCACTAAAGGCCATAAGGGAAGATCAATGGGGGAGACCCATCACACCAATGAGTTTTACCACAAGTCAATGTACCTTGATGTTCACCCATATGAGCAACATCCCGAAGGCCCGACACACTTGAAGACTACCTCCCAGGAATTACTCCAAATGACGAAGGTCTAGGTGCATACCGACATAGTGGCACCTAATACTACATCCTCCTAGCACTTACTCATGGTTCATCCTACGTACGTATGATATCCATCTCTATACATAATTCCATATCAACAAGATTCATGTATAAGACCGCATATAATCCCAAGAATATTTTAGGTACAAAACTCCAAAATATAAGATTCCTAATACAATGCCCATGGCCATCAAAATAACATGTTACTAAGCTCAAATATCATAAATAATAACCTTATCAAGATCCACATGAATAGCCATAACTACATTCTCAACAATCCCAAATGTAACAGTTAGGTCAAACTTATCAGGTGATCAGATTTCCATATAAACATGAAATGCTAAGTAATTAAACACACAAGATATGTATCTCATTTGAAAATAGTAGAAAAAAACTCACTATCTAGAGTTTTACACAAACCCTAGAAAACTTGGTTGAGATGAGAAGAAAATGGAGGCTTGATTGTGACTCGAATGCTTTCACTTGGATGCTCCTCTAGCCCCCTTAATTACCAATAAATGTCCCCAACTACTCTAGGGTTTCAATAAATGTTTGGTGGATTTTGAGATGAAAGAAAATTGCCCTTACTAGCTCCAAGACGGTTCCAAACAATTTAGATGAGAGAAGTGAAGTAAAAAGGTCAAGGCTGGATTTTTAAACCCTCAAAGCCCGTCGACGACAGTGCCCGGCGATTTTGCCCATGGCACTGTCGCGGGGCACAATCGCGCTCAGTCCCCTGCTCTCGGTACAACGCCCGCGATTGTGACAGGGCGATTGTGCCCTTGTCACTCTCGCTAAAGAAATATCGTCGGGGGTGTACCGAGACCACCCCCCCCCCCCCCCGCCCGCCCGCGACCTTGCCACGCGACTATGACCAATGTCATAGTCGCGGGTCACTATCGCGCCACTCTCAAAATTTCCAGATTTTCGACGATTTCGATAAATTAAACCTATAGGGAACTTAAGGTAATAACACTTAATATAACATACCAAAATCTTTAACCCAAAGAAGAATCCCAACATTTAGAAAATGAAGGAAACACAATGAAAATTATAAATACTTACTTTAATTTTCCGGGTGTTACAGATAACAACTTTGCAAAAAGCAACGACTTAAGCTTATCTATTGACATACGAGTTGGTTGAGTTAGCTGAGGTGTAGGTGGAACTTAGCTTACTGGCTCAGACTCAACTGTTGGATCCTTTCCTTTTAACAATCTTTTGACAACTCCAATTTCCTCCTCAAACTTGTCAAGCAAACGATTTTCAACAGCTTTTAAGGTGCCATCGAGAGATTCCTGTGTCACAAAGACTGGTAATCTAACACCGGAGTCACTTAGACTTTCCATTGTCATGACAGTTGATGAAGCAACTGCATGGCATGTGTTTATAGTTGGCATGACGTTAGCTATGATAGGACTTCCACCCGGTCCTTGAAGTTCAACATTAGAAGCTACTCAGGGTATTCCGGTCAGGTCACTAAGACTTCTAACAAAAGATGTATCTATGTATGACCTAGGAATAATAATAGGCAATCCAAGTGGCTCTAGACACACTAGTGCAGAGAAAGGAAGTCAGAACTGGGGATGTTGTTCTCTATTTTCAATACTTGTGGTCTCCGAATGAGAACCAGGTAGATTATGTGTTATATCCCCATGATTCAATGAAACTAACTCCTGTTGAGAGGAGATAGAGTGGGTGGTTGGGGTGTGCAAATGCATAAGTGGGCTACTTAAGTCTTTTTCAACATTTTCTCGTAACACATGTGGCGAAATGGTAGATGCGGCTGCCCTTTTGGAACGGTAGGTTTTGATGCACACACTCTCACCATGTTCTTGTCTTTCCATCTCACTCAACCTCTCATTCTGATTTTCAACTAATGCTCCATCATCACTCCTTATCTCTCCAACAACATTTCTAACAGTGTTTTCTAAATCCATTTCCATGGCATCATCATAAAATTCAGCAAAAACATCAACTTGATCAGCATTCTCATCAACTTGTGTATCATCACCACCTTGATCATTGTGATCAGTATCATCTCCATCACTATCACTCTCATCATCAGCACCATCATTATCTCCATCACTAGCATCATCATTGATTGCCTCATCATTGTCACTTGTGGCAAAAGGAATGTCATCACTTTCATCAAATTCAGCTGTTGGATCCGACTCATTTTCAGATCCTTAACTTTCATTGACAGAAGGTGTCATTAGATGTTGGGCATTGGCCCGTGACCCTTAAGTCTCAAGTCTAGGTCTTCGAACCCCACTTGTACCCCTCTCAGTATTTTTCCTCTTCACACCCCGTTCTTGTAACCCTAGGTAACAGGAACCCTCACAGACTCCAGTCGCCTAGGGATTGAGCATGGAGTAGAGGCAACCGGTCTTGGTTGTCCCATAGACTCTCTATAAGACATCATATAGTCGGAATCTGGATCAGCATAATCAAGTAAACCTTCAGGAATTGGCATAGAATAACTGAATTCCTTCTTTTGTTTCATCAAAAATCTCATAACATTCACTGGTGCAACAAGATGGTTGTGTCTCTTTGGAATTTCCTTGTTACTTCAGAGCATGCTTCTGACAATGATAGTAAAGAATCTCTGATAAGGCACATAGTTTGGTGCTTTGGAGGTCTTCTTAGAAAGCACTCTCTCATATAATTCAGTCCAAAAGATCACAGCATAATCAACATGGAGATCATACACAACTGCATGAAACAACTTCAGAATGTGTAAGTTTCCATTATCAGACCCATGAACTTTGGCAGTAAGGCACCAGTTGATCACTGAGAAGATAGTGTAGTAGAACGGTGGCAGGTTATTCTTCTTAAAGTGGTTAACCTGAGTTAGTCGACCAACATAGCCCATGTTCCTAATTCCTTGAAAGACTTATGTGTCAATAGGAAATTCATCAAAAGAGTCTCTTCCCTCTCTGGATTTGCTTCAGGCAGGTTCAGAATATATCTGAATCTTTGATAATCCAGGATTGATATATAGTGATCAATCTGAAGTTCAAATTGAGGAACTCTTTCATTGCCAACTTCCTTTATTCTGACCTTGATGGTTTTCCATGCTTGTTGTACATAAAGTTCTGGAATAGTGCAATAAATGGTCAGTGCATATCTCAATGGGTGATTCTGAAGTATGCCTAGAACAAGTGGATCTATCTTCAAAAGCTTGAATTCCACATAATGATTGTTTGGTGTTTTTCATCTCAGATGGTGTGATCAAAATCATATCAGGATTGACACCAGGTTCAGGTTGATAGTCGGATCTTGATGGCGGCATTGGATGTTCCCTTAAAGCCTAAGGTGATGAATTTTCATCCATATGAACTTGCTGATCAATAGATTGATTTTCAGCCATTTGAATACCTGAAAAAGTAAAAGATATGAACAGATGTCCAATATGTCAGTTAAAAACCAAACTTTAATTTTTGAAAAAACTTTTCTCAAAAATCACTAAGTATGGAAGTCGCATGAAAGAGGATGTGAATTCCTCACTTAAAAGAAATAATGGTGACTCAGAATTTGCATGAAGGCTTATGCGAATTCTTAACTTGGAAAAATATAACAATGATAAACAATTCGCATGGAACTTAGAAATCTCAAAAGTGTTGAACCTTGAAACACCAAGAACACGCATGGTGTTCATCAAACCTCATGAACATTCATATGAAACCCAGATTTCACACTCTTTAAATCGATGTTAAAATCCAAAATTTTATAACAGAATGGTTCGATTTTAAGATTAAACCAACAAAAACACATTTATTTTAACTTTTCAAATCATTGTTAGCAAATCTTATGATGTTTTATCAAGAACAGTAAGAACACTTATGAGTTTCAGTCAAAAGGTCAAAACTTAAATCCAATCAAAAACCCAAAAATTGTTCGATTAAATTCAAATTAACACTTGTTCGTGGTTTGATTATACCATCTGATTGTAACTTAGGTTTCAAGTTTAACATCAAAGAACAAATTCGAGATTTAAGAATTCAAAATATCAAGTTCCAGTCCGAAGATGAACAGTCCATTCGAAATTCAAATCCTAAAAATCCTAATCTAGTTGGGAAACCTTCAAGAAACAAGGATACAAACAATAATAACAAACAACAAATCAAAAAGAAAAACAAGAAACAACCTTTTGAGTCAATGAATAGAAAGATCAAAGTCTGATGTTCGAAAAAATCGGAGAGGAGGGTTTAAAGGGTTCTAAGTGCACAAGAACGTACGAAAAGCCAAACTTTTGAAAAGTGATTAATTCTGAGAAAACACTTGTATTTATACTCGAGAATAAACATGACACATGGCACGAGTAGATTGGTCAATCAACTTTTCGCATGGCAAAGGAGATACAGATTGTCTTGAAAGAAAAGACAATAGTGTGTGAGAAATTCGCATGGCACAATTTGTGAATTATGTGCCTAAGAGAACAATTCACATGACAAAGGATGCGAATTTCAACTTTTCGCATGAAGAAGGATGCGAGAAGTTACAATTCGCATACCAAGGGATGCGAAATCCATAAATTTGCATGCAATAGTGTGCGAATTCCTAGAATTCGCATACCACTGTGTACGAATTTTGGACTTAGCAAAATTTCCAACAAATTTAAAAGCATTCTAAAAATGGAAACTTGCCAAAAATAGAAACATTTTTTCAAAAATTCCAAAAATAGAAACTTTTCAAAAAAGGAAACTTTCCAAAAATGGACATTTGAGCTCATTTTTATTTCCAAAAACATTTACACACACACTTACTCCCTCTTAGAGTGTGCTCCCCTTAGAACAATGATTTCAGTATAGCTCCCCCTTGACTTGATCTTAGATTTGTTTCTCCTTGATTTGACATATTGTTGCTCCCACTTGACTTGAGATGGATTTTATAGACTTATACAGATATGCTCCCCCTTCATACCTTCATTTACTCAATACATTCAGTGTTCTTGAAATAAGACTTTTATAATCTCCCCCAAAATGTGATTTATCAAAAATAAAACATTCTCCCCAATTATTCAGAAACAAGAAATACTCCATTTGAAATGATTGACAATCAAAGAATCTTTTCAGTAGAGATCTTTGAAGTATGAGTCCTAATCTGAATTAATTAGAAGTCAACTTTGACTTTGAAGACTGAGTCCTGAACTGTTATACTCAGAAGTCATTACACCTTCACTCCTTCTTGAGTGTTGATTCCTGCATAACAGGTTTAACAGGTTTTTGTTACACAGATGAATTTGGGTCCTTCTTTGTTAGTATGTGAAAACTTCTTTGATTGGTTTCCACCTCTGTGAAGTGTAGTATCATTATAATGTACTTTATAAGAACCATACCAGTTGTGGATATGTGCTTTATGAACAAAATTACCAGTGCAACAGTAAGAATAGAATAATTTTCTTTTAGCTAACCTGATTAAGTGATTTGTAGACTTGATGTAATCAGGCTTAGTAAAAGATTTACCTTTAGATGCTCTGTTCTTGTTTACCTTTGAAATGTAAGCAGATCATCTTATCTTTCTCAGATGCTTTCTTTCCAGACTTTGAAATGTAAGCAGCTTGTTTATCAACAGATTTGACATAGAAAGAACTTGGAGATTTAATCTGATCTGGTTTCAAGACTTTTGATTTCATATTCTTTTTCTTGAAAACCATGTTCTGAAATAGACTGGAAACAGATTGAAAAGAACAAACTGATTCAGCTGAATCATCATCATAAGAAGATAAGTCAGTTGTATCAGTTGTTATTTTATCAGATAAACTAGCATTTGCTATTTCCTGTTGTTTGATCTTATCAGTTAATTTTGATTTTTTATTACAAAGCTTATCGAACTTGCTTTGCAGATCAAATTTACTCTTTTGTCCTTTTTAGAATATCTGAAGATAAAGCAACTAACTTGTTGGTTAAGTTTGAAATCTCAGTTTCAAAAACTTTTCTCTCTGATTCAAAATCCTTTTCCAAGCTTGTGTTTTTCCCTTAAATTTCTTTGAAAAGAACAGCATTTTTCTTTTTAGTATTTTTCTTTTCTTTTTAAAGATATATCTTTCAGAGATTAAAATCTTTTCAAACTCAGAAACCTGCTTAGAAAGTTTTACACATGTGATTTCTAAATCTTTCTTGTCTTTTTCAGCTTTCTTTGAAAGATCAGATAATCTTAGATTGAAAGTTTTCTCTAGATCAGCTTTTTCATTCTTGCTTCTCTCTTCAAACTTCTTAATCCATTCAGCTCCTTTTGCCTGGTTCTTCAGTTTGACATTCAGATCAGCATTCTCAGCTTTCAGTTCTACATTCTGAAGTTTAAGCTTCTCGTTTTCAGCTTCGATTTTAGGTATCTCAGGCATGTATGTCGCAGCACAATCTTTGTCTGTAAGAACAGTGTTTCCCTTTTCATTTATGTAAGGCATATTGATAGTTTATTTGAAATAATGCTTGAAATGATCATTAGTCAGATAACCAGAAAGATCAACTTTAAAAATTACTCAGAAGAATATTAAAAATTATTCTAAGTATAGAATTCGCATACCAACTACCAAGTACAAACAATTCGCACACACAAACAATTCGCACACAAGAGATGAGAATTCTTCACTTTTCACACGAAGTTAGATGCGGATTCTAACTTTTCGCACGATGTAGGATGTGTAATCCTACTTTTCGCACAGTGTGAGATGTGAATTCTGGACTTAGTCGAATTTTCAACTTCCAAACTTGAACTTTTCGCACAACTCCAATGTGATGTGAATTCCTCCCTTAGTCGAATTTTCCATTTCCAACTTTTCGTATTGATGCAGATTTTGGACTTAGAAAAATTTTATGTTTCTTGATGTGAATCCTTCAACTTTTCGCATAAAGATATATGCGAATCTTATTTTTTCGCACAATGTATCATGCGAATTCTACCTTTTTGCATATAGTGTGATGCGAATTTCTGACTTAGCAATGTTCACACTTCAGTTTCATGCGAGTTCTTCTTCATCATGCGAGTTCTTCATCATCATGCGAGTTCTTTATATCTTGAACTTTTCGACTTGATTTTCACTGAATTCCACCAAATCCTTTGAATTAGCACACGAAACTTTGTGAATTTGTTCAATATGTCATCGTGTATTAATCATCAATTCCACCGAGAACAAAATGATCATCATGAATTGACCAGATTACACAGTGCGTGAAACACAAAAACTCAAAAATAAAAAATTTGAGAAATTGACATGATTAAAGTGTGAATCAATGAATAAAATGTGAATAGAAAATGATCTAAAATACTAATCGAGTACAGTGTAATCAATTTTACATCAAAAAATCACAAATTCTCAAAATTGATCAATGGAACATTAACTTGCGAGTTCTTGATATGAACAGTAAACTTTCTTGATCTTGGGATCAAATTCTTCTCAATTGTTGATTGTAAATCTTTCCAATTAATCTGAGTAGGCTCTGATACCAATTGTGATTCCAGATTCAAGCATTTGACATTTGAAGATTAAAAGATTAAGAATAAGAATCTAGAGAGAGAAAATAGTCACAAGTCTCTTAGGGCCTGTTTGTTAGCAGCTTAATGAGCTTAATGAGACTCACAGCTTATTCAGTCAGCTATATATGACTGTTTGGGAGTGGCTTAATGATATAGAAAGTGGCTTATTCAGTAAGATTTCAAGGGGGGGCTTTATGCAGAAAGCCAAGTTTTTTCCAAACCCGTCCCTCCCATTAAAAAACACGTTCCTTCCATTTATGAAAAAACTCTCTCAAATAAAAACTTTCTAAATCTATACAGACAGATTAATCCACACAGACAACTTTATCCATACAGAACTTAATGGAAAACCAACCAAACAGCCCCTTAGTCATATATCCCACAAAGACATTACACAACTTGGAATGAATTCTTACACAAAATGAACAAAGACAAAATGTATTTATATGGGTGAAACAAGCCTTGACCTCATACAATACTTGCAACACAAAAGTCAAAACAACAAATACAAATTGAGTCAAACTCTAGATCTAACAACCCCCTATTTTTTATTCGAACAAGTACTAAAATTAACAAAATTCGAGTGAAATAAATTACACCAAATAATCGATCATATTTTTCTCGTTAATTTGACATCCATATTCATATACTTTTTCATTCGTTTTTTCGTGGTTTTTCGGTTTTCCATTTATTTAGAGTTTTCTCTTGAACCTGACCCTATTCACATATTATTCATAATTATGTTAACTAAGTTATATGCTAAATATTGACGATTTAAAACCTTTTATGCAACTATTCAAAAAATCTCCAAAAAAAATTTGAATCACCCTATAATATTTTACAAATAAAAGCTTAGATGCAAGTATAACATAATATATCATAAATCTTTCTAATTTATATAAAACAAAGCAATAATATGAAGTTGCAACATGAACCCTACTTGTAAATATAAAGTAAATTGAAAAACAAAAAGAATGAATCAAATCATACCTTGATAACATAATTCCGAGAACACCAATTCCAACAAAATCATGTCAAGATCATCGCCATGAGGTCTTATCTTTTTTACGTTTGTGAAAAGAAAACAGCTCCCCATCTTTCATGTTGTAGATCAGAGGAAGAAAAAAAACAGATGTTGTTTGCCGACAGAAATTAAAAGAAAATTTTGGGTAAATTGAAACCAGAAACTCTAAAGACGCAAGTCGATTGAAGATTGGAAAATGGTGGTGTTCTTTAGGTTAAACCACATATTTGATGCTTTGTTTTGTTGTTACCATATGTTTTTATTTTGGTTATTTTATTTTTACCACATTTTGGGCTTTAAAATGGGCTTGAAAGTCTAGAGATCGTCAAGTTGGACCCGGTCCGGTTATGTTTAGATTTAGGGGTCGTTTAATAAATGTTTATTTTGGTAAGTGTTTATTAGCTCATGTATTTTGCTTGATGAATATCGCAACGGCCAAAGATCTTACCCAGTAAAAGCGATATAAGGATGTAGAGTCTTATCCGGTAAGTAGAGGTGACGACTCTAACCCGGTAAACGCTTATCGGGTAAATTATTGCACGCGATAGCTTTTTGATGGACTATAATCTTACCCGGTAAAGTAAGTTAGAGTGTCGATTTTTTTTACCGGTAAACAGTTACAGGGTAAACGGCCTCTTAGATTTTAAAAAAAATTAAGTTGTTATAAATGGAAATTGACCAAAATATTCAATCTCTCCGATCAAATTCATTTTTTAACTATTTTTTCAATTGAAGACCTATTTTTAGCTAGAGTTTACGTAAATGTTTTACACATTTGTGTAAACTCGGTTTTCTGATTAAAAAAAACCATTTTTCGCGTAGGGATTCAAATTTTTGTGTAAAGAATTTTTTTTCTATTTTTTACTTTGAAAATAAGCTTTATTAAAATGAGAATTTGGTTTCGAAAATGACTATAAGATGAAGTTAGTTGGAGAGATTGACAATTTTGGTCAATTTCCCTTTTATAAATTGTATTAAAAGTTTTTTAAAATTTTAACAAAAAAAAATTCAAAGTTTTTAAGTCTTTTTTCTAGTTTTCAAATTTTTTTAAATTTTTATAACTTAAATATATTATTTAAAGTGTTTCAATATGAAATCTTAAAATCCTGATTATGAAAACATGTATAATATTTTTTGTGTAAAAAATATTTTCTTTTCTAAATCGAGTCGGGCGTAATGCCACGAGGACCAGTAATCAAGAGTAAATTAGTCCTCGGATTTTTAATCGGTATCACAACCAGTCGGCCCGACCGATTATGAAGGACCAATTTCAGACTGGCATAGGGACCAATATTTGGTCCTTGGTTTTTTAATTATTATTATATCTTAGGTAAATTATATAAAATGTAATGTACTTTGATTTGGTATTTATTTTTGGTCATGTAATTTAATACCTTTATTTTGGTTATATTTTAAATATTTTGGTACATGGTTACTGATTTAATCATTAACCAGTTATCATATCGACGTGACTAATTATGTGGATACAATCAAAGACGGAGCCCAAATTATATAAAACAAAATGAGATTACTTTGTCTATAGCATGTATTTAAACGAGATTAATACGAGAAATTCAATTAATGTTGATTATCGTAAATCTCATGAAATGTTGAGAAGAAATTTAAGTTGTGTTGATAAAATAACAAAAAATAATGAATTTTTGGTGAACTGTTGGGAGAGAAATCCGACCTTAAATTTTATTTTATTATTAAATAAACATATAACTTTAATAATTTACAAATAAAATATAAAGGACTGTATGTATGGACAAATTCAAACGAGACATGATGCAAAAGAACGAAAATTTGAGAATAGATTATCAGGGTCGTATCGGAGGGTGTACCAATGTAAGATTTCAAACAGGGTCCTCGAAATTTTGGGGCCTAATTATATTTTTAGCCTGTAACGAATTATATATTTTGTTTTTTAGCTTTCGACCCTGTCCCTTTTGTTCTTACTTATTTGAGCAATTACAATGTTTTAGCAACTTAGTCAAATGCCCTAATCACTTTCCTCTTCTACTAGATTTGTCGATTCACGATTATGACTACAAATCATCAATCCCTTCTCCTTAGGTCTTTATTTAAAGATTGAAGTATCCTAGTCAGCTAGTACCATTCATCTTTGTTTTTCCGGTGACTAATTTTATAATTGAAGAACCAAGCACATCCTTGTTGAATACGCTTCCTCTTTCTTGTTCTCTGTTTCATCTATTTCTTGTTCAATGAGCAGCCTAAACTGCAATTTCGTTGACCTCGTTTATCGTTATAATAACCATCATTGTTCATAGCATTATAGCCCTTCAATAACACATTGAAAAGCTTAGAGTTGTAGGAAGTTTTTGCCCTGAACTGAGCTAGAGTTTCTTAAGAATTTGAGTAAAGTGAACTTGAAGAAAGTTGATTATGAATAATTGATGAAGATTTTGGTTCGAACAATATTAGAAGAATGATTCTATTTAAGTTCATTTTGTATTTGAAAACGTTTTTGGCATTTTAATTTGTAAAATTTTTAATATAATATATGATGTACACTTTTATATTTTTGTCTTAATACAAGTATTACCAGGGCCTCCAAAAAGATTGGTACAGCCTTGTAGATCATCTACGTCCACACAGAGACCGAAATAACAATAAGTTGTAATCATAAGGAAAAAAATAGTAATGAATTACAAACCATAAGAACGAAAACCGTAATTTCTAAAACACAGAGACGAATATCGCAACTTTTAACAAACCATAGGAACGAAAAACGTAATTTACTCTATTTTGAATGTATAACTTATCAACATGTTTAGCTTGAAAAGTGTATTCTTGAATAGCTCGGCTCGACTAGAAAATTGTTAAGCTCGAGCTTGAGTAGTTCATTAAAAAGCTCGAATTGCTGACACCATCGGTTAGGATAGCTATAACTCGGGGTCATAAGTCAGAATCAAGAAACAAAGAGGATTTTTCCTGAACTTTTAGAATGATTCGCCAAATATGATCAAGAAATACACGAAAAGACCGAAAATAATTGTGATTTTGGGTATTGAAAATGGTCACCACGTACCGTACTTGTTTGATACGTCACAATTACGTATGGATACAGACAAACTTTATATTATTTACAAGATAAAATACAGAAAAAATGTGATGTTTTAAAGCTACAATTGTAATGGGAAGTTGCCTGTTTAGAGATGGTTTAGGCTCACAAGTTCAATGTCAAATATGAGAATCCCCAAAGTAGAGCCTTCCCCATTTGCAAGGCGTGTAGGATTGAATATGGTAGTAAACAACCTTTGCCTGTCAAAGAACTGCCAAAATAACGAAATAAATATAAATAAGGGCATGTTTGTTAGTAGCTTGATGAGCTTAATGATACTCACAGCTTATTTGGTCAATTATACATTACTGTTTGGTAGTGGCTTAATGATATAGAAATGACTTATTCGGTAAGCTTCTAGGGGGAGCTTTATGCAGAAAGCCAAGTCTTTTCAAACATGCCCCTCGCAATTAGAAAACACGTTCCTTCCATCTATGAAAAAACTTTCCCAACAAAACCCTTCCCAATTTATACAGATAGTTTTATCCATACAAGACTTCATGGAAAACCAACCAAACAACCCCTAATAAAAATTATGACCGTAAGACACCTGATTAAACCTAGTGGCCACAATAGTTGTGTACGCCCGAACCTGGGGAGATGTAGGATTTATATATAATAATGTTTAAAAATATGTTGAAAACACTTGTTTTCTAATAATCGGTTAAATAAAAGATAATTTAATTACTTTTATATTTTTTTCATAATTTTTTAATGATTTTTTTATAAATAATGGAATTCAAATCCATTCCAATCCTACAAACAAAACTAAGAAGATTCCAAATCCCTCCAAATCCAAATCCCAATCCCAATATGAAATCCAATCCATTCCATTCCTTCAAGCCAAACGGGCCCTAAGGGCGCGTTTGGTTTGCAGGAATGAATGGATTGGATTTCAAGGAGGGATTTGGATTTGAAGGGATTTTGATTTGGGGGGATTTCAAATCCCTTCATGTGTTTGGTTTGTAGGATTTGGAATGGAATGAATTTCAAATCCATTGTTTTACAAGTCTTGTTTGGTTTCTAGGATTTGGATTTGGATTGAGTTTTTTATTTTATTTTATTATTTTTTTGTTTTATAAAGAATTTATTTTTATTAGTAAATTAATTTTTTTGTTCGATTTTGCTAAAATTATATATTTAATCATCAATTTGAAGTCTGGATCATGCTTTAGCAATGTTTTAAAAACCGGGTCGACCCGGCACGTCGAACTGGTTGAACCGGGAACCGGTGAAGAGACCGGGTCAATTGCGACCGGTTTGATGCCATTTTATGACCCGGATTGAACCGGCCGATTCTATTAAAAAACCGGTTGAACCGGTTACACGAACCGGTATCGAACCGGTTGACCCGGTAACAAAAGCTAAAAACCAATAGTCCAATAGGCAATACGTATTAGCATTGAAAACCAACACTCCAATGTCTCGAGATCCATGATTTGGTTTGATCGTTATGTTTCATTTTAATGTTTTTTGATTGATGTAAAACTTGTTATTATGTGTTTTTTTAATGATGTAAAACTTGTTGTTATATGTATTTTTAATGTTTTAAGTTGTGAACATCAAGTTTTGGTTATATATATATATATATATATATGAAAATTACAAAAAAATTCTTGAAACCGGGTTGAACCGGTTGAACCGTGACCCGGTCACCACACCGGGGCAACCAAAAAAACGGCTTTTAAAACATTGCGCTTTAGAATCCTTCCGGATTTGGATTTCAAATCCAAGGCCAATGCCAAGGATTTCCAAATCCATCATATGAGGGATTTTAAAATGGTCAACGGATTTGAAATCCAGTCAACGAAATCCTTTCCTGCAAACCAAACGCAGGATTGGAATGGATTTGAAATCCAAATCCCTCCAAATACATTCCAATCCCGCAAACCAAACGCGCCCTAAGAGGTTGTATTCAAGAAGATCCAGCTTAAGAAAAAAAAAATTAAGAAACACAAGGATTCTTCAGTAACCAAAGAGAAATAACATTTAGGATCAGAGATATTAGCTCCCTTCTAAACTAGAAGTCTAGAACCCTCAATTAAATGCAGTGATTCTTGTTTAAAAATGTAATCATAATGACACATTTTGTTTTTCAAATGATGGTAAACACAAAGAAATTTTATCCAACATTTTCACCTAGTGGGGTATGTTGCAAGGAGAATCAAGTACAAATATGTGATTGCAGATCTTAGTTACTTGATATAAGAGAAACCTTTTTAGGGATAATCCTATGAGACCCTAAAGTTACCAGCCCGACACGAGGGGCCTTAAACGGGGGAGCAAACTCAAAGTATTATCAGTTGAGCGCTATTAGTTAGATACTAGAGAATTAAGATGAAGGAAAATGGTATAAATGTCATTTGATACTTTTCATGAGGTTACTTACATTTGGCGGAATGGGCTCTTGAGACATGTTTTGATATCCTTGAGATGGCGGGATGATAACTCTACGAATACCACCCACTTTCATCGATCTAACTGCTTCTTCGATCCCTGGTATGACCTGGACTAGAAAACCCAAACGAATCATAAACTACCAATACGACACCTTGACCAATTCCTCACATAAATCTCTCTTCACAGACAACGACACGTTTTGGACATTAATTGCGGAGATATAACATAATTTTTGCAATCTGTAATCAATCTAATGATTAGATTTAGGATTACATCATCCAAGCAATGAAATAGAAGCATATGGATACTCTTATGATTTTTCAATGGATAGAGGGATAAAATTGATCATTTTTGTCATTCATACAAAAATCAAACAACAGTTTATCTAATTCCAAATAGGCATAGATGGAAATAATGGAAAAAAAAGAACAAACAGCCCCTTACTTTGCCTGAACCAAGAGTGAAGCTAAAGGGAACTGGTTCACCAGTTTCGTCCTTGTGATCATATGTTGAATCGAAGCGCCATCCCTGCTTAGCAGCTAACCGTCCATAGTAATGAATCGCAACCTGTGCAGAAAGGCTGTCAGCAGACAGCTTCGATTATACAGATTAACTCAAACACCATTACAAATTTCATAATATCACACACTATTATGCTAAAGTCAGTAGCAAGCCTTGTTTAAGACAATTAGAACAGCTTCAAAGACGAAACCTAGTTTTCTCTCACTCGAAACAATTGGAATTACAAGCTTCACCTCAGAAACCAGTCATTGATAATTTGATCTAGCCTTTTATCCAACTAGATTTTGCATCTTGATTACAAATTATGGCCGATTTTGCGAATTTCAGAAACGGAAAGAGGAAATTGAAATTGAAATTGAAATTGAAAGAGAGAGAGGTGAAACTGAAACCTTATCGCCATTGACGGGAGAATCTCCGTCACCAATTCGAAGATCCAACGCCTTCACACCTCCAGATTCAGGTAGATCGGAAAATTGAGGTGTAGCGGCGGCGGAAGCTTCTGAGCGACGGCCTGAAGAGTCGGAAAACAATATTGGGAGTGAAAACGCTGCGGTGGTTGTCGTTGCCGTTGCCGTTGCGAGAAGAGATAAAGCTCGTCTCGTGACCACCGACTCCGATTCACCATGTTTAGCGGTCGGTTGATGAGGATTGTTGTGACAGAAGGTCACGATGGGAGGAACACGGTAAGATGACGTAGACACGCCGCAGCTTAACATCATCCTTCACTTCCCGGCCGCCACGACCCTCGGGAGTCTGTGGTCCTTCCATTTTTTTATGTTTGACTTCCACACCAGATGCTTATTTACCAATGAACCCTTCAACAATAATGAAGTTACCTCTTAGCCCCTCTTAATTTGGTTTTGGTACGAAAATTGGACCAGACGACAGAGAGAGCGCACACCAGTGAGTGACGGTGGGTAAATGAATTTCGAAATATTTTAAGGGATTTGGATTTTGTGGAAGGTTGGATTCGCTGGGATTTAGGTTTGGAGTGATTTAGGGGTCGTTTATCCAAATGCTTACCTCCGATAAATGCTTACCAATAAAATTCGACACACTAACTTACTATGAATTATATTAAATATTTTAATAATATAGTTAATATTGAAATCTCCAAAATGAAGAAGTTGTTGAAAATGAACCTAAATTTTCTTAGATATTTTGAGTTTTCATTCTGTTAGAGATGATAATAATTTACCAAGTTTATAAAATATTATGCCGTTTTAATAAGACTCAAACACTTATCATGTATTTGAATATGCTTATCAATTTGTTTTATAAAATTTAAGGAGATAACTTTAAGAAAATATATACAAAAAATATCAAGTTTTTTTTTTAAATTACCAAATGTTTTATTATGTATTTGAAGCTCAATGTATCTCATACAGAGGTAGGATCTGGAGGGTCATGATGTATATAGACGTTATCTCTATCCCATAAGGTAAAGAAACTGTTTTCGTAAAGAACAAAGCAAAACAAACAAAAGGACATGCAAGAAAACCAGCATTTAGATCTTATGGCTAATTGTTAGAAATTGACCAACTAAAAACAAATCCAACAATCGTCTTGTACAAATCTTGTTACCATAATCCATGAACTAGTTACTGACATATAGAACACAGTTCGTAATGCCAGAAAACAATGGTCATCGAGGATGACCGAAATATCCCACGCGGATGTGGGATCAGGGGAGGAGGAATGTACCCAAATCTGACATCTACCTCAAAAAGTAGAGCAGTTTTGTAATAATCAATTAATAAAAAGATAATTTAATTATTTTTTTATAATTTGTTTTTATATATTATTTATAAAAAATGAAATTCAATTCCATTCCAAATCCTACAAACCTGACAGACCAAAGATTCCAAATCCAAATCCCTCCATGGAATCCAAATCCCCCAAACCATTTCATCAAACCAAACGCCCCCTTAAAGTAGGATGATCCCCTACTAGACCAGAGCAAATGAGCCTAGCCATATCCCCATCTATATGTAGGGACGGGAGTGGGATGTACAAAGACTTGACCTTTACCCACCAAAAAAGTGACTTTTACCCACCAAAAAAGTAGAGCGGTTGTTTCCATGAAGACCCTAGAGGTAGAATGATCCCCCTACCCGACCAAACCACACAAGCCCAATATTATCCCATCCAGATATGAAATCGAGTAGGATGTATGTAGACATGATATCTATCTCAAAGGGTAGAGCAAGTGTTTCTATGAAGAGCCGAAAGGTGGGATGATCCCCTACCAAAGGAGGAACCAATTTCAAAACAAAATAAGTTGAGAATTCAAACACATGATTGAAAGAGACAAAGAGCATATAATAGCTTGATTTTATGAAAATTTCTAATTAGAATGCAAACAAGAGTTTCTTTTTAGTAAATATTACATGCAAACTACTTTAGAGTTGATTCTAACCTGAGAGTAGATAATTCTGATACAAAAATGCCGGTTGACGATATCTTCAGGAAGTAACATATCACGACTCGGGATCTGTAAAATCCGACAGACTATCCAACATTTGACTTTCTGCAGAAGCAAAAGATTCGGATGTAGTAATCGTTGAAAGAGAAGACGGAGATTCGTCAGAATCTGAAATCACTTCATCATGTAATTCATCATCATCATGTAATTCATCGTCATCATGTACTTCATCGTCGTCATGTAAGATTATATGGTCTTCATCGATTTCAGAAGTATCTGATCCATCACCACCCATCAAGAGCTTGTTTATTGCAGCCTTGGCGGTTTCAACGAACCATTCGTCCTCGGGAAGTGCACTGGTGAAATTAAAAAATTAGATGCTAATAGTACTTATATGCAATTTGGACATATGCGTGCGGAGGAACAGATAATCCAAACCAAATAGACTCGGTAAATCCCATCCAAACAAAAGACACAAAATAATTAGCATATTATAAAATAAAGAAAATTAATTATAAAAAGTACGGTTTCATTAAAAATGACATACAAGTGGCTTTTTCCTTCTTTTCTACTGTGGTTAGAGATGGAAATTTTAAGTAGGGGCGGGGATTCCCCACTTTGGCGGGTAACGGGGCGGGGACGGAGATTTATTTTCATATCGGAAGCGGGATCGTGGTGGGGCGGGGCGGGGATGGCATTACCCTCCCCTAATCCGACCCCGAATAATTTTTTTAATATATGTATATAGTGTGTATAAATATATATATATATATATATATATGTTTATACGTATACGTTTATTATTAAATGATAAATATATGTTATTTCAATATTGGGAATTAATGAAGTGACGATTTATTAAATTTTAATTTTAGAATACATTTTTTTACTAAATGGGTACCCAACGGGCCAGGGATTCCTTCCCCTCGAACCCATCGGGGATCAATCAGGGTGGGGTCGGGGACAGGGGATGCATTACCCGCCTAATACCTCCCGTTTCCATCCCTAATTGTGCGGTTACCAAAAAATCATAAAAGAAAGCCAAATGAATTCGATCATGCAACCTATAATGCAATGACACTAACCAGTACACAACTTAAGGCAGCACACATCAAATTAAAGCAAATGCACCTTTAAGACTCCTAAAAAGTTCATTTACTTCGGGACGATAGAGCGGTGGCATGGCACCCCTCCCTCTTTCTTAAATCCGACCCTGTACCCGAAAGTAGGGTCCGGGGGTAAGATGTACGCAAACAGCAGTTTCTGAGAGGACCCCGACTAGCGAAAAAGTTTTAGTAGAAAAATTAGAAAGCATAGTTATAAGCCACAGATTTTGCAAAAAAGAAATGTTTTTTTGTGAAGACATAATTAAAAAAGAATGAAAATAGCCCACCTAGGTAAACAACACACAGAACAAAACAAATAAACTCCTTATGTCTATCAAACAATACCACAAACCTAATTGAAGACTCTCAGATGGTGGAAGTCGTACCTTTGTTTGTTTGCACCTCTGCCTGAGAACGTTCTGATAGCACGAGCAATTATGGACGATGCCATCTGGTGCACGTTTCTAGAAGGGTAACCAGCAAAACGTGCGATTTCAACAGTGAAGTGCATATCAAGAATTAGCTGCAAAAAACATGTAGAATTTCCAACTCAATAAATAAAGTGGGAGAGATTCAATGAGAAGATGGAACAAGACAGAACGATGGAGGAGCAAGTCCTAGGTGGGATGGGAGTGCATCTGAGCTGAGCCAGCTCCCAAGCAAGCCAGGTTTTTGCTTGTTCAAGCTTGAGCCCTAGCTGAGCTTGGGAAACAATGTCCGAATTCAGCTCAAGCTTAAACCCAAGTGAGCCAGTTCAGAAGCCGCAACACATAAGTTAGAGCCCAAACAAGCGTGAATTCTAATCAAGCAATGGGATCCACAAAATGAAAAGACGGAAATGAATTGACCTTGACATGCCAACTCTCAACTTCTCAAATCTGTTCTATTATTTACCTTGAACCATTTTGTCATCAAATCAGATTACAAACCATGGAATTGTTTTTTGAGCCTGCCAAGGGACTACAAGCCATTAACTATGACTCTCTTATATTATTTGGCCAGATCAGATAAAGGTTTGATCATTTGACTATTGAATGGAATTTGGTGGAGTATTTTGATTTAGGTTATTTCCATATACTTCTATTTAATACCATGTTATAGTTACTTCATAAACATTTATAAAATAAGAAAACAAATAGAGATTAAAAAAAAAACAAGGATCGTAACTCAAGTATAAGAACGATCAGAGCAGCTTTTTGAGTGATAAAAATGAGTTTAGAGAATCTCAGTTTTGCTAGCTGTCTTAGCAGTTTACAGTCACATAATATCGTTAAATTTATCCTTCACTAATGATTTACCTGCTGCAACCCTTGTGGCTGAAGTTTTGCCACTTCATTCTCTAAAACACCCCAGAAATCCTCTTCATTGGACATCAACCACATCACTACAGTCTCGGTTAGCCTGGCAAGCAACACTTTCTGTATCTTTTCTTTCCCAAGTAACACATCCCCAGCAACCGTTGCTAACTGCTGCAACTTCCCAAATAACGCCTGTAGAATCAATCACAAAGAAAAGGCCGGTTAGTAGCTTAAAAAGATTCAGTCATAGTTTTCCAAAATTGATGACAAAAAGAATAGAAAAAGAACAAGTATTCCCTATGTCCCATGAAAATAGCAGCATTTGACAGGATACATAGCTAAAAGAAATGTGGTTACCCTTGAAATAATAGAAGAGTCTTGTAGACTCGAATTGGGAAATAGGTAATTTTAAGCTAAATGGTTGGCAAAAACATGCGTCTTTCATGAGACATCCCAAAGATGAAAATTCTTGCAATTTTCATAGGGCAGTGGGATTGGTAAAATGTACAAGAATGTTTCCGTTAGTTAGAGACTAAACCTGGAAGGGCAACGAAGGCAAAGGATCGGAATTCCAACTGAGATCATCGCCTTCACCATTTAAATAAATGTGTGCATCAGGTCGTGTCTTACCATCTCTTGAATAAATGAAATTCAGAACATACTGTCTACAGAAATGATCTCTAAGCTTATCCAATGAATGCTGAAGCTGCCGTCTCCAGTCCTTATAATCTATCGTACTGTTCATTAGAGGGGCTATGTTATCATTAACTCCACTTCCTGATTCCTTGCTTTCGTTTACAACACTCCAAATTTCGGACATAACCATCGGTAATAGCTCCTCTGCAATGGTAAATGCAGTTCCCAACAGGGCAAGCTGTTGGGAATCTGTCTCAGCGCTAAAAGGTATAGCTTCTTTTAACTCCACCAAACTATCGTCTTCAGATGGTTCAGGTAAAGCTTTTATCAGTTCATCCATGTATTGATCAAAAAGTTGCAAAATTCTAGTCAAAACATTTCCTCCAAAGTGCAAAATGACTAGGCGCGTTAGCTGCTCCACTATATCCTGTCGAAAATATTTAAATTAAGTTGCATCATGTGGTAATTAATGGTTATAACAGCATATCATAAATAAAAAATTAACTGTGTAAGAAAAAAGATGCCGTTCTATTCTATGGAAGTAAGCAAAAGACTTTGGCATTGTTCAAACTTCAAATAATTAGCATAGGATCAACGAAGTGGATAAATGTTCATAAAAGAAACCCATGTTATGCCCTTCATTTACTAAGGCTATGTTTGGCAATTGGCAAACTAGCTAATAAGCTAGTTGTTAATCACGTTTGGTAAGAACTAGCTAATAAGCTAGATGACAATGTCAAATGACCTAAAAGAAAAAGATAAGGGGCATTTACGTAAAATATAAGGTGCAGAATTGGAAAAACAAAATGAAAAAGCCCTAGTAAGCTATCTAAAGTGGCTTTTCAAAAAGCTACCTTATCGCTTACCAAACGGGGATTTTTCAAAAAGCTCAAAAAATAAACTAGCTTTTTTTTTGGAAAAAGGAAAAATAAAAAAATAAATTAGCTTATGGTTGTCACACATGGCTTGAACACATATCTCCTACAACATAACTTTTTTTTGTTTGAATTGCATATTTTTAACTGCAAAATTGTAGGCAACAGCATTCAAGCCGCTTTTTTTTTTTGCTTTATTTATTGGAAGTATGTTAACCCTTACATTATTCATGCAATGTTTTTAAGCCTCTTCTTGATCTTCTATTTTATACTTTACATTGCAAAGTGTCAAACAAGTGTCAGGGGTCCTGTCAAAAAGTATTAGAAAGACATATAGTCACTTCTTGGACCTGTACAATACTTATCGCCTTCATATGCATGTCAGACATCTGACGATGGCCATTCTGAAGTGCTTTTGCCACATAATACCATGTTTATATGCAATCTTTTCTGGGGCCATCTATAGCTAAACTTTACTATATATGTGTGTAAGATATTGTGTGCTAAATTTTAGGTGGGTAAAGCAATTTCCTTGTTAGTATCCAAAAAAATCACCATATAGATCCCTCTAGATAATGAAGTTTACTCACTTTGACCATGAAGATGAACCTTGTCCCGCTATCAACGAGCAGACCATCAGAAGATATAGCAAAAGTAGACAATGGAGATGCGAGGCGAGGCGACAGTGGCAATATTTCATCATTTCCAGAGAAATCAAAAACTAGTTTTCTTGCCCTTCTGAAATTCAATTCTAGAACTTCTTCAACGTATGGCTCCAAAAGCACCAAAAGCACCTTTGAGAGCTTCAGTCCCTGTGATTCCAAAGCAGAGCAGTGGTTAAGACTAGCCTGAACACATACACTTGCAGCATGTAAAGCTGAAACGGTCTCAGAAGAAGGTGCATTCTCCTTAACCAACCGCACAAATAATTCAATCTGCCATTCTGCCCATTGAACAACTCTGTTACTGTAAACCATATCATCTCCAAACATCAAACCCATCTCTTTTGTAGTTGATGAGATTGTAGAAAATACGAGGTTAGATAAAGTAGCGGAAAATGTTTCCGGGTAACAAGGACATGATTGAAGAAAGACATCGATTCTTTTCTGAAGGCGGGACCCGTTGGCTTTCAGACAAAGCTGATGTGCAAGAGGACCTTTTCCAAGCTTCAATAAACCAGAAACAGCAATTTTCAGATCAGCAACACCAATCAATGTCTGTTCTGTCATCTGAACCAATTGATCTTCAAGAATGGACTTCCGTTTCATAAAAGCAGATTTGTATGATGACAGTTCATTGGATAAAGTATCTCCTGAGCTTTTAAGTTCTGGATGTCTTCTTTCTTCTGCATCTATTGCTTCTATTGCTTCTTCCACTTTATGCTCAGCCAGAAGTACATCAATATTTTCCAGACATAACCTCTTAAAATCTTCTGCTTCATTAGAAAAGTCAATTTCACTGTCTTTTTTAAGTTCTGCAGGATTCAGGAGGTCTGGGTTGGCTCGGCTCCATTCTCCCAATTCATGATAGACACCACTCAATAAGTCCTGTACAAGGATTCCCTGTGCAGAAATATTCTTTTGTAGCTCATTTAGCTCATGATCCATTTCGACAACCTCTTCAGATAACCTTTATTTTATTACAAATTACAACAATGTCGAACACTTTTAGAATTTATTTTAAGATGTGTACAAAAGTAAATGATTTAAGAAATTAAGAAACAAGGAATAAACAAAACAAAACAAAACAAAAGTTGTCTATGCTTCTACTTAGGGGTATCTAGTACAGTAATTGACCAATAAATCTAAGGAATTTGCCTCAAAGACAAATTGGAAGAAACAACTTAACAGAGATACTTCTAAAGGTCATAAAAGTTTTGATTTCTCATGGTAACATCCTTTTTCATGTGAAAAAAGAGTGCATTCCACTAGCTAATATTGATGGATATATAATAAGGGGGTGTTTGGTTGGGGGTAATAGGAGGTTGGGAATGAAAATCGGAATGGTTGATGATGTCTGGTTCAAAGAGGGAATGAAAAGGAAATGATTCACGTTGTTTGGTATGATATTATGGAAGGAATCATTACCTCTTGGGGCTAAAAAAACCATTCCACCTAAAATTGGGGGGAATGAGATATTTTCCATTTTATTGGCTTTCCACCTCCCCCAAAGTCCCCAACAGTCACATTGTGTTTCCTCTTCTTCATGTTTTTTTTTTCTTTTTTTAATCTCTAAACACTAGTAATACAAGGGAATCTACAATAATATAATATAATGTAATGAAAATAATCATTCCCATTCTAGCCTATTTTCAGTATCAATCCCATTTTCATTCCTTAAAACGAAACCAAACACCCCCTAAACTTCTCAAAGAGAAGACACCTTTTTCCCAAAATCTCTAAAGTTTGTCAAACAGTAAGTTTATCAGCTATCAAGTTTCATTAGCATTTTAATAAAGAGAGTCATTCCCCATCATTTACCTAGACATCAAATATTACGTACTAATCCACATGCACAAATAAGAGGCAAAAAGAAGAAACAAAGGAGAATTGAGGGAAAATTACCTCAAAAAAGCCAAGTACTTGGATTGAGTGTTGCCACATAAATTCTCTACCGCGTCCTTCAAATCAAGAAGCTCAAAACAAAGCTTTCTGATGCCCTACACATAAAATATAATTGCATTTAATCACACAAACTATGATCCACATATAAAAATGGATGGTTAACAAATTACTAATAAATAACAGATGATGAATAAACTGAAAAGAAAAAAATAATAAAAACCATGCAACAATAAAATAGAAAAACTAAAAGCAACTCAAAAGGCTAGGAGGGTGATTGTCGAGGTCCTGAGGAGAAGAGAGGAAGGCAGCCAAAAACATCTAGTTTTTGGGTTTTCAAGAATTTTGTCCCTTTTAAAAAAAAAAACCTAATGTACCCCTCCCAACAACTATATCTCACGGTTAAAGACTTAAAGTGGTCATTTTCCTAACTTCTTGGCTAGTATAAATAGTTGGTTCCATAAACAGTCTTTTACATCATTCTCATCTTTCTCTATCTATTATGATAGTACTGAGCGGATTCAGGACAAAGTTTTAATTGAATTGGCTGTCAACGAAATTGAAGATGATTTCATGGAGGATGAAGATGCTCTTAGTCAATATACAACCTCTACTAACACGGATGTGGAGGATGAATTACCAAGCACCGAGGAAGATGGTGAAGAAGAAATTGATGACCATTGCGAAGACAAAGACCAAAAGAATTCAAGAATACCATTCAAGAAGAATATATTCAAGATGATATAAAGAAAAAAGAGCAAAAACGAAGATATCAAAATAGTTTTATAATTTGTAGTACGAGTTTGTGTTACGATTAATTAGTTTACAATTAAATGACAAGGTATTTTTTAAAATAATTGTCCATTTCATTCTTTTATATATGTATGATGTATCTATTGTTTAAAAAACCCAAAAGGACCATTTAGGACAGCCGGTCCTAATTTGGTCCTAATTTTTTTGCCAAGTGCCGGTTAAGGCCCGGCCCAACTCTTTTTTGGAGCAGTCTTTTTTTTTGGCTAAAGAGGACCCTTCCTTTTAGGACTGGTTAAGGCCCGATCTTGTGCACCTCTAAGTACAATACATATCATTTAGATCAAAGTTCCTTTGCTTTCCTTCTTCCCAAGAAGACTCTCCCCTTCCATTTTCCATCTTGCCCTGGGTCTTCCGGTGCTTTATTTAATTGCTTCGACCCTTGAATTCAGTGGTTAAACAAACCCAGTTTCCTATTTTCACTTCACTCATGAAGCATGGATGATACGTTACGTAAACATGTAATAACAATACATGCTCAGCAATCAAATACTTTTGTTTTGTATCATCAATAATATTCAGTCCCCAAATGCTTCTGTTAGATTATTAAGGTTCCATTCATCTTTCCCCCATTCTCCATTTTGCAAGTCCAGACTTCATTTTATTTTCACATCAAGTAATGCGACCTACTATCACGTCTACATTTATTCTAACATCATACAAACACTGCCCATAAATGAAAATGCTAAACGGTACAAACAAATTGGATCTGTCCCCTTAATTTAATAGCTAAAAACTTCCATGGAATACTTCTACTACAGTACCTGGCACGCAAGTTAGTTTATACCATACAATGGTCTAGTAAACTGGTTAACACTCATACTTCAAATGTAGTTAGTTGCATGCCTGCGTTGTACCTTAATTTGATTCTATATGCTTATGTGAGATGTCTTCAACATGACAGGATGTAACACTTCTCTATGTGCACTCCATTATTAACTTGCGTCGTCATCTTTTGTTCCTACATACTTATTGATGTATTATTAGATAAATTTAGACGCTTTTCTGGACTCCAGCCTTCATAGAAGCAGGATTGTAGCAAACATGCCTTGCCAAAAATGAACAACAGTGCACCTTATCTCAGCCTGAACTGGAAAGATAGTCATCATATTATCAATTTGTAACTCATTGCATCTGTTTGTGTTTCCTATGCAACGATTACTAGGCTACTAGCCACCAAAGTAAACTAATGATGAATCAACGATAACTCAAAATCTTCCAAAAGAAAAGTCAAGCCATTTCCACGCAGATCTAGCACTAATTAAAGTCAGAGAAGTAATGTGTATTACAAATTGTGAATAGATACAGTGCCATATGAAGCATCCAATTGCGCTACTGCTTCCAAAATATAACTCCAACTTTGATATCCCATTTGCACCAAATGCTTTTCCCATACGGCTACCAACAGATTACGTAATTGTACCATACAAACTATAACATTGGGGTCCATATATATAAAGAGCCAGTGATACTTAAAAGTTGATCATTAATTAATGTCATATGCAGACAAGTGGTTTCCCCCTAATCTATCTCGCTTATACGTCTTACAACTGAAAATAAGATCTAATCTTTCTAAAAACAACAGAATACCATGTGATTCATCTTCATATTCAACAATACAAATAATCCACCAATTAACACTACTATGATTCATGATTATATCTCCAACAATATGTCTTCAGGCCACACTTTTTTAAAATGCACAAATGCAACACCTAATTGTCTAGTAGACCCATCAAGGAAGATGTATATACATATAACAGCATTGGGGATTTCAAAAATTGGGGCGAAAGTTGAAACTCAATCAGTAAGATGCCATATACTTTCTCAAATCTACTCACAACTTTACAACCTAATAGTCTCGTAAGCAAAATAACCGTCAATTCTTTAAACAACAATGGCATTTGAGATACAATACCGATCCATACACATAATGTCATCATCCTACGATTACAATCAACTTCAGGCTTCTAAAATTCAAACCTAAAATCTCTCAAATTCAAACATTAACATAGATTTTCTCCGATTTTTAGGTCTCGCTTCGTAGTTTAACCAACAATTCTCACAGATTTTGAGCTTACAAGAGAAAAACACACTGAAATCTAAAAGATGCTCGAAAATAACGAAACAAAGACATACATACGACTATGATTGACAGAGAATAATTTGATACCTTTTCAGTTTTAGACTGATAGATTGTGTCGATCTTAGATTGTGGTGTGACGGATTCGATAGATGGAAAATCATCGTCTTCTTCGCTGCTCTCCATCTTCAGTTTTGCTTTGGAGAACTCAACTTCAGTTGCGTCCTACTACACTTGCAGCTGGAGCTGTACTATGTTTTTCTGCAACTTTTTCTTCTTGAATTATTTGTGATTCCACCGTCGATTTCAGTTCTCTCGCTTCCCTCAGTTACAGCATTTTTCTTCTATTAACGTGATTTGCGTTTCCACCATTTTCAAAAGTTGCAGAGAAACAGTGTAGTCTAGGTTTTTTCCCTTTCCCGGCGGTGGCGTCCGACCATAAACCCACCAATTTACGGGATCTTGTAAAGGATTCTTTTTACATTCTTTTTATATTTTTATAAAACAAAGTTGAAAAAACTAAACGCGTATCTCATTTTGAATGATTAAGTTATTAAATTATTTTTTAATGATAAAATTCTTAAATTTTTTAAAATCGGTTAAATACATCTATGTAACCAATAAAAACAGGTTAATATAATAAAATTTTGGAAAATTTCTACAAAAACCTAGGAGCATCTCCAACAGCTTCTCTAAAATAGAGAAAAAATAGAGATTTTGGAGATTTTTTTGTTCCAACAACTTCTTCAAAATGGAGAAATTAGAAGAGAGGGTATAATTTTCTCCAAATTTGGAGAACTCTCCAAAAATGATTACCATGAGAGAGAAATGGTTTTTATTGTATTCCACCAATAAGAAATCTTGAAAAGAAATGTGTAGGAGAGAAAAATAATATTTTATTAGATATATATATTATTTTAATAATATAAGTAATGATTTCATCTCCAAAATGGAGAATCTGTTGGAGATGAATGCAATTTTTGTTAAAGATTTTGAACTTTGGTTCTCCATTTTGGAGAAATTTTAGGAAAGCTGTTGGAGATGCTCTAACAAACTATCTAATTTTGAATGATTAAGACCTTATTTTTTTAACAAATAAATGGTATATAATTTTTCTCTATTAATTGGTTTATTTAATTTGTTGTTGGTGAGAGTAATTGTATATATTTTTTTGTTCATGATTTTGTTAAAAAAAACTTCAGATTTATTTTTTTCAAAATTAAGTTCATGATGTTTCTTTATGAAAACTTTGGGATTTATTTGTTTAAAAAAAGTTCAAGTACTTATTTGGTAAAAAGAATTTATTTAGAGATTTGTTTGTTAAGAAAATTCAAGAACTTAATCATTTCAAAATCGAATAGTTTGTTGGGTTTTTTAAGATTTTTTCTAAATTTGTATGACATTAACCTGCTTTTACAGATTACAAGGATGTATTTAACCGGTTTTAGAAAGTTTAAAAGTTTTATCATTCAAAAAAATAGTTTAAGGACTTAATCATTTAAAATGAGATAGTTTGTTGGGTTTTTTCAAACTTTTCCCCTTTTTATATACATTTTTTGGTTTGATGGTGTGATAATTATTTTCTATTTTTATCAAAAGAAATTATTCTAATTTATTGATTATTTATGATCAAAATTAGGTAGCGTTTGTTTTTAAAAATGTCTAAAGTTTGAAGTCTTATTTCAATTAATAGTAGATGGTGCTGAAATATGAGACAATAAGACTATTTGTTTTTGTAATGTTTTGAGACGTCTTGAGATAAAAGAAAGCATATGAACTGAGGTCATGATAAGAGGTTTTAAGAAGCTAGGTCATCATTTCTTATTCCATATGTATTTAAAAATTAAGAGATTCTGAAAACTGAAAAAAAACAGTCTGAATGTAAAACGTCTGATCGATTCAGACTTAAGAGTTATTAAGAGGTTTTTTAAAAAAACAAATAGCCCCTTACTATATCTATGTCACAAAACAATTTACCCTTTAAATATTAGAGTATTATATACAAATTAATAATATAAACAAAAAAAAAAATCAATTCTTATTTTATCCATGTTGTAAACAATATAGGGGTTGTTTGTTTTTTTTTAAAAACCTCTTAATGACTCTTAAGTCTGAATCATTCATACATTTTTACACATCACCTCTTATTAATCATAACTAAAATAAGACTTCAGACTTTAGACCTCTTAAAAAACAAACGACATCATAGTCTTGTTTGGTTTGTAGGAATTGATTGAATTTGATGGGATTTGGATATAAATTTCATTATGTTTGGTTTGAAAGATTTCTAGAATTTGAAATCCCGATTTTTTACTGAAATCTCACAAATATAAAATTTTGAAATCCCATGGGGTGGTTGGTAATTTACGGGATTTCATAGTATTTGTTTGTAAGATTGTTTTAAAATATATTAAAAACACTTGTTTTGTAAAAATTAGTTAATAAAAATATAATTTAATTATTTTTATATGTATCTATAATTTGCATTTATAGATTATTTATACTATATTATAAAGATGGCATAAAAAAACTCTTAAAAACAAATCTTAAAGCTTAATGTACCGCTATTTAATGCTAATTACTTAAAAACAGCCATAAAAGCTGTATGTACTACATTTAATGTTATTAATTAATTTTCAATCATTATCTCTAACCATTTTAACTCCCCTAAAATCATTTCCCATTTTAACTTCCATAAAATAACTCTCAGCATATTTTAGATATAAAAAATCTAAAATATAATTAAAAAATCTTACAGAATATTTTATAAAAAAAAATTATATTATTAAACCAAAATAAATTACATTATATTATTAAGTCTAAATTAAACAAATTTATATAAAAAAATCATTATCACTCTTTCACAACCATCCAAAATCGTAATGTAAATCGACAAAAAACAGAAAATAAAATGAAACATTAAAATCGTGATGTATCTAGCTGCATTGCGCGAGTACACTTCTAGTTTATAAAGAATGAAGTTCAATTACATTTTAAATCCTACAAACCAAATACACCAAATATCTCAAGTCCTTCCAAAATCCAGGAATCCCTCGAATCCAAATCCTTCGAATAAAAATACATAAACTATCTTAAGAATAAAAACTTGAAGTATTTTAACTCACAGATTTATCTCAATTTAAAAATACATAAACTATCTTAAATATAATAATTTTTTATTAAATAAATTATATTAAAAAACTAGTTCTTTTTAATTTGATACTAATATTGATATATATATATAGAGAGAGACTCATTCATTTGTTAACCACGACATTGGTACTAACCGTGCTAACCAATCTCAACCGTAGATTGATGAGATCCATGGTCCACAATTAATTGATTTTTTATTAAATTAAAATATTAAAAACGGTTGTAAAAAATACAATGCATGTATGCACAGGGGTATTTCGGTCAAAATACAATTCTTTTTAATTTAGGGAACATACTCCTACCAAATTAAAAACCCAAATAATACACGACCTTCCCAATATTTAATGTCACCGGCGCACTCCTTTTTCCGACGCCATTCATCAACTCCGGCCGCCTACCACAACTCCTCTTCCTCCCCATTCTCTGATCACTACCACCAAACACCTAGAACTTCGTTGACCTCTTCCCTCCATCGACCAACTTGACGACCACCCTGCATCATCTTCTCCGACTTCTCTCCCTCCCTTGATCACCACATCTCCATCATATCCGGCAACGCTGGTGTTTTTTTGTATCGACCTTTATTATATGTATGTTTCTTTAAAACACTATCATGATGAAAAACCCACGATGATGAAAAACCCAAAAAAATTTAGGGAAGAAGATTAGTGTTGATGATCCACATATTGAAAATGATGATTTTTTTTGTGGGTTAAACCCTTCAACTAAGTCTTCAATTACTTTTAATTTTTTATACTCCAATACTCACTCATTTCTCCCATATCATACCACAAATCTAACACCACCAACTCTCTCTCTCTCTCTCAATAGGTGTTTGTGTGTGCATATTAAACAGACAAGCTATGTTTGATTTATTTTTTATTAATGTTTATCATTTCTCAATTCGTCTCTCACTACAAACCAACACTCTATTCAAGATCAAACCGATTCTTTTTTAGTTGATTTGGAATATCTTTTAATTGTGTGTTTTGTGTTTCTTGATGCATATGTGCATATTGAGTATGCATACGTGCACACTGGTATTAATATGCATATATTTGCTGAAATATTATATGCATATGTGCACACTGGTATTTAATATGCATATGTGCATATTGAGTATGCATATATGCACACTGGTATCTAATATGCATATGTGCACATTGAGTATTGTGAATATGTACATGTTGTATATGTGCATATCAGCTGATCTATTCTGCATTCTAGACATGCATATATGCACACTCGAAATTTGGAAATATATTAAATATTATATTTAATATTTAGATAACTATCATATTAATAACTCCTTGAAATATGGAAATACATTAAATATTAAATATTATATTTAATATTTAGATAACTACCATATTAATAAATCCTAAAAATATGGAAATACATTAAATAGGTGTGAATTATGAAATGCCCATATTACCCATTGAGGACATAAACTCTAGGATGATTCTGATTGGTTGAAAATTGTTTAGCATGGTTAACACCAATGTCGTGGTTAGCAAATGAAGGGGACCATATATATATATATATATATATATATATATATATATATATATATATATATATATAAATTAACATGGTTTTCAATTTATCTGTTAGCTACTTCAACTACTAAGACATTATCTAGGGTAGTGACAAGCATATATAATCTTTGGGAAAAGAAATTCGACACAAAGAATAGATTTGCACCGAAATCAAATAAGATACGAGTAAGTACGGAGTTAACGAAAAACGTACTTGACACAACATCCGCCGACGCCTTCGCTTCCACGACAGTCATCTGAAATGCCCCCCATTACTCTTGTAGATCTCTCTTTCTTCCCTTGGGACCCGCCCGACTTTAGCTTCGGGCACTCACTTCGAACATGGTCCGACTCCTTGTACTCATAGCAAGTGAGTCCTTTAACCGGGAAATTATTACGAACGTGGCTAAAGTTTCCACACTTAAAAAACTCCCTAAATTGGAGTTTCATAGGCCGAAGTGTTTGCTTCGGCATTTGGGACACCACCTAGCCTCTCTCTTGGGATCGGCCCCACGGTTGTTGATGAAAGTTCTTGGCTTCTTTGAAGGCATAGAATTGCCCTCCCACTTCCTATTTTCTCCAAACCCAAGTTTCTCCTCTTTACCTTGAGCGTAGATAGTTTCCATGAGTTGTACCTCCTTAATTGCTTCTCTAGTGGAGGCTTTTGCATTCTGAACCATCACCATCATGTCAGCCGACAAGCCTTTGAGGTAGGCCTTAACCTTCTCTTTTGCACTTGGGGCCACATGCCCCACCATGTCCAACTTCCTTATGAAGATATTGGAGTACTCTCTCACCAACATATTCCCTTTTCAAGAGTCTAAAACTCATATTCGATGCGATCAATTGCCCTTTCATTGCAATATTCATCCATGACCTTTTTCTTGAACATTCCCAAGTTAATTGTTGGATGATGGTTGTTTCAAGAGTGGACTTTGTGACATTCCACCACCTAAGGGCATCGCCCCTCAATATTTAGGAGGAAAACTTCACCTTTTGTCCCTCCCCACAGTCACTAGAGTCAAAAGCTTGTTCGATTTCTTGTATCCAATTCATGTAAGTGACTGGATCACCTGCCTCCCGAAACTCTGGCGGCTTACTATTCAGAAATATCTTATACAAGCAAGATTTCTCACCCTGCCTTATGTCAGCAATAATCTATTCCTCTGCCTGACCACATTTACGGTACCTCCAGAACCTATCACAATGTTCTCGGCAACGTTCTCATGCCTCCTATTGTTGGCTTCTCTGTCTTCCAATAGTTTCAGAATTCTTACTTCTTATTTCTCCATGGTTGAATTCATCATTTGCATGATGTAACACGCTAAAATTTGGGTAAAATAAAACTTAAAATTTCTGCAATATAACGCCTAAAATAAGACGAATCCAAAACCTGTAATTGAACTGACTAAAACCCAACAGAGTCGGGGTAATTAAAAAATGAAGTAGCGGAATACATAAGACATATGCATGACAACCTATTCAATCTAGAATAATTAACAACTAGATTAAAGTGGGTGTCACTACGACTTCAAAACGCTCTTTCTCTTTTCCCAAAATTATGCCCGGTCCATGGAGGAATCCTAGGTGTGATCCCGACCGATCAAGATATCCTACTCGCACCGCTAACGAAACCTGTGAACCATTTAAACATGAACACAAGTGTTAGAACGAAGTCTATTGGTTGATATACCGATACCCATTAATATGCAAACAAGTACAATAATTAGATGTTACCGACTCCCAATGCATGGAGGTCAAAGCCAAACCTCCCAATAGGGACAATGTAATTTCCTGTACAAAATAATACACAAATATCTTCCATATAAAGCGGGTGACCCGCGATCTAGATTGGATTTCACCGTCCAGCCCGGTTCTAGTTCCCATGCCACGCCAGACATCACAATCCTCAAACCCTCTCTGCCTCTAGTGCTTACCCCGTCGGGTTACACCTCAAGGTCTTACAGGCAAGGGTGCCTATCCAATCTAGCCGAGTGTACAACTAAGGGACTTGCGCCCCCTATTGTCTACTCAAAATGCCCAACGGCAATAACCATGCAATAACCATGCATACCATCTAAATCCTCGTGCACAAGGAAATAGATATAAGACTCCCAACAAGAGTTATGAACAATTATAGGTGACAATCTTCATGCAAACATATTATTGGCCCAAATTGTGTGATCATGCTTGATACATATTCACCATAAGAAACTACAACTCATTTAATCACATACAAAACCCCAACTAGTATAGTGACCCTAACTGCTGATAAGAATTTAGTCATTTGACATTTCCTTATGTATAGACGTAGACCTTCTCCATAATTTACCCCTTTTCTATAAGACTTGTAAATAACACTCTTCCACATATTTAAACACTTCCACCAACCCCCAAAACCTCATTTATTGAAGATAAGCAAAACCCTAGTTTTTAGGACAACATCATGCATTTCATATATTTCATATAAGCAAGTAATGGTGCAAGTATGCATGTTCATAAGTTAAGAAAACTTACTTAGATTGCTCCAATATCCCAAACCCTAGATGGTTCAAGGAGATGAGAAGTAGGTGAGGAGAAACCTTGGTTCACCAAATGGCTAGAACTTGACTACCAAAGGAGAGAAACCCTAGGTTAGCATTTAATACACCCAATAAGATTCTAGAGAGGATTAAATGTTGAAGAGATTGAGTTTTGAGGTGAAGATATCTTACCTAGCAGAGAGAAATCGGCTGCCTTCAAAACCCTAAATGAAATAAATGAACCCCACACTTGAAATCGGACATTTAAGGCTAAATCCCCCGTCGGCGATTGTGACATCGCGATAGTGACAGGGCACTATCGCCAGTCACTATCGCCGAGGATGTACCGCGGCTCCCACGACTCCCGCGATTGTGACACGCGAGAGTGACCCTGGCACTATCGTCGGGCACTCTCGCCGAAGGTGTACCGCGGGCTATCGAACCCCCGCGATTGTGCCCTCCGCGAGAGTGACCATGGCACTCTCGCCAGACTGCTCTTCCCTCAAAATTCGACGTTTTTCCATAACGCACTCACGAGCAAACTTTGACGATAAAAGCTGAACAAAACCAGATATATATATATTACAATATAAAATTACCAATAGTCCAAAATTCGGGGTGTTACACATGACGCTAGCCAGAAATTCAGTCTGAGGGTTCACCTCTTGCATGATGGGGTTGGAGGAGGCCAAATCAACTTTTGGCACATGCTCTGATCCCCCGTCTAAAAATGCGGTAGAGGTGGAAGCAGGGCATTATTTTCCCTTGCGGTCTTATCTGGATCCGACAAGCTCGTCTCTTGCCCATCTGCCTGAGTCTGCGGTCTACTCAACGTGGTAACCATCTTAGACTGTCATACATGAGAACGGAGTATGAGATTATTTCCAAATAATAACAACAAAATGAACGTACTATTACATTCATCAATCATCTCAATAATAATAGAGTCAAGCATGTTCATGTAACAATTCATTCATAATAACATTAGCTAAGTGAAATTATGAACACATTATACATAAGAATTCTCGTTACCATTATCACAATTCTCAATTAGTGCATTTTATTCGACTCTATAACCCCTTTATCTTGAGAGTTCTATCCATAGCTCACAATTCATAACTTAAAGTTTCAGCTTAAACCTAGACATCTTAACTAGAGCTCTGATACCATTGTAACATCCCTAAAATAGAAGTAAATTTAAACCTGGATAATTAGAGTGAATTATGACCATAACAAATATAATCACACAATAAAAGGGGAAAGATGAAAGAGTTTATAAACAACTAATAGACGATAGCTAGCAACCTACTAATCTAAAACAATTCTAGATCTAGATTACAATCGGGTATCGCTATAGTCTTCAAAAGAACATGTGCATCATTAGTAGCTCTACAACTGTTATCCAAAAAATAGTAACAAAAAATGCTTTATCGACTCACAACGCTTTGCTCAACCCTTAAGAGCCTCGCCGCTAAAAGATTCTGATATACATGTCATTTTAAGAAGAAAAAAAATGTTAAGTTTGATGCCTAGTGAGAACAAACATTTATATGAGAAAGCTATAAAACAATAAAACGGATAACATAACTTTAATCAATCCATTTAGTTAGAATAGATCATTCAACCCTTGAAAGGGTATTAACATCAAAAGATGATGGGAGAGACCCGATTTACCATTTGTTGTGATGGAACAGAAAAGTAAGCCAGAAGCCAATGTTACATAAGCATTTCATAAGGATGAACAATTATTGACATTAATGATCAACCCTATCCAGGTCTTAAGTCCAATGTGATATCGAGTTCAACTCTATCCAAGTCTTTCACTCGAGGAGTCACCAAGTTCAACCTTATTCGAGTCTTTAACTTAGGATCTCACCATCCAAGATAAGTTTGTTAATTTAGAAATTACATTATATAACCAATGCCTATTTCCAAATTACAACATGGGAATCTCATCCCATACAAGTACAATAAAATCGACTTCTATGCATGTGGATCCATTGCATTCTATACATATATATATATATCACTCTAGATATATTAAATTTTACCAAACAAACATACTTTTATCTATAATTAGCCATTTAGTTGGAAAAATACCCATTTCCTCGTCAATTCCATCATAGAACTTCATAAGAATAGTTTCCCGAAACTCATGAAGACTTTAAGATAATCATATTTCCTATATTTAGAACCCAAACCCATACTTGAAACATCAATAACACATGGAACCCTTAAATTCCCAACTTTGACCTAAAATGGTCCAAAACCCACAAAACATGAAAATTGAAATAGAAGCTTTGAGAAAGTAAAATACATCATTTTAACACGTGTATGGTTTTATAGAAGCATATGATGAACACACAATACTAGGTTTTGGTGAAAACCTATAAAATCACAAAACCCTTGAAGATGGAGGAAAAAAGCTTGACTCATTGGTTCTAAATTTGAACCCCTAGCTTGATGATGCTAAAAATCCTTAGTGATCTTTGATGATGAGTCTTAAATGACTCTCCAACTATAATAAATGAAGTAGGAGAGAAAGTAATTGAAGAGAAGAAGGGAAATGAGAGTATGAAGTGAAAAAACCTTGAAAATTTGATTATAAGGCATTGCCCCCCGATGGCAACCCTGGCACACGACAGTGACACTAGAGCTATTTCCAGGCACTGTCTCCCGAGATGTACTAAGGTCGGGGCACTCCCTGCGACCCTGACATACGATTGTGCCATTGGACACTGTCGCTGGGCACTATAGCCCCAACTGTACCGAGAGTTTTTCGTCCACTTCATCCATTTGAGCCATTTTCCTCTTAAAAATGTTACCCAAAATCCTCTAAGTTCTAAATACCAAACCAACCATAAAGTGACCATACAAGTATGCCAAAGTCATAAATTTTACTTACCGAAATTTCCGGGTGTTACACATTTGTTAAATCAGGGACATTTGAGTTAATTTGCCATTTTATTTTATATTAAAAAAAAGTAATCTACATAATATTATATTATTTATATACTTTATATGATATATATACACACACAAACACAACATACTAGTTGATGTACCCTTCCAGCCCACCCCCAACTAGAAAGGGCGTCCCTACGACCTAACCCTCATCTACGAGGAACCCCCATTTGTATGCCTCAACAACTCCGACCGCCACTACTACCTACAATGATGCACGATCTGGTTTTTCATTCCCTTGTGGAAGATCAGGATGATAAACTGTAACACCCCGATTTTCGAAATGTATCATTTCAAGTTTATACAGAAACCGATATATTAAGGAAAAATAAGATATTTGATTTTGGGCTTGAATCCTTGATTTTATAGTCTTGATGGATGAAGGATTCAATTACGAGTCCAATGGTTCTTTCCGGAGCGAAAACGGAGCTATAACGAAGAAGTTATGACCAAAACAGTGTTTGGGCAAATATTCGCGGTCTGTAGGGGCGCACGGGTCGTGCGTTTTCCCTTCACAAATGTGCACGGGTTGTGTGCAACATCAGAAGCAGCGGGTTAAAACCTGATTTCGGCCTCATTTCACCCAAAAACTTCATTTCTTCATATCTTATTCATCCCAACTCCGATTTTAGTGATTCAAGTTGCCACGGTTTCGTTTTTGAGAGCTCTTCAAGGATCTAGAAAGATATTGGAAGTCTATTGAAGTATACTAGAGTATTTTGTGGTGGTAATCTCCTCTATTCATCTTCTTCACCAAAGTTTTCTAGGGTTTCATCCACCATTTGTTCTCCCTTTTGTAGATTGGAAGTTTGTAACCATTTTGGTGAACTAGAGGTGTTTTGGTTGGTGGATTCAAGCTTGGATTAAGGTAATCTTCTATTCTCTTCATTTATGGAAGTTAGGATTTCGGTATCAGTTGAGGTATTTATGTATAAGGTTGGGAAACGATTTTTTGTGGTTGATTATGATTATTTATGGTGGAATATGTATATTTATGGTTGGAACCTTGTGGAACTAGGTTTTGGAAGATTTGGTTTGAAGAATCAAGTTTCTTCAAGGAAAGCTCTAAGTGGGTAAAATCTAGATTTAGTCTAAATCTAGCAAAGTGAGTTTACTAAACTTTTGTTAAAACTGGATACACATCATATTTGCTTAATTGTTGTTATTATCACATATTTTCTCAAATGTTCATCTTTACGGGCTCAAGTATTTGATGGTGTTTTCATGAGACTATGTGAGAAATATGTTTTATAAGTATCATCCCATGATTTACTCTATTTTGTGTAAGTATTTGGGGTCTTCATTATGTATACCACAATGAGTATTTTGACATGATTAATGAATACATGTTTGGTATAGTATGATGATTTCCATTTGGAATACTCTCTTGGTGATTTTGTATATACAAAATGTTTATGTGGATAATTGGGTCCTATGTTGGGCTCATATGGTTAGGATGGTCATATTGTACCCAAGGTTGGTATTGATATATGTTTGGTTGAAATATACCTCAAGAACCTCCTATATGCGTTATGTTGGACGAACCAAGTCAGTAGACACTAGGAGGATGTAGTCTTGGGAGCCACCGTGATGGTATGTACCTAGACCTCCGCTATTCGGGGAATTTCCTTTGTTGTAGTCCTCGGGTGTGCCGGGCCTTTCAGGTGTTCCTTGTTAAAGGGCATCAAGGTATATCGACTATTGGGTGGAATTGATTGGTGCTATGGGTCTCCCCTATTGACTCCACATATATTGAACTCTGGTTAACTGCTGATAAGAATTGTAACTGTTCATGCATGCTTATTATTGTTCAACTCACTAGACTTTTTGGCCTAACACTTGTTTGGTGTCGATGTGTATCTCAGGTTCTAGCGGCGCCGATTCTAAGTTGGCATAGTTGCTTGGGTGAGAGATTGGGGAAATTGCATTGGACTTACTATTTGTAGAAGAACTATTTGGGTTTATAAATGACTCCCCGTGTCTAATATTTTTTCTAGCATTCGGAATTGGATTTGTTGGTCGCTATTTATTGTCCGTTTAAATTACGACTGTATTTAAACAGGTTTGTGTATTTTTCTCCATTTTTGGGAGGCTTTTGCTATGGCAATTTTAAATACCGCATGTCCGTTTTTCGGATTTTTGTTATCCTTATTTTTGGGGTGTTGCATAAACCCTCCCATCCCTTCACTGCAATGATGAATCCCTCCCACTCCTTCTTTACATTGCTCTTTGACATATTTAAACCTCATCTCGTTCTCCGCATTAACCAGATCTCAAAACCCATATTTGATAGTAACACCTGTGGAACCATCTACAACCACCACATCCTATTCATAGTCTAAATGGATTTGACTTTTTGATGGTTTTTGCTTTTCCCTCTCTTGTTAATTCTAATTTTTGATATAAAACAAAAAAGATAAGGTTTTTTACATTTAGGGATTTGTATGTAGATGATGATGGTTCTTAGATGTTTGGATGTTAAGAAATGGTTCTTTTAACACAAATCAATTTGGGTTGGATTTGATCACATACATCCTTACAAGCAAACCAATTTTGGGTTAGGGTTTTTGAGTGTGAGATTGAGTTTGTGTTTAATTTTGATATTTGGTGATTAGGGTTTGGATTAGGGTTGATTTAATATGTTTGTTGTGTGTGTGTATTTTTTTTTATTTCTAGCGTGTGATTGAAGAAGGGTTTTCACTAAAGGACATGATTGAACCAGAGTAAGAGGATCGTCGAAGATGGCGTATGATGGTGTGGTTTTTTAATATCCTTTATATTAGACCATCTCTAACCTTAACACCAATTTTAACACCAAAAACACCAAATTTGGTGGGCCCATCACCACCAAAAAAAAAAACTCAACTCCAACCACACTCTAAAAAAACACCAAATTTGTGGACCCCGCATTAAAATAACATATTTTATTTATTATTAATTATTTTTAATAACAATAATTAAAATTTATTAATACATATTATAATAATAAAGACCAAGTAAATAATTATTTAATAAAGACTTATCAAAATAAAAACGATAATTTTTAATTAATATTACGTTCAAATAAAATTACATTAATTTAAATAATATATATATATATATATAATTATAAAAAATACATTTTAAAAAACTTAAATATTTTTTAAATAAATAAAATTTTAAATATAAATTATTAAACATAATATATTTAAAGTAAATATTAGATAAGTAATAAAATGAAAATGAAAATGTGGGCCCAAAATAACTGGTGTTGGCTACAGTACCACACCAAATTTGGAGGTCTCTACTTTCAATCACCAATTTTTTTAGAGGTTTGGAGTGTGGTTGGAATAAAAATTTGGTGTTTTTAGTGATTTTAGAGGTCCATTGGAGATGCTCTTAGTAAATGCTTTAAACACTTGTACAAGATGCTTCTAAAGTGTAGAATAAAAATATATTAAAAAATGCAGAAAATAACTAAAATACCTCAGACTTAATAGAAGTCAGGGTAAATGATAGGGTCGGCTCTGAGGTTGTGCCATTGGTGTCACCACACGTGGTCTCAGATCAGCGAGGGCCTCCGAATGTTTTTCTTATTTATAAGAAAATTAGAGAAATACTATATAGATTAATAATGGAATATTTTAACTAAATTACCATGCAACGTAGCGGTAACGCACACTTTTGAGGGGTGGCTTAGGCTCAAGTCTTAGGGTCTGTTTGTTAGCAGTTTAATGAGTTTAATGAGACTCACAGCTTATTCAGTCAGCTATATATGACTGTTTGGTAGTGGCTTAATGATATAGAAAGTGGCTTATTCAGTAAGATTTCAAGGGGGGGCTTTATGCAGAAAGCCAAGTTTTTTCCAAACCCGTCCCTCCCATTAAAAAACACGTTCCTTCCATTTATGAAAAAACTCTCTCAAATAAAAACTTTCTAAATCTATACAGACAGATTAATCCACACAGACAACTTTATCCATACAGAACTTAATGGAAAACCAACCAAACATCCCCTTAGTGGCGTGTGTTTCTAAAGGATTTGTTTTAGACTTTTTTAACTCAAAGTATATAAACTTTTAATGATTTTTTTTATTTCCCAAGTTTTTTAGAGATGATTTAAGTATATAATTTTCTAATTATGTTTTTCCGTATTTTTATTAATTTAATAATTTAATTATATAAGTGTTTTTAATAAATTTCCAGCTTCTGTAATTATACAAGTGATTTTAATACATTTCTTCTATATTAATTAAATTACATATATGTTGGAACTCTTTTATCTCTTCAACTCTTCAAGGTTTTTTTATAGAGTAATATAAGGTTCTACATATTCTCACAAATAATTATGATCATTTTTTGTTTTTTAATATTTTTTTCTATAGTTTTCTATGATTATTTAATAGAATTTAAAATTCTTTTTTAATCTTTGTTTGTTTTTTTTTCTATATGTTTTTAGAACTTTTTTTAGTTTTAATGACAATAAAATAAAACGTTCTTGTTGATTTATGTTTTTGTAATTACCGATAATGATGATTCTATATAAAATATGATGAATCTAGCTATAAAATTTACATAAGATAATTTAAATGTCAAAAAAAAAATGAACAATATGTTCAAAGTCAAAAAGTCATTTCGATCCATTTAATACTAAACAGATGAATATAGTAAAAACATTATTTGATAAATAGCATAATGAAAAGCATCAAGGGTATGTTTGGCAACTTGTATGAACGGTTTGATGTCAATGTTATTGTTTGGCAACTTCCAGTTGTGTAAAAACAATTTGCTAACAATATTTATATATGGGTATTTGATGTCGTAACTTATTATATGAACGGTGTAGCTTATCGATATAGCAAATTTTTTATGCGCTTAATGTTTATATATTTTCTCATAAATGGTAAATTACAAAAAAAAATTCATTAATTGTTAATTTTATAATTATTTATAATTAAAAAAATCAAAGAAAATATATTTTTGTCATTTTTCATTATTTCATTCCACTTCCTTTGCAAACCAAACAAACATATTTCATTTCATTTGACAGATTAAATTTCATGATTCTCTGTCAACCAAACACTTGGTCAAACCTGATAACATTCAATTCCAATTCCTTCCAGATTCCAGTTCATTTGACAAATTCCATTCCTTCAAAATTCATTCTGCGAACTAGGCATGGGAACGGGGCGGGGATCACATTCCCCGGCCCCGACCCCGGTTTGTAGTAGTCGGCCCCGGCCCCAGCCCCGACCGGGTGCGGGGATCAATCCCCCATCCCCGGTCAACGGGTGGTCAAACCCTGGTCAAGACCCGTCCCCGGTCCCCTGACCTGGACCATTTTTCGGCACTTTTTAAAATATAAATTTTCTGCAGTTTTTATATCATTTTTCTGCAATTTTTATACCATTTTTCTGCAATTTTAAGCATTTTTCTGCAATTTTTTTATACAATTTTTCTACAGTTTTTTTATACAATTTTGTGCAGTTTTTAAGCATTTTTTAAAGCAAATTTTTGAGTTTTTTACTAAAAAAACTCAAACTAAAAAAACATAAAACTATTAAATATTTTTGAAATTAACACATATAATTTATAAATATTTTATTGAATTAATAAATTATATAAATTAATTATATATGTATATATACCGGGTACGGTACGGGGCGGGGCGGGGGGTGTGATATCCGGCCCCGACCCGTCCCCGGTTTACTCTAAACGGGGATCCCCGGCCCCGGACCCGGTACCCGTTTTAGCGGGGAAGACCCGGCCCCGGTCGGGTGAACTGGGTTCCCCACCGGGTCGGGTCAAATTCCCATGCCTACTGCGAACCAAACGTCCCTAAGTGTCGTGTTTAGTTTTTCGCATAGAGCTCCAAAATGTCAGGACTGACCCTGATAAATGACCTGATTCATAATAAAAATGATACCATGAGGCCCTTAGTCATGAATTTTGGGATTCAAGAACCTTCTCGCAGCTAGAATGAAACCACATGAATGAAATTAGTAATGTAATTTCCATGAAATTGTTTAGTTGATACCTATTTAAGTTTAAAACAGATACTTTGAGAAAAGCTTGATAACGTTCTTAAATGTTTTCCTTTTAATATCAAACCTTAAAGAACAAGATTGGTAGGAGGTTTCTTAACCAAATAAATAATGAGTTGTGGGAATGGCGTCAAACTTGGATTGCATTATTTTATTAAATAATTAGGTAACAATATTGTATTTTACGTGATAAATACAAATTATTACTATGCATATACACACGAAAAATGGTATAAGAGAAAAAGTTTGTTTGTAAACCGATCTATGCTTGTGAATTAGAAGACACAGAAAAGCGTAAAATGTGTTTCAAAATGTCCACATTATTTTGGTTCATCTCACTAAATGTTATTAAATAAATTTGTTAACTCAGGGGTATATTGGTCCTTTTACTCTATTTTAATTTAAAATTATATATATATATATATATTGGGTTGGGTTCCGGTGAGAAGTTGAGTTAACGGTGAGAAGCGTGATAAGAGGTTATCTACCATTGGATGAGAAATGGACTTACATTAGGATGAGATGCACTGAAATAAAATGCACCAGATCAATTCCCTTTTAAGCCGCAATTCATGGAAAGACTTGAGATTAAAAGAGCTCAACGGTTCAGATCCACTTCTCACGTTTTCACCATTAAGTCAACTTCACACACGATCCTTCGCCTATATATATTAATATATTATATTATATTAAGAAAAAACCTCACAGGTCCCAACCCGTACTCGTTCATCTTCTCAAGCGAAATAAACCCAAAACAAACCTAAACTGAAAACTTATTTCCATTCTAGTTAAATAAACCCAAAACAAACCAAATGAATAAAGATCAAAACATTGGTTATCTCTCACGCAAAAACATAACCCTATTTCTCAAATCAAACCAAACACAAGAATAGTAAAAACATAAAACCCCACTAGAAATTACACATGATTAATCTCAATGAACGTGAAGAAGTAGAGTGTTCACTAGAGCTATATAACTAACAATATTAGGAATCATATCCAAATCATCGAATCTAAGATGAAATTTGTAACACCTTTAAAAGTAAGGATAAATTTAAGCCTGAATAAAGTCGTGGATAAAGACTTAAATAAATAAATCGCCCAAAAGGGGAAATGGTATGGCGTTTACAATATAAAAGTACAAGAGATAATTTAAGTATTTAACAACCTACTAATCTAAACTAGACTAACCTTAGATTAAGGACAGATGTCAATATCTCTTTCAAAAGAATCATGTTCAACAAAACAATCGCCAAAGTTATTCTTCACCAAAAGGTGCCCCTACCGGTAACCCGACTCTCTGCTCAAACCCCATGAGTCATACCGCTAGAATGACCTGATATACATGTCATTTTAAGAAAAAACGTTAGACTAAAGCCTAGTGAGATCAAGCAATTATAAGTTAAAGCCATAAAGTAATCAAAACGAAAATTTAGCTTTAAATCAATACATTGCACCATTTGAGTCAAATTTGTTTCCGAAAGAACTCATGTACATATTGCGATGATGAGGGAGACCGATTTTCACGATTAGTGACGGAACACAAAAGTAAGTCACAATTCATGTTAAATAAGTTGCACTCATGGTGTAACATCCCAGACCAACCGTACTAGATATTGTCCGTTTTGTCTACACACCCGGACACACGGTTTTAAAACGCGTCTGATAGATGAGGTATCAAGTCCCTTTATAAGGCAACATTTGTTCCCCTCCCCAACCAATGTGGGATCTTACAATCCACCCCCCTTGGGAGCCCAACGTCCTCGCTGGCACACTAGTCCGGTTTCCGGCTCTGATACCAACTTGTAACACCCTCAAATATGAAAATAGCAACTGATTTAAAATTTTCTAAATACATCTAATAATGATACATCTCCAATCACAGTTTATTATTTAACCTCTAAACACACATATCATTCTATACAGACAATCTATAATAGGGTCGGGTGCTACTGAAACCCAATAAAAATCACTTTCTCCTAGCTGCAGAAGACTTCACCAACTACTTACACTTGCACAAAGCTAAGGCTCAACTCTTCATAGTTGCTAGAACCAATCCCAACTGGAACCTGATGCATATGCCGACAAATAAAAGATTATGCTTAACGCCTAGTGAGCTCAAGGGTTTTCAACATAAATAAGTGAATCGTTTAAAATGGAAGAATGCAATTAAAATTATAATCTTTCCAAATGATATGCTTCGCTTATGAAAATGACTCATTTACCAATAAATATGCATTTTAAACGAAAGGAACACCGAGTTAAACGTCAACCAAACCAACCTGTTTTACAAACTTAGATCCCAATATGAAACGTTCTTTCGTAAACTTAGATTTGACCCAAAACTTGCTCAAAATGAGAATAGAGAGAGGACTCCCAATTTTATAAAACGCGGTTATATATGTTATATCTCGAAATACCCAACACGGGTAGAACATGACCCACAACTCATAAGACCAAAGATAAAAACCCATATAAATAAATATCGCCGCGAATACAGACATTAGACCTAAAACTCACGCATACCATAAAATGAAAAGAAACCAAATACTGAAACGTAGAAATGGTGCATTCCATTCAAACCTTAATATACGTAGGGAAACCCAATATTAAGGCCATCATTTATCGTCGATCACACATTACTAAAGTTGGTAAAAATACGACACCAACATTTAAATTACCATGGATCTACGATGGAGAGACCCGTATAAAATGAGAATAGAGGAACACGCAAGTAGGTTGCCCATACAACTTCCTCGCGTGTCATCTAGATGTTTCCATCTTGGGTGGCGAGAACACGTGAATGGGGCCACCCGTGATGTTATTGGATTTCACCACATATCCCGGACCTAGTTCCCATGCCACCACCGACATCACAATCCTCGGACCGATTATGCCTCTGGCCATACTCCGTCGAGTTCCACCTCAAGGACTTACAAACATGGGTGCCTATCCAATCTAGACGAGTTACAACTCGGAGGCTCGAGCCACCTATTTCCTACTCGCTAGTAAACCCAAGCGGTCACTAAATGTAACCCAAAACCTCATGCCTTACAAAACAGACAGACTTACGTGCCTATGGATCCATTACAACACTGTCTAACATTACATGACTCTAATTGAAAAACCAAAGCTCCCAAAACATGTAACTCCCATTGGCATGAAATAATCGTCATCATACTCCAAAAATTCCACAACTATTTTTAAACCGGATAAATGTCCTCAAGACTCCATTTAGTCAAAACCGAGCCAACGACCCAACAGTTTACGTGAATACCCAAATGAAAGCCGATATAAATATTGAAACACGTTTGACCAACTATTATGCAAACACGACCAAAAGTATAATTAACTAAAATCTCATCGTTGGTTGAGACAACCATTTCCCAAATAAACTCATACCCTTATGTTTTCCAAATGCCTCATAACACAATAATATGCATTTTCTGAAAAAGGTTTATAAGATCAAATACACAAAATGACACTTACGTCAATTGAACTCCAATTATATATGTAAAATCATCAAAGAAACATTTCAACATGATTTATTTACCAAAATACCCAAAGATCCCAAAATGGGTGTCACAACATGTTCATAAAACTAAACATTTCAAAATAACCAAAACTTATCAGCAGTTAACAATTTAATGTGAAACACAAACACTTTAAAATAAATATTTTGGCATGTACACCATTTTCATAAATCAACTTGAACTCACCTTGCTAGATTTAGGCTAAATCTAGATTTTACCCCACTTTGAGCTTTCTTGACGAAACTTGAATCCTCCAAGCCAAAACCTCCAAGAACCTAGATCCAAACATTTCCAACCGTAAAATAACTATATTCAACCATAAAAAAACATTCCCCAAATATTTTATATCAAAACCTCAACTTATACCCAAAACCCTAATTTTTTTGACCTAACTTTTCTCAAAATCTTCCAAACCGAAATTAGAGGAACCTACTACTTAGGAAGCCATCAATTGAGCATTTACAACTTATTTTAAGGTTTAGAAAGAAAGTGGATGAACTTACAATAGTGGGTTTTGATAGAACTCAAAACCCTAGATTTTCTTGAAGAAGACTTCAATTGGAGATGGTGGAGTGGTAGCTTCTTGAATCCTAGTCTTCCAAGACTTGGATGGTGATGGAAATGCTTCAAAATCAAGGTGGATGGCCATAGGAATTGCTAGGGTTCGAACCAAGGGGGTGGGAATCAGTTTGGGAGAGAAAGGATGGAATTTGAGAAGTGAGAAATGAGAAAAAGGCTGAAATTCGTGGTTTAACAGCAGACTGCCCTCTATGGGCGACATTGCCATGCGACAATGCCCTGGGCATTGTCGCTGGTCAATGTCGCATGGAGCCCCCATGCTTCTGTTTCACTTTTGCGACTGTGCGACTGTGACTTGTCATAGTCGCCGGGCATTGTCGCGGGACCTTTTCGGAGCCCCGAAACACGACTTTTTCACTACCAATACTTCCGATACCCTAAGGGACTTTAAACAAAACATTTCCCAACAAAACCCCACTGTTTACAAGTCACAAAAACGTTCGGGTGACAATTACTAATCAAAAATTACGGGTGTTACAACCATTTCATCAAAATACTAAAAAATCATCAAAACCTTAGTTTGGCCTAATATTTCCAAAATCAACCAAGCGAGAGATAATGAGATAGAAGTTTGAATAAACATAATCACAGTAGTTTTACATGTATATTGTTTAGAAAAAAGAGTAGGATGAACTCACTTTACTTGGTTATTAGCTCAAAACTTAAAACCAACAAACCCTATAAATGGATGGTATTCTAAAAGCTTGACCAAGTCTTGAGATGCTCCACACTAAAAGCTCAACCACCTAAAAGAAGAACAATAAATGACCTTGAAGTTTCTCCATGAAGAATTAAATGAGGAGGGATGAAGGGTTGCAAAACTCACTTAAAAGAGTAGAGGAAAATTGCCCCAAATCAGCTCCCAAAAATCAGATTCTGTAAAAAAACGAGCTGGAGTGGGTTTTGTATCTAGTATGGGTCCGTCGAGTGTGACAAGAGACTATTCCCTTGGCACAGTCGTGGGGCATAATCGCCCAGGATGTACCGGAGGGTTCTGGTCTTCGGCGACTGTAACATGGCGATAATGCCAATGTCACTGTCGTTGGTCATTATCGTGGGAGGTGTACTGCGAGCATCCCAATCCCGACGATCGTGACATGGCGACAATGCCAGTGTCATACTCACGAGGCATACTCGCACCCAACTCTGCGAACTTCAGAAATCGACATTCTCTCGCCCGAATACTCTTGATAAGATTAACGGTAAAAAGCAAAACATTCCCTACTTAATAACCAATAGCCCACAAATACGAAACACATTAGAGGTTAATTCTCCTTACCAAAATTTTGGGTGTTACAAAATGGACGAACCAAACCTGAGACATAGGTGTTTTCAAACCATATTTGGGAAGGAAGTGGCTAAGGGAGGTCTTTAATAAGTGTCCATCATCTCCTTGTATAAAGCTCTTTCTTTGCAGACAAGAGTTCTAACTAGGGTTTTTGTGTTTACAGTTCTCATATATGTAGAAGAAGGTTTCCATTAAACATGTGCTTCTGTCTCATCTAAAACACAACCACCACCAGTCACCGTTATCTCTCTTCTCATACTAATGGTGAGGTGGATCTGATGAAAAGGATGGAGGTGAACCTATTCTTTGAAGTAGATTCAAAGTAGACCTGGAGATGATTGGCGCAGTCGTTGCATCACATGTCCCGCCGGAGATGAGTGGGCAGGTAGTGGTCGTGGATGTGATCGGGTTAGTGAAGGGAACAATGGTTATTCTTGTCGGAGACGATGGTTAATCCGAGGAGCGGCTAATAATCTGGTACGAATGAGGGTTATGGAAGGGGTTTGGGGTGGCAGGCGGGGATTGGAAGAGGAGAACGACGCCAGGAAAGGGGTTTATCATGCTATTATGTAGGGTTTATATATATATATATATATATATATATATATATATATATATATATAATGATATATTTATTAAAAATTATAAAAACACCAAAATGTTCTTCACGTTAACAGACTTTTTTAACAGAGTTAGTCAAAGGGACCAAATCTGAAACAAAGTGACAACCATGGGACCAAAAGTATAATTTACTCTTAAATCAATGACATGATGAATATAAATAATTTAAATTAAAAAAAAAATTATTCCTAAATCAATGACATGATAAATAGAAAATTGGGGTTGGGGTCGGTTAGGAACATATTAGTCTGGGAGGAAGGTTCTATTCGATGGAATTGGGATTGGTGTAGGGAACCAACGGGTAGGGCCGACCCTGAGGGTGTGCTGGTGATGTCGCCGCAGTGGGCCTCCGATCAGTAAGGGCCTTCGAATATTTTTCTTATATATAAGGAAATTGGAGAAATACTATATAAATTAATAATATAATATTTTAACTAAATTGCCATGTAACGTACCGGTAAAGCACACTTTTGAGGGGTGATTTCACTTTTACCTAGGTTCAAGTCTTGTGGCGTGTGTTTCTAAATGATTTTTATAGACTTTTTTTATAAGTATATGAACTTTTAATAATTTTTTTATTTCCCAATTTTTTTAAAGATGATTTAAGTATATAGTTTCTAATTATTTTATTCCTTATTCTTTAATAATTTAATAATTAAATTATATAAGTGTTTTTAATAAATTTCCGGCTTCTATAATTATACAAGTGTTTTTAATAAATTTCTTCTATAATAATTAAACTATATGTTGGAACTCTTTTATCTCTTTAAGGGGTTTTTTATAGAATAATATAAGATTCTACGTATTCTTATAAATAATTGTGATCATTTTGTGTTTTTTATTTTCTAATTTTTTTTATAGTTTTCTTTGATTATCTAATAGATTTTTCTTTTTTACTTTGTTGATTTTTATCTATAGGTTTTTAGAACTTTTTAAGTCTTTAATGTTGGGCGCGTTTGGTTTGTGGGATTGGAATTAGGGGTGAGCAAAACCCGAAAAACCCGAACCTACCCGACCCGAAAAAATGCCCCTCCCCCGATATCCGAAACCCGACTTCACCCGAACCCCGATATCCGACTTAAACTACGAATATGTAGGATCGGGTTGGGTATCCATCCCGTTCACCCGACCCGACCCGAATATCCGAAATGTTGAATTTTGTTTTAGTTTTTTTAAATTTATTAGTAATAATAATTATAAATATAATTCTAATTTTCTGAATTGTAATTCTTTTTAAATTTTAGTCTGACCCAAACCCAATTTATGAGGCCCAAACCCAATTTCCCTTAAACCTAATATCAGACTTTTCAGATTCTATAGGCACAATGAAAATGAAGTATGAACCACAGTCCACAACCTCTCTCTTTCTCTCTCTCGACTCCATGAGACCACGACCCAGTGAACCACAGGTCCACAGCCTCCCTCTACCCTCACTTTCTCTCGATGCTCTACAAACCATAGTCCCTTACCAGTTACCACCGCCGACCGGCCATTGCCGCACCACCACACGGCGTCACCGCCGCCGCAGCAGCGCCTCCCTGCCTCAGTCTCCCTCGCATCTCAGTCTCCTTCTCCTCTGAACCCATTACCTCCCTGCCTCAGTGCCTCCGCAGCAGCACCACGCCACCACACCACCCCCACGGTGCTACCCGAACCCCGAACCGAAATACCCGAGAAGTTCGGATATCCGAGAATTTCGGGTTACTCTCATTTTCGGTCGGTTTTCGGGGTTCCTTTCCATCACCCGATATCCGATCGGGTTTTGGGTTTTCGGCCCTGCCCCGACCCGACCCGACCGATGCTCAGCCCTAATTGGAATGGAATGAATTGGATTTCGAGTAAGGATTTGGATTTGGGGGATTTAAAATCCTGACCCATTGCAAAGGAATTCCAAATTCATCAAGTAAATGATTTTAAAGAGGTCAAATGATTTCAAATCCGGTCAACAAATTCCATTCCTGCAAACCAAACACTGGATTGGAATGGATTTGGATTTCAAATCCATTCCAATCCTACGTTTGGTTTGCAGGAAATGATTTCGTTGACCGGATTTCAAATCCGTTGACCATTTTAAAATCCCTCATATGATGGATTTGGAATTCCTTGGCTTTGGGCCTGGATTTGTAATCCAAATCCGATGGATTCTAAAGCGAAGACCAATGTTTTAAAAACCGGTTTTTTGATTGACCCGGTGTGGCAACCGGGTTACGGTTCAACCCGGTTTCAAGAATTTATTTGTATTTTTCATTTTCATGCATATATATATAACCAAAATATTTATGTCCACAAGTTAAAACATTAAAAAAACACATAACAACAAGTTTTACATCAATCCAAAAACATTAAATAAACACACATAAGCATAAGTTTTTCATCAATTCAAATACATCCAAACGAAATATAACGATCAAACCTAATCATGGATCTTGAGACATTGGAGTGTTGTTTTTTAACGCTAATACGTATTGCCTATTGGACTATTCGTTTTTAACTTTTGTTATCGGGTCAACCGGTTCGATACCGGTTCGTTATGACCGGTTCAACCGGTTTTTTAATAGAACCGGCCGGTTCAATCCGGGTCATAAAATGGCATAAACCCGGTCTCTTCACCGGTTCCCGGTTCGACCGCCCGGGTCGACCCGATTTTTAAAACATTAATCCAAACGTCAAATTGTATCGACCTAAATCCGACGTTTACCAATAAAAATAAATTCTTTATAAATCAAAAAAATAATTAAAAAAAAACTCAATCCAAATCCAAATCCTACAAACCAAACACATGAATGGATTTCAAATCCCCCCAAATCCAAATCCCTCCAAATCCAAATCCCTCCTTGAAATCCAATCCATTCCATTCCAATCCCGCAAACCAAACGCGACCTTAGTGTTTTTTTAATGACGATAGATTAATAAAACGTTCTTACTGATTTGTGTTTTTGTAATTAACAATAATGATTGATTCTATATAAAATATGATGCATCTAGCTATAAACTTTAAATAAGATATTTTAGACGTAAAAAAAAAAAGATAACTATATGTTCAAAGTCAAAAAATAGTTCGATCCATTTAATATCAAACATAGGTTGAAATATAGTAAAAACATTATTTGATAAATAAAATAATGTTAAAAATTAAGGGTCGCGTTTAGTTTTTCCCACAGGGCCTCCAAAATGTCAAGACTGGCTAGGGGTGATATCGAGGAGCTTATGAATCTGGGATTCTTACTAAGTTCATGAGGTGAGGTGAAAGATAAGTGTCGGTGGTTCTTGCCTGAAAACGGTTTTTTCATATTTAGCAAATTAAGAAGGCTTATCGAGGATAAAAATTCTTGGTATCTCGGATAACGGGTCGTAACCCCAAGGTGTAAACTCGTTCCTCTAAGAACTTCAAGTATGATGATTCTGATGAGGAGACAGCTGATGAGGTACTAAATCTATCTGAATCTAATTTTATGAGTAAAATGGAAGCCATGATGGTCGAACTTCAAGACCTACAATCTAAACTGAAAAAGGAAAAGAACAGAGTTGCTAAGAAAAGTCAAAAGATTTTTGAACTTAACAAGGTAATTGTTGGGAACAAATATCTCATTGACTCTCTGAACAAATCTGTATCTAATTTTAAACAAGAAAAATATTGTTTTGAAAGTAAGATTTCTGATTTTGAATCTAAACTATCTAAGTTTGATCTTGAAAGGCATGAGTGTGTTCTAAAAGCTCATATTTTGCAGGTAGAAAACAAGAACTTAGAGAAAAAGGTAAATGGTTTGGAAGCCAAACTTTATGCACGAGGCCAAGCAGATCAAACCATTTTCCTAAACACACCTAACGACGAGGCTGATTTTAAAGAAAAATGGGGGACTCGGTTATGAGAATCCTCATTACTTAAATAAAGCCATCAGAAAACAACCAGCAATGTATAATTTTTATTTTCTTTTTGCTGCTGGAAAATATCATCATTTAAAACCCAAATTTGTTACCAAGTCATCTGATGAGGTTGAGGCAAAAGAGGATGAGAAAAGAAAGGATTTAAAGAAAATGCAACTACCGTTCTGCTATCAAAAGCTGAATGATAGCTATATTTCTGAAAAACCAAAGATTCTTTCAAATGATTATTTTGCTAGCTATTCTACTACTGAGATGGAGGCAAAACAAGTTAAATCTAAAATTTATGTTCCTCCACTCATTCTAGAAAGCAAAATAATTGAACTTAAAAACGCTTTAGTTGATGAAAGAATTTTGGGTGAATTAGAACAAAATGTATTTTCTACTGTATTAAAGAACACTGTTTTCAAAACTAAATCCAATGAGTGTTCAACATCTTCTAAGGCACCTTAAACTTCAGAAGTTGATTTTGATGACTTATTTGCGTCTGCAAATGATTTTTTAAATTCTGATGAAGGGTGTGTTGATGAGATTGATATGTTTGACTTTAATGCTAAACTTCCAGATCATTCTACTTTTGTTATAAATGGTGAAGTGTTACAAAGTGTGTATGAAATTGGTGAATCATCAACTAAGGTTGGTGAACCAGTTTATGTGAGTACTGATTACTATCAATCAGGTAAGAAGAAAAAGAAACAAAGCTCACAGAAACGGAAAAACCCTGGTAAGCTTAAGAAAAGTCAATCTCAGAAATTTGATTTTCCTAACAAATCTAAATCTTTTGTTTCAGATTTAAGAAAGAAAAGGTCGGAAGGTCGAACTGAATGGCGACCAAAACAGAAGATAGATGAGAGTTCAGAATCAATTCCTGATATAGACTGTAATAGATTTACTAGTAGTAATTCTGATGTAGTTGTTAATGTTGCTTCAAATAAACAAAACCTTGTAACTCCTTACAAGAGATATACTATAAAGCAATTACTCCAATTATCTCGGTCTGCTACTAAGTCATCTACTTCTAGACGGATTGATTTTGTTTGTCACCGATTTTTTGATGACTGGTTTGGTACTTATCATGTTTGTTCTTATAAGTCATATACATCAAAAGTTTTTCAAAAGTTCAGATGATCCATATACAAATGGATACCAAAATCTTGTGCTAATCCGATAGGACCCACTTTTAAATGGGTACCTAAAGTTGTTATTCCCTGATTTCTCTTATGCAGACCCGTCATATGTGGTGCTTGGATAGCGGGTGTTCCAAGCATATGACCGGGAAAAATTATACAGAGAAATTCTGCGGAAATATGAGATTCGGCAACGATTAGTTTTCACCGATTCTAGGCTACGGTGACGTGATTCAAGATAATGTGACGATTACGAAGGTGAGTTACGTGGAAGGTTTAGGACATAATATTTTTAGTATTGGTCAGTTCTGCGACAAATAGTTAGAGGTAAATTTCAAGGCCAAGAGGTGTTTTGTACGCACTGAAGATGGTAAAGAACTCTTGGTCGGCACGCGAAAGTCTAACCTCTACACCATTAATCTGTCAAAAGTCCAGACTGACAATCAGGTTTGTCTACTATCAAAAGTCTCGCTGCAACAAAGCTGGTTATGGCACCGAAGGCTTTCTCACCTGAATTTTCGCTGCATGAATAAACTGGTCCTGGGCAAATTAGTCAAAGGACTTCCTGAGCTGAAATACGAGAAAGAACATCTTTGTGCGGCATGTGAGAAAGGTAAGATGAAGAGAGCTGCTCACAAGCCAAAGCCTGAACAAAGTACAAGTTCTCCACTAGAATTGTTACACATGGATCTCTGTGGTCCAATGAGAACGCAAAGCATAAGCGACAAGAAATATGTCTTAGTTATTGTGGACGATTATTCCAGATATACATGGGTCAAATTTCTGAGATCTAAGGATGAGACACCTGAAGTCATCATCAGTTTCTTAAAGACTACCCAAGTAAATCTGCAAAAACCAGTCAAGCTTCTAAGAAATAGAAGTAACACCCTCAATTTGGTAAGAGCAACTAATTAAAAATTTCGATATTACATCAAGTAAAAGATAACTCTCCAAAATAAAACTTTTTATGTAACCTCAAAAAATATAAATTACAGTCTTATACAAGGACTAGACAGTTACTTAATCCCAAATATAAGTTGATCTTCCCGAAACAAGTGCGAAAGACTTCACTAAGGTACCCACCTCTTGAGCACACAACTAGCACTCTTCTCTCCATAGTGTCACTAGAGCTACACCCAACCGGAATCTGTTGCACATGCCGAAAAATAAAAAGGTTAGGCTAACGCCTAGTGAGTTCAAAAGTTTTCCACATGAATGGAGATACCTTTGAAAAGAGGTAATGCAGTTTAAATCATAATCTTTCAATTGATATACTTTGAATATGAAAATGACTCATTTTCCAATAACATGCACTTTGGGCAAAATCACTACTATAACCGTTTTCAAATCCAAACTACTTCGGGGATAAGATCCCAATATAAAACGTTCTTTCGTAAATAGGTTCCAACCCAAAACTCACTCAAACGTGAATAGAAACTGAACTCTCCATTTATGAAAATGCGGATTGAACTTTGTATCCCGAAACACCCAAAACAACGGGTGGGGCATAATACTCGACCCATAAATCATGTATAAACTAGGGGTGAGCATCGGTCGGGTCGGGGCCCAAAATCCTGAACCCGATCGGATATCGGGTGATGAGGAAGAGCCCCGAAACCCGACCGAAAGAAATTCGGATAGTTCGGATATCGGGCCATCGGGTATAGGGTTTTTCGGGTCGGGTGATTTCGGGTTTAGGGTTCTTCATTCTTCAATTCCTCATAATGATTTCAGGTTGAAAGTCGATCGATTTTAGGTATTTAGGTTTTAGGATTAGGAATTAGATTATATAAAACTGATTTTTTAAAAATAAAAATAAAATATTCGGATATTCGGACGGGTCGAGTTTGGGTTTTGGGTACCCAACCCGATCCTACTTTACCCGATAAATCAAACGGGTCGGGGGTTTCGGGTGTCGGGTTTTTTCGGGTATCGGTTTTAACACTAAATCTCGGATCGGGTCGGGTCGGTCAGGTTCTGCTCACCCCTAGTATAAACTCTGTAAATGTAAAAGGCCACCGAAAATATAAATGATAAATAAAATGCCACAAGCAACACCTTTCGGTGACGGGGAAGACCCGATTCCATATAGTGTGGCGAACACAAGATAAGTCACACTCTATTTTAGTAATGCAAAATGCATAATAAAGTACACTCAAGGATTATACCTCATCTGATGCCTGATGTACTAGCATGCAGGGCTTATACCTCATCCGATGCCTGATAGGGCTTATACCTCATCTGATGCCTAGTAGGGATTATTCCACATCCGATGCCTAGTCGTGCCTTAATGGGGAGAACTAGTATTCCACCATTGGATCAAAGTAATAAAAGTATTGAGCTCAACATCTTTCATCATACACCCATAGATACTTGCACAAAGGGCTTACACCTCATCCGATGCCTAAGTGTCACTGAAAAACTAGTCGTTCCAACATCGGATAAAATAACAAAAGTGCTAATGGATCCAAAGCAGACGGGGCTAAAACATTACATGACTCAAAACGAATGAACTAACGCGTCCAAAACATGCAATTCTCAAATAAGATGCAGTAAATGCAAATCATAACCAAGTGCTCTACAACGAGCTATTAAAATCGGACAAGTGTCCCCAAGACCCAACAAAATCCAAAATGAGCCATAAGCTCAACAAATCTAAAGACCCAACGCTGAAATCATAAAATGAACTCAACGTAAACGACCCGCAATAATGCAACCCATGCTTCAAAACACACAAATAACTCCAACATAATTTAGATCGGAACAAAACATTTTCCAAGTGAGTTTATATCTTTTATCCTTTCAAATAATCCCAAAACACCCAATAAAGTGCATTTATACTCAAAATATACTCCATGAAATAAATCGTTAAGATACCCAAAATATAGGATTTATTTATCAAAATGCTCAAAATCCTAAATATGGTGACTCACAAGATTTATAAGATCTTATTTGTTCAAATAGCAAAACTCATCAAATATTTTCAACATTTTATAATAATCAAGAAAACCACATAAATATTTTAAAATAGACATTTTTGACATGTACAACGTTTTCACAAATCAACTTGAACTCACCTTGCTAGATTTAGTCTAAATCTAGATTTTACCCCCAAAACTTGAATCTCCGTTGATGAAGGATTGAATCACCAAGAAGCCTCCCTAGATATTAGATCCAACACATATAAAATATCACCTTCACCACACAAGTCAACAAAATCACACCCAAGATGAAGGATGAAAGAGAAAATGATGAAATCATCAAACCCTAGCTTAACATTGAGAGAGATGAGGAGCTTACCACCATAAAATACTATTGTATACTCCAATAGACTTCCAATATCTTTCTAGATCCTTGAAGAGCTCTCAAAAACGAAACCATGGCAACTTGAATCATCAAAATCGGAGTTAAGAGGAGAAAGTTATGAGGAAATGAAGTTAGACCTCCAAAAATCGCGTATAAAACCCTCAGGTCTTTTCCTGCGGTTTGGCCCACAACTTGGAAGCCGTGGGGTAAGCCGCGTGCTTCCCTAACACCCATCCAGAGGGTTCCGCGGCCTAGGGTCGCCCACCAACCCGCGGGCCTCCAAAATCCCCATTTCTCGCGTTTGATCATTGTTTTGGCCATAACTCTTCGTTATAGCTCCGTTTTCGCTCAGGAAAGGACCGTTGGACTCGTAATTGAATCATTCATCTATTAAGACTATAAAATATAGGATTCAAGTCCAAAATCAAATATCTTATTTTTCCTTAATATATCGGTTTCTTTATTAACTTGAAATGATACCTTTCGAAAATCGGGGTGTTACAATCCTCCCAACCTTAAAAGAGATTCGTCCTCGAAATCTGGCACCACTAAGCACCCAACATCGCACTTGGTAAGATCGATTGATTTCCTATCCAAAAGGAATGCCTTCATGAAACCTCACCTCATATACGGACCTGATTACATTCCGGTTGAGGTTGTCGCTGCATTTCTCATAACGCGCCGTTACAAACTCAATCTCAACGTTCGATATATTTCGCCAACGTCGGGATGAACGTTGAGTCCCTGCTTAATCATTAAATCTCAGTTGTCTCCCAACCTTATGTTGCTCATATTACCTCAAGAGTAACTTACGACCTTAATCAGTCATTTCCACCAATAATACCCCAAAGCAAACCTTTCCCTTAGATACCTCTAGTTAAGACACATCAAGGTCTCCTCAATACTCGATTTCTACTTAAGGTTTACCTCGACATTCTAACCTAATTCCCCAATAGTCCGTACTATAAAAGATCCATCGTTCCTTCCTTGACGACAATTCCTAACACTAGCCTGTTCTGACCCAACACAACCGTAGATCCGACCCTCAAGTTGCCATAAGCACAATATCCACAGATAGCGGATTACTTCAACCCCACGGTTACACAATTCCCATAATGCATTCAAGCATCGATTGATAGATCGGCGAAACCTCGTAGATTGCAGGATTACCACTGATCGATCTCTAAGTAACAATATCTATTTCTCTTAATGTTACCACCTCACATGCGAACACTCTAAATTCAACGGACGTGCACTGAAGCACACTAACGGTTATTGTCCTCAAAACCGAGCGTCGACACCTATCTTCAAAACAACTATGCTACAAACGTGTGTATACCACCACATACTTCATTCCAGACTTGCATTGAAGAGTTAATGTTGACACCTATCATGGCCCTAGAACTCAAACAGACGAATCACTCTATTTTCCTTATTCCCGAAAACTCTTCTGAAAGGCACACATCTGACCTAAACATTATGTCGAGATTCAAGTCGTTAAACCATCTCTAGCCATAAACAATTAACCATCCAAAGATTTAACCCCCAGTCTCACCGAACATAATGCTTACCACTTAAATAATGGAAGAATGCATAAATCTAATACATCGATTACCTCTGCATGAATTCAGTCCATTTCAAAAGTAACCATAGGTCAAGTCCTCCGACACTTCAACCCTCGAGGACTCCTTTAGTCCTTAAGCACGACTTCTATCACAAGAGGGTTCGCACATATAGCTCCAATGAGTTCAAGGTTTTTTTTTCAAACTACTATGTCAATTTGGAATTTCATAAAACTTCTAAATGCAAAAGTTTTATAACGTTTAGACATATGAATAAAATCTACTACCGTTTACTCGGTAGGTGTACAAAGTGGTCGCAACCGCCACACGTATAAAGTCATTTCAGAAAATATTCGATCAAAATTCAAGGTAATACTGACACCAACGAAAGATCTTTCAACAACCTTTTTCAAAGGAACTGCTATGGTCCCAACATGCATAAATTTATGTAATGAATGAGAAATAGTTTTACGTACTAAAACAATGTATAACAAAGTGTTTGTACAAAACTACAGAAGGATAAATTCATGAAATCAAATTCTAGAAGTTTTTCGCATTAACCATATAATGTCATGTAATAAAATCTCCCAGCGTGACTCGCATACATCCGTTTATTCCCCAACACTTAGTAAAAGACAGATGCATGCAATTTGAGCAAACATAAGAATAATTTAGTTTGATTCCAAACTTTAGGTCGTATTGATAAAATGTTTGCAAAACTCAAACAAAACTTTCATGATATCAACCCACAAAGTTTTCTTTCTTTTAGCCCTCAACATGGTGCGGAATAAGATCCCACAACAATTCTTGCATGAGACGGATTGTTTTACAGGACAAGTAAAGTGATATGTGTACGCGCTTCGGTAAAAAAACATGAGATAGTCTATGCCGGTTTCAAGTTCAAAGCCAAATCAAAATATGCCCTCATCGTTCTAAAATGCTAGTTGAAACTCATTGACGGAAGTTCCAAATAGACATGTATGCATACTATATGCAACTCACACAAAGTTCAAGGAAAACCGATACCACTTGACCCCATTAAAGTCATCCCATAAAATCCACAAAATCGCATGAATTAAAATCCTCAATAAAACTCAAACACCAAAATAATGGGAGATAACTTTTCGTCCAAAACCTTAACATATGTGGAGGAGATCCAATGTTAAAGTCATAAACCGCAATCACTTATCCAAGACCCTAAACAACATCAAAATACGCGCATCGCAAAATCCGAAATAACATTGGACAACAATATGAATAAAGAAAATCTTCAACAACGTTTGCAACCCCATGCCATGAAACAATGTTGTGCATGCTCGAAATCGTGGTTCAAAACCTTGTGTGTGCTAAAACATTGCTTCAAGATTTGCAATTTAATCCACATGGCGATTTGGAAACATGAGAATAATTGATGCAATTCAATTTAGAAATAGGTTATGTGCATGCAGTTATTCGACATTCAACATCTCGAAACCACGCCCCTTAATTTCTTAGTCGCACTATCGTCATCTAGATGCTTAAACATCTCGAAGCAATAATCGAATATTTCATCGGTCCACCTTATCATTTCTCCTCAAATAAAGTCAATTCCATAAGGTTAAGGTTCTACTATGACCATCAATTACGACCCGAAACGGTCCACTTAATGCAATCACCATGCTTATTGTCAAGGTTCTACTATGACCGTCGTAAACGACCCACAATAATGCAACCCATGCTTCAAAACACACAAATAACTCCAACATAATTTAGATCGGAACAAAACATTTTCCAAGTGAGTTTATATCTTTTATCCTTTCAAATAATCCCATAACACCCAATAAAATGCATTTATACTCAAAATATACTCCATGAAATAAATCGTTAAGATACCCAAAATATATGATTTATTTATCAAAATGCCCAAAATCCCAAATATGGTGACTTGCAAGATTTATAAGATCTTATTTGTTCAAATAGCAAAACTCATCAAATATTTTCAACATTTTATAATAATCAAGTAAACCACATAAATATTTTAAAATAGAAATTTTTGACATGTACAACGTTTTCACAAATCAACTTGAACTCTCCTTGTTAGATTTAGGCTAAATCTAGATTTTACCCCCAAAACTTGAATCTCCTTTGATGAAGGCTTGAATCATCAAGAAGCCTCCCTAGATCTTAGATCCAACACATCTACAAGATCACCTTCACCACACAAGTCAACAAAATCACACCCAAGATGAAGGATGAAAGAGAAAATGATGAAATCATCAAACCTTAGCTTAACATTGAGAGAGATGAGAAGCTTACCACCACAAAATACTCTTGTATACTCCAATAGACTTCCAATATATTGCTAGATCCTAAAAGAGCTCTCAAAAACGAAATCATGGCAACTTGAATCATCAAAATCGGAGTTAGGAGGAGAAAGTTATGAGGAAATGAAGTTAGACCTCCAAAAATCGCGTATAAAACCTTCAGGTCTTTTCCCGCGGTTTGGCCCGTGGATTGGAAACCGTGGGGTAAGCCGTGCGCTTCCCCAACACCCATCCAGAGGGTTCCGCGGCCTAGGTCACGACCTAGGGTCGCAAACCAACCCGCGGGCCTCCGAAATCCCCATTTCTCGCGTCTGATCATTGTTTTGGTAACTTCTTTGTTATAGCTCCATTTTCGCTCCGGAAAGGACCGTTGGACTGGTAATTGAATCCTTCATCTATCAAGACTATTAAATCTAGAATTCAAGTCCAAAATCAAATATCTTATTTTTTCTTAATATATCGGTTTTTGTATTAACTTGAAATGATACCTTTCGAAAATCGGGGTGTTACCACAGATAACGGCACAAAGTTTAAGAACAAAATAGTTGCAGATTATCTCAAATCGGTCGGGGTAACACATCAATTTTTTGCTGCTAGAACACCAGAACAGAACGGAGTAGTAGAAAGACGAAACTGAATGCTAGTCGAGGCCGCTCGTACTATGCTGAGTCAATATGATCTACCTCTATTTCTGTGGGCAGAAGCTGTTTCGACTGCGTGCTATACACATAATCGGTCCATAATACATCGCCGATTTGGTAAAACACCTTATGCTTTGATAAATAATCGTACACCTAATATTAAATACTTCCATATTTTTGGATGTAGGTGTTTCGTGCTAAACGACAGAGAGAGCTTGAACAAGTTTGGATCGAAGGCTGATGAAGGCATCTTCATTGGATACTCTCAAACATCTGCTGCATACCGAGTGTATTTGAAGAATTCCAAGAGAGTGATAGAAAGCGTTAATGTTACATTTGATGAAGAAATGACTTCTGAACAAAGCAGTTCAAAACCCGTACTTACCGGAGTTTTAGCTTCTGGACAGATCAGTCCAGAACTTGTGTCTAATGAGACTAATTCGGATAAAGCATCTACTTCTACATCTCACTTATCTGAATTAGATTTTTTGTTTGAATTCTTTTATGATGAATTTCTTGGATCTAAACTTCCTAAATCTGTTGTGGTTGACAGGTCAGACAATTCAACGACTAATCATCCAACCATTTCAAATGTATCAACTGAACTCGTTTCCCCGGTTCAGACATAAACTCAGATTCAAACAAATACTCCTACGGTTGAAGTTGTACAAGACATTGTTGAACCAGAAGTTTCTACTTCAGTTGGTTGTACTATGATGAATAATCAACAGACTGAACAAGTTGTCCCAACTGACACTTATGTACAAGAAACTTCAATTGCACCCCCAACAAATGTTGAACAAGAAGAAGTTGAAAGTGGATACTTAGATGATAAACATGACCAATCTATCTCGAATCCACTCCCTCACGAACATAAGTGGACCAAAGAGCACCCGATAAGCCATATCATTGGAGATCCAATTTTACCGGTGCAAACTAGGTCTGCTACTTTCAACATGTGTATGCATGACTCATTCTTGATTAAGATAGAGCCACTCGCGTATCAGAAGCTCTAGCTGACTCGGATTGGGTGATTGCAATGCAAGAGGATCTAAATCAGTTTGAAGCTTTAAAAGTCTGGAGACTTGTGCCAAGACCAGAAGGTAAATCAATAATCGACACCAAATGGGTATTCAAGAATAAAAAGGACAAAGATGGTATCGTAATTAGAAACAAAGCACGACTTGTCGCAAAAGGCTACCGGCAAGAGGAGGGCATTGATTATGATGAGACTTACGCTCCAGTGGCACACATTGAAGCAATAAGGACGTTCTTTGCTTACGCCACTCACAAAAACTTCACAGTCCACCAGATGGACGTGAAGACTGCCTTTCTAAATGGCATTCTTAAGGAGGAAGTCTACGTCTCACAACCTGAAGGCTTTGTTAATCAATAGAAACCAGATCATGTCTACATTATGGATAAGGCACTTTATGGTCTGAAACAAGCGCCTCAAGCCTGGTACGAAGTATTATCAAAGTTTTTGGTCAAGTCGGGCTTCACAAAAGGTAAAATCGATACTACTTTGTTTATTAAGAAAGAAAAAGCCGATATCATTCTTATTCAAATATATGTGGACGATATTATATTTGGCTCAACTAATCCCAAATACTGTAAGAACTTTTCTAACCTTATGGTGTTAACTGTCAAGTTTTCAGATGAGTATGATGGGAGAGATGAATTTTTTTCTCGGACTACAAGTCAAACAATTTTCAACAGGGATTTTTATAAATCAATCCAAGTACATTTTCGATATTCTATGAAAATTCAAAATGGAAAATTGTACAACAATTGGAACCCCGATGGCACCGGGAACTAAGATCGGCATGGATCCTTCGGAAAAATCTGTCGATGTTAGAACCTATAGATGAATGATTGGTTCTTTGATGTATTTAACTTTAAGTAGGCCAGGTATAATGTTTTCTACATGTTTATGTGCTCGATATCAGGCTAATCCAAAAGAATCCTATATGTCTGCGGTCAAAAGGATCTTTAGATATCTGAAGGGCACTGCAGATCTTGGTCTGTGGTATCCTAAAGATACTGGTTTTGAACTAACAACTTACTCAAATGCAGATCATGCAGGTTGTATGTTAGACAGGAATAGTACATCGGGTCATATACAGTTTCTTGGAGATAAACTCGTAAGTTGGGCATCAAAGAAACAACTGTGTGTTTCCACATCAACGGTTGAGGCAAAATATGTTGCTGCTGCTCTCAGGTGTTGTGGATGAGGACACAACTGTAACACCCTGAATTTTGGGATTGGGTGAGAAGTTGACCATTACCCAAAGTTCAAGGGGGCAAAGTGTAACTTGGGTAATATATATACAAAGTTAAATCTAGATATTTTGTAAAATATCAGATTTGAGTTCTTGAGATCTTTGAAGTCAGAGAGAAAGGAAGGCAGGAGAAGAAGCTTTGTTTTGGGTCGATCATTTCGGGCAAATCGAGGTACAAATCTAGCTTAATGCTTTGATCTGAATGCTTTTAGCCGTGTAGAATCTCGTTGTGAAGGTTTTGAACCGTTCCATTTTGAGATCTGAGTATTTCTCATTTGGATCTGGGTTGAATCTGGGTTCTGCATCGTACTGTTCTTGATGAACATGGCGATGGTCGTTCGACCGAGGGTTGTTCGACCGAATGGTTGTTCGACCGAATGGTCGTTCGACCGAATGGTTGTGTTCGACCGGAGCTTGTTCGATCGGAGGGTGTTCGACCGGGGGGTTGTGCCCGACCGGGGGTCGTTCGACCGGGGGTCGTTCGACCGGGGTAGTTGTTCGACCGGTGTGGTCCTTTGACCGGTTTAGGTTCTGTTAAGTTGTTAGCTTCTGTGTTTTGAGTCCTATTCAAGTAACGAGAGGTTTATCTGTATTTCGACTTACCGATTCTTTCGGCGTTGTCATAGGTAGCGCTCGTTAAGAAGAAGGAAACAGAGGTGAGTTCCTACTATCATTTTAAACTGTATACATATCAAAAGTTACCTTTTTGATCTTATCTTATTTTAAAAGTAAAATGATGTTTTACCTGTGCGTTTATGCGAAAGAAATATTCAAAGGAACTTCTTTTAAATGATTTTCATTCTTACCAGAAGTTGAACTGGGAATAGCATTTTGTTTATAAAAATGTGTTTGTAACCATATGTTTATTTATGGTTGGTCACATACGTTGCTGTGACGAGTCCTTACCATTACTAGTGGATCCCTAGGTTTTGGAGTAGACTGTATTGTTGGGATGTTACATTCCCCAGAATTGTAGCTATGGATCACTTGTTCCTCGGGGGCAACTTGGTACGGTTATGTGAGGTCGGATACTAGCCATGGTTCATAGTGATCCTAGTGAAGGAGTATACCTTGGTTTTGCGCTTGGGGCTTGATCTCACGTTGAAGCACGGACTTTGTGATTCGTATCCGCGGACTCCAATTGGTTTAGCTCGTAACTCGGATTGTTGGCCTAACTTTGTGTTACGCCACGATCCTTGGTAAAATATTTTGTTTTCGGACCTTTTGTGGTATGTTTATAACGAAAAAGCCTGATTGTGGCGAGGACCTAAATTGTAAACTTAATCTCTTTGGAAATGTTATCTTGATGCAAATGTTTTATCTTTTGAGCTTCATAAACTGTATGTTCTCACCAGGCTTTAAGTCTGACACTTTTTCTCAAATGGTATGTGTATCAGGTTTCCATTAGCGGTGGGTCTTCGGGGTTTTTGGAGAGACGAGTTTTGAGTCTCGAGGTTTTTGGGATTGATTAGTATTATTGCTGGGCATTGTTAAGTCCCATTCTTTTGATGAAATCCTTGTATAGGATTGTATAGTCTGGAGGACTGATCCCATTTATGAAAAGTTATGGTTTTACATTCGTTATATTGTCAGATTTCCAGGTTTTAATTTACTCTGATTTTTGAGGTGTTACAAGTTGGTATCAGAGCTCTAGTTTAAGCGAACTAGGCATGAATGTAAGATGTCTAGACTTAGACTGCGTATACTAAGAATTGATCCGCGAGAATTGGGTAGAGCTCCTAAGTTGGGTTAGTCTTAGAGTCAACGGAAAGTACGTTTATCAGGCGTTGTAATGGTGGTGACAAGAACCGTTATGTGTTGTATGTTCATAATTTCACTTAGCTAATGTTATTATGAGGATATTGTACGTAAGAGTCCTTGATTTGCTGTTGATATGACAATTGATAATGTGATAGTACATTTTCCTTTCGTGTTTTTCCTATCTCTCTCTTATCTCTTTCTTGTTCTATAAAGTTGTTCAGCATGGTGAATACGCGTGGTAGACCGCGTACTCGTGTTGACGGTCTGGAAGCGACAGCCTCCACAGCTGATCAGCCGGAAGGAGTTGAGGTTGTCGTGCGTCCGCCAGTTCAACAAATACTAGGTGGGGGGCCAGAGGTCATTCCGCGTGTAGACCTGGCTTCATCTCACCCAGTTATAGGGGATGCTAATCCCCAGTCAGAGTTGTTGGCCAGCGTGATGTTGGCAATGAGAGAAGAGATGGCGAAGCAGCAAGAGTTTCTGCTGAAAGCAATGGAGGACCGCGACGTAAACAATCGGAGAAGTGAGACGGTTGTGGAGAACGTCGTAGCAGGTTCTGGAGGTGATGGTATAAGGGTCGTGTCTGTAGAGCGGGGGATTTCTGGAGCTCAGGGGAACAGGAAGAGTTGTTCCTATAAGTCCTTTCTAGGCTGCGGACCGCCAGAATTCTTCGGTTCTGATGACCCGGTGGTGTGCGTTAAGTGGATCCGAGCGGTCGAGCAAGCTTTTGGCTCTTCCGAATGTGGTGATGATCAGAGGGTGCGGTTTGGTACCCAACTGCTGAGGGACACTGCACTCATCTGGTGGAATATCATCCAATCCACTCTATCTTCTGAAGTGTTGGCTCAGTTGTCATGGGTCGAGTTCAAGAAGAAGCTGCTAGAAGAGTTTTGCAACGAGAGGACCATGGACCGAATTGAGAAAGAATTCCGGTCTTTGGTGAAAGGGAGCCTGACGGTGAGGGAGTATACCCGTCAGTTTATGGAGAAACTTGGTCTGGTGGGGCACGCTGCCCCAACAGAGAAAGACAAGATGAAAGCTTATCTCAACGGCTTGCCAGCGGACATGCAATCTATGGTCCATAATTTCAAGGCTTCTAACCTCCGAGAGATGGTGGAAGAAGCTCAATTTATGGAAGAGATGTTCGCGAAGGGCAAATCTGAGAAGGCAGTGGTGGTGCCTGAAAAGAGAAAGTGGGAGAACAGTTCAGTACCTCCCAAGCGGACCCGACCTTTTGTTGGGAACCGCAATTTCGGCAGTTACCAGGAAGCAAGGTGGTGCCCGAGGTGTCGGACCAAGCATCACGGTAACTGCAGTAACAGTTCTCAAACTTGCTATAAGTGTGGGAAGCCCGGTCATACTGTCAGAGATTGCCCGGTCAGTGGAATCGTCTGTTATGAGTGCAAGGCACCGGGGCACGTAAAGAGAGATTGCCCGAAGCTTGTGTCGGGTAGTGCGCCAGCAAGGAAGGAGAACCCTCCGAAGGTTCAGGGCCGAGCTTTTCAGATGACGGCCGAAGAGGCTAGGGCATCCGCTGATGTGGTATCGGGTACTTTTCTTATAAACTCTGTACCTGCTCGTATTTTGTTTGATACGGGTGCTAGTTTCTCTTTCGTATCTGAATTATTTCGTCAGAAAATTGCTATGCCCACTACTAGTCTTGAGGATGCATTAGTAGTAGAAATAGCAGATGGTAGGCAAGTTCTGATCCACGAAATTCTGAAGCAGTGTGCTCTTAGCATCGAAGGGAGAGAATTCCCAATCGATCTGCTACCAATGTCAATCGGGGGTTTTGATGTTGTAATCGGTATGGATTGGTTGTCAAACAATCAGGCTGAGTTCGTGTGTTCCAAGAAGATGATTCGACTTCCCAACCTCTCTGGAGAGGTCGTGGTCATCTATGGCGAAAAGAGAAAGGGTGAAGTGGCAATAATCACAATGGCAAAAGCACGCAAGTGTTTAGTAAAAGGATGTTCGTCCTTCCTAGCCTATGTGATCGATGCCAAGTTAGAGAAGTCCAAGCTGGAAGATGTGAAGATCGTGCGGGAGTATCCAGATGTCTTTCCGGACGACTTGCCCGGGTTGCCGCCCGATCGTCAGGTAGAGTTTCGGATTGATCTTGTGCCAGGCGCTGCACCGATCGCTAAAGCACCTTATCGTTTAGCGCCATCGGAGATGCAAGAGATGGTAGCACAACTCCAAGAGCTTTTTGAGAAGGGATTCATAAGACCGAGTTCGTCACCTTGGGGAGCTCCGGTCTTATTTGTCAAGAAGAAGGATGGCACAATGAGAATGTGCATTGACTATCGTGAGTTGAACAAAGCTACAGTGAAGAACAGGTATCCGCTTCCGAGAATAGACGACTTGTTCGATCAACTTCAAGGAGCGGGTTGTTTCTCCAAAGTCGACTTACGATCAGGCTATCACCAAGTGAAGGTGAGAGAAGAAGATGTTCCGAAGACGGCTTTCAGAACGCGTTACGGCCATTACGAGTTCCTTGTAATGCCTTTTGGTCTGACGAACGCACCAGCGGTGTTTATGGACTTGATGAATAGAGTGTGCCGACCATTCCTCGACAAGTCGGTCATTGTATTCATTGACGACATACTCGTGTACTCCAAGAGTGAGACAGAGCACGAGCAGCATCTTCGTGAAGTTCTGGAAGTGTTGAGAAAAGAGAGATTGTACGCCAAGTTTTCCAAGTGCGACTTTTGGCTTAAGGAAGTACAATTTCTGGGGCACGTAGTCACTCGGGACGGAGTGAAAGTAGATCCCTCCAAGATTGAAGCTATGATGAATTGGGAGCCTCCTAAGAGTCCGTCAGAGATCCGAAGTTTCTTGGGTCTGGCGGGATACTACAGGAGATTCATTCAAGACTTTTCCAAGATCGCTTCTTCCTTGACAGTTCTGACTCGGAAGAATGTGAAGTTTGAATGGACTGAAACCCAAGAGAAGGCGTTTCGGATCCTTCAAAAGAAGTTGTGTGAAGCTCCGATCTTGACGTTACCTGAAGGGTCGGAAGATTTCGTGGTGTACAGCGACGCTTCAAATATGGGATTGGGTTGCGTGTTGATGCAACGAGGCAAGGTAATCGCTTATGCCTCGAGGCAACTTAAGATACACGAGCAGAATTATCCAACCCATGATCTGGAGTTAGCAGCGGTGGTGTTCGCTTTGAAGCTTTGGCGACATTACCTCTACGGCACGAAGTGTACTCTTTACACGGATCACAAGAGCCTGAAGTATGTCTTTGGTCAGAAAGAGTTGAATATGAGGCAAAGGCGGTGGCTTGAGTTGTTGAAAGATTACGACTGTGAATTGCTTTACCATCCCGGTAAGGCAAACGTGGTGGCCGATGCGCTAAGTCGGAAGGACTATAGCGGGAGTATTCGGGCTACCCATTCAAGAATCGAGCTAGTGTCTAGTCTTGTTGAGAAGATCAAGACATCTCAGATGGAAGCATTGTTAGAAGAGAATCTCAAAGAGGAAGTCATGACAAAACAATGTTTACTCTTAACGGAAGATAGCCGTGGGGTGAAACTGTTCAGCGGTCGTGTGTGGGTGCCCAAGGTTGGGGGAAACCGTGAGCTGTTGCTAGAAGACGCACACAAGTCCAAGTATTCCATTCACCCGGGAAGTACGAAGATGTACAGGGACTTGAAGTTGCACTATTGGTGGCCAGTGATGAAACTTGATGTGGCGCGTTACGTTGAACGTTGTGTGACGTGTTCGCAAGTCAAAGCCGAACATCAACGACCGTATGGGAGTCTTCAGTCTTTAGAGATTCCCGAGTGGAAGTGGGAGCATATCACCATGGACTTCGTGACGAAGTTGCCTAAAACTCTTCGGGGACACGATACCATCTGGGTGATAGTGGATAGATTGACGAAGAGCGCTCACTTTCTGCCTATGCGCGAGACTTTACCGATGGATAAGTTGGCGAAGCTTTATATCGATGAGGTGGTCTCGAGGCATGGAATACCGTTGTCGATCGTGTCGGATCGTGACAGCCGGTTCACTTCGAACTTCTGGGATGGGTTTCAGAAAGAGCTTGGTACGCGAGTTAAGTTGAGTACGGCTTACCATCCGCAGACCGACGGGCAGAGCGAACGAACGATCCAAACCTTGGAAGACATGTTGAGGTCTTGTGTCATCGATTTCGGGGGTAGTTGGGACTCTCACCTGCCTTTGGTGGAGTTCGCTTACAACAATAGCTACCACTCGAGTATTGGGATGGCACCTTTTGAAGCATTGTATGGGCGAAAGTGTCGGACTCCCGTGTGTTGGCTGGAAGCAGGAGAGAAGCAGTTCACAGGACCTGAAATCGTGCAAGAGACTGCCGATAAGGTCAAGTGTATTAGAGAGAGGATGAAAGCGGCTCAAGATCGTCAGAAGAGCTATGCCGATAAGAAGAGGCGACCGATGGAATTCCAAGTAGGCGACCGCGTTATGCTTAAGGTATCGCCATGGAAGGGCATCATACGGTTCGGAAAACGTGGGAAGCTGAGTCCTCGTTTCCTCGGACCTTTCAAAGTACTTAAGCGTGTAGGGTTGCAAGCCTACCAGTTGGAACTGCCACCGGAGTTGAGTAGAATACACAACACGTTTCATGTCTGCTACCTCCGGAAGTGTTTGGCGGTAGAAGACAGCGTCATTCCCCTCTCAGAGTTAAGGGTTGACGAAGGTAACCGTTGTGTGGAAGAACCCGATGCCATCTTAGAGAGAAAGACTAAGAAGTTGCGTCATAAGGAAGTCACTTTGGTCAAGGTGCAGTGGAAGCATCACCGAGGAGCAAATGTGACTTGGGAATCTGAGGAGGATATGAAGCGTAGATATCCTCATCTCTTTGTATAGTTGGATTTCGGGGACGAAATCATTCCCAAGTTGGGGAGGATTGTAACACCCTGAATTTTGGGATTGGGTGAGAAGTTGACCATTACCCAAAGTTCAAGGGGGCAAAGTGTAACTTGGGTAATATATATACAAAGTTAAATCTAGATATTTTGTAAAATATCAGATTTGAGTTCTTGAGATCTTTGAAGTCAGAGAGAAAGGAAGGCAGGAGAAGAAGCTTTGTTTTGGGTCGATCATTTCGGGCAAATCGAGGTACAAATCTAGCTTAATGCTTTGATCTGAATGCTTTTAGCCGTGTAGAATCTCGTTGTGAAGGTTTTGAACCGTTCCATTTTGAGATCTGAGTATTTCTCATTTGGATCTGGGTTGAATCTGGGTTCTGCATCGTACTGTTCTTGATGAACATGGCGATGGTCGTTCGACCGAGGGTTGTTCGACCGAATGGTTGTTCGACCGAATGGTCGTTCGACCGAATGGTTGTGTTCGACCGGAGCTTGTTCGATCGGAGGGTGTTCGACCGGGGGGTTGTGCCCGACCGGGGGTCGTTCGACCGGGGGTCGTTCGACCGGGGGTCGTTCGACCGGGGTAGTTGTTCGACCGGTGTGGTTCTTTGACCGGTTTAGGTTCTGTTAAGTTGTTAGCTTCTGTGTTTTGAGTCCTATTCAAGTAACGAGAGGTTTATCTGTATTTCGACTTACCGATTCTTTCGGCGTTGTCATAGGTAGCGCTCGTTAAGAAGAAGGAAACAGAGGTGAGTTCCTACTATCATTTTAAACTGTATACATATCAAAAGTTACCTTTTTGATCTTATCTTATTTTAAAAGTAAAATGATGTTTTACCTGTGCGTTTATGCGAAAGAAATATTCAAAGGAACTTCTTTTAAATGATTTTCATTCTTACCAGAAGTTGAACTGGGAATAGCATTTTGTTTATAAAAATGTGTTTGTAACCATATGTTTATTTATGGTTGGTCACATACGTTGCTGTGACGAGTCCTTACCATTACTAGTGGATCCCTAGGTTTTGGAGTAGACTGTATTGTTGGGATGTTACATTCCCCAGAATTGTAGCTATGGATCACTTGTTCCTCGGGGGCAACTTGGTACGGTTATGTGAGGCCGGATACTAGCCATGGTTCATAGTGATCCTAGTGAAGGAGTATACCTTGGTTTTGCGCTTGGGGCTTGATCTCACGTTGAAGCACGGACTTTGTGATTCGTATCCGCGGACTCCAATTGGTTTAGCTCGTAACTCGGATTGTTGGCCTAACTTTGTGTTACGCCACGATCCTTGGTAAAATATTTTGTTTTCGGACCTTTTGTGGTATGTTTATAACGAAAAAGCCTGATTGTGGCGAGGACCTAAATTGTAAACTTAATCTCTTTGGAAATGTTATCTTGATGCAAATGTTTTATCTTTTGAGCTTCATAAACTGTATGTTCTCACCAGGCTTTAAGTCTGACACTTTTTCTCAAATGGTATGTGTATCAGGTTTCCATTAGCGGTGGGTCTTCGGGGTTTTTGGAGAGACGAGTTTTGAGTCTCGAGGTTTTTGGGATTGATTAGTATTATTGCTGGGCATTGTTAAGTCCCATTCTTTTGATGAAATCCTTGTATAGGATTGTATAGTCTGGAGGACTGATCCCATTTATGAAAAGTTATGGTTTTACATTCGTTATATTGTCAGATTTCCAGGTTTTAATTTACTCTGATTTTTGAGGTGTTACAAGTTGGTATCAGAGCTCTAGTTTAAGCGAACTAGGCATGAATGTAAGATGTCTAGACTTAGACTGCGTATACTAAGAATTGATCCGCGAGAATTGGGTAGAGCTCCTAAGTTGGGTTAGTCTTAGAGTCAACGGAAAGTACGTTTATCAGGCGTTGTAATGGTGGTGACAAGAACCGTTATGTGTTGTATGTTCATAATTTCACTTAGCTAATGTTATTATGAGGATATTGTACGTAAGAGTCCTTGATTTGCTGTTGATATGACAATTGATAATGTGATAGTACATTTTCCTTTCGTGTTTTTCCTATCTCTCTCTTATCTCTTTCTTGTTCTGTAAAGTTGTTCAGCATGGTGAATACGCGTGGTAGACCGCGTACTCGTGTTGACGGTCTGGAAGCGACAGCCTCCACAGCTGATCAGCCGGAAGGAGTTGAGGTTGTCGTGCGTCCGCCAGTTCAACAAATACTAGGTGGGGGGCCAGAGGTCATTCCGCGTGTAGACCTGGCTTCATCTCACCCAGTTATAGGGGATGCTAATCCCCAGTCAGAGTTGTTGGCCAGCGTGATGTTGGCAATGAGAGAAGAGATGGCGAAGCAGCAAGAGTTTCTGCTGAAAGCAATGGAGGACCGCGACGTAAACAATCGGAGAAGTGAGACGGTTGTGGAGAACGTCGTAGCAGGTTCTGGAGGTGATGGTATAAGGGTCGTGTCTGTAGAGCGGGGGATTTCTGGAGCTCAGGGGAACAGGAAGAGTTGTTCCTATAAGTCCTTTCTAGGCTGCGGACCGCCAGAATTCTTCGGTTCTGATGACCCGGTGGTGTGCGTTAAGTGGATCCGAGCGGTCGAGCAAGCTTTTGGCTCTTCCGAATGTGGTGATGATCAGAGGGTGCGGTTTGGTACCCAACTGCTGAGGGACACTGCACTCATCTGGTGGAATATCATCCAATCCACTCTATCTTCTGAAGTGTTGGCTCAGTTGTCATGGGCCGAGTTCAAGAAGAAGCTGCTAGAAGAGTTTTGCAACGAGAGGACCATGGACCGAATTGAGAAAGAATTCCGGTCTTTGGTGAAAGGGAGCCTGACGGTGAGGGAGTATACCCGTCAGTTTATGGAGAAACTTGGTCTGGTGGGGCACGCTGCCCCAACAGAGAAAGACAAGATGAAAGCTTATCTCAACGGCTTGCCAGCGGACATGCAATCTATGGTCCATAATTTCAAGGCTTCTAACCTCCGAGAGATGGTGGAAGAAGCTCAATTTATGGAAGAGATGTTCGCGAAGGGCAAATCTGAGAAGGCAGTGGTGGTGCCTGAAAAGAGAAAGTGGGAGAACAGTTCAGTACCTCCCAAGCGGACCCGACCTTTTGTTGGGAACCGCAATTTCGGCAGTTACCAGGAAGCAAGGTGGTGCCCGAGGTGTCGGACCAAGCATCACGGTAACTGCAGTAACAGTTCTCAAACTTGCTATAAGTGTGGGAAGCCCGGTCATACTGTCAGAGATTGCCCGGTCAGTGGAATCGTCTGTTATGAGTGCAAGGCACCGGGGCACGTAAAGAGAGATTGCCCGAAGCTTGTGTCGGGTAGTGCGCCAGCAAGGAAGGAGAACCCTCCGAAGGTTCAGGGCCGAGCTTTTCAGATGACGGCCGAAGAGGCTAGGGCATCCGCTGATGTGGTATCGGGTACTTTTCTTATAAACTCTGTACCTGCTCGTATTTTGTTTGATACGGGTGCTAGTTTCTCTTTCGTATCTGAATTATTTCGTCAGAAAATTGCTATGCCCACTACTAGTCTTGAGGATGCATTAGTAGTAGAAATAGCAGATGGTAGGCAAGTTCTGATCCACGAAATTCTGAAGCAGTGTGCTCTTAGCATCGAAGGGAGAGAATTCCCAATCGATCTGCTACCAATGTCAATCGGGGGTTTTGATGTTGTAATCGGTATGGATTGGTTGTCAAACAATCAGGCTGAGTTCGTGTGTTCCAAGAAGATGATTCGACTTCCCAACCTCTCTGGAGAGGTCGTGGTCATCTATGGCGAAAAGAGAAAGGGTGAAGTGGCAATAATCACAATGGCAAAAGCACGCAAGTGTTTAGTAAAAGGATGTTCGTCCTTCCTAGCCTATGTGATCGATGCCAAGTTAGAGAAGTCCAAGCTGGAAGATGTGAAGATCGTGCGGGAGTATCCAGATGTCTTTCCGGACGACTTGCCCGGGTTGCCGCCCGATCGTCAGGTAGAGTTTCGGATTGATCTTGTGCCAGGCGCTGCACCGATCGCTAAAGCACCTTATCGTTTAGCGCCATCGGAGATGCAAGAGATGGTAGCACAACTCCAAGAGCTTTTTGAGAAGGGATTCATAAGACCGAGTTCGTCACCTTGGGGAGCTCCGGTCTTATTTGTCAAGAAGAAGGATGGCACAATGAGAATGTGCATTGACTATCGTGAGTTGAACAAAGCTACAGTGAAGAACAGGTATCCGCTTCCGAGAATAGACGACTTGTTCGATCAACTTCAAGGAGCGGGTTGTTTCTCCAAAGTCGACTTACGATCAGGCTATCACCAAGTGAAGGTGAGAGAAGAAGATGTTCCGAAGACGGCTTTCAGAACGCGTTACGGCCATTACGAGTTCCTTGTAATGCCTTTTGGTCTGACGAACGCACCAGCGGTGTTTATGGACTTGATGAATAGAGTGTGCCGACCATTCCTCGACAAGTCGGTCATTGTATTCATTGACGACATACTCGTGTACTCCAAGAGTGAGACAGAGCACGAGCAGCATCTTCGTGAAGTTCTGGAAGTGTTGAGAAAAGAGAGATTGTACGCCAAGTTTTCCAAGTGCGACTTTTGGCTTAAGGAAGTACAATTTCTGGGGCACGTAGTCACTCGGGACGGAGTGAAAGTAGATCCCTCCAAGATTGAAGCTATGATGAATTGGGAGCCTCCTAAGAGTCCGTCAGAGATCCGAAGTTTCTTGGGTCTGGCGGGATACTACAGGAGATTCATTCAAGACTTTTCCAAGATCGCTTCTTCCTTGACAGTTCTGACTCGGAAGAATGTGAAGTTTGAATGGACTGAAACCCAAGAGAAGGCGTTTCGGATCCTTCAAAAGAAGTTGTGTGAAGCTCCGATCTTGACGTTACCTGAAGGGTCGGAAGATTTCGTGGTGTACAGCGACGCTTCAAAGATGGGATTGGGTTGCGTGTTGATGCAACGAGGCAAGGTAATCGCTTATGCCTCGAGGCAACTTAAGATACACGAGCAGAATTATCCAACCCATGATCTGGAGTTAGCAGCGGTGGTGTTCGCTTTGAAGCTTTGGCGACATTACCTCTACGGCACGAAGTGTACTCTTTACACGGATCACAAGAGCCTGAAGTATGTCTTTGGTCAGAAAGAGTTGAATATGAGGCAAAGGCGGTGGCTTGAGTTGTTGAAAGATTACGACTGTGAATTGCTTTACCATCCCGGTAAGGCAAACGTGGTGGCCGATGCGCTAAGTCGGAAGGACTATAGCGGGAGTATTCGGGCTACCCATTCAAGAATCGAGCTAGTGTCTAGTCTTGTTGAGAAGATCAAGACATCTCAGATGGAAGCATTGTTAGAAGAGAATCTCAAAGAGGAAGTCATGACAAAACAATGTTTACTCTTAACGGAAGATAGCCGTGGGGTGAAACTGTTCAGCGGTCGTGTGTGGGTGCCCAAGGTTGGGGGAAACCGTGAGCTGTTGCTAGAAGACGCACACAAGTCCAAGTATTCCATTCACCCGGGAAGTACGAAGATGTACAGGGACTTGAAGTTGCACTATTGGTGGCCAGTGATGAAACTTGATGTGGCGCGTTACGTTGAACGTTGTGTGACGTGTTCGCAAGTCAAAGCCGAACATCAGCGACCGTATGGGAGTCTTCAGTCTTTAGAGATTCCCGAGTGGAAGTGGGAGCATATCACCATGGACTTCGTGACGAAGTTGCCTAAAACTCTTCGGGGACACGATACCATCTGGGTGATAGTGGATAGATTGACGAAGAGCGCTCACTTTCTGCCTATGCGCGAGACTTTACCGATGGATAAGTTGGCGAAGCTTTATATCGATGAGGTGGTCTCGAGGCATGGAATACCGTTGTCGATCGTGTCGGATCGTGACAGCCGGTTCACTTCGAACTTCTGGGATGGGTTTCAGAAAGAGCTTGGTACGCGAGTTAAGTTGAGTACGGCTTACCATCCGCAGACCGACGGGCAGAGCGAACGAACGATCCAAACCTTGGAAGACATGTTGAGGTCTTGTGTCATCGATTTCGGGGGTAGTTGGGACTCTCACCTGCCTTTGGTGGAGTTCGCTTACAACAATAGCTACCACTCGAGTATTGGGATGGCACCTTTTGAAGCATTGTATGGGCGAAAGTGTCGGACTCCCGTGTGTTGGCTGGAAGCAGGAGAGAAGCAGTTCACAGGACCTGAAATCGTGCAAGAGACTGCCGATAAGGTCAAGTGTATTAGAGAGAGGATGAAAGCGGCTCAAGATCGTCAGAAGAGCTATGCCGATAAGAAGAGGCGACCGATGGAATTCCAAGTAGGCGACCGCGTTATGCTTAAGGTATCGCCATGGAAGGGCATCATACGGTTCGGAAAACGTGGGAAGCTGAGTCCTCGTTTCCTCGGACCTTTCAAAGTACTTAAGCGTGTAGGGTTGCAAGCCTACCAGTTGGAACTGCCACCGGAGTTGAGTAGAATACACAACACGTTTCATGTCTGCTACCTCCGGAAGTGTTTGGCGGTAGAAGACAGCGTCATTCCCCTCTCAGAGTTAAGGGTTGACGAAGGTAACCGTTGTGTGGAAGAACCCGATGCCATCTTAGAGAGAAAGACTAAGAAGTTGCGTCATAAGGAAGTCACTTTGGTCAAGGTGCAGTGGAAGCATCACCGAGGAGCAAATGTGACTTGGGAATCTGAGGAGGATATGAAGCGTAGATATCCTCATCTCTTTGTATAGTTGGATTTCGGGGACGAAATCATTCCCAAGTTGGGGAGGATTGTAACACCCTGAATTTTGGGATTGGGTGAGAAGTTGACCATTACCCAAAGTTCAAGGGGGCAAAGTGTAACTTGGGTAATATATATACAAAGTTAAATCTAGATATTTTGTAAAATATCAGATTTGAGTTCTTGAGATCTTTGAAGTCAGAGAGAAAGGAAGGCAGGAGAAGAAGCTTTGTTTTGGGTCGATCATTTCGGGCAAATCGAGGTACAAATCTAGCTTAATGCTTTGATCTGAATGCTTTTAGCCGTGTAGAATCTCGTTGTGAAGGTTTTGAACCGTTCCATTTTGAGATCTGAGTATTTCTCATTTGGATCTGGGTTGAATCTGGGTTCTGCATCGTACTGTTCTTGATGAACATGGCGATGGTCGTTCGACCGAGGGTTGTTCGACCGAATGGTTGTTCGACCGAATGGTCGTTCGACCGAATGGTTGTGTTCGACCGGAGCTTGTTCGATCGGAGGGTGTTCGACCGGGGGGTTGTGCCCGACCGGGGGTCGTTCGACCGGGGGTCGTTCGACCGGGGTAGTTGTTCGACCGGTGTGGTTCTTTGACCGGTTTAGGTTCTGTTAAGTTGTTAGCTTCTGTGTTTTGAGTCCTATTCAAGTAACGAGAGGTTTATCTGTATTTCGACTTACCGATTCTTTCGGCGTTGTCATAGGTAGCGCTCGTTAAGAAGAAGGAAACAGAGGTGAGTTCCTACTATCATTTTAAACTGTATACATATCAAAAGTTACCTTTTTGATCTTATCTTATTTTAAAAGTAAAATGATGTTTTACCTGTGCGTTTATGCGAAAGAAATATTCAAAGGAACTTCTTTTAAATGATTTTCATTCTTACCAGAAGTTGAACTGGGAATAGCATTTTGTTTATAAAAATGTGTTTGTAACCATATGTTTATTTATGGTTGGTCACATACGTTGCTGTGACGAGTCCTTACCATTACTAGTGGATCCCTAGGTTTTGGAGTAGACTGTATTGTTGGGATGTTACATTCCCCAGAATTGTAGCTATGGATCACTTGTTCCTCGGGGGCAACTTGGTACGGTTATGTGAGGCCGGATACTAGCCATGGTTCATAGTGATCCTAGTGAAGGAGTATACCTTGGTTTTGCGCTTGGGGCTTGATCTCACGTTGAAGCACGGACTTTGTGATTCGTATCCGCGGACTCCAATTGGTTTAGCTCGTAACTCGGATTGTTGGCCTAACTTTGTGTTACGCCACGATCCTTGGTAAAATATTTTGTTTTCGGACCTTTTGTGGTATGTTTATAACGAAAAAGCCTGATTGTGGCGAGGACCTAAATTGTAAACTTAATCTCTTTGGAAATGTTATCTTGATGCAAATGTTTTATCTTTTGAGCTTCATAAACTGTATGTTCTCACCAGGCTTTAAGTCTGACACTTTTTCTCAAATGGTATGTGTATCAGGTTTCCATTAGCGGTGGGTCTTCGGGGTTTTTGGAGAGACGAGTTTTGAGTCTCGAGGTTTTTGGGATTGATTAGTATTATTGCTGGGCATTGTTAAGTCCCATTCTTTTGATGAAATCCTTGTATAGGATTGTATAGTCTGGAGGACTGATCCCATTTATGAAAAGTTATGGTTTTACATTCGTTATATTGTCAGATTTCCAGGTTTTAATTTACTCTGATTTTTGAGGTGTTACAACAACTACGAGATTATGGCTTCAAATTCGACAAGATTCTGATATACTGTAACTCTAAGAGCGCTATTGCAATATCAACAAATCCTGTACATCATACAAAAGACCACACACATAGACGTACAATATCATTTTATCAAAGACAATAGAACTTTATTTTGTAAACACTGATTATCAGCTTGCAGATTTATTTACTAAGCCTTTAGACGAAAAGATGTTTAATTTTCTTGTCTCTAAACTTGGTATGTTAAATCTTAAGACATAATCGGTGATTACCTACTAAAGTTTTTCCTATTGTTATTTTTCTTCATTTCTTTATCTTTATTCTAAAAAGAAATCTGCACTTTAAAGTTTGTTCATGATCTCAGGGGGAGTGAGAGAAGATGACTAGGTGATCTACATTCATTTGAGGGGGAGTTAATCATTTTTGCATATGTTTTTCACTGATGAATTTTTTTTCTAATGCATAAATGCAGGGGGAGTTAAGAGTTAAAAGAAAAAGGAGTAATGAATATGACTTTTAATTACTTCAGATTAGAACTCGTACATTCAATGTTTTACTGTTTTTTGTCATTTAATTTTCAATAAAGTGTTGTGAATAAAACTTTGCACTTGACGACTTTGTGATTTTTTGCAGATTGAGAGGATACTTACAAGATCATATCTTATATGACTTGAAGCTTGACTTCATGAGATTTAAGACTGAGCGAAAAGGTTTATTTCTAATCTTAATTTCATACGTATCTGACAGAAGGACGACTTTCAGATATGAAAACATGTTCTTAATTGTTCAAACCACTTCTGATTCTTAAACGATTTCATGAATATAAAAGTGTGATTTTAAATGTTTTCATGTTATTTGTGCTTAAATGTCAATAAACCCTGTGTTTCCTAAGATAAATACTTGTGTATTGTCTTTTCCATATACTTTCAAGTATTCACACACCGGTTTAATATTTTGTTGAATATGTTCTTACCATGTCTCATAATCGAAACAAATTTTCGATGGTAAGACACCCCAATTGAACTTCAATGAATTTTGAGCGTAATTTCATTTTGAAACGTTCTTTCAAGAATGTCTATATTTTGTTTTGTATAGACAAAATCCAATTTTTGCTGACCTAAGCCTTAATTGATAAATCATTTCTATATGATATTTTTCATACAATGTCAGATTTTCAAACAAGTTTCTTGTACTCATTTCATTCTTTCAATATACTTGTTTGAAATATCTTCAATGTTTAAAATGCTCATATCTTCATGATTATCTCATTGTGCATACAGACATCTGACATGTATTTTGTGCTTTAACTGCAAAGTTAAACCATTTTTGAGCAACATTGTACTTTTAGGATAATACATGGGTTCTTTGTGTGAGCTTCAATGAAACTTCTATGGATTCACGTTAACCAGTGTTTCCTACCCAAGAAGTTAATCCTTGAGTGATTGATTGTGTGAAGAGTCAAATACTGAGTGTGGGTTGAGTGATGAGGTAAAATGAAAAAGAGAGTTTGGTTAGAAGTGAGCTCAATGATTAAAAGAAAGAGGGTGAGAGATCAGAGTAAAAGAATATCATACTCTGCACCAACTACTTTCTGAGTCGGGCAACCACATTACTAGTGTTTCACAATTCTTCGTGAACATTATTCAAGCATGCAACTAACCCATGCCAACTCTTGATAAAAACCCCACCAGCTACTCATTTTCTTCTCAACAAGAAAATGTTTCATATTTCAAGGGGACGCAACATATAATCTATCTGATTTTCATTTGGAAAATATGGATATTGAAAAAGAAGGAAGTTTGCCCCACCTTCGCACTTCGATCATGCACAATAGAGTATGTGTTTAACTATTGTTGTTTCAATGGTTTACACAATTTTGAGCCTTATAAAAGCAATCATCATGTGCTTAATTCTTTCAAACACTTGCACAAACACACAAGGAAATTTGTTTTTCTTGTCATAACGTTCATAGAAATATCTTTGTGGTGTTTCGATGATTGAATGGAAGACCTGGGGGAGTGAACATTACAAAAGCTCCTTTCCACTGTGTATTCGTTACACATAGTAACTTCGTGTTACTGACAGGCATCTTAACTAATTCATTTGTTGATTCAGGTGTTTCACTCATAATTTGTCTGAATTTGCAACGATTCAGATGAATATTTTTTTGGATCGATAGATGTTCAGTACAAAAGATCAATGGTCAAATCAGATAAAGTGACATTTCTTGGTGAAAGTTTTGATGATCTCAATGCTGCAATCATCAAAAAGGGGGAGAAGTTATGTTCAAGAAATGTCTGGACAAAAAAGTTTGTATCAGATATGGGAGAAGAATTCAAGAAATGTGTGATTCAGAAATGTTATAGATTGGGAGAAGATCAAGAAAGTTATTAGAAAGTGTTCAAGAAGTTGTTGGTTTGAGAAAGATTGTTGGAAGCTGATAAGCGAAAGTTCAAAGATTTCTGAAGATGAACTGATTTTCTAGAAACTTTCTTTGAAGATAATCTGCTAAAACGAACTGAGCTGAACCCGATGATAATTTCTTTCCGATGTCTGAAAGGGTTTGTTTATAACCTTGAGGAAGAATGCTACTATTCTTGAAGAACAAATTTTGAAAAGATTTGCTGAAAGTTTTTGAAGATACTGTGTTTATCAAAGAAAAGGGAGAATGTCTTAAGCATAAAAAGGGGGCGAATGCATTGAATTGCAAAATCTTTTTGAGATGATCTTGAATCCAAAGGGGGAGAATGTTAGAGCATAAATATGTTGGATGCAAGATCATAGAACACTGAAGGTCAAAGTTCAATAAAGTCAAAGCTGAAAGTCAACTCTCATTGTGAAGTCAAAGTCAATGTAATAAGTCAAAAGTCAAAGTCTTTGTTTAGTGTTTTTGTAAGCGTGTAGCTTGTTTTCTGTTATTAGATATATGACTAGGGTGTTAGAGTTTGTAGTAGAATCACTTGTAACAAGAACTGAGAATACGCATTATGTAGAAAGAGAAAGCTAGAGAGAGAAAGTTTGTGTACGAATAGTAAATTGAGATTGAATATCAGGTTGAGTTTTATTTCGTATAATTCATCTTGTTTGTTTGTAATTGAATCAGTAAGAACTTGAATCAGGGACAATATCATATATCGTAAGGGGTAACGGGTAATGGATAACGAAAAACCGTTTATCCATACCCTACCTACTAAAATTTCGGATAAACGGGTAATGGATAAGTGGATAAAATTTTCTTTATCCATACCCTTATCCAACGGGTAATGAGTTTACTCTTAACCATTGTCAGCCCCGGGATGGACCCATAATTTTTATAATACGATGGTACCATATAATATATACAAAAAATAATTACAAAAAACATTGTTTTTGTCGAAGTGTCTTCATCTTTTATCAACGTTCAATATCGTATAATGCGTTTATAGCCTAATTCCACCGCGTCGAGGGATTTTTAAAGTTTTTTTGTTTGATTTCAAGGACTTTTACGTTTTTTTTATCGATTCGATGGATTTTTTCCGGTTTTTTTGGTTGATTTCAAGAGTTTTTTTTCCCCGGCTTTTGGTTGATTTCAAAGTTTTTTTGGTTGATTACGAGGTACAGTTGCACCTTCTTGAACTTTTGAATATCATACGGTGACAACTTCTAAAACGATACAGTTGCACCTTTCTTAAGCATCAAATGTTTAAACTTTCAGCAGGAGATAATATGGTGGCACGTGCCACCGTTGAGGCGTTGACCCTTCTTTGGGTTTGTCCATGGAGCCAAGACAAGGACCAAAGAGTCTTACCCTTTTACCCCACGACGAATACTCTTACCACTATTAGCGTTTATCGAAAACAATTATTACATAAAATACCATTTTAGTAGACTAAAATCTTACCGAATAAATAAGTGGTCATTTTGAATTTTATAGATAAACGCTTATCTAGTAAGCGTTTGGTTAACCACCTAATTTGGTAATGGCAATTTGGTGTTTTCAACCAAATAAAATAACGCTCGTTAAGTCGTTATCATCCGCTACACATAGCTTTCAATCCTCTCACGGCATCTTTCAGCAAATCCTTATCTATTCCCCTCTGTCACGTAAATTACAAACCCTCCTTATCGACTCCCCTCTATCACGTAAAATACAAGCCCTAATTTCACTTGATTCAAACCAACTCCATCAATTTCCTCTACGATTAGTCATTTCCACCATTACAATCTGCAGCATACCAGGTTGATTGATTACAGGCAAGAGCCGATTTGATACTGGTAGGTGTTGTTGTTGTTGTTCATAATTTGGAATTTAGGATGGCGGTGTTGTTGGAGGATGTAGTTAAAGCCATGGATGCATGGTTAAAGATTCTGAAGAAGCCGGAGCCGTACATTGATCCGAATCTTGATCCGGTCCTTATAGTGCCTGGGATTGCTGGTTCAATTCTGAATGCTGTAAATGGTGAAACTGGGAAAGAAGAGCGAGTTTGGGTTCGGATTTGGGAAGCTGATCAGGAATTCCGTGCCAAGCTTTGGTGCCAGTTCGATCCTGCTACTGGTAATTTCTTATTGTTTGTTTTCATTTTTTGTGTTATTACTTAACAGAAATTCGCATACACCAATTGCAGTCTCCATTTGAATTTCAAAATTTAGGGGTGTAATTTGACTTTAAGAATAGGTTTTAGGTAGTTTTGAAGTTACTGATCGTTAATTTACCCTCAAAAATCAGTTTTCTTGAAGCAAATTGTCCTAAAGAATTTAGAATCAGAATCAGTTTCCGTTCCGCCAAATACTGCCAAACTATTATTTTTGCAGCAGATCCAAACACCGCCTTAGAGATAGACTTCTGGATTGATGACCTTTAAGGAATAATTGTGTGTTTCTAGGCTTATAGAAATGATAAAAGCTAATAATTTAGTAGGATATACTAAAAATGGTAGTTACACGTCAATGGAGACCACAGAGGAAGCAAAGATTAATAGTTGAGCAGGCCAAAAAAGTAGCTGACAACTGCTGAGCACCTGGGACCTGAATGGCGATTGTTATCCCAAACTTACCCACTATACATTTGTCTCCTGTGCCTTTTTATTAAGAATGAAATACTCTTGCTGTGCTTTAGTTATGTGTCTTTGTTTTGAATGTACTCATTGGCTTGCTGTGAACCAGGTAAGACTATGTCTTTGGATCCCAACACCAGTATTGTCGTTCCTGAGGACAGAGATGGCCTGTATGCAATTGATTGCTTGGATCCTGATATGGTGAGTTTTTCAATGCTTGTAATGGAATCAGCTTCCCTTTGCATCCATTATATTCTAGTTTTGATGGAGTTTGATGTACAGTACATTGCTTCATCCCTTGCACACTGGTCGTGATCATCGCTGGTTTTCAATTTATCACAGCATTATGACAGCAAAATCACATCATAAGAAGTCTTTGATTTATCAAAGCATTATCACATCATTATGACTGCAAAATCAAATCATTACCACCATAATATCACATCATTATCGACAACAGAGGCATCGACATAAGAAGTCTTCGATGATGATAGCAACATTTAAAGGATAAAGACAAATCATTAAGATAACATAAAATTGTTGATAAATACATAATTAAATTAGTAACCTTAATGATTTGTTTTCGTTTATCTAATTTTTATTATGAGTTAAATAATTTGGAGGCCCAGAAGTGTTCTCGCATTTTCATAAAACACGGTGTTCTCGTTTGAACCCCGGCCTATATATATTTAAATGTTTGTTATCTAGAAACCAAATGGCAAGTACGAGGGTGCCAAATGATAATCATTAAGTCCAAAGTTTCTGGGCAAGAAGGTTTCTGAGTGCTAATTTTGTAGAATGTTCAATTGAGGCTTAACCTCCTCAAGGTTTATGTTGGGTTTTTCTATATTATTTGGCTATAAGATAAAATGTATTGGTTGCTTCTTAGGTTGACATTTTAAAACATGAAGAATTATTGGGTGTTTTCTAATGATAATGACTACCCTTTTTGAGAAAACGAAACAGTGTCAAAAATATTTGTTGTGGTTCTAGATCCAAAGTTCAGTTAGTTCTCTATGTTGTCAAAGAAACGAAATCCGCTGCTAGAGTTTCTTTAATTAACCTTTACTATTATTAGCACTTATAAGTTGAGATGATGATTCAGCTTTCTCGGTCAAAGAAAAACTCCTTGTAGCCATTTAAAATGCTGAACAGGGCAATAGGCTGGAAATATGCTCTCTCTGTTATTCATGATCTAAACAAAAACTAGTAATAAATTATTTCTGCAACAACTCTAGATTGTAATAAGAAACATGGTCAAGCATACTTGAAGACGTGAAGAGACAACCCCCAATAATGAGCTGTGCTTACCAGTGTAACCGTGTAACAATATGAAATCTGTCACCACTTGCCAATTCCTACTTGTCCTAGCGATGGTTCAATTTTTTTCTTTGGTGTATTATATTGGTTAAAAAGATGCTTGAAGGGCTCAATATTACCAAAGCATTTGAAGCAGTTAATCAACATGAATTAATTTTTAATTTTTAATGCCTAATAATCCCTGACCAGAAAAAGAGGAGCAAAAGTAAAAATGAGATGCGGAAAGTAAAAAACCACAGAAGTGAAGAGAAATAGGTATGCTAACTCTTGGTTTTGGCACTTGACATTTTCATCTGATTTGTATTATGCAAAAGGGAGTGATGTGAATGAGGGTCTCATTTACTTTATTTGATCTGAATCCAACATGGGACCTGTAAAACTACAGTGGATGGAGGGAATGGTACAGAACATTGGACCCTATGCACTATTAAGAATATGAATGTGTTGGAGAGAGAAAGTGATGCAAAAAAAGTGTGAGCCAAGTGTTGAGCATGTTATATCTTCTCACTTGGCTTGCACAGGGGTGGAAGAATTACACTTTCTTCACGTGGTCTACTTTCTCACTCTGTTTGCATTGGAAAACAATTGTTTTTCTTTTCTTCCGTTCTGCATTGGTTCTATTTGTCACTTAGGTGCCCAATAATTTCATTATATCTTCTTATTTTCTTTAGCTTTGTACTATCATGACTTTGATAATGAACATTTTAGCTGATGCATCCGCTTCTGTAAAATACTGAATCTAAATTGGAACACTGTTACATGTCCAATGTTTCATAATTTTGTTCTTAAAGTAGCTGAGATTTGTAAATTGTTAAAAACACCTCAATTTCTCATGTCATTCCAATCGGGCAATCAGATAGAACCACATTTTGTGGCCCGATTGCTGAATTAAGGCTTCTAATTATCATCATCCTTTGGTAAGCATATATTCTAGATGAAGCAGTTAATGTCCAAATTTTGACTACCAGATCAGCTTGCTTGTGGCAACTGTATTAGAATGTTAAACCATTAAGTTCGCATTTTGTAATAGCGTCTTGTTTAGACTTACCAATTAGTACCTGATAAGAGAAACACAGTTTTGTTCTTCGAGTCTGAATCAAGACCAAGATATTGTCGGCATTATTTAAGTAAGTTGATTCTGGCTCCACACTAGAATTAGCCTAACTATCAAGCTGATAGTTATGCATGTAAACAATTAAAGTTACGGAACAAATTGCAGATAGTGTGTAGTCTGGTCTGGTTCTTTTACATTCAATACATTATCTATTTCTATTGTATAGAATCTAGGCTTAATGATGATTAAAACATAATGTGGAGACTAGTCTGAATTCTGTTACATTTTACACATGAATTGATTCAATTGAATCTGTTGTATGGAAGTCTTCATAATAATTGTAACTCAAAATGCTTGTAGCTCTCTTTGATAATTGTATGTTTATGTTCTTTTTTGGCTAGATTATTGAAAAGATTGTCATGACGCATATGGTGCTTGTGATACCATCCAACTATCGGTGCATTTACTTTGGACAAACAAATCATAAAAACTTGTACTAAAATTTTGAATGGTTTTTCTCATGTGAATATCTGTTTTGCCAGATCGTTGGACGTGATAGTGTATGCTATTTCCATGACTTGATAAATGAGATGACAAGCTGGGGATACCAAGAAGGAAAAACGCTTTTTGGGTTTGGATATGATTTCCGACAAAGTAACAGGTATATAGATGGATTCATCTATTTGCTAATTGCAATCAAAGATTGTCTTTGTGTTATCCATTCTTATCAAATGGATAGAACCTTTTAGCACATGTTTCTTTTTCTTTTTCTCTTTTACCATTTCAGATCGAATGTGGTTGATGTATATGTTAGTTTTTGTGGGCATCTGTTATCTTTTACTGATTTGCTTGTTCGTAAGCTAGTTTAAAAACACTGCAAGCAGTTGTTAGAAGAATGTTTGTATGATCAAAGGGTCATTGGCCCAGTGGTACTCCCCTAACCTCCTAGGAGGTCAAGGGTTCAAACCTCACCAAAGGTGAGGAGTGTGCTTGAGTATTTGCCATATATAAATATTATTTTAAAACAAAAGATGTTTGTATAATAGGTTGCAAACTTAAATTACAAGTAACAATGCCTGGCTAATAAGGATTTAAAGATATTTATTATCATGAAGTACTAGCAAGAGCATCTATAAGCTACATATATCACACTCTAAATCAATAGTGGTCAGATGCTCAAGTGTGCGAACACAACTTTTAACAATGAAATAATCATCATAATAAATCATGATATAATTGCATGTTATTTGTGAGAATATTACATAGTCGAATGTTGTATTTTTATCAAAGTTATTTATTGTTTCTTTCTAGTTTCATATAGTTTTGGGAGGTCCTGCTACTTACAAATGGTTTAATTTATTGTATTATACAATTCATTGTTTACATCACCCTTTTTGTTCATATGTTTGTGGGTATCATCTCTATTCATATACCTCAATACCTACATTTATTTTGGTCATAGTCTCACAGGTTTTATATGTTCGAATGTAAAACTATAAAAATTATATATTTGAAATCTTTGCATCACGGAAAGGTTCTGTGTTTTGTGTAATAGTTGAGTTTTCAAACATGTATTATGTAGAATGAATTGTGTGAACATCATTGAAACAAATGACCATGATGGGAATATGTTGGTGAGTTTTATAAGCTTTTAGCATAAATTTTAAATTTTATGCAACTTAAATTTGGTTTTTACTTTACATTATGGTTTTCAACTATGATATCAATCATGTTTTTTAAGTGCATTATTAATGCAATATTTAGTTTTAGTTGTTTCTTTTATTTGTTTCATTAGTTGAGGTAGCATATAGATTGGAGAAGTTGCTGTACGTATTCAAAATATTTTCTGTGGAAAACCTCTACATTTTGTTGTGGATTAATTAATTCATTATCTATGTACATATTTCAGACTTAAAGAAACCATGGATCGTCTTGCTGCAAAGTTGGATTTAATTTATACTGCTTCAGGGGGGAAGAAGATAAACATAATTACTCATTCAATGGGTGGACTTCTTGTCAAATGTTTTATGAGCTTGCACAGCGATGTAAAGTCCATGTTACTGTCTTTGCCCTTGTTTTTTTTTTTCCAGGTGTCGATTTCATTTATTTTATTTAAATTTGAAGGTTGTTTTTATATGTGGTACTTTTTGTAGATTTTTGAGAAATACGTCAAGAGCTGGATAGCAATTGCTGCACCATTTCAGGGTAAGTGACCTGATGATGCAGTCATTTTGAAGTTAAGGGACATTCTTCCTAAACATAGAAGCTCAAGCATGACAAGCAACATTTGTGTCTGGAAAGTTCTATTCAATGAATTGAATTCATCGTACAAAATGTTGCTTTTTGATAATTATTGCTAGTTATGCAGTGACTAGCTTGTGGCCATTCAGAACAAAGTTGCAAAGTATTGGAACTTCTTACTCCATCCGTCCCAAAATAAGTGGCCACACTTCTATTTTAGTTTGTCCCAAAATTAGTGCCCACTTTCAAAAGTAAATGCATACTTTTTAATTATACCCTTAATTATGAGATGGAGAAATTCATTACTCCCTCCATTATTAAACGTAAAATTGTCATTTAGTTAATTAAAAAGTGTAATAATTATATATGTCCAAATCTGTGCCTTTTTCATTGTGGACATTTATTTTGGGATGGAAGAAGTAGGTAGTTCCAGATATATTAACATGTGTAGCGAACTCACTCGAAACTTGTTGAAAGTTGAGTCTTTCTTTTATTATTGAAGTTTATTTAATTATCCTATGCATGCATATAAATGTTATTTAAATGAACAGGTGCACCTGGATATGTAACATCTACCTTATTAAACGGGATGTCGTTTGTGGAAGGGTGGGAAGCGTATTTTTTTGTATCCAAGTGGACTATGCATCAGCTGGTATGTGGTCTATATCTCTCCATTTGGGGTCCCTTCTCTTTCATGTTGTCATGCTTTCATGGCTTTTAGTTTCACAATTTCGCAATCTTCCTCGAGACTCTTGGTAATTGAAGCTGCATAGCACTAGTATTGCATTACACTAGCTCTAAGAAAATAGACCTTTTTTAAAAATTATTCTCTGATAAAGGAGAATCATTTTTCCATGTAACGTGGATGATATACATGATATCTCCACTTTTCCATTTCTGTTGTTGGCATAATCATGGCAGGACTTCTGCAATTATTTATTTGCAGGTATATCTGGAAGCATCTACATATCTTCCAACTCTTTATTTTTACAATTATACACCTTTTATGTGAGATGGAGTGGGAACTTCAAAACCCCAACCCAGGCCACCACCTGGTGTAAAAAGCCAACATTGAAATTAAGCAAAATTACCATTTAGTACCTGGACTATAGGTGACTTCTAGGATTGCATCCTAAGGTTGTTTTGTAACTTTCTTGGCACCTTCTGAGTACATCCTTTTTTTGTTAAAAAATGTCCGCACATGACGTTGTACAAGGATAGATTTTTCATTACTAACATGGTCATGCATTGACAGCTGATTGAATGTCCATCCATATATGAACTGATGGCCTGTCTGGATTACGAATGGGAACATGATCCACTTTTACAAATTTGGAAGGAGATTCAGGATGGTGAAGGAAACTCTACTGCTATGCTGGAGACATTCACCCCGGTGGAAGCGGTTTCGATCTTCACTCAGGCTCTTTCCAACAATGAGGTGAGCTTCATTTTAAGTACTGTTTTGATGTGAATTTTCGAAATGATTATTGTGACTTAAAGAATTAGGATAAAATAATCATTTGATTAAGGTTTTGGGTGTTTGGATGTGCGTTTTGGAACTGATTATCTGATTGTTGTGCTTGAAGTCACTAATAATCAGCTTTTAGAAAACTGGTTCTGCTTCTGGTTATCTGATTACTTGGGAGGTCAAATAATCAGTTCCATACCAGCTGCAATAAAACTGATTATCAGAGGGTAAAATAAAATTACCTATTTACCTTTCCTTTTCCCCAAATTTAAGCGACTTTTTTCTCATTTTACAAGAGGCCTCTCCTTTTTTGAAGTGTTCTTTTTGGTCATTTTGTCTATTAGCTTCTTAAATATTCAGCGTTTGCCGAACACTCAAACAAACTGATGATCTGATTATTACAACTTAAAATAGTAGAAACACTTCCAAACGCTATCGCTTACAGCTGTTGATTATTAGATTCTGATTATTTAATATCATATCACTTTAACAAACGCACATCTGGACACTCCCTCTAAGGTCGATAAGCTTTTTCTTTATCCTCAAAAATTAATTTTTTTGTACCAACTCCTTACTTTTCCAATATAGATTATTTACGCTCTGACAGCAGAGAATCGTAAATACAAACACCCACTTAGTGAAGTTCATTGAGCTGGATTTTGAGAAGTTGATAGAACCTTCTTATGTCTTCAATTTCTCACAACTGATCTATCATTATAGAACACTTTGGAATTATCAAGCAATAATTCTTTTAATAGGGAATATTGGTTACAAGAATATTGATATCAAGTGTCCATGCATGAATTTACTAAAGAATTACATTTACCACATGGACCTATGTGTTCCCATGTAGTGTTTTTAAAGCGGCAACTGTAAGAAATTAGTTTATAGGAAATGTATTCTTTGTATGGTATGTTTAAGTTTATTGTTTGTATGGATTGTTCACAAATTACTTATGGGTCTTTTCACAGCTGAGCTATGATGGAGTGGATATCCCTCTACCATTCAACAAAGCAGTATTGCATTGGGCTAATAAAACAAGAGAGATCTTATCTTCGGCCAAACTTCCACCAAAGGTTAAGTTCTACAATGTTTATGGCACTGGTCAAGACACTCCTCAGACTGTGAGGTATAGGTTTCTTCTCCCTTTTTCACCCCCCCCCCAAAAAAAAAAAAAAAGAAAAAAACCAAAACAAAAAGACATTGGGTAATCTTGTTATTATGATGGTTGCTATTTAGCTTGCGAATTGGTTGAAGCTAAATAACGTTTATACCACCATCTGATGTGCAGTTATGGAAGCGTGGACTCACCCGTAACGGACCTATGTGAATTACCACTACTCGATGTAATGTTCATTTACCTGAAAATTTTACACATTACGACTAGCTTTACCGTTTTGGGCATTTTATCTTATTATCAAGGGAAAAATGCAATGAAAGTTGCCTTGGTTCCTATTTAAGGTAACACATAATTTTGTTCTCAATTAATGCAACAAAATTTCCTATTTAATGTAGTGAAGTTGAAGTTTCTTAATTTTTACCCATTTTGACCTTTAACCCGCTGACTTGTAGCATTTGATGATATGGATGTCAAGTTTATCGTTGACTTGGTTGTAACCCTTTCATAAACATTTGTAAACCACTAAACCTCTTTTCCAAAAAAGAAAAAAACATTTGTAAAGCTTTAAACGGGTATCCACATCATCAAATGTTACAAGATCAGCAGGTTACCTGTTAAAATGGGTAAAAAATAAGAAGTTTTGGAACTTTTTTACATCGATTGAGGAAAATAATTCTTTGTTGCACTAAATAGGAACTAAAACAAACTTAGATGCATTTTGTCCTATTATCAGTATGAACTCTATTACTGCTTCGTTTGCTCATGAATACATGCTACTTTTATTTGATGTTATGTATTGGAAGGACTCGTAAGTTGCACATAATTTCTAATGCAAACATTTATTTTTCATCTACAGGCAACTTATGTCAATGTTGATGGTGATGGTACAGTACCTGTAGAATCTGCAAAGGTATGTTAATATTTATCTAGCTTTCTTATCAGATTTTTATCAATATCTGGTAGTTATGCCTTTCGAATGTGTAGAAACAGTCTGTCCAAGAGTGAGTTGGTTTACTTTTAGAGTGAATTACAGAGTTTATCCCTGTGCTTTATATTTATAGTTTTCAACGAAGTGAGTCCCTAAAATTAAATAATTATTGAAAACATCTGCATGTTATGCATGTTGTTACAAATCAAGTCCCTTGTCCTAAATCCATTAAAAAATTCTGTTAAGCGAGGGACATTTTGGTCCTTTTATCTATTAAATAAAACGAGTCTTAGAGCACCAATAAAATGCTGCCATGTGCCCCCCCCTCCCTCTCCCCTCCCGTAAACCCCTCTCCCCCATGTTCTCTGGTGATACCCCTGAATCAAAACCGGTGATACTATCTATACATGTAAAGGACTGTCCCTTTTTTTTCCCAGGAACTTTACCTGAAAGTGAGTGTCTTTTGTGTCGATTTCATCTCGTATCTTTTGACATTTTTCTGCGTTTAGATGCCATCTTACTTGAATGGAGACAAGACCTTGTAAAGTTTAAGTTGGTTCATTTATATTCTATGTGCAAAGTGGATCTTAGAATCTCTTTGTTTTTCTTGACTTTTACTATTTTATTTTGTTCTCAATGTTGTGGGGTGCCGTCTTCATTTCTTGTTAGGACAAATAATTGAGACCTATACTTGCATCTTTCATTTCTTCCATGGTAAATTATGGTGAAAAATGAGTAGGAGCTTAGTTATTGTGTGTCATCATGCATTTGTGCCAATTTAGAAAACAAATCAATGGATGAGAGTTTACTAAGGGGCCGTTTACTAAACGCTTATCGGGTAAGTGCTTACCACGTGTCACTTACCTAATACCTTACCAATTGAGCATGGCATGAACTGAGAATCTTACCGAGTAAGAGGCATAAGAAGGACCGAAAGTCTTACCCTATATGTGAGAAAAAAAGACTTGCCCTATAAGTGCTTACCGGGTTTAAGACGCTTACCAACAATCAATTTTGGTGGCCGAGAATATTACCCAATAACATGAGGGGATGTTTCTTGCTGGTAAGCGCTTACCTCCTGGTAAGTGTTTGATAAACGACCCCTAACTTACTACCATGTTGACCAATTGTGGCTAATTTAATGTGCAGAATTGTTTGAATCAAATTTTATTTTGTAGGCTCCCTTTGTATTGTGCAAGAACTGAAAATACGGTTGTGGGTCCCATTTCTGTTGTGTAACGATTGTGGGTCCCAGCGGAGAAGTGACATTGGGACCCACAAATAGAGAACGAAGGAAAATAAACCTTTAAACATTTTCTCCAACAGATTTCCTATGAATTTTAGTTTGGCCATAACTGCTATATAAAATAGGACAAAGTGTGCACATCAATGACCAATAAAATATGTCGTAGTGTCTATTTAGTGTAATAAAGATTTTTTTTAATCAATGTAATGAAACTTCGAAATTTTCTATTTTATACTCATTTTGACCGGTAACGAGCTGATCTTGAATTTCGTATGTCATCACATGTTACAAGATGAGCATGTTACCGGTGGTCAAAATGAGTACAAAATAGGAAATTTTGAAACTTTGGTATATCGATTGAGAAAAAAGGTTCTTCGTTAAACATTTACACTAAATAAGAACTAAACCAAACTTTGTTGCATTTTGTCATATAAAATATTATAGAGTCGAAACCTGTTTGATGCTTATAGTTTTCTTGAATCAGGCTGATCGTCTCGATGCTGAAGCTAGGGTCGGTATCCCAGGTAGTCACCGAGGGATCCTAAAAGACAAGCACCTATTCCGGATAGTCAAGCACTGGCTGAAAGCGGACCATGATCCCTTCTACAACCCCGTAAACGATTACGTGATCCTACCGACCTTATTCGAACTTAAGAAGCACTACGAAAAGGGCGTGGAAGTAACTTCACTCAAAGAAGAATGGGAACTTGTTTCGGAAGACCAAGACAAAAACAACAACCAACCTGTGGTCTGTTCGATATCCGCTTCTCGTGTAGCGGACGATCGATCGTCTTCCGAAGAGGCACGTGCGACCTTCATCGTTCATCCGCAAAGCAACGGTAAACAACATGTTGAATTAAATGCAATGAGTGTGACTGCTGGTGGTGCGTGATAAAAAAAAGGGTAGACGCCAACATCTGCGGTGTGTTTTATCGGACTGGTCTATTCGTATGTATATATTTACGTGCTTTTATCGAGGTTAAAATTGTAAAAAGAAAATAGAAAATAAAGATGAAAAAAGGTGTGATTTAGTTGATATGTGACATGTAAACGTTGGTGGATTTGCTGTTTCTGTTGTGTAAATAGTCTTGGCCTGTGCAAATTTTGTTTTTTTTTAATCTTCTTTTCTAAACAGTGGGTGTGGGCATAATGGAATTTGATGGAATTGGAATCCATTGAAGGGATTTGTCTTTGAAGGAATTGGAATGGAATTTGATCACACGTTTGGTTGGTAGTAATTGGATGGAATTCAATTATTTCACTTTAGCCAAGGAATGATGAATTTCTTGATTTGTGTAATTCAATGGATTTCATCATGATCAATATGTGAACCATAGGAATTGAAATTTGGTCAAAGGAATTATTCATTCCAATTCTTTCAAAATCTATGAACCAAACACTCCTCAGACTTATAAGGCTCAAGGTCTTGGGTTTTTTAGAATCAGAGACGAGGCATAATCAAGAGGCTCACTAAGACGTTGCATCTTGGTCTAGGTGCCATGTTGGTCTAGGTGCGCCTTATAAAAAGTTATTAAATACATAGTTAAATCCTAATATTTAATAAATTTTCTCATCTCCTAATCTTCTTAAAAAAGAGTTATTAAATAGATAACTATTAAATACATAGTTAAATCCTAATCCTATCTATCTATCTATGCCAAATCAAATTCAATCGTCCATGCAGATTATCAAATCAATATCAAGAAACTCAAGTACATTCCTATCCCTTCACTTCCTATGTAGATTAAATCAGTTCCGAAATTTACTTTCAACCTTATCTGCAACTGATTTGGTAACTGCCTAAAAGATTCAAAATACACAAAATCTAGGGTCGAGATTGGTTTGTACGGTGTGCAACTTTTAGGCAGTTTGCATTTCATTTGTCCTATATATATTGTGCGGTTCAAATGAGAAACATAAAAATGTTGAGGATTGATTTCCAATGCTTTTTTTAACTAATTAAGAAAACAATGTAAAAATCAAATATCCTAATAATTTGACTCATATTTTTCTATACATTCTTCTGGATATTGATAATCATTGATTTTTTACGAAGTTTTCCACCACGAAATATCAGGTGAATATCGAATTAAATCTCATTTTCCTTAATCTTGTATATGAACATGAACATCGATGTTGTTCATTGGTTATTCAAAATTTAACCGAACACAAAAGATCTCAACAAACAATTTTTTATCTGGTGGTTATAATTAGGTGTATATTGATTTATATGTAAAAATGTGAATCCTAACATAGATTCACTTGTGAATTGTTCAATCCTAACATAGATTCAAACGTGAATCTTAATCATAACTTGTACATGAATTAATTTACAATTTATAACTGAGATTTTGAAGCAATTTAAGGTTCATATGTGAATCTTAAAGAATATATGAATTATCATGGATCTTAAATTAAAGACAACTAGAATGAAACTGCAATCTTGCACTATTGGAAACCATGTCTCGGGCAACCACTCTTGGGTATCAGAGTATGATTTTTGAATCAGATGCCAAACTAGTTCCCAGAAATGTCAATTCCCTTGGAGAAGATGGAAGTATGGAACAGAATTTGGTGATATCATCTCTTCCGATGCCACTCTTTATTCCTTCAGCATGACTCTTACTCTGTTTGTCTCACTAGGCGACAACGACAAGCTAATGGGGTTGTTCACGCTCTTGCACATACATCTTGTTTCTCATCTTGTCCCATTTCTTATTTCGATATGCCGAATTTTTTGAGTCATTGTATTTCGATGTTTGTCCTTCAAAAGTTCATCAATGAAAATTGTTTTTTATTTAAAAAAAGTGGGGGGATGTAATTTGAATGTTATTAATGATTTATACCAACTACTTTTAATTTAAAAAAAGTAATGGATGTAAATATAAAAATATGATTATATATAATGGGTTGGGTTCCCGTGAGAAGTTAGGTTAACGTGAGAAGCGTAAAAAGTGGTTATCAAACCGTTGAATGAGAAATTGACGCACATTAGGATGAGATGCACCAAATCAATTCCCTTCTAAGCAGCAACTCATGTGAGGACTTGAGATTAAAAAAGATCAACGATTCAGATCCACTTTTCTCAACTTAACTTAACTTCTCACACGATCATTTGCCATATATAATTAACAAAAAGAAACGAGTAAAGATGTTCTGTTTGATTCGGTCAACCCTATCGGTTTGACCTATAATCTACTTTGATCGATTCTTATTAAACTGATTCCTCATTGAATCAAATTTAATCCGTTCATTTTACGACAACATGCTTTAAGTATCATTAAACTATTGATTTAAATGTATATATTAATAACATATTTTAAGTCAACTATTATTTATAAAAAAAGTATTGTTTATTATGTAGAATAATTGAATACTTTAAATTTTATTATTGTATAAATTGAAATATTTTGATTAAAATTGATAAAAAAAGAATTTACTTTTATCTAAAATAGAAATTCTTCTATAGTAAGTAGTAATATAAGTTAATCCTGAAATTACTTTTGATTCTTTTTTATCCTTAAAAATCAAATAATTTAAGATAATTTAAATATGAAAAATACTAAAATTGGGATTAAAAAAATCAAATATTTGTTGAATAAATTATAAATTGGTCGGCTCACCATAAATCAAGTATGACAAAACAATGGCAGGCATTCATTATTTATTTATTTCTAATGCCTTTTCAAAAGAAATATTTTATAATATATATTATATATATAGAGAGATATTATGTAACCCACCACTCATTTATTTTATTTTTTTTCATTTTTATTAATTACATAAAATGAGTGGTGGATAGAGGGGTTGCATGAGTTGCATTTGAACACCTATATATATATGACAAATCAAATACAAACCGTTATTTTTTTGAAAGGATAGAGTGATACTTTAGAATTGGAACGGTATTTTTTTGCGAATCACGTAAATAACTTGTTTAGAACTTTAAAATATAGCAAATTGCATCGAAATTAAACCTACTTTGTTCCAATTTTTATTTTGAGAAGCTTCTTTCAACAAATAAAAAATCGATCAATTTCTATTCTTTTTACATAATTATTATAATACATTCATTTTTTTCTTCATAAAATCATAGTAATTGCATTAAGATATAGTACGCTCTTTTTACTTGCATCAAAGACGTAGAACGTTCTCCAAAATGAAGCTTTTTAAAACAAGTTTCCGAAACTAAAAAACAAAACAAAATATGTTTCATTTTAATATAATCTGCAGTTTAAAATATACAAATAATATTTATGCCAAAAAGTCTTGATGCACCAATAATTTGACTTGGTCTTGAATTTGTCGCTTGTTTGTGAAACCTCATCCCAAACGTTTATTCCATCCAACTCCTACTTGCTCTAATCATTCTCAATTAAATTAAACAAATACAATTAAACAAATCTTGAAATCACTTGTTAATCCCAAATCTCATTGACCTTTTAATTCATTTTCTCAAACACCCATTTGAAATCACTCCAAGATTCCAATGGAAAATGGAACAAGAAAGCTTAGTGATGAATATGAAGTGACAACGATTTTGGGAAGAGGCGGATTCTCGATCGTACGAAAAGGTGTAAAAAAGTCAAAGGGAGATTTTGCAGATGGTCAACAAGAAGTTGCAATCAAGACCCTGAAAAGAGTCGGTGGCGGCAGTGGTGGTGGTGGTGGGATGGTTGGTTTTCCAAGTCGTAAGCAGGTTTTGATCTCGGACGCTTTGTTAGCCAACGAGATCATGGTGATGAAAAGAGTGGTGGAGGAGGTGTCCCCTCACTGCAATGTTATCCAGTTACATGACGTCTGTGAGGACCCTACTGGGGTCCACCTAGTTTTGGAGTTGTGTTCTGGTGGAGAGCTGTTTGACCGCATAGTGAGTCAAGAACGGTACTCCGAGGCCGAAGCCGCCAAGGTGGTTCAACAGATCGCTAGCGGTCTAGCGGCGCTCCACCAGGCCAGTGTGATTCATAGGGATTTGAAACCAGAAAATTGTCTTTTTCTTGATAAGAGGAAAGATTCACCATTGAAAATAATGGATTTTGGGCTGAGTTCAGTGGAGGAATTTACTGATCCTGTTGTGGGCTTGTTTGGGTCCATTGATTATGTGTCTCCTGAGGCATTATCCCAACAAAAGATAACATCCAAATCTGATATGTGGGCTTTGGGTGTCATCTTGTATATTCTTCTTTCAGGGTATGCAAAATTCTATCACTTATTTACACACACACACACATATATATATATATATATATATATATATATATATATATATGGAAAGGTTCAAACGAGAACGCTAATTATTTAAGAAAACAAAAAAACAGCAAATCATATGCAAAATCATATATGATTCAACATTAACGGCCAAAAAATAGACGTGAGCGACTGACTCATATATGATTTTGTATATGTATTCGGCTGTTCTCGTGTTTTCTTAAATTGATATTGCTCTCGTATGAACCCATCTCTCTCTCTCTCTCTCTCTCTCTCTATATATATATATAGAGAGAGAGAGAGGAAGGATCATGCGAGAAGGTAAACATTTTGCGAGAAGGCGAGAAGTGTGATATCATATATGATTACACGGCCTATAGGTGTGTTTAATCATATATGATTAAACGTCTATGTATTGCCAATATAACATGTGTTTAATCATATATGATTAAGCTTGTGTATCATATATGATTAAACACTTCTCACCTTCTCGCAAAATGTTTAGCTTCTCGTTTGAACTTGCCTCTCTCTCTATATATATACATATATATATATATATATAGCGACAAGTTTCGTTAGAAACCTGAAATTGATTAGGAACCGTGGGACGCTTACAAGCCCGATACGTGGTATATATATAAGGATTATGGAGGTATTATTCATAATGAATATATAATGAATGTGTTGAATAACACGTACATATTCATTATGACTGTTTGATTCTTGATTAATAACACGTACATATTAATAACACGTACGTATTTATCATGACTGTGTTATTCATAATAAAGAGGGACACATGGCGTGTTGTGGATGGTTACCAGGTTCCTAATTAATTTTGGATTCCTAAAAGAACTTCTCTCTCTCTATATGTATATATATATATATATATTAGTAAATTGCATGAAAATATAATGTATTTTAGTCTGATATAAATTTTATGTAATATACTTTCAGAACCTCAAATTGGTACTTCAAATATGATATCTCAAATATTTAGATCAAAGGTTATATAAAATATGAATCTAACCAAAAGTATGTTGCATTTTCATGTATTCTCACGTGTAAATAAGATACCCAAATGTTTGAGATGTCACATCTAAGATACCAAATTGATAATTTTAAAAGTATGTTACATAAAATAGGTATCAAAACTTAAGGACGTTGCATTTTCATGCAATTGGTCCTTATTGAAAACTCGAGAAATTATATCTGAAAAACTTTAAAAAAACACTTATCATCTGTTTATTGACGTTATTCTAGTAATAGCAAAACCTATTGATTTTGGGACAACGGAGTTCGATCTTGATACAGAAAATATATGAATTGATTTCAGGTACCCGCCTTTTAGCGCGCAATCGCATCTTCAAAAGCAACAAATGATTATGAATGTATGACGACTCGGGCCATATTCGTGTTTTTTTAATGAAACTTTCGGGTTTTTTAAATCAACAACGAGTTTATAGTAACCTACGTCATTTGTGTAGGGAAGCTTTAGTTTTTACGACAAAACATGGAACAAGATTTCTTCGTCGGCCAAGGACTTAATTTCTAGTTTGCTAAACGTCGACCCTCAAAAACGGCCGACTGCCGATCAGGTACCGACACGTTTGACTTTTAAAAAAGTCAAACCTATCGGTTTACGTGCACAACACTAATGGATGGATTTTCAACATGTATAGATTCTTAAACACCCATGGGTGATCGGAGACTCAGCGACGGAGCGCCAAATCGATCCGGAGATCGTATCGCGGCTGCAAAGCTTCAACGCGAGGCGCAAGTTCCGTGCAGCCGCGATAGCGAGCATGTATACAAGCACCATCTTTTTGAGAACAAAGAAGCTCAAAAACTTGGTGGGGTCTTATGATCTCAATCAAGATGAGCTACAAAATCTAAGAAATCACTTCAAAACATTGTAAGATAAGCATCAATCTTCTCAATTTTGACTTTTGAGGTCAAACTCCTTCACATTATCAATTCAATTTCGAACCCGTTTGTGACTTAAACATGAACATTTTGTTATTGTTTGTATGTGCGCTAAATGGTAGTTTAATGCAGTTGTCGTATTTTCCTCGACAAGTTTGGGAAATGTTATAAAACTTAAAGTCAAATTTGAGTTGTTTGACTTTACAGATGTGCGGATGGTGAAAACGCGACGATTAGTGAGTTTCAGGAGGTACTTAGAGCGATGAAAATGACGTCGCTGATACCTCTAGCGGGACGAATATTTGACCTTTTTGACAATAATCGTGACGGTACGGTTGATATGAGGGAGATACTTTGCGGATTCTCTAGCCTCAAAAATCTCAAAGGCGATGACGCGCTTCGTCTTTGTTTCCAGGTGTCATTTCTTTCCTTTCCATCATAAAAAAAAAAAAGACTCGAAGACTTTTGGCTTTAACCACTCGAAAAATCAAAATGGATTAAATCTGTACTCGTTATAAACGAGTAATTTGGCTTGTGTCTTCCTCGTGGTTAGCGGCGGACCCGTAATTTTTGTAGAGGGGTGCCTTTTAAGGTGGTTCAAAAGCCCGCAAAGTCGTTCGATGTATTTTTAGCCGAATTCCACCGTTTCGAGGGATTTTTGAGTTTTTGGGTTGATCACGAGGGATTTTTAAAGTTTTTCTTGGTTGATTTCAACGGAGTTTTTTGTTTTGTTGGTTGATTTCGTGGGATTTTTTGGTTGATTTTCCTTGTATTTTATAATATTATGAAGCACCCCTCAAAATTTAGCGGTTGCACCTTTCATACAAAAAATAAATAAATTCAATTTGTGAAAATATGTTGAGCCGGTGCACGGGACCCCGCTTGGGCCTTCATAGGTCAGCCCCTGCTCATGGTAGCACTCAGAGCCGTTCTTTAGAATGTTAAGTGTGTGATTATGAACAGGTCCCCCAAAATTTTTGGTCCCAATTTTACGTTGTTTAATGCCTTTAATCAACTAATGTGAAACTATAGCCCACCTTAGTACATCTCCAATTTCTAACAGAAGACAAAAATAATAAGCCGCATCATCGCATCTATATTTTGTATATATGTATCTTTGTTATCTCATTTTGCATTGTAATTAAAAGTTTTAGGCTTAACAGGACCTCCATAAAGATTGGAACGTCCGTGGTAGCACTAACGAAGAAACACGACACGTTATCATAACTTGAATGCTTGTAACTAAATGCTGATGAATACGTATCTTATTTGCGACAGATGTACGATACAGATGGGTCGGGTTGCATTAGTAAAGAGGAAGTCGCGTCAATGCTTCGGGTAAGTTTCACCCTACGATAATATACTTAAAAAGGCATTCTTGACAACTGGTGGTGGTATCTGGCTCGGCTTTAGTGGTCGCGAGTCAAACCATCATCAAAGATGGTATTTCGCGACACAAAAGCCGTCGCTAGATGCTTAAAACGAAATCATTTACAATGGCCATCATTAACAATATAGTCGAGGTCCCATATTAGCGACGACAAAATCGGAACTAAATCAAGTTTCATTACATTTTGCCCTTTTTAACGGATAAGAGCATCTCCAACGGATTCTGCAAAATGGAGAACGAAAAGTCAAAATCTCAAAAAAAAAATTACATTCATCTCCAACATATTCTCAATTTTAAAGAATCCAACATTGATTATAATATTAAAATATTATATTTATCTATTAAAATATTATTTCTCTATCTAAATTTCTACTTTCAAAGTTTTTTATTGGTGCTCTTATTTAGTAATCATTTTTGGGGTCATCTCTATATTTGGGGAAAAAAACTCTTCTCTCTCATGCTTTCTCCATTTTGGGGAAGCCGTTGGAGTAAAATTATAGCTCAAAATCCTCATTTTCTCAATTTTCTCCATTTTGGAAAAGCTGTTGGAGATGCTCTAACTTTGCGTTGTCTATTTCAAGAAAAAAATGCTTTTGATGCAGGCGTTGCCGGATGACTGTCTAACAATTGATATTACCGAGCCGGGAAAACTAGATGAGATATTCGACCACATGGATGCCAATAGCGACGGTAAAGTAACGTTCGATGAATTTAAAGCAGCTATGCAGAAAGATAGCTCGTTGCAAGACGTCGTCCTCTCCTCGCTTCGCCCTAACTAATTAAGCGTTATTATATATGCCGTTCTACTTTATAGTTTTCTCTTTTTCTACGTTTGATATAAACACGGATAATTTCTAAATCAACGTTGAGATAGGATTTAGATGCATGCTCGTAACAAATGCTTCAGATATGCCGTAAATGTCCTCGGAGAACCCGTCGATGTTATGCTTCGGCTTCTTTGTTTTCTGCTTTTATCATCGTATTTATCATAACACGATAGAATTAAAAGAACCACGAACTAATAGGGGCAGGCACAACTGAATTTCGCAAGTAAATTTTTTTATGACGTATATAGGGTGCACCCTTTAAATTTTGAGCGTGCTCTGGTATATTCGAAAATACAAGGAATATTAATAAAAAAACTTGAAAAAGTTTCTCGAAATCAACCCGAAAACCGAAAAAGTCTATTCAAATCAACAAAAAAATAACTTAAAAATCCCTCGAAATCACCGAAAAAAGTTAAAAAAAAATCTCTCAAAACTGTAGAATTCAGCTAAAAACACATCGGACGAGTTTACGGAAACTTGATCTACCTTAAAGGTGCGGGCACAGGTTTTAGGGGTAAAATAAAATAAAATGAACTCAAGTAGGGTTTCTACCAAGTAAAAATACTGGATCTATCACTATGAATTAATAATAGAGTAAACTACACTTTTGGTCCATGTGGTTTAGTGTTTGTAACACATTTGGTCCCTACAATTTAAAAATTACACTTTAGCCACTACAATACGCTATTTGGTCCGGATTTGGTTCCTCGTCGTTATCTCCGTTAAAAAACTCAGTTAAGTGAGGGGTAATATCATCTTTTTACACGTTTCTTGAATCTTCATCTTCAACCTCATGAACACCAAGAACTAGATGAATGTTCATCTTCTACCTCAAGAACACCAAAACTTTAAAACCCAAATCAAACTCAAAAACCAAAAACTTAAATCAAACCCATGTCTAAAAACCAAATCCTAAATCAAACCCAAAATTTAGAAACCTAAATCACACCTACATTTAAAAATCAAAAACCTAAATTAAACCCATATTCAACACCAAAATTAAACCCGCTTAAAAAAAGGAACGAGAGAGAGAAGAGAGAGAGAGAGAGATACAAATCTGAGAGAGAGAAGAGAGACGCTCCGACGAGGTTTAATTTAGGTTTTTGTTAGGTTTAATTAAACCCACTTCGTCTTCTCCGACGAGCCTCCGACGAGGTGGTCTTCTTCGGCGAAGCCCCAGTCTGCGGAGCTCTCTCTCTCTCTCTTCTCTTTTAAGTGGGTTTAATTTTGGTTATTAGATATGAGTTTGATTTAGGTTTTTGATTTATAAATCTAGGTTTGATTTATGTTTTTGGTTTTTTAATATGTGTTTGATTTAGGTTTTTGGTTTTTTAATATGTGTTTGATTTGGGTTTTTAGTTTTTTAATATGAGTTTGATTTGGGTTTTTAAACTTGGTGTTCTTGGTATTCATCATGTAGAAGATGAATATTCAAGATCTCTCTCTCTCCTCTTTTAAGTGGGTTTGATTATGTTTAAATCTGAGATTTATTTAGGTTTTTAATTTTTATATCTAGGTTTTATGTAGGTTTTTTAAATTTGGGTTTGATTTAGGCGTTTGAATAATAATAATATTTAGGTTTTTGGTTTTTTCAATGAGCTTGATTTGGGTTTGTTCTTGGTGTTCATGATGTTCATCATGTAGAAGATGAACATTTAACAAAAACATGAGTTTCATTTTACGGATTTGGTCCTTTTGTTTAAAAAATATTAAAAGAAATATAAAATATAAAAATGACCATAATACCCTCGTGGTTAACGGAGGAATAGACGGGCGTTGGCTCGAGGGACCAAATCCATAACAAAATGCATAGTAGGAGGGTCATCATGTAATTTTTGAAGTTAAAGGACCCATTCCGTAACAAACGCCAAACCTGAGGGACCAAATCCGTAATTTACTCTAATCTATACTATATTACAAAGCACGGATAAAAACTCTTAAATACAAATTATTAGGCATAAGGTACCATCATTTTATGCAAGATTTTAAAAATCTCTTAATTTACAAGTATCAAAGCACAATATACATATTACTACAACAAGCTTCTAACACCCACCAATTTGGTATGTGCAGAGCCTTCCTTTTATGCAGATCTTTCCATGTATCACTATTAATTAATATATTATATTACAATAATTTTGTTTTAATTATATTATTAAACATGTAATTGGTTATTTTTTCTAGATGTCATTACAATATATAAGATAATCATTAAATTCTAACAAAATACTTAATTTTTTTATATAAAAAACATTATATTATTAAGCCTAAATTAAACAAATTTATAAAAAAACATTATCACTTTCTCAAAACCATCCAAAATCGCACTGTAAATCGACAAAAAAATAAAATGAAACATTAAAATCGTGATGTATCTCGCTGCATTGCGCGAATACGTTTCTAGTAACTATTAAAGAAGGGGAACACATCAAAAATGTTATTGTGTTTTTTATTAATTTATAATTTTTTCATTTATATATTTGATTTAATACTTATATATATATATATATATAACTTTTTGTTTTTTAATTAAATTATGTAACATAATCGTCAATAAATTCGAGTTTTTTTTGAAGAAATTAATAAAATTAATTTAAATACAAAAAAATTGTAATTGGGAAGAAATCTAGAGAAATGGGAGAGAGTTGGGAGAGGGAAAGGAAACAAATTAAATTCAATTTTAAAAGATAAAATTATGTTAAAATGGAACCAATTTTGGTCTCATTTTTATTTCAGGGAACTAATTTTCAAGATCATAAATTAAAGGATTTGGAGCGAACTTTTCGTTTATTTAAGGATCCTGATTACCTAATGATCTGTTAATGTACGTTGACATGATTGGAGGGAGGGACGAGGAAGAGGAAGAGATTCTTTGCCGACAATCGTTTTGAGCTACTCATTAGAAATATGAAAGAGGAAGCAAAAGTATGATGACCGTGTAAATTGCCTGATGGAGACGGGATGGAAGGGATGAACGGCGTTGGTGAGGATTGCAGGAGGAAGGCAACAATGAGAATTGGAAGAGAGCGACGACGGGAAGAGGAAAGCGGTGACAATTAGGGCTGTAAATGAACTGAACGTTCAGCAAACCGTTCGGTGGGAAGTTCGTTTATTTAATAAATGAACGAACATGAACACATTTTTTTGTTCGTTTAGTTAAATGAACGAACATGAACAATGGTCTTGTTCGTTCATTTACGTTCGTGAACGTTCGTTCATTTATGTTCGTTTATGTATATATATATATATAAAAATTGTAACAACCGTCAATGTTGGAGTATGTGCTTATTTTTCTTTTATAAACAAATACTTTATGGTGTAAATGTGGAAAGTTAAGAAGTTGGAGGACCTATATGGAAAATGGGGCCATTTAGGGCCTAAAACCCTAGGTTACTATTCATTTTGGGGAATAGCATCCTAGTGTGTGTGTGTGTGTGTGTGGCGACTCAGAGGAGAAGGGAAGGACCGATCGAAGCTTTTGGGATTCAGAAGTTTGGTGAGAGCAATTGTAATCGTTGAGATTCATCTTCAGGAGGTAAGTATTTTAATTAGAACCCTTGAAACTCTATCTTTGTTTTTAGATTTATTATCGATTTAGTTTTGGGAGGATTGAAATGATTTGAGACTTGGAATCGAGTATGGGTTGAGACTGGGGAGTTAGTGAAATGGATTAGGGACGCGATTCGATTTTTGAAACTGTGCGTGTGTTAATTAATTGATTAAAGGAAAGGGCTGTTGGTCGAGATCGATTGCGACACACTGTCAGGGGTTTGTCTGCGAAGGGTTTGTCGAAGTCGCCCGGTGTGTTAAGGACCGAGGTCACCTGGTGTGTTAAGGACCGGGGTCGCCCGGTGTGATAAGGACCGGGGTCGCCCGGTGTGTGGGGAACCAGGGTCGCCCGGGACCGGGGTCACCCAGGAGGTAGAGACCTGGGGTTCCTCGAGAAACCTTCGACCGGGGCCTCCCGGAAGGTAGAAGACCGGGAGCACCCGGGGTTTACGAATCAGGGACTGTGGTACTATTAGGATCGAACCCACATCTTCCGTTAGTCGAACCTTGATCTAGAAAACTCTTGGGATTAGGATCGAGTAATTTAATGGCCTTACTATTTTGAAATGTAGGAATTTGATCTTTGCAAAGCTAGTGTTCGAGTGTGGACCGAGTCTTTCCAATCAGGTGAGTTCCCTTACTTTCGAAATATGTATCTATCTTTGAACTGGAGACGGTTTTCACTTTATATTGACCATGAAATTTATTGTTAATATTTGATCAATCATATTTTTGGGATTTTATGGTAACCGGTTTCTATATGAAGCTTTGTTTCATTTTATGTTATTTCACATATGAATGCAAAATATATGTTGACGTGACAATGTGAATGGGTGTTTGGCCATGGCTACCTATAACCATCGGGGATGGTTGAACCGTGTGTTTGGAATCTATTTCCCTACACACGGGAACGACATCGACTAGGGGGCCGTATGGGGATCTACTGGGGGGGCCCGAGGACGAGTAGTCCTGATTCGTGAGGATGGATTTCGGTATGGATTGAGTCAATTCTGGTGACTTACAGTTTTTGAGATTAATCTTATTAAATTGTGCATGTTTTCTATTTATAATAATAAGGGACGAGGTTGGGAATTCACTAGACCTTCCAGTCTAATCCTCGTTTCCACTTTTCTTAAAGCCCGTTTTCAAGTAACAGGGTTGCTTCGGGATCTTCTAAAGGGAAAGAGAAATGTTTGGAGTTATAAGAGTTGGAGAGCAGGCCTTAGAAGCGGCGTAGACAGAAATTTTTGTTATTGTTAGTTTCTCGGTTGTAGTAGAATTGTGGATGTTTAAACTATGTTGATCCTGTACTCAGAAAGTTTTGTATTGGGACCCATGTGTGGGCATTATTATGCTTATTTAACTGCTATGTTGATTTATGGGTTGTTTCATATATATATATATATATATATATATATATATATAATGACATTAATGTGTAAAATTATTAATTGAATTAATTTTTTAAAATTAATTTTTTATTTCTTCTAAGTTTACCCAGTTTTTCATTTTGTTATGTTATTTTTTACGAACGAAACGATGAGTAACGGTTGTTGTTTTTTATTCATTTGTGTTAATTCGTTTATGTTCATTTATGTTCGTCCGTTTACGTTCGTTTAACTCTTAATGAACGAACACGAACACGAACACGAACAAACATATTTTTCCTAACGAACGAACATGAACATAAAAAAATTCGTTCGTTTACCGTTCGTATTCGTTCGTTTGTTTAGCTAAGTTAAACGAACGACATGAACAAGCCTCCGTTCGTGTTCGTTCGGTTCGTTTACAGCCCTAGTGACAATAGGGTGGAGAGAGAAGGACAACTAGAAGAAAGCAACGATGCGGGAAGGAATAGAAGGAATGTACTTGGTTTCTGAGTTTCAGATGATTTTTTATTTTTTAATACCTATTCAATCGGTCAATAAGATCCTTAAATAAATGAAAAACTTGCTCTAAATCTTTAAATGATGATTTTGACGGTTAGTTTCCATAATAGAAGTGAGATCAAAGTTGGTTTATTTCAAAGGGTGATGACATTATAGTAGACAATATCGATGGCATTTATGTAAATAAAATTAAGTAAGGTAGTGATGGACATTTTTGCCCCATGACTTCTAGTATAAATATCCCCAATAGGAGTAGAAAAGATTAAAGTTTAATTTTTTTGATGACATTTAACAAACAATACGATGGCATTTATGTAAAGTATGAAGTGGGGACAATTTTCCCCTTTGACTATTGGTATAAATATGAACCAATACTAGTTGATAAGTAAAAGTTTTTTGGGTATATTTCTTATAAAATGATTACCAATACATATGTACGTATTTATACTATACATGTATTAATATATACACATACATATTTACATGCATACACATAGTAAAATTACGTACATACATATATACCCACATAGACATAAGACAAATAAACATATAAACATAAAAAATACATAATGGTCGGTAATACGTCGTGATCACTAATGGATCTTTAATTAATTAAATTTCTACTTTTATTACTCTTTTTTTTTAATGTTATTGGTGGTAGTCTTATTGGTGATGTTTTGAGTCACCGACGGATTACCGACAGAAAGCCATTTCATTGGCTAACTTAATTTTATGTCAGAAATTATTGACGGATTTGCGTTGTCAGCGATACTATGTTGTCAAGTAGTGGTATTTATGGAACAATTTTTAGTCAGAGTGAACTAGAAAATTCTAGAAGGAAGAAGAACACGAAAACGTGGATGGAAAAAAGGCTTATACTTATGATGGCTAAATGGCGGTCTACCCAAAATTTTGCCTGTGTAGGGGCCGCCTGCGAGTAGCCACACCGATCTAGGTTGCTACTGTTTTCCAATCTACGTTAAGTTGCGGGGATACCTACGCAAGTTACTGTTGTAAACTTTCTAGAAAGTTGTGTGAGTCCTTACGAGACCCAGGTTGTGCATGAGGTCGCATGTCTCTCTACTTCTCCGAATCATAAATAATTCTTAAGTTTTTAACATTTAAATATATGTCAACCTTCCCTCTATGGCCCTGCTCATAACAAGGGAAATAATTCGTTGGAAACGATGTGGCCAGTGACACATTGCTGGATTTACAAATTTAGCGACGACCATGTCCGTCAGTAATACATCACTAAATGACGGTATGTCTTTTGATATTTGAATGTTGAACCTCGGATATCGACAAACTACCTTCGCATTAGCAACAAATGTACCATCTGACATATTACTGATGTCCTTTCGTTGTAATATTTTTCTCATTAAGCATTAAAGTTCGAAATTTTATTTACTTTTTCTGTTGCTGTTTGATAACTCTCATTTTGAGTGTTATTTACACAATGATTGTGTGTGTCTTTCTTGTGTTTCCCTTTATGTGTTAATGTTTCTCCTTTTTATTTATTTATTTTTATTTGGAGGTGTAAAGGATAAAAGTTTGTGTTTTGATGGTTGAACGCATCATTTTTGGGTTAAATATTGGACTGCAGGAAGTGGCCACTTTGTTCGCCATTGTGGTGAACGACGTAAATCCGAGGATAGCTGAAAAATATCATTTTTTTGCATGTATTTCTTTGTCTATTTCAGCTGCATAATGACATTCTTAAGGGTCAAGCTCTATAAACCAAGGAGATGAAGAGAAGATAAAAAGCAAAAGAAAAATCTTGGTGGAAAGATATTCATGCCCAAAAATGCCTATCTAAAAGCTTAAAGAAGATAAAGCAATATATAAGTTTTCATGAAATAGTAGATGAAGAAGGCAAGGAGTCTTTGGGTCAAAGAAGACTTAAACTGATTGAAAGTTTTTGTGGGTAAAACCTCCACCACCCTTTTCATCCTCCACTATAAATAGAGGTCATGAGATGTCATTTAAGGGAGAGCTCCAACAATGTAGAATAATTGAGTCATTTATCTCTTCTCTTTTATTTTCTTAGATAGTTGTAGTTGTAATTTACTTTCTAGTATTTAATTTCCAGCACTGTTCGCAACTGTGGCGACATAAGTGGCCACATTTTGTAGTTTATTTCTTAATGCAAATAATCTTTATGTATTATTATTCTTCTTCTATCATGTCTTCTCTTTTTATTATGAGCTAAACAACCCTTTGGGTGTGGTGTTAGCCAAATCTAAGACTAGTAGGCAACACTTGGGTGTTGTCATAGTTGCTAACTCTTAGACTTGGTCATTTGAGTCGGAACTCTAACTAAGAGATACGGGTTTTTGCATGATTTTAACTAAGGTTCAAATGTTGGTCGATTTTGGTTTCACAAAGAGATTTGAGCATCTATTTCCATACTGGTAGAGCTAAGATCCTTAGAAGTCTACTTAGTTAAATCGACAAATCTTGAGTTGGCCAAAGTGGTGACTTTGTGGGGACATGTGACCACTCTCTGTGAAAATTCACTTTCGAGAGAAAGGGATTCATATAGATATTTTTGTGACACTTTGTTTCTGACCACGAGGCTATTACAAATGTCTTAGATAAAGCCTACACTCATACCCTTTTCTTTAAATTAATTGTTTTACTTAATTGTTAAAAGTACCAATCTCGCTCAAAGATATTTTTTTCTTTAATTGAGACCATTGTATTCTTGACCTACTACTTGAAACTTTAAAGTCCGATACCTGTGGATACAATCTCGGTATTTTTACCACTTTATTACTTATAGCGATCATAGTGTCCGGTGTTCACTTGTACCGCCACTGTGGCAACATAGGTGGCCACTTTTGTGGACCTATACGATTTCCGCTATCACTCTTCTTCGTCGTCTTTATTATTATTGTTTTCATTTACTGCCTATGTTCTTTATTTTTCGTTACTTTTTCTGTTTAGTGTAAAGATTTCGTCTAATGCATTTCATCAATTTGTTTAACGTCCATGTTCTGGTTGGCTAGCTAATTTTCTTACATCAGGTGTAAGGAAAGGTTGAGTTAAAAATCGAAAAGTTGCGGTGAATTTGCTACTTGCTGTTAAGCTCGTTCCAACTTCTCATCCATGGTTTAAAAGTGACAACAATAACATCTTGTTGACAAGTTGATCACTAGACAAAGTGTTAAAATTTGTTGATCTTAGGAATGAGACAACAAAAACGCATCAACTCGGGTGATATGAGAAGCACACTCGGAAGGATGGTTGAAATATAAAGGAATTTGTGTTTGTCTCATATAGCTTAAAGGAATATTTAGATTGTACGATTGCCTAAACTTTAATTTTGCACCAGAATATATGAAATAATTTATGGATAATTGTTTCTTAGCTTGGAAAAGTGTCTTCTTCATCAACCCAACACATATACTCATGAGAAGGTCATAGATCCACTACAACAAAATATAGGGTGATTTAGGAAAATGACCTTAAATGATTTTTTAATTAAATGCATGACCTCCTGGCTTATTCAAGAAAAAATTGGTTTATACTCATGAGAAGGTCATGGATTTAATTAAAATCTCATTTAAGGTTATTTACCTAAAAATCTCCAAAATTGAGTTATAGGATGTCAAAATTTTCTAAGCGTCCTAATAGACCGCTTTTATAAGGCTTAACTTATAGGACCAAAAAAATAAAGCGTCCTATACAAAGACATTGTAACAAGTTTAAACGGCTTTCTTGTAAGTCGTAACAAGTATTTTTAGGTCATTTTTATAAAAAAAAAACATCGTATTACCTATTTCATAGGACACTATTTGAAAAAATATCCTATAAAAACAAGCGTCCTATAAAAAGATGGGTTTATAGGACACTTTTTAAGAAGTGTCATATAAAATAGCTAATGCGATGCTTTGTATTAGTGTTCTAAAAATTTATTAAGACGGGGTGATTTAAGAAAATGACCTTAAATTAGTTTTTAATTAAATGCATGACCTCCTGGCCTATTCAAGAAAAAAAAAAGGGTTTATACTCATGAGAAGGTCATAGATTTAATTAAAATCTCATTTAAGGTTATAAATTAAGACGCCCAAAACGTTTTATAAACTTATTACAACCCCTTTAAATTATGACGCTTATAAATTGGTGACATCCTATAAACCTAATTTTGTAGTAGTGACCTTACATCCTTGCGACATATTCAATTTCCGAGTTAAAGCCAAAAAGCAAAGCAGTTCTAAATTACTCTTCGAATTCACCATCTGAAATTGGTTGAATCTTTGATTTCTGTAAATTTGAAACTTATGGACGATATTTGGTATCTTAACATTGTTTTACTTGATATACGCAATAATGTTAACACATGTATATAGTTTTATAAGTTGATTATTGAAATTACCATGTTTTCTCTCCAAATTATCATAAAATCTGAGGATGAGTTTATATGGTTTATTTAGATACATATTTTGAGATTACGTAAATAAAGTTTGTATTTTATGTAAATTTAAAGGTTTATATACACATTATTATTTCTGAGTAGGGATGTTCATAATACGGTTTGGTGTTTTTTAGGGCAAAATAGTAAACCGTACTGCATATGTCTCAACTCATACAAACTGTACCACAAAATGTGGTGCGGTTTATGCGGCCTATACTTAACGCATTTTAATCCAATAAATATAAATAATAACTTCAAAATAAATTCGCCGATTACATGTCCATAGTCAATACAATCAAAGGTTTCAATATGACGAAAAGTACATAATTTAGAATAGTATAAAAAACACTAAAGAATTCTAGAATTAATTCAATCTTAACGGATCTGAAAAATTAAACTTCAAAATAAATTCAACGATAACGTGTGACATGTCCATACATAGTCTTTTACCTTGAGTATCAACAAATGACGAAAGGAAATAACTCAAGTAAGTCTAATGAAAAACACAAAAGATAAAACTTAAAAGGAAAATTGAAAATTGAAAATTGAGAAATTAAAAAAAATCAATAATATATTAAATGTTTTCATTTTATTGATGATAATGTAATACACACATATATATATATATATATATATATACTAAAAAATATATATAAATATTGCGGTGTAGTTTGAACCTTGGTTTAATAATTCAAAACCGCAAACCGCATCGTAAAGTGCGTTTTGATGAAAACACAAACCGCCAACCGCACCACCTAACCTCGCGATGCGATACAATACAGTATGGTGCCGTGTAGATAGTTTAGTGTCTAGATGAACACCCTTATTTATAAGGATTACTTTCCAATTTCTTTTAAGGGGTAATAACCAGTTTCATTTCATTTCCACATTTGCCACTATACTTTAAAAATCGTTAGTAAAATAAAACCCTTACTTCAATTCCCGTTGCCACTTGGGTTACCAAGTTTCATCGAACCATTTTGTACTTTTTCGCAATAGGTTGGTAACATTAACCTACTTTTGGTCGTAGATATCTGATTTCAGATATTTGTTGTAATGATTTAACGTCCTTCACACATGGTCTTGTCAGGTGTGATCCGCCTTTCTAATTTATTTCTCGTGTCTGATTACATGATACCGAGATCGAATAAATACTTAAAATAACCATGGTTAGTTAAGACCATATATGACCACTTTTACTTCCATGGTTAAGTGAAACAATACCAAACATATTCCATCTTTATTGGCCCTACAACCATACAACCAAACCATATATTGGCTTTATATCAAAACAAGCACCATGTGACCTAACCATGGTTAAGACCATGACTAAAACCAAACCATCTTTCATTTGATTTCCCCTTTTAAATTTCATAGAAATTAAATAAATTCATTTTAATTGGGATATTTTTGGTGTACATCTAAAAATAGAAAGGATATTTATAAGGTTTAAATTCGCTATAGCAATATATATATATATATATATATATATATACTATATTATAAAAGAGACATAAAAATCTCTTAAAAACAACTCATTAAGCATTATGTACTATTATTTAATGCTAATCTACTTAAAATCTCTTAAAAAACAACTAATGAAGCAATATGTACTACTTTTAAATGCTTTTAACCCTAATTAATAAATTCCATCCTTATCCCCCAAAATCCTTATCTATAATTCCCAAACCCTAAAATTATGAAATTTGAATTGTGATAAACATAATCAAAACAGGATAAACATCTCAATTTAAATATAAAAAATTTAAAATATATAAGATAATTAATGAATTTTAACCAACTACTTATTAAAAAAAACATTATCACTCTCTAAAAACCATCCAATATCTATACTATATTGATTCAAAACTCTTTAAAAACTCTCTAAAAACCATCAAATATCTATACTATATTGATTCAAAACTCTTTAAAAACTCTCTAAAAACCATCCAATATCTATACTAATTTACTTAAATTTCAAGTTTACAACTTGCTATTGCCTATAGTACCACTTACTAAAGCACACTATCAATGCATATCCTTAAACACGTTCAACCTTATCCTTAAACCAGTTCAACTTCCTTCCTATCCCTAAATCCCTCCAACCCGTTCAAATCAAAATTCAAAACCATTGTTATCATCATTTTCATGTATCTCTATCTCTAAACACGCCATCTTTCCTCTATTTATATCCTTATTTAAACATGAATTTTGAATGGAAAAGATGAGGATGAAATCGAAAAGATTGATCGAGTAGCGCCCTTTTTCAAACAACTGTATCAGGTTTTGTCTTCTTTTTCGTTTTTGTTTGACTTGCTTGAGTGTGTATTTGTTATTACCGTCCTTCTTGATTTCTTTGAGGTGTTTCTGTATCAGGTTTTGTCTTCTTTTTCGTTTTTGTTTGACTTGCTTGAGTGTGTATTTGTTATTGGTTTCTTTCATATGTTTGTCTTTCCTTCATTTCTACATATCTATTTCTTTGTTTGGATGGTTAACAAAGTTTCTAAACAGTCAACCCATTTACCAACGGAGTTACATGCTCGAGGGCTTTTAATTTTTCATTTACGATAAAATTTTACACCTTACTCACCCGGTGTATTACACGGGCATGATGCTAGTCTGTTTATAATATAGATAGAATCATCTGTAAGATGCATTGCATTGTTTAATAAGATTTAAATTAATATTTCTTTATTTTAAAGATTTATGTATATCTGATATTGATAAGATAATATAGATTGGAAGCTCATTTTTGTGTTAGAATTGTTCTTCATTGGCCTAATAGAAAAGATAACTTTTTTGAGCAGGTTCCTCCTTACAACAGTATTAGGTTTATAGGTTGTCTAAAATATATGAACGTCCTAATAAAATGTTTTATATGACTTAAATTTATAGGACCAAACAAAAAAGTGTCATATCTAAAAGAAAAGTGTTACAATAGGTTTATAGGACACTTTTGGGGCGTTTTAACAAGTTTTTTAGAACGTTTAAAAAATAAAGTGTCATATTAGTTATTTTATACAACACTATATGAAAAAAAAATATCATATAAACACAAGTGTCCTATATAAAGATGGGTTTATTGGACATTTGTCAAAATTGTCTTATAAAATAAGCTAATATGACACTTTGTCTTTAAAACATCCTAAAAATTATTTAAAACGATCAAAAGTGTCCTTTAAACCTATTGTAACACTTTTAGATATGGTGTTTTATAGTCTAGTCTTATAAACGTAAGTCTTATAAATTATGCTATTAGGACGCTTAGACATTTTAGACGTCCTATAAACCCAATTTTGTTGTAGTGTATTAAGGTTATACTGTCTAAGGGGTCGTTTACCAAACGCTTACCCGTAAGCGTTTAGCGAATGTCGCTTACCTTCCGGGTGAGCATGACAAGGACCTAAAATCTTACCCGGTAAGAGACATAGCATGGACCGAGACTCTTACCCACTAAAAGCACAAGGTAAAATTTGCTTACCAACAATCCATGTTGATAGCCAAAAACGTTATTGGATAAGGTAAGTGAGTAAACGCTTACCAACGTCATTTATCTTATTGATTGAGCATGGAAAGGGCTGAGAAGCTTACCCGGTAAGAGATAAGATAAGGATCAAGATTCTTACCCAGTAAATGTGGGAAACACTCTTACCTGGTAAGCACTTACCGGGTTTAAGATGCTAACCAACTATCCATTTTCATAGCCGATGGTGTTAAACGATAAGAAAAATGAAGGTGAATCTCTTGCTGTTAAGCGCTTACCGGGTAAGATTTTGGTAAATGGCCCCTAACTCTCGGCAATAGAACTATGTTAAGGTTGAAACATATATGATCAACTCCTTGAACCTCAACTTTCAGAGGGCGTTTGGTTCGCAGATTCTGATGGAATCTGATGTAATTGGAATGTTGAATTCCATTGACCAGATTTCATTACATCGTTTGGTTCATTCTTTTTAAGGAATTGGAATGTTGAATTCCAATGAATTCCACAAATGAAGGAATTCAACATTCCTTGGGGGGGAGGTGGTATTTCATTGGAATGGAATGTCATATTTTTTTTGGGCAAAATTGCCCCTCATCCTAATATGCACCACCACCTCCGGCCACCACCATCGACCACCACCTCCGGCCACCGCCACCGGCCACCATTGACCACCACCTCCGGCTACCAACACCGGCCACCACCTCCGTCCACCATCGACCACCTCCGGCCACCATCACCACCACCTCCGACCACCATTGACCACCACCGACCACTACCAAACACTACCACCTCCGGCTACCAACACCGACCACCACCTCCGGCCACCAACACCACCGCCCACCACCAGCCACCACCACCTCCGGCTACCAACACCAGCTACCACCTTCGCCCACCACCACTACCATCTTTGGCCACCATTGACCACCACCACCAGCCACCACCACCTCCGACTACCAACACCAACCACCATCGACCACCTCCGGCCACCATTGACCACCACCGACCACCACCACATCCGGCTACCAACATTGGCCACCACCACATCCGGCCACCACTACCGTTCAACATTATCAGTAGACACCAACTCTCTCTCCTCTCTCTCTCTCTTCTCTCTCTCTCCTCTCTTTCTTCTCTCTCTACCCTCTCTCTCTCTCAATCTATCCTCTCTCCCTCTCCCTCCCCCTCCTCTCCTCTCTCTCCCTCTCTCTCTCCTCTCATCTCTCTCTCCTCTCTTTCTCTTCTCTCTCTCTATCCCTCTCTCTCTCCTCATAATTCGTGTGCTAAAATACTCAAAGCAATTTTAGTTAAAAATTAAACTATTTAATGACTATTTCATTAAAGTAATTTTTGTTGAAAAAAATTAAAATAAACAAAAAGGGTATTTTGGTCATTTACCAAAATTTCATTCAAATTCTAAAGCTACAATCTGTGAACCAAACAAAAAAATTCCAATTCATTTAACAGATTCCATTCCAATTTTGTCAACCAAACAGGTGGTCAAACATGACAACATTCCATTCCAATTACTTCAAAGTCAAATTCCTTTGACAGATTCCATTCCATCCAAAAACATTCTGCGAACCAAACGCCCCCTCAGTGTTATATGCGTTTCTAAGGTAGCATTTGTTTTGTAATAGGTGCTGAAATCTGAAGTCTGCTTTCACTTCTAATTTTTAAGAGGTAGTGCTGAAGTCTGAAATCTAAATCAATAAGGTTGTTTGTTTTGTTAACTGACAAACGTATGCATACGTATAATTGTCTATTTTATCTCTCAAAAATTCGACTTAAATACGTCAATTGAAGTGAGCATCGATGATCGAAAGACGGAATGAAAAAAAGAAACGAAAAAAAGGATGTTGACAGATTTGCTGTGGAGTTTTAATCATATCTCACATACCAAAGCCCCAATTTAAGTGACTCAAGATGTTTTGGAAAGCTAACACACAAATCTACAATTTTCGCGTTTTACGTTTTTTGCAAATTCAGGGTGCATCTGGGCTAAAACCGACATTGAAATCGAAAGAATTGTGCTAGACGGAAATAAGAGGTAATTAAGTGGGTATGTTATCACTTAATTTATCAGAGAACATTAAAGGTTAAGACATAAGTGGTAAATAAGAGAAACAAACACCATTTAATAGTTTTTTTTAGTAAAGTACAAATTTAGTTCCTATGGTTTGCCAAAAGCAAAACTTTTCATCCCTACAATTTCAAAATTACAACATGACCATCATGGTTTGCAAAATCGTCTAGATTTGGTTCCTTTCTATGATGGCCATTAAAAAAATTCGTTAAATGAGAGACATTTTTGTCCTTTTATTGATTTTCTGTCTTCTACCCAATCAAAATCGATTTTATAATTTTGGTCCTTATAGTTTTTGATTGGATAAAAGATAAAAAAATCAATAAAAAGATTAAAATGTCTCTTATTTAACGGAATAGTTTAACAACCCGTTAGAGGGAGGGATCAGATTCGGATATTTTTGCAAACCATGATAGCCATCTATAATTTAGATACTACAGTCTACAAGAACGAAATGTGTTATTTTTGACAAACCACAAGTACCAAATTTATGGTTTACTTTAAAATTTAATGGGTCTCAAATCAACCCAAGTCATACGAGGCATAGACGAGTGTAAGAATGTGATACACATCGTCGTTATATCAATATTCTATAAAAAAAGTTATAAATATATTTTTTGGTTCAAAAAAGTTGATTACTGCAATTCCAATTGGTTCCACAAGGAATCCGTAATTTTTGGCACACTGAGTGGCTAAGGCTAGCACCCCTGACCGGGGGGGGGGGGGGGGGGAGGTGGTTCTAACCCAGGACTCAGTGGTTGACCAGGATTTTTCCCGGGCGAGTGCACCTTTAAATTAGATCAAATGTCTGCAAAGCCGTTCGATGTATTTTTTAGCTGAATTCTGCCTTCAGGGAATTTTTTAAGTTTCATGGTTGATTTCGAGTGACTTTTTTTGTTGATTTCGAGAGAATTTTTTGATTTTTTTGGTTGATTTCAAGGTATTTTTTGAAGTTTTTTGTTGATTTTCGAGAGAATTTTTCTGTTTCTTCAATACTAAGGGGCTGTTCGGTAGGAGCTTAATGGGCTGTATAATATATATGACTTATTCGCACAACCATATCTAGTTGTTCGGTATCGGCTTATTCGCTCAGCCCATGGCTGAATCGCTCGGCTAAAAAACATATGTCATTTGTATTCAGCCATTAAAATCCTTAAAATTTCCCTAATTACCCTCCCCTATTTTGTTTACATCAGCACTCCTAACTCAAACAAAAAATATGGATAAAACTTCTCCATTGATTCACGTTTGCTCTCCATCTCCAGGTATGTTGATTTTGATTTCTCCATCGATTTATCATCTTCTTTTCACGGTCCTTGTTTGTTGCTTCATAAAAAATGATCCATCTGAAGTGAGACGGTGGAGGCAGTTGGGTTTTTTTTTCTTTTCAAAATTCCATTAACGTGAGGCCTGTCCCTGTAAAAGAAGTTCATCAAGTTTTTTTTTTTGGCATTGTTTGGCAGTGAGGGTTTCACGGAGTTGGGGGTTCATGGAATTGGGGTTTTTTTGCATTTGGGTTCTTGCAGGGAAGTGGGTTGATTTAGGCATGGAAATGGGGCGGGGATGGGGCGGGGACCTCAATCTCCATCCCCGTCCCCAATCCCTCATCTTCATCCCCGTCCCCATCCCCGTCCCCGTCGGGGAATATGATCACATCCCTATCCTCATCCCCAACGGGGAACGGGGATTTTCTTTTTCCGTTTATGTAAGCTATTTAAATCAAATATATGAGACACCGCACATATTTAAATTTCACATATTTCCAATAAATCTAAAATCGAAAGAAATTTAATTTAGTATACAAATCACAACATCATATAATAATTAATAACTTAAAACCAAAAGAAATTCAACCGAATTCGGGAAAAAAAAAACTTAACTTCAAACGTACCAAAAGATATCGAGTAAGATTCAAAACCATATCGAGTAATTGTATTTTGATTGACATCCAAAATACATACTAACATCCAAAAAATAACAATTTTATATTATAAACCTATTTAGGAAATAGGAAATAGGAAATTATGAATTACCGATTTAGTTTAAATAAATAATATATCAAATATTTATTAAAATATAAAACGGGGACGGGGCGGGGAGTGCGATACCCGTCCCCGTCCCCATCCCCGGTATGAGACAAACGGGGATCCCCGTCCCCATCCCCATCCCCGATCGGGGCGGGTGGACTGGGTTCCCCGACGGGTCGGGGCCAATTTCCATGCCTAGGTTGATTCCCATAAAAATGAAGAAAAGATAAAAAATTTATTCTCCTAATTTAAATTGATGATTTTTTATGATTAAAAGTTATTTATTTAACATTTTTATCAAGGATTGTTTTATTCAGACAAAAACTAAAAATCAGGGTAAAATAGTTAATTCTGACATTTATTCAGCATAAGAACCGAACAACAATTTATCTGTTAACATACAGATAACTTTATCAATACAGACAACTTTATCCATACATGTCTTAACAAAAAATGAACCGAACAACCCCTAACTTAATATATAGGATGTTCTGCAAATTAAAATAAACTAACCAAATTTAAATAACCTTAGATTGATCAAACAAATTAAGATCAACAAGACAATAACTAAAAAAACTTAAAAAACTCAAAATAAACAAATAAATCATATATACAAATCAATGAAATCATATAAGCATATTTGTATAACGTTTTAAGTTATAACTAATCAATTTAGGGCAAAGACTACTATAAAATTGAAACATTTTTTAAAAGGTGCACCTTTAACCCTCAAATTCCTCAAACATTCTGAAGCACCCCCAAATTTTAGCGGGTGCACCTTTTATACATTAAAAAAGTTTCTACTCACGAAATCAGATTGAGCTGATGTAAGGGACCCCACTCCACTCTATGTAGGTTCATCCATGCCAAGACTTATTTTTTATTTGAGTAAAGTTATCCCGTCTTTTGGCTAATTGAGTTACATGACAGATGTTTTATAGATATATTTTAATAAATAAATTATTTATAAACAATTTGTTTTTGACATTTAAAAAGTTTAATTCATTCATGAAATTTTTAGTAATAGAAAAATGTTGTCTATTTATGTGAAAAGGTATAATTTTTTTATAACTTGCGTTAATTTTTCACAAAATAATCGTTTTTTATACAAAAATAAAAATTATCATTTAAAAACTATATATATACTTAAAATGGGCCCCACTTAAACCTGAGAAAACATGAGAAATAAAGAGAGAAAACATCAAGCAGCGTGGTGCCATCAAATTCAAAAGTGATGAATATAGGCTATATAGCTATGTTTTGGTAAACAATAAGTTAGTTTCTTTTTCTTTCTTTTTTAAATATGGGGTTTAAAAATATTTTACATAATTTATTGAGTTTTTATTTTCAATCTTGATACATATATATATATATAATCGAAAAAGAATATGGTCAAAACAAGAGAATAAGAAAATGGTCAAATCATATGTGATTTTACGTGTGATTATGAAACACGGTCAACGGAAGGGTGAGCGGACGACTTGGCTTGTTACCTTAGGTTGCGGATAAATCTCATGGATCAGATGTGATTTTACATGTGATTTTAGTGTAAATCACATGTGATTCAGCCATTTTTGTGTACTCTTATTTAATTATTATTCTTGTATAAACCTAACACACACTGTCTATACATACATATATAAATATACATACATATATAAATATATATATATATATATATAATCTTATTTTTTATTAACACTTAACTACTTTCTTAACTTTTTAATCAATAGCTAGTATGTAAACATAGCCCATGATCTAAAGCAAACTTGTTAAAAGAACTTTTCTTATACAATGTTTCTCTCACATGTTTCAAAATTAAACACTTACTTTTATATTTTTAATGTATTGATTTCATCAAATTAAACTCTTTTTTAGATCAAATCATGCATTGAAAATATAAAATAAAAGATATAGTGTCGAGTGTGTGAGTGTGAAATTGATAAGAAGGATTTACTTATTAATAGCGGGGATCAATCAGAATAAACTCTTTTAATTATTAAATTAGTCTTAAAAACGTAAAAATGGAAGATGGTGGATCTGAAATCTATATGTGTGAAATTATAGGAGGGTTTTAAATAACAAAATGTCAATAATAAATACTCGTTTGGATTTAAGCCAAATAATGCAAAATTTTAACAACAAATGCATAAAAAATCTGAAGTTTTATTTAATTACTAAACATATAGCCAAAAATATATATATTTGTTATACATCGAATCAACTGATAGATGTTAGGTTTTAAGGATAATGACTTAAAGCAAAATATCTTGTTGAAATATCTGCTTAAACCCTTTATAGTCAAAAGAAGAACAATCTAAATTTATCCATCAATGATTCACTTAGAATTACATAAACATGAGAAATAAACTCATTTGGATTGAGGTTATTTTTTTTTTTTCTAACTTTGTTTTGCTTCTTTCCAAATGCAGAAGGATAATTAAACCATAATATACCCCTATTTGTAATAATCCAGAAGCTTAACCGTGTAATGCAAGTATGCAACATGATATATGGTGATTCTGATGTTGAGAATTTGAACTCCCATTCCTTATTCATTCTTTGGTTTCTTATTTGTTTCTCGATTTTATTTTATGCTTTTGTATAGTTTTGAAACTCACTTTAAAAAATTGGAAAAAAAGATATTTGTATGATGATCAAACTAAAGATAATAAAATACACATATTTTTATATATTTAGTTAAAAACTTAATTATATTTACAAGAATTTAGATTAAAAAAGAAGGTAAATCTATGGAGTTGTTTATTTAATTTTATGAACTTTTAAGAAGTTGTATATATATCTTATAATAATTTATAATACTGAATTACATGATTATTATATTACTTACTCCGTCCCAAAATGACTATCTATTCAAAAAAAATTAAGAGGAAATTGACAAAAATAACCATTTTGGACCATTCAATTCACTTTATAACCATCTTTTGAACTCAATGATGGATTTAGACAGAAGTAGAATTACACAACTTGGGTAATCCACTTTTCTGATTAAACTGATGAGAAAAATGAGCATTAATAGAAGTCGCGTAAGTGCTACTTTCGTAATGCCACATGGACCCCCATATTCACTTACACAACTTGGGTAATGCCCATTTTCCTTCTTGTTTTAATCCTAGAAGTGGGTTATGCAAGTTACATCATGTTACTTGGGTAATTTTCGGCTAAATCCGAAAGCAGTACAAAAGGTGGTTTTCTGATTGAGTATTTTAATCAATTTTCCAAAAATAAGTGCATAATCTCTAATTCTAGTCCTAATCACAAAAATGTAAAAATTCAGTCTTTGTTTATGATTAAAAATAAAATTAGAAGCGTACTCGCGCAATGCAGCGAGATACATCACGATTTTAATGTTTATTTTTATTTTTTGTTTTTTATTGATTTACAGTACGATTTTGGATGGTTTTTATTGAGTGATAATGATTTTTTTATATTTAAATTTGTCTAATTTAGGCTTAACAATATAATGTTTTTTATATAAAAAAAATTAAGTAGTTTGTTAAAATTCATTAATTATCTTATATATTTTAATTTTTTTATACTTAAATTGAGATGTTTATCCTATTTTGATTATATTTATCAGAATTCAAATTTCATAATTTTAGGATTTGGGGATTAGAGATAAGGATTCTGGGGGATAAGGATGAAATTTATTAATTAGGGTTAAAAACATTTAAAAGTAGTACATATTGCTTCATTAATTGTTTTTTAAAAGATTTTAAGTAGATTAACATTAAATAATAGTACATAATGCTTAATACATATGATTTTAATGTTTATTTTTATTTTTTGTTTTTTATTGATTTACAGTACGATTTTGGATGTTTTTTATTGAGTGATAATGATTTTTTATATATAAATTTGTTTAATTTAGGCTTAACAATATAATGTTTTTTATATAAAAAAAATTAAGTAGTTTGTTAAAATTCATTAATTATCTTATATATTTTAAAATTTTTATATTTAAATTGAGATGTTTATCCTGTTTTGATTATGTTTATCAGAATTCAAATTTCATACTTTTAGGGTTTGGGAATTAGAGATATGGATTTTGGGGGATAAGGATGAAATATATTAATTAGGGTTAAAAGCTTTACAGGTAGTATAATAGGCTTTAGTAGTTATTTTTAAGAGATTTTAAGTAGATAACTTTAAATGATAGCACATAAAGCTTAATGAGTTGTAATTAAGAGTTTTTTATGCCATATTTATAATATAGTATAGATTATTATTTATTAAAATACATAATTACACATTTATATAAGAGTAAATTACGTTTTTTGTCCTTGTTAAAAATTAAAAGTCATTACTTTGTTTATGATTAAAAATATAATTATTATTTATTTAATTAAAAAAATACATAATTACACATTTATATAAGAGTAAATTACGTTTTTTTGTCTTTGTTAAAAATTATGATTTTTATCTCTTGTGACGTCAAAATTACGGTTTCATCCTATGGTTTGTAATTCATTGCTATTTTTGTTATTATGATTTACAATTTATTGTTGTTTTGGTCTTTGATTTTATAACTTTTTATCGTTTTAGTCCCCTCTATACTTAAGAGTAAGAATTAGTTCAGGTACAAAAAATAGCAATAAATTACAAACCATAAGAAGTAAAATCGTAATTTTTCAACCATAGGTTCAAAAACCAAAATTATTAACAAACTATTACAACAAAAATCATAATTTACTTTTTATAGAGTAAATTACTTTTTCATTTATGTGGTTTGTTAAAAATTACGAATTTTGTACCTATGATTTTGAAATTTCAATTTTCATTCATATAATTTTCAATTCATTTTTATTTTCATTCCTGGGGTTAAAACACTAATTTTAAGCATGAAGAATAAAATAGAAATGAATTGTAAATTATACGGAAGAAAAAAAAAATTTAAATCACAAGAACGAAAAAAGTTATCAATTACAAATTTTAGGGATGAAAACTGTAGTTTCAAAACTATAAGGACGAAAATAATAATTCTCAACAAACCATAGGGACTAAAAACGTAGTTTACTTTTTTTTATATGATAAATTAGTTCTAAAAATATAAAGAAAAGCTTTTGTGATATAAAGATTCAAATCCCAAAAACCCTTCTCTCTCTTTCCTCTTTATCTTATTCCATTTTATGCTCAGAGCTCCACACTGATTGTAAAAGGCGCGCCTTTTTTACTTCTTCAGATGGCTGCAACAGAATCAAACTCTTGAAAACCATACACCAGCGTTGTGAGTTCATTCATCCTTTTGTTTATGATTCTGTGAACAAATTCATCATGTTTTTGATGAAATATGAAACCCTTTTGTTGATTTTCATGAAATTTGATCTGGGGTCTTGTTACTAATTGTTGATCTTCACGAATTTTGATGGGTTGTTTGATTCTTTTACTTTCATTTTTCATGATATACCCATTTGATTATGTGAACAAATTCTTCATATTTTTGATGAAATATGAAACCCTTTTGTTGATTTTGTTGAAATTTAATCTGGGGTTTTGTTACTGATTGTTGGATCTTAACGAATTTTGATGGGTTTTTTGATTCATTTACCTTCTCTTTTCATGATACCCATTTAATTCTGTGAACAAATTCATCATCTTTTTGATAAATATGAAACCCTTTTGTTAATTTTAGTGAAATTTGATCTGGGGTTTTGTTACTGATTGTTGGATCTTCATTAACTTTGATGGGTTGTTTGATCCATTTACCTTCTTTTTTCACGACACCCAATTGATTTTGTGAACAAATTCATCATCTTTTTGATGAAATATGAAACCCTTTTGTTGATTTTCATGAAATTTAATCTGGGGTTTTGTTACTGATTGCTGAATCGTTACGAATTTTGATGGGTTGTTTGATTCATTTACCTTTTCTGCTAGTTGTTTCTATGATACTTTCTTTCGGATTAGATCCGTTAAAATGGGAACAACTTCATCCATTCCTAATGAAAAAACAAGAAAGTTTTAAATTGATCTAAGAAAAAATTACAAAAGATTCAAATTAGGAATGAATTTGATCGTCGGTTTGAGGAAATTTCGTGGTTTGGATTAGGTTTGTGTTGTTTTTCGTTGCAAACTAATCATGTTTCTTTAAAAAACACGTGATCAGTTCAACAGCTAGTTTTACTAGCCAACAACAAGCTAATTTGCCAAACAAAGCGTAGGCATATGAATGAGCCAATTCCGATCACAACTATTGTTATTGCATTTATATTCGTCGTAATTTGTACATGATTGTTTAATCCTATAAACTGTGATGCTTTCTTGGTAGTTTTTAAGAAAAATGGTTAGTTTTCTACGAACACGGTCACTCTTATCTTTTGCCATCTATGGCTATGTTTGGCAAACTAACTGATAATAGCTGGTGGTCAAAAAAGTAGTTGTTGGCTGATAAAAATAGTCACCTTTGATAAAACTAGCTGATAAATTAGATGACAATGTAAAATTATTTAACAAAAATTTGGATTTTTGTCATTTATATAAAATATAAAGGGCCTAATTGGAAAAAAGGAAAGAAATCCCTGAAGCTTATTGAGACGCTATCTGAAATAATTTTCAATAAACGAGCTTATAATCAAGTTTATGACTTGCCAAATGAGGTTTTCTTAATAAACTAGAAAAAGCAGCTAGATTATGGTTGTCGTATATCTACTTACATCTAGATGTTCATTTAACTTGAACTTTATATGTATACGTATATGTATATCAAGTCTGAAAGAAGAATCAATAAGACTGTTTTTGTAAGTAGCTAGATATCTGAACATGCAAGTAGAATCGAAATTAACGATATTAAGAAACTGTTACCAACAAATAAAAAACATAAATGTCAATTACAACATATCAAAATACACGAAACGGAGTAGCTCGTGTTTGTATGTTCTTTTTCATCGTTAGTTTGGGATACAAGACTTATTGTTGATGATCGTTTTCAGGACATGCGTATCCGATGATTGTTGAATCTTGATCTTGTTCATACGTGCGGATTAACCGGAAATGGCGATGTTTGAAGAAATGGGGTTTGGTGGAAGCTTTGATTTCTTATCGGGTCCTCCATTCGAGACCTCCACCGCCACCGAAGCGGCGGCAATGGAGGAGGATTACAGTGATGACGATGAAATGGAGATCAAGGAGCTCGAGAAGAGAATGTGGCGTGACAAAATGCTCTTACGACGGCTTAAAGACGAAAACAGATGTAAACAAGGAGTTGATACCGCAAAAAAACGACAAGCGGAAGATCACGCGAGGCGGAAGAAGATGTCTCGAGCACAAGACGGGATCTTGAAATACATGCTTAAAATGATGGAAGTTTGTAATGCTCAAGGGTTCGTTTACGGGATTATTCCCGAAAACGGAAAGCCCGTTAGCGGAGCTTCGGATAATCTCCGGGGGTGGTGGAAAGAAAAGGTCCGGTTCGACCGCAACGGGCCTGCAGCGATCGCCAAACACCGGGCAGCCCACGCTAGTCCCACGGAAAATGCGGGTCTCGGACCGGTCTCGACCCCGCACACCTTGCACGAGCTTCAAGACACCACACTCGGCTCGCTTTTGTCGGCTTTGATGCAGCATTGTAACCCTCCACAGCGTCGGTTTCCGCTAGAAAAAGGTGTTGCACCGCCGTGGTGGCCTACCGGAGACGAGGAATGGTGGTTGCAGTCGACGGAAAAAGGCCCACCACCGTATAAGAAGCCTCATGATCTGAAAAAGGTATGGAAAGTCAACGTGTTGACCGCCGTGATTAAGCATATGTCACCGGAGATTGATAAGATACGGAAGCTCGTTAGACAGTCGAAATGCTTACAAGACAAGATGACGGCCAAGGAAAGCGCAACGTGGCTCGCGATTATTAACCAAGAGGAGGTACTCTGCCGGAATATATATCCCACCGCCTGCCCTCTGCCAACCGCTGCCAGCGGCGGCGATGGCGGATCTTATATGATCAATGATGCAAGTGATTATGATGTTGAAGGTGAATTGGAGGACTGCAAGCCAACACAACCAACCGATCATGGTAATCGTTCCGATAAGTTTACGGTGGTTCTGCCGCTAGCCGGAGTTAAAGGGGAGGTTGTTGATTCGTTGAACTCCGATAATTTTAAAAGAAAGCAACCATCCAACGACACCGATGACCACCGCCGGTCGCCGGTTGTATATGCCTGTGAGTATCCTCGGTGCCCATATAACGACGTCCGTGTGGGGTTTCGAGACAGATCCGCAAGAAACAACCACCAGCTGAATTGCGCTTACCGGCCAATCGCTGGCGGAACCCTAAACTTCCAAACGAACAATCTTGAGAAATTACCAGTTTTCAGCATTCCGTCATTTGGTCAAACTAAGCTCACTGCAGCTCCTACGGCATCATACGGTGGTGGCGGCATTTCGGAACTTGGACTTCCGGAAGATGGTCAGAGAACGATTTCTGATCTCATGTCATTCTACGATACAAATCTTCAACAGACCAACAAAAGCTTTAACTCCGGGAATCTTGATGAGATCCGGATCGACGATGGTTTCTTTGGACCAAATGTCGAGACTTCAACAGGGTTCGAGTTTGGCAACTGCAGAATACCGTACGATTCTGCTTTTGATTCTGGCAGCAACCCGGATGTGAATGACAATAATACCCTTGACTTCAGATTCGATGCACAAGATGCGTCGATGTGGTACCTTTGAAGACAAACCTAGGGCGTCGAGGTGTTGTTTAGTAGGTGAAATTGTCGTTAGGCTCGTTAGTATGAAAAACCGTCTACAAGTTTGCTTTCGGTTTGCATTCGAACGATGTTATATGTTGCGTTTTTGTGAATGTTCATACTTGTTTGTGCGTTTTTTTGTGTGTTTCGGTCTTTTTGTCGATCAAAAGGTGTGCACGGTTCGGCTGGAATAAGTAAACAGGTTAAAGCGGATATATATACACAGAGAGAGATGACCGATAATGTCTTGTAATTTATTGATCATACAATGGAGTGCAATACATATTCATTTCGTTTCTTTTTCGATTTTATTTTATAAATATGCGGAGAAAATGTATTATGTTGATTATCAGTTTTATGGAGTATTTTGCGATATGTATTACTAAGGCTGAATGTGGTTCAACTATATCATCCCCAACCGTGGCCCGGCTTTCCGGATCCCCTCCTCACTTTTCATTAGCTTACTAAAAGGTGTTAAAAGATTTATGGGCCGTTTACTAAACGTTTATTGGATAAGTGTTTATCGATATCAATTACTTTACCGATTGAGCATGATAAGGACCAAGAATTTTACCATGTAAGAGGCATAAAAATGACCGAGAGAGTCTTACCCGGTAAGTGATGGAAAAGACTCTTACCCATTAGACGCTTACCAAAATGTTCACCAACAATCTATTTTGATAGCCGAGAATGTTACATGATAACGTAAGTGAAGGTAATTTCTCTTGCTGGCACCACTTGACCGGTAAGTATTTGGTAAACGACCGGGTTATGCTTTTGTCGAGGTGAGCATATTTTTCCCACTCTTCTTTAATTCATTTTTGTTCTCATATATATCTATATATATGTATATATATATATAGGGTTAGGTTCAGGGAAAACCTCAAAAAAAGGGAAAACTGAAGAACACCCTGGTAGCCAAAGATCTGGACGGTATACACTTGTGCATACAAATGATATATATATATATATATATAGAGAGAGAGAGATAGAGACGTTCATTTGAGAAATGGTAAATGTATGAGAAATTGAGAAGTAATTTTAGCCATTCATCTTGTCAGCATTTGCGGCTTTGACCGCGAAGCACCGGATAATTCATTGCATGGTCTATAGAAGGTAGAGGTGTAGTTTCGTAAAATACGCAGAATGAGTTCATATATGAACCTATATGATTCACATATGAACTAGTTAATTAGTTCATATATGAATCACAAAAGTTCATATATGAATCTGTTAATAATTCAGATTCATATATGAACTTACAGTTAATTAGTTCATATGTGAATCAGTTAATTAGTTCATATATGAATCACAAAGGTTCATATATGAATTAGTTAAAATAGTTCAGATGTGAATTACGCATATGAACATATGTGAATTATACAGGTTCATATATGAACACAACCCGTGTATTTTGTAAACATTACGAAAATGTCCTTCTATTTTTGTAATAGCCGCAACTTTTGACCGGTCAAAGCCGAAATATTTGACTAGTCAAATCCGATCTTGACCGTATGAATGACTAGGATTATTTCTCTATTTCTCATATATTTACCATTTTTCAAATGAACCTAAGGCTATATATATATATAGAGAGAGAGAGTATATATATATATATATATATATATATATATATATATTACTTTTTTAAATATTAATGCTTTAAAAGAATTATTTATAAACTAATCTATTTTTATTGACAACTATATCTAGGACTGTAAACGAACCGAACGAACACGAACGACAAATGAACGAACATGAACGGAAATTTTTATGTTTATGTTCGTTCGTTAATAAAATGTGTTTGTTTATGTTTTTTAATGTTCGTTCATAAGATGCTAAACGAACGTAAATAAACATATACAAACGAACACAAATATGAAAAAAAACCCCACCATTAATCATCATTTAATGCCTAAAATTAATATAACAAAATGAAAAACCGGGTATATATAGGAAGGATAAAAATGAATTCTAAAAATTTAATTTAATTAATGATTATTAAATATTAAAGTCATAATATATAAATATATTTATATATAAACAAATGTAAATGAACGAACGTTCACGAACGTAAATGAATAAACAAGATCATTGTTCATTTAACTAAACGAACAGAAAATAATGTTCATGTTTGTTCATTTATCAAATAAACGAACATAAACAAACTTCCCATTGAATGGTTCGCTGAACGTTCGATTCGTTTACAACCCTAATTATGTAACACCTCAAATATGGAAATAACAATTAATTTAAAATTTTCAATAATACATCATAATTAAAGGATAAATCCCTTTCTTCAAATCAATACTTGAATTAACTTAAATCGAAAAATCTAGATTTATCATCAACAATTGTTAAACCAAGCCTTATATAAAGACTCGGTTAAGGTCCAGTGTTACTAAAACTCAATGACAATTGCTGTAACACTCTCATTTTGGAAAGAACAACTCTTTAAAATTTTCGATATTACATCAAACAAAAGATAAATCTTCTTCCTACAAATCTAAACTTGATACACTTCCAAAATAAAATTATATATTTAACCTCATCAATCAAAAACTCCAGTCTTATACAAGGACTGAAACCTAAGTCGGTGTTACTTAACTCCAAACATAAGTTACTCTTTTCAAACAGATGCGGAAGACTTCAACAAGCTAAGCACTCCTCGAGCACATAACTAGCTCTCCTCCCTTCACAGTGTCACTAGGACTAATCCTAAACGAACCTGTTGCACATGCCGACAAATAAAAAGGTTAGGCTAACGCCTAGTGAGTTCAAGAGTTTTCAGCATGAATAAATATATCGTTGAAAGGAAGGGGTACAATTAAAATCATACTATTTCAAAATGATAAGCCTCGATTATGAAAACGACTCGTTGTCCAAAAATATGCATTTTAGGCGAAGAAACCACTAATATAAACGTTTTCCAATCCAAACTATTTTAAGGGCGAAGATTCCAATATAAAACGTTCTTTCATAAATTAAATTTAACCCAAAACTCACTCCAAATGAGAATAGAAATTAAACTCCCGAGTGATGAAAAGCGGATAAAACTTGATATCCCGAAACACCCAAAACACGGGTGGGGCGTAATACTCAACCCATAATCATATATAAAAAATTCGTAAATGTAAAACGTCACCGAAAACATGGATACTAAACACAAAACCCAAAACAACACTTTTCAGTGACGGGGGAGACCCGATTCCATAAAATGTGATGGTACACAAAGTAAGCCCCATTTTATGTTGTTAAGACTAGTCATATAAACAAGCACACACAAGGGATGTCAGGCTCGGTGGCTTTAAACTTATACCCACGGAATGTCAACTTCAACCGCGAAAGGTCTTTACGTTGAGTTCCTCATCCAATATCGTGTACTAGCACGTAGGACTTACAACCCAATTCGATGCCTAAACGTGCTTCAATGTGGAAAACTAGCGTTCCATCATTGGACATAATAATTCCAAGCTCAAAGGATGTCAGGCTCGGTAGCTTTAAACGTACACCCACGAGATATCAACTTCAACCATAAAAGGTCCTTACGTTGAGTCCCTCATCCAATATCGCAACCAAAGCTCTAAGTCGAGCTATCAAAACTGGACAAAGGTCCTAAAACCCATTCATAATAAAATACCAGGCCATAGGCTCAAACAACCAAATGACTCATTGTCAAAGGAAATAAAATGCAATAAAACGCACTCGACCAACGTTTATGCAAACACGTGCTCCAAGGTACACGACCAACTCCAATACAACTTAGATTAAGACAGATCATTTTCCAAACAAGGATATACCACTGACTCTTTCAAAACGTCTCATATCACAAGAATGAACATTTCTCCAAAACACATAGTAAGTGTATTTACACCAAAAGACTTATACCCGTAAAATAATTCGTTAGAATTGTCAATGCTTAAGATTTGCTCATCAAAATACTTGGAATGCGCCTTTTCCCCAAAACCAAAAGATGTACAATTCCTTGTTGGGTCTGAAATATGCCAAGGATGGATACTACTGCTGAATGTGTTAATACTGCTAGTTCAACATGGTTACTACTTCTGAAGTTAATGCTGCTAGAAGAACTTGGTTAATACTTCTGAGGTTAATACTTCTGAAGTTAATACTTCTGAAGTTAATGCTGCTAGAAGAACTTGGTTAATACTTCTGAGGTTAATACTTCTGAGGTTAATACTTCTGAGGTTAATACTTCTGAATTTAATACTTCTGAAGTTAATACTTCTAAGGTTAATACTTCTGAAGTTAATACTTCTAAGGTTAATACTTCTGAGTTAATGCTGCCAGTTGTAGTTAATGCTGCTGGAACAAAGTTAATGCTGCTCTTCAAGATTAGTACTGCTGGAGTTACTACTGCTAAGAGATTAATACTGCTCAGAGTATTAATGCTGCTTATGATTAATACTGCTTATGAATTGAAGATCCGGATGGAGAGGATGACAGCTGTAAAGAATAAAGATATTCATGGAAGGATTGAAAGATAACTATGCAAGATATACTGAAGATATTCTATTTTTTGTAATTATCTTTTGTTTAGTATATGTATAGATTAGACATAATAGTTTTGAAAACACAGATTTAATTCTAAGTTTTTGTTTTAGAGAGAATCAACCTCAAGACATAGTTCCTAATACTAGAGAAGTAGTATTCGTCTTGAAAGAGCTTGTTCTTCAAGATTGAGGTTGAGTGTGTAATCTTGTGATTTTAATCATTCAATACAAGTTTACAAGTTGTTAATCATATACTGTTTGTTTACTGTTACATTGAATATCAAAGTGTTTTTTCGCAACTTCTTTGATATTGTTTCTGACAAGTGGTATCAGAGCTAGTATTCTCAGAAACATTCATTCAACATCAATCATCATGGCTAAAGAATCAGAATCGACAAGCACTGCCATTCCCACTGAGGTAACATCTAATCTTTGCTCTAAATCCTGTATTGAAACTGTTCAAAGGTACAGGGATCACAATCAGGGTATGTGTGATGATCTTAAAAGATTAGAGAGAGATATAAAAGACTATGTAAGAATCGTTGAGAGCTTTGAGGAACAGATTAAAGTTTTCCAAGCCAATGAACTTCAACATTCTTATGATACAAATTACTGGAAGTGGGAGAAGAATGACCTAGAACTTCAGCTGAAAAAGTCTAAAGAGGAGAATGAGAAGATAAAGAGTGAGTTTGAGAAAGCCAAGCTGGATATTGAGAAATTTTACAATGCTTCAAAAGCAATGGACTCTTTGCTCCAAACTCAAATCCATGACAAACTTAGAAGAGGAATAGGCTATAACACCACCCCACCACCATACAACAACAACTACATCCCTCCTATATCAGACTTGCTAGAGACCAAGGATAGGAAGGAATTATCTGATGGAGCCACTAAGGTAGATCCATTAGAAAAAGTGGTGGTTGAAACAGACTCTGAAGAAGAGAACTCTAGTGAAAAAAATAAGGAGAACACTGTGAGTGGTGAGATTCCTCTAGAAAATCACATTATCACCAATGAGGGATGTGGAAAGACTTGGGTCAAATCTAAGAACATTGAGAAGACTGAGGGAAAGTCTAACAAAGTCCACTACAAACAGACCACAGTTGTGAAACCTGCTCCTTGTCAACAGTGTGCTTGCAATAAGTCTGAGCCCCAAAAACATGATAAACCAAGGGGAAATCAGAGAAATTGGAATAATCAGTGGGCACAAAAACAAGGGGTTGATCTGAGTAAAATCAATAGACCAAAACCTTGTTTTATCTGTGGAAAGCTTAATCATGTTGCCAAATACTGTTATTTCAATCCTATCAACCAAAGAGTTAATTTTCAAAGACAAACTCAAAACTCCTTTGGTTATAGGAAGCAAGGAAGGAATCAAATGGCTGAGAACAGAGCACATAAAAAGTCTCATGTTCAAAACAAGTTTGCTAAAACTAAGAAAAATACTTCAAATAAACAAAGGAGTAACTTAAAGACAAAGAAAGCAAACAACTTTGCTCAAGTTTGGGTTCCAATTGCAAAGAAACCTGTTAGTACTGCTATCCCAGATAGTACTGCTAACAAGAATAGTGCTGCTAACTTGATTAGTACTGCTAACCAAGTTAGTACTGCTAACAAGGATAGTGCTGCTTCTAGTAGTAATGCAGCCAAGCTTATAATCTTGACAAAGTACTCCAGTCATGAGATTCCTAAACAACTCATTCAGACCAAACTGACAGATTATATTAATGAGAAAGGTCAACCCAAGACCACTTTGGCTTGGGTTCCATCAAAGACTAACTGATTTATCAAGTGTGCAGGGCAACCAAAAGCTCAAGAGGAAGAGAATTTGGAATGAAGATAATGGTTTCTCTTGGCACATAACAAGGAACATGGACTGCCTTCAAATTCTTTAAAAGATTTGATGGAGGACATGTTACTTTTGATCCAGCAGAAGTTAAGAAAAGTGAAAAAGGTATAGTTTCAAAAGATAAAGTAACTTTTGAAAATTTTATGGTATATGGTACTACTAACCTTGTGTCTGTAAGTGTTTCAGGTTGCTAATACTGAAAGGTAGTTAGTACTTCTAGTTTAGTGAATACTGTCAGACTGTGTTAATGCTGCTGGTATGTGTTACTACTGCCAGTCTGTGTTAATGCTGCTGATAAGTGTTACTACTGCTAATGTAAGTTTTCTATACCTAAAAATGATCTTCAATGATTTAATGTCAAACCTGGATATCAATAAAAAAAAAGCTTTTATCTGTATCCAAGGTTTGTACAAGAAGTACTTAATAATGAATTGACGGACATACTTCACTTTGATGAGGTATATGTACCTAAACCCCCTAAAGGCAAGGTTTTCTCAAACATGAGAAGATCTGCTAGGGACTCTGAAGGAGTTGACACCCCATTGTTCTCAACAATTATGGTGGTGTCCCAACCACAAGAAGGTATGGCAGCAGGGTCAAGGCCCTCATTAGACATTCCCACTGCTAGCCAAACCCAACCTTCCCACTTTATATCAATTGCCCAGTATCTACTTCATAAGCCAACTTCACCAATAAAATAAAACAGGTAAAGAAAACAGGTAAAGAAAACAGGTAAAGAAGGCTCCTTCCCTTCTTGTACCATCACCCACTAAGCCTTTAAGCCCTCTAAGGGAGGATTCTCCTTTAGAAAATACCATAGGGAAACCACATGGGTGTCTCCCAACCTCAAGAAGGTGCTCAATAAGGAGATGCAAGAGCATATAGGTTATAAGGCTCACACTACTGACTTTGCACAAAGTGCAGGACAGGACAGTGTGAACATTACTAAGACCTTCCCCATGGCAACTTTAGATGAGTAATTATCTAAAGGTCCCAGGTGCCAAGAAACCAAGGGAGTAGAAGGTGCTTCTGCTAGGCAGAAGATCTCTACTAAGAGATCCAATGATCCTTCAAGGGTGGGTAAAACACCTAAAGGAGGTGAGGACAGTTTAACTACAAAGAATTGATGGATACACTTGGTACAATTAGTCTGAAAGTTCATAATCAAATTATGGAGATAAAAGAGATGAAAAGGTGATCACTTCTTATCACTAGCAGATAGATCATTTCAAGAAGCTGGTACTGAAAAAGAAGAAAATTAAAGTTTGTATGAAATCTTATTTTGAGGGGGAGATAAGTGAAGAAGCTGAAACAAAGCAGTAACTACATCAGAAACAGAAAAGAAGATAACAGTAGAAACAGAAAAGAAGATAACAGCAGAAACTGAATCAAGAAGAACTAGAAATTACAGAAAGTTTTGAAATTATCATAAAGACCTTATGCTGAAGAACTTAACTTCTCAGTTTTGAAAAGTTAAGTTAGGGGGAGATTGTTGGGTCTGAAATATGCCAAGGATGGATACTACTGCTGAATGTGTTAATACTGCTAGTTCAACATGGTTACTACTTCTGAAGTTAATGCTGCTAGAAGAACTTGGTTAATACTTCTGAGGTTAATACTTCTGAAGTTAATACTTCTGAAGTTAATGCTGCTAGAAGAACTTGGTTAATACTTCTGAGGTTAATACTTCTGAGGTTAATACTTCTGAGGTTAATACTTCTGAAGTTAATACTTCTGAAGTTAATACTTCTGAAGTTAATACTTCTGAAGTTAATACTTCTAAGGTTAATACTTCTGAGTTAATGCTGCCAGTTGTAGTTAATGCTGCTGGAACAAAGTTAATGCTGCTCTTCAAGATTAGTACTGCTGGAGTTACTACTGCTAAGAGATTAATACTGCTTAGAGTATTAATGCTGCTTATGATTAATACTGCTTATGAATTGAAGATCCAGATGGAGAGGATGACAGCTGTAAAGAATAAAGATATTCATGGAAGGATTGAAGATAACTATGCAAGATATACTGAAGATATTCTATTTTTTGTAATTATCTTTTGTTTAGTATATGTATAGATTAGACATAATAGTTTTGAAAACACAGATTTAATTCTAAGTTTTTGTTTTAGAGAGAATCAACCTCAAGGCATAGTTCCTAATACTAGAGAAGTAGTATTCGTCTTGAAAGAGCTTGTTCTTCAAGATTGAGGTTGAGTGTGTAATCTTGTGATTTTAATCATTCAATACAAGTTTACAAGTTGTTAATCATATACTGTTTGTTTACTGTTACATTGAATATCAAAGCGTTTTTCCGCAACTTCTTTGATATTGTTTCTGAGTATTCATAATTCTTGTTGAGAATTCGATCCTGACATTCCTGAAATATTCACAAGGTCGGGAATGACCAAAACCCAATGACTCACACGTTGATCCTTTCAAAACATCTCATAACCCGAACTATGCATATTTCCAACAAACACAAAAATACATATTTACCAAATAATCCCCATTTTATGCAATGCATTATTAAAACATTTTCCTTAATGGCTTATTTATCAAAATGCCCCAAAAGTCCCAAATGGGGGGGGGGGGGGTTACAAGGTTTATAAAGCCAAACACCTCAAATAATTAAACTCACCAAATAACTCGACAAATGATAATTTCATGTAAACACATAAACATTTTAAAATAGGCATTTTGACATGTACAACGTTTTCACAAATCAACTTGAACTCACCTTGCTAGATTTAGGCTAAATCTAGATTTTGCCCCACTTAGAGCTTCCTTGAAGAAACTTGAATCCACAAGCACAATCCTTCCAAAACCTCAACCACTAACTTGAATCCACCAACTAAAACACTTCTAGGTCACCAAAACGAACCATAAGCTTCCAATCTTCAAATGATGAAAATGGTTGGATGAAACCCCAAGAACTTGGGGATGAAGATGAAGATGAAGATAGAGGGGTTATGGCTCTAGCTCCCAAATCTTGCTAGATGAAGAGGAATCGTTGATTTTAGAAGGGAAACTCCCAAAATCGAGTTAAGGTTCGTTTGAGGAGGTGGGATCGGTATTGGGAGAGAAGAGGGGGAAGAGTTTTAGGGTTTTAAGAGGAAATAGGGGTGGAGGCCGGATCATTTTTTTTATAAAGTCACAGTGGTCGCGTGCGGATGGTGGCACGGTTCCACTCACGCGGAGAGCCGTGCCAGGCTCCGGAGTTGGGACGGGACAGAGGACCGCACGGTCCGGAGAGCCGCGCGGAACACTGTCGCGCTCTCTATCATCCTCTTGGCTACTTTGCTCAGCATCAGATTAGGACGAAAACTCCCAGAATTCGGGGTGTTACAATTGCTATCTCCAAGTGCGGAAGACGGGATATCTAGATCATTCTCGAGTCTCTATCTAGCACTCAATTCATCATAGTGTCGCTAGTACCATTCCCCAATAAGAACCTGATGCACATGCCGATAAATAAAAATGTTAGGCTTAATGTCTAGTGAGTTCAAGAGTTTTCATCTTTAATGTAAAATGGTAGCACTGAAAGAATGCTATTTAAATCACAATTTCAAAAAGGAAATGTATTAAATATAAAAGAAATCCCTTTCCCAAAACCCATTGTTTTCGTGATGAAATCTAGGTGACTAAAACACCCATTTAAACATGAAATTAAACTCAATACTCACACGATACATAAATAACACTTGATATTTTAATACCGAAAAACAAAGATAAAACCCAATATCCAAAGTGACAACATATGGATATTAAACGACATGTAAACCTCAAATCATGAGTACATACCATACCTAATAACAACATCAAAAGAATGAATACAACATAATATTTCAAAATGCACTTTTCGATGACGGGGGAGACCTGATTCCATTGGATGTGACGGAACACAAAAGTAAGCCATAACTCTATGTTAACGAGCCCAACTATGGATCAATGGTCTTCCAATTCAACCTTGCAAAGTTCATAGCATAAGACCCCCAATAACCCTAGATTACACTCGTTCATGAGAAATTGCAATTATTGGTCAATGGTCGATGCCGAATCAAAAAGCCCACATCTTATTACCCATGATGACCCCATGCCTATTTCACGTTACATTACGGAAATGTTCATCCCACTCAAACTGACTCATATACATATGGATCCATTGCATTACAGTCTAAATTACATGACTCAAATTTTTCATTGTGAAAATTTATTTTGAAACGAAGGTAGTAACACATTTAATTGTTTATAGCAAGAACTAAAATTTAATTTTTTTCTAATAAATAAGTTAAATCAAAATATATGATATAAATGTATGTTTGGCAAACTAGCTGATAAACCAGCTGATGCCTAATAAGCTAGTTGTTCCCTAATAAGATAGTTGTTCACTGATAAGCTAGCTGATGAACAAATTATATTTGATAAAAACTAGCTTATAAGCATGTAAAATAACCAAAAATGGCATCTTGAAAAAAATATTCAATTACAAATATTTCATAATATAATTCAAATAAATCTATACTACCTTATAAAACAGATTTGGCAAAAGTCTTAAAAATAACTCATAAAGCCTAAAGTACTGCTTTTTTTTAAACACAACTTAAAATCTCTTAATTACAACATCACAAACATAATGTACAATTTGTCAATGAGTTAGGGGCGTTTGGTTCGCAGAATGTTTTTGGATGGAATGGAATCTGTCAAAGGAATTTGACTTTGAAGGAATTGGAATGGAATGTTATCATGTTTGACCACCTGTCAGTTTGGTTCACATAATGTAACTTTGGAATTGGAATGAAATATTAGTAAATGACCAAAATAGCCTTTTTGAAACTTTTGAAATTGAAATCCAACTATTGTGGTTCAGATCGGTGGTGGTCGACGGTGGTTCAGATCGGTGGTGGTTGGCGGTGGTTCAAATCGATGGTGGTCGGTAGCAGTTCAGATCGATGGTGGTCGGCAACGGTTCAGAACGGTGGTTGAGAACAGTGGCGGTTTAGAACGGTGGTGGACTGCCGCGGTTCAGATCGATGGTAGTTTAGATCATTGGTGGTCGACGGCGGTTCAGAACGGTGGTGGTCGAGCGGTTTAGATCGATGACGGTCGACGGTGGTTATGAACGATGAGGGTCGATGGCAATTTAAATTGGTGGTGGTCGACGGTGGTTCAGAACGGTGGTGGTCAGTGGCGGTTTTGATCGGTGAGGGTCGACGGCGGTTCAGAACGGTGAGGGTCGGCGACGGTTCAGATCGGTGGTGGTCGGCGATGGTTCATATCGGTGGTGGTCGGCGGCAGTTCACAATGGTGGTGGTCGGCGGCGGTTCACAATGGTGGTGGTTGGCGGCGGTTCAGATCAGTGGTGGTCGGTGGTAGTTCAGATTGGTGGTGGTGGTGGTGGTTCAAAGCGGTGGTGGTCGCTTGTGGTCAGGGGTAGTTTAGAGCGGTGATGGTTCACGGTGGTCGGTGGTAGTTCAGATCGGTGGTGGTCGGCGGTGGTTCAGATCGACGGTAGTCGGCATAGGTTCATATAGGCCTGGGTAAATCAAGTAGGGAAGATGAGGGTAATTTTGTCTTTTTGAGAAAATGGGATGGAATGGAATTGAATTCTTTCTCAATTGTGATGGAATGACCACATCCATGAATGGTGGAATGTGTGGAATTCAATTCCATATGTAAACCAAACGCCTGAATGGAATTTGGTCAATGGAATTGATCATTCCAATTCTTTCAGATTCCATCGGAATCCTGCGAACCAAACGCCCCCTTAGAGTTTAACTTTCCACTGCGACTATTCATGGTCCCGAGGTGGCTCTATTTATTCTGTTTGAAAAGGGCTGTAAATTTCATTTCTATCCCATCCCCAATTTCCATATTCAATTCAAATTTCTCTCTCGCCTTAAGATTTTGGTAGTCTCCTTCTTCAATTTGATGTTGAAACGAGAAATGATTCGTGGTATTTTCATAGATTCTACCTCCCTTCTCACGTTAATCGAATTACATTCTTTTTATTTGTGGATTTTGATTGTTTGAGAAATTAAAGAGTGGCTATGTGGCATTGTCGCAATTTAACCACATTTCATTGAGAGGAAAGCTGATGAGAGTCTGGATTTAACCACACTTCAACAAGTAAGGGTTTTGCATTTGTTCAATTTGATCAAGAAGAATTGGCTAACAATGCTCCTATTGCCCTGGATGGGTTAAGAGTTACACTTGGTGAGAAGATTTTGTATGTCTCTTAATATTTCAATTTCTATACTTATTTGCTGCAATTTCTTGCTTTTGATTGAATCCTATCTTCAAATATGTTCATGGGTTTTAAGTAATTTGAAAAGGGGGGGGGGGTATCTTATATTATAAGGATCTTTGCATGATATTATCAGTTTTTTGACCGTGGCGAAGTTTCTGAAGAAAATCGAGAGGAACGAACCCAAAATTTTGAACGTTTATGTGAAGAATATTGATTCACATTTCACTGAAAAGTCTCTTGAGAGAGAAGTTTCCTGAGCACGGGAACGTTACGAGTGCTGTGATCATGAACGACGTTGATGGGAATTCAGGAGGTTTCAGATTCGTCAACTTTGAGTCATACGATAATGCCAAAAGGCCATCGACACTCTAAATCATTCAGTAATCAGTAGGAAAAGATTATAATTTGTTTATTTTACGCGATAAGGTCTTTCCTTCTTTCACACTAGATTTCATATTGATGTTGTCATTAACAGATTTTAGTTTGGAGTTCTAAAGTGCGTTGGATGGATTTTCTAGATGAGGTTCTTATCTGTCTTTGAGAGGATCTGGGAATGTGGTGTCACCGAAAGAAAACTTTCGATGTACCGATTAGCTCATTTAATTGCCATCTCAAATTCTGATTTCTATGTTTTTCTGCTTCAAAGGTGCACTCGTAATTCCTTGAAGTTCTTTTAATTTGTAATACGATGTGCATTTTATATGTTCTTTCTTCTTACCAGTATACTCTTGATTTCAATGTTTTCTTGATAAAACACAATAATCAAATGTAAGTTCCAGATTTCAAGCACAATCAAACAAGATTGATAAAAGTATGACAATTTAGCTTTGATTCTAGAGAGAGAGTGTAGAGAGAGAAAGTGTTATTGTCATATATCTAACTATGAATTACAATACGATTCTTAGCTACTCTACAATGACAACCTCTCTTACAAGGCTATTTATATGGTTAAAGACCATATACAATACAAACACAAGTAAACTAACATTCACTTTCCAAGACTTAACTATGTTTGACTTTACACATCTTGACTTTTCCACTTAAATCTTGGATACAATAATACACTAACAATCTCCCCCTTTGTAATCAAGATTTAAAAAAAATTGACATTAGTCTTCAACTCTTGATTCTTCAAAACTTTATCTCTGACGACTTTAAACTTAGAAGCTCTGACAATCTTCAAACATTCGGCCTTTGAAGAATCTTCAGATACATTTGAAAATTCTTCCACTTTGTCTTTGAAAAGTCATTCACTTTTGCATTGTAAAGTCATCAAGTCTTGAACAAAAACTTGAATCCTTGAACTTCTTTGAACATAGTAGTTTTGAACTTTGAACTTTGAGGAATCTTTCAATGCTTGTATCTTCAGTCTTTGGTCTCTGATCAGTCTTTAAAAAAGCGAACTTTCTCAAATCATCTCGGAACATTTTCTTGACCGTTACAATTCTTTTCACAGTTTTGTATATCCCCTTTTTCTACAGAATTCTTTGAAACTCCCCATTTTTTGATGAGTTCATCTCTTTTCCAGAATATCTCTTGAAATAAATTTCAAAATATTCATCTGACTTGAAAAATCCATATTATCTCCCCCTTTTTGATGAGTTGTGAGCAACAAAATCATCAAACCTTTTTCAAGTCATCGCTGTCTTTGAATATTAATCTTCCCCTTTATGATAAACTGACAATCTCCGCCCTTTTGATCTGAGTATCCATCAATTCATAAAATGTATTCATCCGAATCTTTTCAAATTCAAATAAAATAAGAATTGTAACCCTGAATCAACAAATGATACAGTTAGAATGCCTGTAAGTAGCACAGAGTCACTTTGTACAACGGATGTACTTTGGAAAGGAGTTTTTTGATGTTCACTCCCCCAGGGCTTCTATTCAATCATCGAAAAAACCACAAAGGAATTTTCTATGAATGTTATGACAAGAAAACATATTTCTTGTGTGTACGTGAAAGTGTAGGAATGATTGAAGCTACTTAGCTTTATCAGGATCAAATTGTGTAAACTGTTAAGACAACAACAAGTATTACACGGACTCAATGTGCATGATTGAAGTGCGAAGCGGGGGAAAATTTCCTTCTTTTTCAATATCTAAATCTTCTGAGTGAAGACCAGATAGCAGATATGCTACGTCCCCAAAGAAAATGAAACATTTCCTTGTTGAGAAATAAACAAGTGATTGGTGGGGTAAAAACAAGAGTTGGCATGGGCTCACTGCCTGTTTCAATGATGGTCACCAAAGAATGTGAACCAATCAATAGATGTGGCTGCCCGGCTCAGAAAGTAGTTGGTGCAGAGTTTTGATATTCTTTTAACTCTGATCTCACACCCTCTTTCTTTTTATCATTAAAGCTCACTTCTAACCAAACTCTCTTTTATATTGTACCGCTCCACACACTGAGAAAAACTCAACCGGATGAGTTATCTCCCCCCACTCTTTGATTTAAGACCCCTCACCCCTCAATCACTCAAAGATAACTTCTTGGGTACGAAACACTGGTTAACGTGAATCCATAGAAGTTCTGTTTAAGCTCTCACATTGATCCCATGAAATTATGTCCTATAAAGATGTGATGTTCAATAGTTTAGTTTGAACAAATAAAGCGCAAAATATGATAACATTGTCAATCAAATGTATGCTCCACATGAATATGAATGATAATTGAGCATTTGAACAATGAACATTTCTCAAAACAAGGATATTGAATGTATGAAATGAATTCGAAAGAGTTGTTTGAGAATCTGACAATGTATCAATCAGATCAAATATCACGAAATATGAACGTGAAAGGTTAGGGTATCAAAGAACTTGACAGTTGTTTATATGAAAGAATATAAACAATATTGAAATGATGTATGATGCTCAATCAAAATTGAATTACAAACGGGAGTATTACCATCGAAAAATTGTTTCTTTATGAGACATGGTAATAACAAAGTCAATATGAAGCTAAACCGGTGTGTATGAATATTTGAAAGTATAGACAAGATAATACGCAAGTATTAATCTTTAGAAACACAAAGGCAGGTAAACATTAATGCTCAATTATGAAAAACATTTTTGAAAATCACACTTCTAAATTCATGAAATCTTTTGAGAATCAGAAGTGGTTTGAACATTTAAGAAAACATTTTTCATGTTCGAAAGTTGTTCTTCTTTCAAACAATCAGAGATCTAGATCAGAAGATACTTACAAAGGATTTAGCTCCCCCTCAAATCATGATAAACTGAGTTAGATTCAGATAAGCTCCCCATTGATATTTGCATAATATCCTTATCTGAACAAACTCTTCTTTGAAGTACAGGTTCTAAACTGTTATGTTTAAAAGCCATAATTCTTTGACATTAAAGTACGAGTCCTAAACTGATATGTTTAGAAGTCTATACTCTTTGACTTTGAAGTCCGAGTCCTTAGCTGATTTACTCAGAAGTCTATGCTCTTACTCCCTAAACCTATGGTACCTGCAAAACAGTTTTAACAGGTTTTGGTACCCACTGGTATTTGGGTCCTGGTTGGTTAGATTTAGGAATCCACTTCTCATTAGATTTAAATCTTTTAAGTTCATTTTTCTGAGAAGTAATTCTGTAAGTTCCATACCAGTGATGAGCAAAGTCTTTTTGAACAAAATCATTAGCACAACAGTAAGAACAACATATTTTCTTCTGTGCTAGCCTAATTAAATGATTTACAGAATAGGTGAAATCAGACTTAGCAAAATATTTACCTTTACGTGCTTTGTTCTTCTTGGCTTTTTGAGTAAGTGCAGAAGATTTTTGAACAACTTTGTCATCAGTAGAACCCTTGACAACCAAAACCATCCGATCTGTCTTTGAAGCATGCTTTTCAAGAGATTTATTATAAGATCTAGTTGAGCCATCAACAGATTTATTATAAAACAGATTAGTAGGACGTATCTGATTTGTATTGATAATTTTTGATTTGACACTTGTTCTTTTTGAAGTATTCTTATTTATAAAACTGGAAGCAGTTTTGAAAGGGCAAATTGATTCAGTTGAATTGTCATAAGGTGATTGATTAATCACGTCTACATAAATCTTCTCTGACAATTCAATATTTGCATCTTCCAAGTCCTTTATCTTTTTAGATAAAATGTTATTTTCTTCAAAAAATGTGTCAAACTTCTTTTGTAAATCAGACTTGGCCTTCTGTTCTTTTAAAATATCTGATGATAGAACAGATAATCTTGTTGTGAGCTTAGATATTTCACTTTCAAAGATTTGATGCTCTTGCTCAAAGTCTTTTTCTAAGTTCTTGTTCTTTTCAGACATTTCTTTGAAAATCCCAGCATTTTTCTTTCAAAAATTTTCTTTTCAATATCAAAAGACTTCTTCTTTTCTTTAAAAGATTTTCTTTCATTTTCAAGTAAGTCTTGTAGTGTAGAGATCTGCTTGAGAAGTTCAATAGTCTTATCTTCAAGAACTTTTCTCTCTTTAGCAAATGTATCTCTTTCAGTTATTAAAATCTTTTCAAATTCTGAGACTTACTTTGAGAGTTTTATGCATCTATGCTCCAAATCTTTTCTCTCTTGAAAAGCTTTCTTAGAAAAATCAGAAAGTTTTTAGTGTAAACTTTCTCCAGATCAGCTTTGTCTTTATCTGCATGTAGAATTTTCATTAGATCAGCATCTTTAGCTTCCAATGCAAATATTTTCTCTTCAAAAGCCTTAAACTTGCTATGTAGATCAACTGATTCAACTTTAAGTTCTGAAGATTTCTTTTCAGTTGTCTTCAGTTGGCTTTGAAGATTTGTTATCTCTCTCTCTCTCTCTTTCTCTTTAAATCTAATCTCTTTCTCTCTTGTCTTGACAATACCTGCAAAATCAGATTTAAAATCATTAATACATTTTGCACATTCAGAAGTTTTCTCAAGAATTACAAATTTAGGTTTCAATTCCTGAATCTGATTTAGAAGACTTGAATTCTGAATCTTCAACTTGTCTCGTTCAGCTTCTATAGCAGGTATCTCAGGCATGTACATTATTGCACAATCTATGTATGATATAACAGTAGACATCTTTACTGAATTAGATGAAATGCTAAATAAAATGTTTGCTTGAAATGATCGTTCCAAAATATTCAGAAACAAACTTGACTTGTAAAGTCAAACTTGGTCAACACTGGAAAAACTTAAAAAAATTCTAAGTCACAAAACTCGCAGAACACTGTAGATGCACTTCGCGCAGATAATGGTATGCACGTTCTTGGTTCATGGAGAACAAGGTGTGCGCGTTCTTGGTTCGCGCAGAAAGAGTCGTGCGCATTTTGAGTTCGCACAGAAGGAGACTTGCGTGTTCTTGGTTCGTACAGAAAGAATCGTGCGCGTTCTTGGTTCTCGCAAAACAAAGAATGCGCTTTCTTGTACTTAGAAAATTTTTGAACCTTTAACTTCGCGCAATGCCTTTACGCGTTCCTATATTTAGAAAAAATTCTTCCAAATAAGAACTTGCAAAGAACTTTTCGCAGAACAATAGAAATCGCAAATCACAGAAACCAAAAACCAAACTCGCAAGTAGACGTGTGCGCGTTCCTACTTCTTGCAGGTAGAACTGTGCGCGTTCTGATCAAGAACTCGCATAAAACATACAAACATAGAAATTCTTCATCCTGCGCGTTCTTCCCTTCTTGCATGTTCTTTGGAGTGAGTGTTCTTCCTTTGCGCGAAAACTAGATCTTGCGTGTTCTTTAATGTTAAACAAGGATTTCGATCAAAAACTTTAAAAACCTACAATCAAAGCTTGCAATTCCATAGGGTTGATCGGATTGACAATTAGAACACTTTTCTAATACATCATTTAGGCTAAAAACAACAAAATTACAGTGCAATTTGATTAACAACAGTGTTCGACATTTTCAACAAAAAAATATCAAATTTTTTTTTCAAAATTAAGTGTGAATTTCGTGATCAAATCTAAACAAGAAAGATTCAAAAACACTAATCGATCACTGAGAGCCCATTATCTTGCAATAAAATCGCCTTAACAAGAAAATTTTGATCCAACAGTGATTTTCGGAAAACGGTCCTGCGTGTTCTTCCAAGAATTGAAAAAATCGATCAAATCAAAGTGTATCAATCCATTCTGAATAAATTGGTCTGCTCTGATACCAAATGTAAGTTCTATATTTCAAGCACAATCAAACAAGATTGATAAAAGTATGACAATTAAGCTTTGATTTTAGAGAGAGGGTGTAGAGAGAGAAAGTGTTATTGTCATATATCTAACTATGAATTACAATACGATTCTTAGCTACTCTACAGTGACAACCTTTCTTACAAGGCTATTTATATGGTCAAAGACCATGTACAAACACAAGTAAACTAACATTCACTTTCCAAGACTTAACTATGTTTGACTTTACACATCTGGACTTTTCCACTTAAATCTTGGATACAATAATACACTAACAAAATCAATATTAGAAGTGTTAGGCACATTGAATTTATCTGTTGCCTTCTCCCAAGGAACCATAACAGCTGCGACAAAATAGGGAAGCACATCCCAATTCGTTGAAATAGACATCTCCAAAATAGTTTTTAGCTTCAATCGAGGCCACTCCACTTGTGTCTCTTTGGTTTCCCAAGTTCCCCCTTCGAACACTGCGTTCTCACTCTTCATTGTTTCTTTGCCTTGTTGCTTTGGCAATTTAAGATATGGTTTTGAATTTGAATTCAAAGCTAATTTTGGATCTAGAGTAGTTCTAAATAGGAAGTCACTTGTGGTTGAATTCAGAGAGGTTTTTGGATATGGATTAGGTCTAATTTTGAGATTAATTGTGGTTAGACTTTGGTTTATTGCATCGTTGGTTTTATCATAAAGTGGAGAAGATGTCGTTCTGAAATTTAGGGTTATAACATTTTCCAGATTCGTAATTACCTGAATGCCAGTGACTTGAGACCGCTCCTTCCAGATTGATTGAACCATTTTCACAGTAGGCTTCGATTGATTCATCCGTTTATGCGACACAATTGGGCTTAGTCGATTTTGGGCTGTTGCATAGGCATTGTGTCGATTGGGCTGAACTCGATCCCCTTTCTCCTTCACGTTTGAGATGGATGAAGAGTGGGTCAAGGAAACTATTTCAATCATCTCCCCCTGTGATCGAATATGAGGCGGTCAGAAATTAAAGTCCGACGGTTTTGGTTCGGATCTGGATGAAACCTTAAATCTCCAGATTCTGGACGATCAGTAGGACGATTCTTCTTCATTAGTTCGAACCCTTCCATGTTGAATATAAAATCTAACGTGAAGTCTCTTACGATACGATAATTTCACTTCCCTTCTCTATTTTCTTCTTCGCTTATCCTCCATCTTCTCTAGTTTTCATCGTAACCATAACCAGATCTGGAGTTGATTTTGTTTCACTGGTGAAATCACAATCCTATTCATGAATCCCCTCCTCCTCATTTCTAATAATTGTTGTGACATTGATGTTACCGTGGCCCAAATCTGGAGTATGAACAACCTCCTCACCACTTGCAATGAAATTTCTAGATGTAATCTCCCCTGGTACAGAACCTGATTTGGATCGAACATCACCTACCTCTTCATGAATATTTTGTGCCACCTCCGTCAATTTTTGATTGAGGACGTTCATATGGTCTCGAAACTGTTGTTGAATGTCGGCCAAGATAGAATGGATTTCACTCACCACCTTCCTGGGTTCAACCTTCTGCGAAATCATATCACTAGCCATAGCTTCATACACACAATATAAGGACCATTTTGATTCCCTGGCCATGGATTTGGAACGCTTTGATACCAATTTGTTATGAACCAGTAAAATTGATCAGGAACAAATGAATTTTAATTAGGGTGTTATTCGGTCGGTTAAATCGGTTTTCGGTTTATTTGGTTGGGGTTAATTGGTTTTCAAGATTTTTTAAACATAACCGATAACCAAACCAAATAAGGTTCGGTTTAATCGGTTTTGGGTATTCGGTTTATTCGGTTCGGTGACCAGTTAAACCGAATAAGGATTTATATTTTTTCCGTTGGACACTTGCTCAAATAATTTTCCCAAATTAAGTGATTTTTGTTTATAATATATAATTTGTATCATACATTTATCTTAACAATTAACTTATATTAAGTAAAATCACCACCTATCAAAAACCAATATCTATCAAATGATATTATTTTTCTTCATGTGACGTAAATCAAGCAAAAAATGTAATACAATAAAAAAAACATTATTTACTATCATAAAAAACATTATATAACAATAAAATAAGTAAAATAATAATAGTATAACATGTATTTGGTTAATTTTTTTATAAAAATAAAATATATAAAATATTAGTAGAACGTGTTATTCGGGTTATTCAGTTTAACCGAATTAGGAAAAAAATAACTGAAAACCAAACCGAATAAGGATCCTTATTCGTTTAACCAAACCGTTTAACTCGAAAACCAAATAACCCGAAACCGTTTAACCCAATTGCCATTCGGTTCGGGTGGGTTATTCGATTTTGGTTATTTTTGACACCCCTAATTTTAATGGCAAATGAGGCTGATAACTTTTGATTAACAGGGAAATAGGATAGAGGGTTAACTAGCCATTCGAGATGCTAGAGGATCTCCCAAAATGAATACTAATTTCTGCATGCTTCACACTCTCTACACCCTCCCTATTTATACCATTTATTTCTTTAGAATTACCTAAACTAACCCTTCTTAACTATTCTAGAATGTTACTTAGAAATGGGCTTGGGCCTCTAAATGGATGCATGACAGGTTCAACCAGCTTTGATGAATTTTGATCTTTAATCAAGAGACAACTAAAACATATTGTTCTTTCAAGCGTGTTGGTAAGGCTTATTGTAACGCACGTAAATTTCGGTGAGTAAAGGTAACCCATTCAGAAACCTATGGTTTATGAATTATAAGGGGTTGAGAAAGAATGATCTAGCCCTGGTCAATGGAAGTGTCGCGGAATTTGAGTGCGAAAAACGAAACTTTCGGGCCTCGGTACGCATGGCGTGACTATGCCCGGCGACTATGACATTGTCACTGTCGCCAAGGGCAATGTCCCTGAGGGACTCCACCATTCGGTACACATGCGGCGACTATGCCCGCAATTATGCCAAGGGGCACTATCGCGGGCCTGGGGGAGTTTCGGTACATCTTCGGCGATTGTGCCAAGGGGCACTGTCTTTGGGCACAATCGCGGCCAACCCTAGGTTGATTAAAAATCGGGATTTAGCTTTATTTCTCATTTGTGACTTCCACAATTCAGTTCCCACTCTCTCTCAAACGAACCCCTTTTCTTATTGTGGCACTTGGAGCATTCAAGGCTCTGATTTTTGAAGGTTTAAAGTGATCCTTCACGTTTTAGAGAGGTCTTGGAAGCAAAGGTGGGGAGCTTTTCTTATTGTTCTCATTTTCTAAGAATTCTAAGCCTCTAGGGTTTCATCAATCCCTCCTCCATTCTTTTGAATGTTTGGAGTTTCGTGTCCATTTTATGGCCCTAACAATATTCTGTTGGTGGATACAAGTTGTGATTAAGGTAACATTCTCCATTCCTTCACCTAAGAAATTAGGGTTTTGTCATTCTCCCATTCTCTTCTATTGTGTTAGAACTTGGTATAACTTGGAAGTACTTATGATTAAGGATCTTTGTTGAGAGCTTGAAGCTAGGATTTAGAAGGTTTCAAGTCTTCATCCAAGGAGCTCAAGCTTTGGGGGAAAAATCTAGATTTAGTCTCAGTCTAGCAAGGTGAGTTCTAATTGCTTTACAAAACTATATACATGTCAAAATATAAATATTTTGGGTTTTGGATAAACATATATGTGCTCACTTTATATTTAATGAGTTTTGTGATTTTGGTACTTTTAGCATATGGAGTTGTTAAATGTCTATAAATGATTTACGATACGTTATTTGGCGTTTTAGCCACCCAAAAGGGATGTTGAACCACTAATAAGGATTTCTTGGGTATTTGAAGAATTTGGGGAATATATTTCATTGGTTTCAAATATGTGCAAATTGGGTTACAAATAGTTTTAATGGATTGACCTTAAGAATTGGGATTTTGTGGATAAATAATTGTTTATGGTTTATTTTGGAACTTTACCCAATATATGAGTTTTGGATATTGGATCTTAAAGACCTTTTGGCTTTAAAAGTGTGAGTTAATGGAAACGGACATCCTTGACCTTATGAGTATTTTGGAAAATGTTAACCTTATGGTTTAGGCCTTCAACCACTTATACGTTGAAAAGATTCCAATTTTGGGAAAATTGTACTTTGGCTTATGTAGCCTTATTGACTTTATCTTGTTGTCAAGCGTTTTATGATGCCTTATGGCTTGATTAATACTCTAATGAGTTTTGGGGCATTGTCCGATTTATATAGCTCAACATGGAGCATTTTATGGAAAATCAATTATTGCACAAATGTTGGTTATTATAGGTTTTGAATGCATTACTTCATTTGTTTGGAGTCATGTAATTTTTATAATGTAATGCAATGGACCCATAGGTATAGAAGTTTTTTTGTTCATCATGGAGTTTTGAGGTCCACGTTTGAGTCTAGTGAGTGGTCCTCAAGTCATGTATTTATGTAAGCTTGTGGTGGTGCTCTTGGAGAGCCGTATACGGAGCTAAGTCTTGCGGTGGTGCCCATGGTGAGCCGAATACGGGGACTTGTGACTTTTGTGGTGACACTCATCTAGAGGTCGAGTAGACACTAGGGTCAGTTGGTGTATCTTGCAGTGGTTGCTTAAAGGAGTCGTATACGGGGATCTGTTGGGTCATCAAAGATTTGAAGATAACCTCCCGTTTTCGGCTTGTAACTATACATCTATAAAAGATTGTACATCTTCATACTTCGATTATTTTATGGTTCTTTGTAATAGCTTAGTTGTGCTTTAAAAGATCGGTGAATCAAAGACCAACCGAATTCAACATGAAGTGAGTCTAATGATGCGGATCAAGATAAACTTTACAAGTACTGAGCTACCCCTGCCGAAGAGAAGCATAGTCTTCGGCAGACTGCTCTCCTGCCGATACTTCCATGATTGGTCGGCAGGAGTCACCTCTGCCGATCTCCTTCAATCGGCAATCCCTTATGCCGAACTTTTGGCAGACTATCTCATTGTCGAATTGTTTCTTGTTCGGTGGTACCCTTTATAACAACTCCTCATGATTTGACTATACTTCTTCATTCCCAACATCCTTCTGACAAAAGGAATGAAACCTTCTATTGCATAGAGGATATTCACTCAAGTTCTGATCTGATAGAGACTTTCTTCAAAATAATCTCAAAATGATTTGTACCAGGTATATTTCATTGGGATATTGTCTTATCATAGTACAAAAGTTCCTTTTTGTATATTGATAAGTCACTTCAAATATCTCATAATTTATTGAAGAAAATCTGAAGATCCACTCAACATTTGACAAGTGTCCTTTGCATTCAATGCATTGGGTAGTAATCTTCAAAGGCCCAACCGGAGTTTTTGATTTCCAGATGGCCATTGAAAGTTTTCAGCCGGTTGTTAATCTTCAAAGGCCCAACCGAAGCTTGCCAAACTTAGAGTCTTATCCTCTTGCAAGATTCGGTTGGGCCTTTGAAGATTTACAACCGGCTGAAAACTTTCAATGGACATCTGGAAATCAAAAACTCGGAAGAATCGGATTTTCCGTCGAATGAATCTTTTGATGACGAACAAAGCTTGTGAAACATCATGTGATCTATGATAGAGATTCCTGAAATGGTCATATAAGAACTCAATGTCATCTATAGAAAGGTCAGTGAAGTCTGCCTCTGAGAATTTATACCGCCTGCAGTCTCTTCTTTCAACTTCAAAGTCAGGATACCAGATATTCACAAACTTGTTGATTGTGACACTGATGACTCGAACAATCAAGTGTGGAGAAGAAACGGTATTATTCCTTTTGCACTGGCACTTAATGAACATTAAGTATTCAAATTGATAGGCATCTGACTCTTTCTCTACTCCAAGAATTGCATATATGTTAATTGGCCTTCTTCTAAAAACAAAGATGTTACTCTGAGTGTCTTCTAGAAAAGTTGATCTTAGTCTTGAAGCCATGTACCTCTGTTGCAAACTCCTCTGTCTCTGTTGTCTAGATAAAGTTGGTCCTTCTTCTAGAATAGACGGTGGAATCACAGGATCAGAAGGTGGAAAATCAGCTTGTGCTCTTGGCGACTGACCAACTTCAAATGAACTTGAAGGAATAGTGGTAGTCGGAGCTGAACTAGTAGCAGGAGTAAATGTAGCTTTAGCAGTTTCAGAAACCTCACCATGAGCAGGAAGATCACTGTATAACAATTCTGCCTCTTCTTCATCTTTTGCATCCATAAACACTGAATCATCTTCTGTATCAGAAATGATAATGATGTCATCACAATCTTCTATCTTCACTTTACAGACTTTTTCATACTTAGAATCATCATCATCATCATCTAAATTAATTTCAATAATGTTTGAAAAGAAAGACTTCATATCAGATACAATTTCAGCATTAGTAACTACAACTGGATTAGAAACAATGTCTGGATCTTCATAAACCACAATCTGCCAGTTTTTCTCTTTGTTCTGCTCAGAAACTTTGATAAAATCAGACATTGAAGAAGAATCAACCCTATCAATCAACAAATTCACCAAGTCATTAACGTTGCAATCTTCAACATTTTCAGCATTCTGTTCAGATCCACCAACCGCTTCTTCTTGAGTTTGATTATCTCTCTCTGAAGAAGTTCCTTCCATTCTTGGTCTCTTAGCCATCTCCCCTTCATGGCCTTGATGATCGGGATCATCTTGGTCATGTCGGCGCTTAAGAGACGGATCGGCCTCTGTTCTGCTTCTTTGTTGAAGATTATCAAATCGGTTAGCAAAATCAAAAAAAGATTGAGTCATGAAAGACCTTAAATCTGCAAAACTAGTTCGAACTTCTGATCTGAAAGAATGGAATTCATCAGATAACGCTGTAATCCTGTCAGAATCAGATGAAGGCGCTTGAGGCGGTGAAGGTTGGAAATTTCTCAGAAGAGAAAGCAGATCCTGATCTTGATGTTCCGGCGGAGACATGGAAAGAATACATGCATACAACAAATCAGTTAATTCAGAAATAGGCAGATCATGCAAAGAAGACCTGGAAGCTGTAGCAGAAGGAATTGATGTGAAGAGTCCAGCAGACACAGTGAATACGGGAGGAGTCGGTAGAGAAGCTATTGGTGAAGCTGTAGAAACTGGGGCAGATAAAGAATCTATGATAATAACGCCAGTAGGTTTTCTGAAGGGAATTTCTGGAGGAATGAGAGATGGATCGATCTCAGGCATCTTGCCTTTGAAGAATGTCTTCAACTTCTGAATTTGTGCTTCCTTTTCTGCATCCATTCTCTCTGATAACTGACGTATGACATGGTTCAAAGTAGAAAATTTCTCAGAAGAAACCCGAGCTTGATCAGAAGAAAGCTCTACAGCTGAAACTGTTGTAGACTGAATAGCCGCAAGCGAAGTTGCTGGAGCTTGACTTTGTACTGAAGCTGAGGCTTGATCAAATGTTGTATCCAATTCATCTACTTGAAGACGAGCAACAGAAGGATTAACAGGAACAAAATCATCTTCAGAAACAACTTCTGTTGAAACACCAACTTCTGGTTCCTTGGAATGTCTTGCATAGACCCGAAAACTTGGTTGATCAGCATCATCACCATCATCACCCTCAGAATCAACATCATGCACATCTTCATCTCTAGGAAAATCATCACCAATATTTGCATCTCTATCACCATCTTCATCAGCATCTACATCATCAGTAGTATCATTATCAACATTCTCAAGATCAATAGCAACATCAGTAGCAGCTTCAGATAAAACAACACTAATTTGTTGAGTTGCAACTGCTGCCTCAACTTCTTGTGCGGCAGAGACTTCAACTTCCTGTTCAACAACTATGTCAACCTCTGTTTCAGCAATTGTTTCAACCTCTTGTTCAGCAGCTGTTTCAACCTCTTGTTCAGCAGCTGTTTCAACCTCATGTTCTGCATGCGACGGTTCTGTTCAATCAGCACTAGCCGGTTCATCTTGATCAGCTTCCAAAAAGATATCATTGTCCAGACAATACTCAATGATACTTTCATCAGATGGATCTGCATACTTCGTAATAAGATCAGCAGGAATAAGCATGGAATAGTTGAAAGATCTCTTCAGCTTCTGAATATAAGTCATTTTGATGTCTGGAACCTGAGGCCAAGATAATCTTCATGGAATAGATGGATTGCTTCTAAGCATACTACGAACGATCAGCTTCAAGAATCTGATAAAAGGAATGAATTTGCGCTTCTTGTTTTTAAGCTTGTCTTGTACCCTCTCCGAGGGTTTTGTCCAGAAAATGAAAGTATAGTCGACATGCAAATCATAAATGATTGCATGGAACAATCGGAGATAGAGTAGACTGGAACTGTCCGTTCTAGAATGTTTGGCCGTAAGACACCTGATAATAACAGAAAAGAGAGCATACCAAACCGGAGGAAGATTAGACTTATCAAAATCACGAACTCTGTTCAAAGTACCAACATAGCCGAGATTACGAATTCCTTCAAACACTTCCTCTTCAGACGGAAAGCTGTCATAAGATGTTCGGCCCGGTCTGGAGTTGGGCTCAGGAAGCTCCAGTATTAGTCTTAGACGCTTGTATGAAAGAAAGGAATCATACTGATCAATTTGAAGATCAAAGCGGTGCGGACGAGCCAACTCATTCTTTGTAATAGTGTGCCAGGCCTGCTGAATATATACCTCTGGGACTTCAACACATGATGTAAGAGCCTGTGCAAGTGGATGACCTCTGAGAATAGCATGAATGACTGGATGAATTTTGATTCTGTCAAAATCCACATAGTAGTTGTTCGGCTTGTAAGGTAGGATGTACATCAATGATGGAAAGACATCGTTCGGAGTGCGACGTGAAACAGACAGATTAGCCCCGATAGAAGGAACAGATGGCATCGGCGTATCATGTGATGCTTGATCAGACGGATCCTCGAGAATGACATTCTCGTCTTAGATCATGGGATCAGTATGGGTATGAGAAGACATTTGAAGATCTGTAGAACAAAAACGAAGAAGAATTAAACAAAGTAAGAAAATTGGAAAAAAAAATTGAAAAATTTTCTAAGTCTGGTTTGCGCATCTAGTTAGATACGCAAAGAGAGGTTTGCGCATTGAACGTGATACGCAAAGGACAGTTTGCGGATCAGGCATGATACGCAATATGAAGTTTGCGTATGCAGTTCATCACGCAAACTAAGGTTTGTGTGTTAAACATGATGCGAAAACTATACCTGAAAAATTTTCAACACAACACAAGGTTTGCGGGACACTAAGGTAACGCAAAGTATACTTTGCGTATCCAACAGGTTACGCAAAGTGGACTTTGTGTATCCTAAGTGTTACGCAAACTAATAAAAGCAAACACACACAAAACACTGAGGTTTGCGTATCAAGTGTGATACGCAAAGTACACTTTGCGTGTCCAACGGGATACGCAAACTGGACTTTGCGTGTCCTGTTGGATGCGGAAAGTAGACTTTGCGTACAAAACACTTGATACGAAAATCTAGGTTTTCGGAAGATCGAACCGAAAAACATAAAAAAAGCAAAAATAAACCTATTTGACACAAAATTAAGAGAAGAAAAACATACCTGATGTTCGAAATAGGATTCTAAAACAAACCCAAATGCCAATTCAAACAACAATCAACACAAATTGAATATGAGAATATGAACAGGTCGATAACAACGAGTATCAGATAATGAACATTCGAGTCAAGTACACATTCAATATAAACCAAATCAAAAACGAAAAATGAAAGTAAAAGGGAATCAAAAACATACCTTGAGTTCGTATATCAAAAACAGAAAGAAATCAGATTAGAGTTTAGCACAAGAAAGAATTTGACAGAGAGAGTATGGGAGGTCGAAGGTCAGATAGAAAAAGAGCAACAAGCGGGAAAAGTTAAAATGAATTAGAAACTTCTATTTAAACTAAGGATACTTACTAAAAAAAAAATAAAACTAAACTAAAAGAACAAAACACACAAAAAAAAAATACTCTAGTTACCTGAATGCCTTTCACAAATGCACAAAAAAAAAATACTCTGTCTTTTAAGCGATGTGCACTTTGGCATATTTTAATCAAAGAGTTCATTAAGTAAAGAACATGTCGTAAACGTAACTTTCTATCTGATCCTATTGCAGGATTTGGGTCAGCCGCTCCCAGACCAGTTGGCCTTAGGGGAGTAGGTGTCAAGCACCCCTTGGAACTTACTTTCCCGGATCAGAAAGGCTACATCGACACATCCTAAACCCATTCATACCAGTAGAACATGACTTTCGATCTGGTTCTATAGAAGGATTTTGGTTCGATCACTCCCAGACCAAATGACCTTAGGGGATCAGATGACGAGCATCCCACGGAACTTACTTTCCCAAGCCAGAAAGGTCACAGGTACAAACTTTTAAACTCAGAGATTTCTGTATTTTTAAGAAATTATTATTCATCTCAATCACTCAGATCAACGTCTAAATGCTTAGCCCATATTTTCATTCCGATCTATAATTCTGATCATTTAGGTAGTCTAAGCAAAGTAAACTATAAAAATCCCGACTCACATATCTTTAAAGAAAAATCAAAAGCTACAAACATGTTGCTGACTTTTCGACTTTTGTAAGACTTGGAAGTTGAACATATAAAACTTTAATATAAACAAAGAACTTGTAAAAGATCCTAGACACACATTTTATTCAAAAGAAAGAAAATCTGTAAAATTTTACTTTATAGAATAAAATTTGTAAAGATTTAAACTTTTAAATTAAACATTCCAAGTTTTGAAAGCAAAAAAATTAAAACGTTTTTCATCTAAGGCTTTTGTAAAGATATCAGCAAGTTGATATTCAGTTGGTACAAAATATAATTCAATAGTACCTTCTTCAACATGATGCTTTATGAAATGGTACCGCATATCTATGTGTTTGGTCTTTGTGTGCTGGACCGGATTAACTGATATGGCAATTGCGGACTTGCTGTCACAATATATTGGCACTGTTTTGTACAATATCCCGTAATCCCGTAGTTGTGTCTTCATCCATAGGACTTGAGCGCAACAACTAGCTGCGGCGATATACTCTGCCTCTGCAGTTGATATAGAAACATAATTCTGCTTCTTTGACGCCCAACTTATCAGTCTGTCTCCCAAGAATTGAAGATGTCCTGAGGTACTCTTCCGGTCCAATTGATTACCACCAAAATCTGCATCTGAATAAGCAATCAACTTATAGTCAGAACTTTTAGGATACCATAAACCTAAATAAGGAGTTCCTTTAATAAATCTAAAAATACGCTTGACTGCTAATAGATGAGATTCTTTCGGTTTGGCTTGGAATCTGGCACATAGGCACGTAGAAAACATTATATCCGGGCGACTTGCTCTGAGATACATCAGTGATCCGATCATTCCTCGATATGTCTTTTGATCCACAGTTTTTCCATCTGGATCAAGTCCGATTTTGGCACCATGAGTCATCGACGTACCGATTGAAGTAGATTTGTCCATCTTGAATTTCTTCAAGATGTCAAATACATACTTTGACTGGTTGATGAAAATTCCATCTGGAAGCTGCTTAACTTGTAAGCCGAGGAAGAAATTCATTTCTCCCATCATGCTCATCTGAAACCTAGGAGTCATTAGATCAGAAAACCAATTACATAAAGATTTGTTAGTCGCACCAAAGATAATATCATCTACATATATTTGAACTAAGTAGATATCCAAGTTTGATCTATAAATGAAAAGAGTGGTATCTATTGATCCTTTGGTGAATCCGGATTTGATCAAGAAGGCTGACAGCTCATCATACCACGCCCTCAGTGCTTGTTTCAGGCCATACAGTGCTTTATCGAGAAAGTATACGTGATCAGGACGGTCTTTGTCAACAAACCCCTCTGGTTGAGATACATAGACTTCTTCTTTAAATTTCCTGTTGAGGAAGGCTGTCTTGACATCCATCTGATACACAGTAAAATTGCGATAAGCAACAAAAGCAAGAAACATGCGAATAGCTTCAAGTTGAGCGACTGGCGCGAATGTTTCATCGTAGTCAATTCCTTCTTCTTGTCGGTATCCCTTGGCTACCAATCTTGCTTTGTTCTGAACAACTATACCATCTTTATCCTTTTATTCTTGAATATCCACTTCGTGCCAATTATGCTCTTTCCTTTCGGCCGTGGTACAAGTCTCCAAACTTTAAGTGCGTCAAATTGATTGAGCTCCTCTTGCATTGCTATAATCCAATCCGGATCCTCCAACGCTTCAGAAACTTTTGTTGGTTCAATCTTGCTTAAGAAGCAAGTGAAGAGACATTCGTTGGAAGTAGCCGTCCTGGAACGTGTAGACACACTGGCTTGAGGATCTCCAATAATTTGATGAATTGGATGAGATCTTGTCCATTTTGTGGTGTGAGGGAGAGGATCAATAATGTCTTTAACCACTTCTAATTGTTGAGAGGGAGATTCAGAAGCTTCTAAGTCAGTTGAAGAGATAGACACAGTTTCAACTGGAGGAGGAGTTAACTCAACAACATCTGGATCAGATTCTGGAAGAGTTTGTTGAATAACATCATTCCGTTCTTCTTCCTGAACTGATTCCTCTTGAACAGATTGTTCATGTTCAGATTCTGCATGAATATGTTCTTCATGAATATGATCAGTTTCTGATTGTGTCTGATCAACAAGATGAACTGGAACAACATCAGGTTCAGAGATAGATGCAGCAGAATTGGAAGTAGATGTGTTCTCAGTTTCCTGATTCAAAACATGTGAGACATTTTCAGAGTTAGATCTAAGCACATCATCGTAAAAAATTTCAAACAGAAAATCAAGATCAGAAATATTAATAGAAGAAGAAGAAGAATCCTGATTTGACGGTTGTGGCGAAGGTTCTGAACTGAGTTGTTCAGGAGCTGAATTTCCAGTAAGTGCGGGTTCTGAATCTGATTGACCAGAAACCAAATTAGCAGCTTCGTCAAATTTTACATTTACACTCTCTATCACCTTTCTTGCTGAGATCAGAAAGACTCTGTAAGCTGCAGAATTAGAAGAATAGCCCAGAAATACACCCTCATCTGCCTTTGGACTAAACTTGTTGAGATTATCTCTGTCATTCAGAACATAGCATTTACACCCGAATGACTTGAAATACTTGACGTTCGGTTTGATACCGTTCATAAGTTCATACGTTGTTTTGTTGAATCGATGATGCAGAATTGATCGGTTCTGAGTATGACAGGCAATTGATACAGCTTAAGCCCAATGAGACAAAGGAAGCCATGAATAAGCAAGCATTGATCTGGCAGCCTCAACAAGCGTTATGTTTCTTCTTTCAACAACCCCATTCTGTTGCAGAGTACGGGCAGCAAAAAATTGTTGTTGTATACCTTGAGAATCATAGAAAGCCTGGAGAGTATTGTTCTTGAATTTAGTGCCATTATCTGATCTTACCACTTTGACTTGCTTTTGCTTATTTGTCTGGATTGTCTTGATGAGATTGATGAGAACTTCAGGAGTCTCGTCTTTTGACTTGAGAAATTTTACCCATGTATACCTTGAGTAGTCATCAACAATCACCAAAACATATCTCTTCTTACCTATACTCTGTCTTCATTGGACCACATAAATCAACATGTAGTATGTCAAGAATAGCTGAAGTGCATGGTTCAGGCTTTGGATTATGAGATGCTTTCTTCATCTTTCCTTTCTCACAATCCTGGCAGAGATGGTCTTTCTGGAAACGAAGAACTAGAAGACCTCTCACTGAATCATGCTTGACAAGGCTACCCATATACTTAAAGTTGAGGTGAGCTAAACGTCTGTGCCAAATCCAACTTTCTTGAATAGAAGCTTTAGAAAGCAAGCATATATCTGAAGGGATTTTGATCTTAGAAAGATCAATGGTATACAAATTTGAGCGTCTTTTTCCCACCAGAAGATCCTTGCCACTATCGTTCTTCACTGCAACTCTTTTGGATTTGAAGCTGACTTCAAGCTCTTTGTCACAGAATTGCCCGATGCTAAATAAGTTGTGACTTAGGCCTTCGACGTAGCTTACTCTTTTGACAGTTATATTACCTTGAACAAGATCACCATAACCAAGTATTGGAGCAGTCTCACAGTTTCCAAACTTAACACGACCGCAACATTTTTCTTTAAAATTGGACAATAATGATTTGTTGTCAGTCATGTGTTTGGAGCACCCCGAATCCAGATACCATAAATGACTAGGCTGCACATACAGAAACTACACAGATTTAGGTACCCATATGCTTATGGGTCCCTTCTTGTTAGATTTGTGTCTTTTATTTTTTGAAAAATTATTCTTATTATTCTCATGAAAGTAATCATCAATAGAGGAATAAACATAATCATCAGAATCAGAACTAGAAGAAGATGAAACATGCTTTGCTATGTGAATCATTTGCGGAATTGAATATTTTGTATTTTTATTACAAAAAACAAAAGTATCATTGTCACAAAGATTCACTACACAATTATCTTCTAACAATTCAGAATCTATAGATTTCTGCTTTATCCTCCATATCAGCTTTTGTGATCTCTTCACAGTCCGATCTGAAACAGAAGAATCAGAAGAATTAGAATTTTCAGACAAGACACTATCCTGTTTCCTTGACTTCTTTGACCTTCTTATTTTACGCTTTTTTTTATAATATTGAACATTTAGCGTTAAAGAATCATCAATAATTAAATCAGAAGAAGAAACTTTATCTAAGAAATCAGCCTGAGCATTCGACATTGAAGAACTAGCCTCGGAGTGAAAATTTTCAAAAATGCACAAGTCAGGAGGAGGTTTGCGCATCCCATTGGTTGCGCAAACTGAACTTTGCGCATTCAACTGCTTGCACAAAGTGTCGGTTTGCGTAACTAACTGGTTGCGCAAATGCACATTATTTTTAGAAACTTGAGTATTTTCCTTAGAATCTTTAGAAAATCCAGAAGAAATTTTGTCTTCAATACTTGTTTTCATTATAAAAAGAAATAAATCGTTTTCTAAAACAGATTGAAGACTTTGTTCTTCCAATTTGTCTTCAAGATCAACTATCTTACCTTCTAACACTAATGGGGGAATGTATCTCTTAGTATCATAAGAAACTGAAGATACATTTTCCTTACCAGTGTTAGGATATATATCAACAAATTTAGTTGGTAATGAAGATTTATTGGAAGATTTTACATTTAAAACATTTTGAGATTTTCTGGATTTCCTTGATTGGTCAGAAAAATACTTGGCATTTTCAGAAGTGTAAACAAATGGCACTTCCATCATCTTGTTTGTAATTCTTCTCTCGTTTTCTTCATCTGAAATTTGTTTTTCACTAGTCCAGAAGAATTTAAACTGAGGGGCATATATTGCAAGACCAAGATGATCATATTCATATAAAGTAGGAACTTTTGTTTTACCAAGATTTAAATAATGCGGATTTTCAAAACAACTATACAATTTCTTTTATAGCTTCTTCACTCCTTGGTTTGTTCATGTAAATGGTTTGATCAGATTGTTCTCTCTTATACAATTTCTTTTCTAAAACAACTATTTTATCAGAAAGAGTTTGATTTGAAGAAGTCAGTTCAGTCAAAGAATCACGATAAGTCTGATTTGAATTTTCCAACTCATTCAACTGTTTTTGAAATTTCTCTTTTGTGTCAGTTAAAATACTCTTTTCATCTTTGAGAGAAATTTTCAAATTTTCAATTAAAATAAACTTCTCTTGATTATTATGCTTTTCAGATATAAACTTAGAACGAAAATCATGTAAAGCTTTGACAATGACGTTCAATTGAGAAGAAATGAAATTGACATGAAACTCATAAATTACCTCAGATTCATCTGTTGAGGTATCCTCATCTTCATCATCACTTTTATTATCATCGATGAAGCACATTGTTGCAGTCTCTTCATTCTCAGCTTCGTTGTCTGAGTGATCCAACCAATACTCCTCCTTAGCCAACATAATAGTTCCGTTTTCTCTCTTCTCAGCCAGTTCCAACTTCTTTCGATAGAATGCAGAATCTTTGACCACCTTTACCCGACAATCTTTGGAGATGTGACCCGGTTTACCACAGTTGTAGCAGTTCATAACTTTCTTGTCATCCTTTTTCTGTTCAACTGCTTTTGTAGGCACATACGTTTTGGATGGTGCCCCGGGTTCCACCTTCTTAGATCCGGAAGTAAAACGCAAATTGTTTGATCCTGTTCTTCGCTGAAACTTTTTCTGGTAGTGTTGTGAGAGAAGGATCATGGCTTTCTCTAAGGCTTCACCATCATCTTCAGTAGAACCATCATAAGCTTCATCTGTCAATGCTTGCTCGGCCAGTTGACTTGCAAGGAGTGCAATTAGATCAACAATCTTAGGCTTATTCTTCTTATCGAGCTTAGCCTTCTTTTCCATCACCATTGTCTCATTTGTCATCAGAATTTCGTACAATTCCTGAATTGGCATAGTAGATATTTGAACATCATTTCTCAATCTATGGCATGACTTGTTCCATTCTGGTTGTAATGCATTCAGAAACTTCAAGTTAGCCTCCAATTCAGTCTTTGTAACTTTGATCTTGTACAGATCATTGATGACAACCCAAAATCGGTCAAATACACTCTTTAAGATTTCCCTATCCTTAGCCTTGAACTCTTCAAAATTATTCATATACCTTATTTGGCGCAACTGAGTTGACATAGCTGTACCAAGCATAATCTTTTCTAGTTGAGTCTACATCAGCATAGGATTCTGTTTGAAGCAATCAATTCTGTTGTATATCGAATTGGATAGAGCAAGAATCATATTTGATTTGGCTTGGCTATCAGCTTGATATCGTAACAACTCATCAGCATCATATTCCCTCAATGCTTTCTCAACAGTTGTAGCAGTAGTGGTTGCAGTAGCTGGAATAACTTTCATTGGCCTCTCCATAGGACCCTGAGTTAGTGATTTCATCATATTATCCCCATTCGGTTGTCTTTCAATGAAGTTAATAAATCGGTCTTGCCACTGTTTAAACTCATTCTCATTAATCAGTACAGGTGGACGTGTGTCAGACCCCAATGACATCATCAGATCATTCTTGTACACTTGAGCTTGCAGAGACATTTTTGAAAAACTCAGAAGTTCAGAAAAAACTCTAAGTCTGAAACACACGCAAACTGAAGGTTTGTGTAACCAGTAGGATCCGCAAATTGAACTTTGCGTAAGCAGAGAGATGCGCAAACTGAGATTTTTGGAACACGAAGGATGCGCAAACTGAGGTTTTCGGAACACGAAGGATGCACAAACTGAGGTTTTCGGAACACGAAGGATGCGCAAACTAAGCTTTCGTATGCTGAGTGATGCGAAAGTTGTACTTTACGGAACCGTGATGATTCGAGAACTAAGCTTTTCGGATGCTTGATGATACGCGAACTGAACTTTTCGGATTGTACTTGATACGCACAATGAACTTTGCGTATGTGGCTTGATGTGAAAACCTTCTTTCTCGGATAGCACTTGATACGCAAACTATGCTTTGCGTAATCAGCCCAATGCGAGAACCTGAAACACTGTTAACAAGAATTAGAACAACAAGAACTTGCGCAAAGTGATATAAACATGCGCAAACCTACATGAACTTGCGCAAAGCGTAAAAATCAAGAAATTTTCGCAAGATCAATTTGAACTATGAAATTATACCAAGAAAAATAATCACTGATTATCGAAATCACCTTTTTAACACATTTCAAACAACAATTTCGATTAAAAACCTCTAAAACATGGATTTTGATGATGGAACAGTACAAGAACTCGTGTTTTCCAGAAAATCACAAAATCATAAAATCGAAGATCAAATCAAGGTTTTTATGCAAAATGATATGAAACAAATATGATCGATTAACAAAAACGCATCTAATGAAATCAAATTCAACACAAACCGATCACACAACAATCCAAATTTGATGAAAAATCAAGAAAACGAGATTTTCTTGAAAAATTCAAGAAAATCGATTAATCTACAAATTCAGAATACCGAAAACGAATTCTCTCAAATCTCTCAAGATTCAGATTGCTCTGATACCAATTGAAAGTCCAAGATCTCTAAATCTTTAGAGAGAGAAAGTAGAGAAAGAAAGTAGGTACGTTTCAAGTAAACTGATATTCAAAGTGTAAGGTTCCAAAATTACAAAACAAAGGACAAAGGGGACTTAAATACCCCTTGCCTTAACAACACAGATAAGAACTCTAAACACAGTTTAGACAAGGGAAAATAAATACAATGATTACTATAAAATCAGATATAACAAAAAATTATTAAGTATTTAAACTACAAATATTAAAATCATGTTTTAAAATTATTTTTTAAAATAAATATAAAAATGTCAAACATGAAAGAGGGGTCATACATGACGGCTTTCACTAAACATTGATTTAAAATTACGATTATATCCTTAATAAATTACAATTAAATGATTTTGTAATAGCATTGGATTAAAATCTTTAAATGGTTAAGATTGGTCCTTACGGTTCTCAATATTTTTATGGTTTTCATTTGATTACCGCCCTATATATATATATATATATATGAATCGTATATATAATAATAATATTTTATTATTATTTCTATTTAAAAGATTTTGTCGTTTTACCCAAAATAGCTAGTCGTATAGATTTTTATGAAATGCGACTAATATATTTTTGTGACCAGCGATTTATGACGATCACAAGGAAACTTTCAGATTTGAAAACCGACAAAGTTTTATTTATAGGACTGATTTGATATTAAATGTATCATTTTTATTAATTTCGGTACTCAAATGGATTTATAAGTTATACAATACATATATATTTGGACTCAGCGATTTACGTAGATCATAATGATGCTTTCAAATTTGAAAAAGAATGAAGTTTTTATTTTAGGGTCAATTGAGCAAAACTATAGAAATGTGTCAATTCTGGATTATAGAACCATCAAATTTATACCAAATTTCATATTTAAATACGTTGAAAAATCTAGATACCGTAAATGTCAAAAAGATTAAAATATGGCTACTGAAATTTGTACAACTCAGAAAAAGGTATAACAGTAGGTAGGTTTTATCGCATAGGTCCCAAATATATGTTCAAATTGAGATTTGGGGTTACGTATACAAAGTTATACTAGATAAAGATAATAGTATAAATAATAAATAAAATATTATATAAATTATATAAATTTATGAATATGCATCTCGAATTCGAATGTCTTGTATGTTAAGCAAGTGGGAGATTCAACATAACTTGCCGCCAACATCCACCGCCATATTTTCCATCCCATCCTAAATTCATGACATGCTTCATGATTCATTATAAATAAGGATATACATTTATTTTCATAAACCACATTCAAAACCACCAATAGTTCTTTAGAGAGTTACATTCAGTTTAGGGTGGTAATCAAGCATTGCGGTTAAGCAATCAAGGTGAATACGTTATGAGATTTACTGGGATACATATATGTTATAATAAATGTTTTTATGCATGATGAATATTTGAAATAATATTTTGGCATGTTTGTCTTGTATGAGATAAGGTTATGTTTATAATTCATTTTATGAGAAAGACATGTATTTTACGTGTAGCATATGAAAAGTTTTGTGCATGTGAAAGTATGACCATGTTAAATACCTAACGGGGTATAAGAAATGAGGATGTCTTGAAAACGGACCTCAGGGGGAAGATCCTTCGTGGAACCCCAGGGGGAAGATCCTTCGCGGAACCCCAATGATCTAGGATCCTGTAGAGAATGTTTGACATATTTACACATATGAGATATCGCACTAAAAGAAGATGATGTTTTTATATAAATGGTTTTATGCATCAATGTTATTATGCATAATTATGAGAAGTGTATTGAATTGTTATTCTATGCACTAAAACCATATATTTTATGAAAGATGATTTCTTCATGAAACCATAACTGCTCACTAAGCTTAAAGCTCACGTATTCCATATATGTATCTCAGGTAAGATCAGGATAAGACATGAAGGGATCGCATGAAGAGTTTTAGTTCTTAAAATAGCCATTATAAAGTAGGGTATCGTTCTTCTCAGGGAGTCAGTGGTTAAATTAATGATTTATATTAAAACCGAATGCACTTGTGTCACAAAGATTAGCTACCCAATTTATCGATTTAAGCTCAAGACTCACTAATTAAAACCGAAAAATCTACTTGGCACAAATACATTACTTCAAATGGTTTGGATTTAGAAAGTTGTAATAACTACTAAACGAACATATAACGAAACTTTATACTATACTTAACTAACGAAGACAAACGGGGACTTTATCTATCAAACTAACATTGAAGAAAAGAATATAAATTCAACTAGAACTTTTATCAAACACTTGGCGTGCAATCCGAAAACCATGAACCAAAAACTTCATTGAATAGAGAAAATCAAAACCACATCAATTCAATTATGAATTCCAATAGAGACTAACTCAATCAATGATCAACAACCCAATCCAACACTTTCAAAACTTATAATACCAAAAACAACAACTTAGAATTTATCTTAAAACTAAATTTAAAACCAAGAAATATGTTATGCCTAATTGGAACTAACGAGAATTAAAAGTAGGATTAAGTGGAAACAAATGAAGTAATTGATGAATGCAAAACAACCCAAATCCTGAGTTTACTTACTTTGGTTATCAGGAAAATGCAGCAGCAAAAAACTCTGATCAAGCCACAAAATCGACGTTTTTACTACTGTCAAACAGCCCCAATCGAGCTTGAAATTAATGTTCCTGATGCTGTCTTCGTCCTCTTGTTTCCGGCCTCCATTTTCTACAACAAAACAGTCCCAAATTCGTGCGTGAAATAGCCCCAGAAATCAGCTTTGAACCCTCCTTTGAATCCCCTTCAATTGATCCTCTCAAAACCCCGAAGATTGTTGTGTTTTTGGTTGCTGTTTTGTGTGAAAATCAGCCCCTCGTAGGCTCGAATTCAGCAGTCAAAATCCTCCCTTAGACCACGTACTTCCTTCCTTTTTATCTCCTCTTCATTAGCCCAAAAAAAAAAGGAAGAGATGCACCCTCCTTTTTTTCACCACAATCCTTTCCTTTTTTTTTTTCCTTTCTACTCACGTTTTTGAAACTAAGCAAAATAAAAGTAATCCCCTAGTCCAAATAAGCAAGGCCCAACACTCTTTTTTATTGAATAATAGAAGTCCCTATGAAAGCCCAAGATTTAGCCCACCTCACTTGTTTTTTTTGTTTTGCTGCTATGGTGGGTTGTACATGTTGTTGTACAACTTGTAACCTTCTGTCCAGCAACCTCATTTCTTCTTTGACATCGATTTCGACCCAGATTCATTCCGAAATTTGCAAAAACTCAAAACTTCAAAGTCGTAGATCTGTGTGTTGGGTTTCCAGATCATCTTGAATCACCTTAAACGGAGCTCGTACGAGTGAGATATACTCGAAACGCCAGAGTCGCACAAATCTGTCAAAAATCCTCGTTTAGTTCTTTTTTTGCTCCAAATTGTTCCGAACCTATAAAGATATAAAAACGTATCAATGTAGTTCGGTTTTACCATTTTTATGCATTAATTGAGGGTGATTAGACGAGAAAATAAAGTACAACTTAACAACCGATCAAAACACCCCACACTTAAACATTGACCCTCCTCGGACAATAAGACAGTTTATTTCGATAATTAAAGAATAGTCAAATCAAACTCTTTAGAACTCATAGCATGTCATGAATATGGGATAAGTCAACCATGAAACCCTTAGCACGTGCATACTATTTTGAGAACTAAGATGAACTGATCCGGTAAGCTCTCACTAGGATAAGATTCATTCAATCACTCACGTGTTTTGGGTTATGTGTTTCGCTCGAGACATCCTCACATGACTGGTACTCTACCATAGGCTTGCAAAACTTCTCATTCTCCACCGCTGGAAGTGCATTCAAGATATAAATCAAAAGGTCTTTTTCAAGGGTTGTAATGTGGGCAACGGGTAAGGTGGGATAACATATGGTGAAGTGACTTTTAAAACCTTTAGGACTAAGGGAGCATTGTGCACAATAAACCAAGAGTTTGTCATATTGAGGTTCTCTTTGAGACCTTTGAGCACTTTTCGCTTCAATAATTGCAAGCCTTTATTCTTTCTTTTTTTTTCTTTTTTTTCACACGGGGCATATACTGGCTTTTAAACCCCTTCTTTCTACCACTTTCTTTCTTTCTTTCTTTTTTGACTGATTCTTTCTTTTCTCTTTTCTTCTTTTGATACAAAAACTTCAAGATATTAACAATTTAGCTCATTGGTCAAATGTCACACCCCCAAAGTCTTAAGGTTGGGTAGGAAGTATTGGGATTTTGTAGCTTGTAGCTTAGGTTTATTGGCGGGGACCCAAGGCCCCGTGGCCCACTTTTGTGGACCCTACAGGCCCTACCTCTATAAGCCTGCACCGAAAAAGACATCCTGTCTCCCCCCGGATTCGATCCCTAGTACGGGAACCCCAGGTAAAAGCGTTTACGGAAGAGAGGTGGTGTCAAACAAAAGGGTTTATAGGCCCAAAATAGTTGATCAAGTGGACTGCATTTTAAGGGTAGGCTTTTTGGCTAAAATTGTTAGCATTCACATCAAAGATGGCCTTTATCACTTTTGTATGCAAGCATGACTAAAATGCAATCTTGAAGAGAATAGATGCATGTTCTATAGAGACCAGTGCACATGAGGTGTAATACACACATGAAATGAAATGAGACTAATTTGGATGTTTTATTCATAAGGCTCAAATGTCTCATGGGTTAGATCACCCAATCAATCAAAGCTAGTTTCAAATAGCAAAACAAACCAAGTGGTATTAGGTGACTAATCAACCGATTCATTAGTGCTATATGCTCCTTAGAGTTTAACAAGAATTTTCATTATGCTCATGTATGTAAAAGAATTACTGCCCTAGAACAAATCAATTATTTAAGTTTTTAACACCCCACACTTTTAGACCATGCCTTGTCCCCAATGTATGCACTTATGCTAAAGAAAGACAAATAAAGATGAGAGGAACAGAAAACTCCCCTGGATGTCCTTCCAATGCATGACAGGGTGCAGTATTGATCAATCCATGTAAGCACCGACCTGTATGAGAATGTCAGCCTTCGGCGATTTATCAACACTTTCCTGTTAAAACACAACAACTTGGACCAACTTCGTTAAAGCACAATAACGATTCAATAGCAATCAATCAGAAAATTTCCAAATTTTCCCCCTCCCCAACTTAGAGATATGCATTGTCCTAAATGCTGGGAAGTGGAAATCAAACCAGAGGTAAGTACGTAACAAAGAGAGATCTCAGACTCCAAGACAGATAAACAGGTAACAAAAGATAAACTAAAACAAACTAACTCACTAGTCCTCATTTTCGCAGGGAAACGCGATTGCACTTAGCATGTGCAACAAGCCTTTTGAACCCCTAGGTTCCCCCTAGTGGATGAGTGAAGTCTCGTAAAGGTTTGCAGTGAACATACCCACAAAGTTCATTTAACTACGACTCAATTAACTGATTCGATCTTAAAGCATGCAAACAAATTAAAAGCAATAAAGCTAATACACAAAATATACAGATAAACGGAACCTGTCCTATGATTAGGAGTCATATACCGGCTCAACAAGAGTCGTCGTCTCCAAAAGATAGCCATTGTGATCTCGAGGGGTGATGTACGACTTTAGTCTTTGCCCATTTAGTTTGAAGGATGCCCCTTCTTTCTCATCCTGAATTGTGACAGCACCATGTGGGAACACCTCTCGCACAATGTATGGGCCATACCATCTAGACCTCAGCTTGCCTGGGAATAACTTCAAACGAGTGTTATAGAGCCACACTTTCATCCCTACATGGAACGACTTTCGCGATATGTGTCTATCATGAAAAGCCTTAGTTCGTTCCTTGTATATGCGGGAACTCTCATATGCATCCCGTCTCAATTCCTATAACTCATCTAACTCGAGTCTCTGATGGTCACCGGATTCTTTCAAATCTAGATTCATCTTCTTGATTGCCCAAGCAACTCGGTGCTCCAACTCGACTGGTAGATGGCAAGCTTTTCCATACACGAGTCGATATAGAGACATGCCTATGGGCGTCTTGTATGCGGTCTGATACGCCCATAACGCATCCTCCAATCGATTAGACCAAACCTTTCTTTCAGGTCTCACGGTCTTCTCTACAATATGCTTAATTTCACGATTCGAGACCTCGACATGTCTGCTAGTCTGTGGGTGATATGGTGTAGCTATCTTGTGTGTGATCCCGTAGTGTTTTTCCAGAGCACTAAACTTCATATTACGGAAGTGGGTTCCTCCATTACTGATGATGAATCTCGGATACCTATGTCGAGTGAAAATGTGGCTCTTGACAAACTTGCATACTACATGGTGATCGTTTGTTTTGGTCGCGATAGCCTCCACCCACTTAGAGACATAATCAACAGCTAGCATAATGTACAAATTACCCTTGGATGATGGAAAAGGACCCATGAAGTCCATACCCCATACGTCAAAGATCTCGACAGTCAGGATGGGGTTGAGAGGCACCATGTCCTTCCATGAGATATTTCCCAGGCTTTGGCATCGAAGACAAGATTTTGCAAAGTTCTAAGCGTCCCGAAATATGGTAGGCCAAAAGAATCCACACTCAAGTACTTTGATCCCTGTCTTCTTTCCACTAAAATGTCCTTCACATACATAACTGTGACAGTGCTTTAAAATGTCTTCGTGATCACTGTCGGGGACACATTTCTGGACAATCTGTTCCAGGAAATATTTGAACAACTCAGGATCCTTCCAGTAATAGTACTTAAGTTGCGAAAAGAAGTATCGTTTCTGTTAAGTTGTCCAATCATGTGGTAACTTCTTTACAGCTAAGTAATTGACAATATGCGCAAACCAAGGAAGCCTAGATATGGCAAATAACTGCTCATCCGGGAAAGATCCCTGGACTTCTTCCTTGGTTGGGATCTGATCTGTGGGGATTCGATACAGATGGTCAGCTACTACATTTTCGCACCCTTTCTTATCTCGAATTTCCAAGTCAAACTCTTGTAATAGCATAATCCATCTGATAAGCCTAGGTTTGGCTTCCTTATTATCAAGCAGATGGCTAAGGGCTGAATGATCTGAGTAAATGATCACCTTTGCTCCCCACAGATATGAGCGAAAAATTTCCAATGCAAACACGACAACAAGTAACTCTTTTTCAGTGGTCGTGTAATGCATCTAGGCCTCGAAGAATGTCCGACTAGCATAGTAAATGGCAAAAGGCTTTTTATTCACCCGTTGACCAAGCACAACTCCCATCGCTTCATTACTTATGTCACACATTAACTCAAATGGTAATGACCAATATGGTTTTTGCATGATGGGTGCTTCATCAAGCTTTTGCTTGATGGTCTCGAATGCCTCTAGACAGGATTTATCAAAGACAAATGAATTATCCTTGGCAAGTAGATTGCACAAGGGTCGTGAAATGGCACTAAAGTCTTTGATAAATCGCCTATAGAAGCCTGTGTGTCCTAGAAAGGAGCGGACACCCTTGACCGACGTTAGTGGAGGTAAGGTGGAGATTACCTGGACCTTTGATCGATCAACTTCAATGCCACGTTCAGAAATCACGTGACCGAGCACAATTCCTTCTCAAACCATGAAATGGCTATTCTCCCAGCTTAGCACTAAGTTAGTCTCTTCATAATGCTTCAACACTCTCTCATGACCATGGAGACAACTTTGAAATGTCTCGCCAAATACTGAGAAGTCATCCATAAAGGCCTCCAATGACTCGCCCAACATGTCACTGAAGACTGACATCATAGAACGTTGGAATGTCGCATAATCCAAATGGTATTCGACGGAAAGCGAAAGTGCCATAAGGACATGTAAATGTCGTCTTCTCTTGGTCATCGGGGTGTATGGCCACTTGATTGTATCCTGAATAACCATCCAAGAAGTAGTAGAATTTCTGGCCGGCCAGCTACTCCAGTATTTGGTCGATGAAAGGTAAGGGGAAATGATCTTTCAATGTGACTGCATTCAACTTTCTGTAGTCGATGCAGACTCGCCATCCGGTGATGGGGCGAGTAGGAATATTTTCCCCTCCTCCTTTCACAATGGTGATGCCAGATTTCTTGGGCACCGTTTGTGTCGGGCTCACCCAAGGGCTATTAGAAATGGGATATATGATCCCGGAGTCCAACCATTTGATAACTTCTTTCTTCACCACATCCCTCATGTTCGGGTTCAGCCGTCTTTGAAATTCACGTGAGGGCTTGGCATTAGGCTCGGTGTGTATTCTATGCATGTTTGCCAAAGGACTGATCCCTCTCAAATCGTCTATCGACCATCCAATTGGCTTTTTATGATCTTTTAGAACAGAAATAAGCATGTCTTCATGATCAAGTGTGAGTGATGATGAGATAATAGTTGGTAGGGTGCCATTGTCTCTTAGGAAGACATACTTAAGGTGATCTGGTAGTGGCTTAAGCTCTATCACATGTGGCTTTTCAAGTGAACTCTTTGGAGGTTCATGATCTAGACTTGGCAATGGTTCAACCTTATGAGACCTGGGTGGTTGATTAGGCACAAGAGGCTCAGCAAGCAATGCCTGGACCTCATGTAAATCTACCAGATCAAGATCATCCTCTGATGAGATACAAAAGTATCAAGTGAACAAATCCTCTTGCACTATGCTTGAAGTGTATTCTTAGGTACATTCATCTGCAAAGTCTATGGAGTAACACTCGGTCTCAGTCGGAGGGAAGGAGGATGGCGCAAAGATATTCATGCGCAGTTTTCGATTACCAAAGGTAATGTCCATCACTCCAGATCGGCAAATGATTGTGGCGTTTGCAGTCGCCAAGAATGGTCGACCGAGAATCATCGTAGGGCTTTTATCTTTACAAATGCCCTCGGTATCTAGCACAAGAAAATCTACGGGATAGTAGAAGTCATCGATCTTCACAATCATATCCTCAAGCACTCCCCTCGGTGTCTTAACAGATCGATCAGCGAGTTGTAATAACACACTTGTTGCTTTGAGTTCACCAAACTCAAATTGACCATACACCAATCCTGGAAAGATATTCACACTAGCCCCTAAATCAAGCAAGGCACTCTTTGTAGCGGAACTTCCCATAATGACAGGGATCAATGGAGCTCAAGGGTCCTTGCATTTTTGTGGTAGAGAACTAGATAGAATAGTGGTGACTTACTCAGTAACTTCAATCTTTTTGGGGATCGAAGTCTTTTGTTTGCGCTTCTGAGTGCACAATTCTCTCAAGAATTTGGAATAAGCTGGGATTTGTTTGATGGCATCTAGTAATGGTAGATTTATCTTTACTTGGCGAAAGACGTCCATCATATCATCATTTTTCGGAAAAAAAATTTCAAATGGAAATGCCGCAGATTCATTTAAAGTGATGGGGAATGGAATAGTGGGTTCTTGATTAGGCAATCTCGAACCCTCCCCATCTTGAGATTTATCGGCATCCGATGTGATTGGAACTTGATTTTTCTCTTCAGACTCTACTCTCTGCTCAATTTCTTTCCCTTTTCCCTTTTTCGTTTGAGAGCTTTCACCATTTTTTTGAGGGAGGGGGTCCAGTTGACGGTCACTTCGCAAAGTGATTTCGTTTACATGCTCATGACTAGGATTTGGCTTAGTCATACCTGGCAGCGTACCCTCGTCCCTTTTACTCATCTGTTCGGCTAGTTGGCCGACTTGTTTTTCTAGAGAAGCAATAGACTGAGTAGTAGCAACAGCAGACTGATTAGTAGCAGCAATAGAATGGGTATGGTTGCCTGTCCTTTGCATATAATCTTTCATCATAGCCATTATATCTTGCAGTTGCTTTTCAATTAGCGATGAACCTTGTCTGTTGTTGTTATAATTATTATTACCACCAAAGTTTTGATTGTGACTTTGATTACCATGGTGGTAATTTCCAGAGTGAGAATGATTGTGATTTTGTCCCTGAAATTTAGGCCGACTTGACTGACCCTCATGATGGTGATTTTGGAACCGGGGTTGATTTGAATGACCCTCTTGATTGTTTTTCCAAGAAAGATTGGGATGCTTTCACCATCCTGTATTATAAGTGCTTTGAAATGGGTCTTGATTATGATTACCAAACATAACTCCTTTCTTGTATCAGCAAACCATCACCCATTAATACAACACCAACATTAGTTGATTCCAAATTAAGAGCAATGCCTATTGTCCCCTGGGATTGATTTACACTCTCAGAATGAAAAACTATGCACTCACTTGCAGAATGTGAAGAGTCCCCACAGTGAGTGCATGCATTTTGAACCTGGAGAACATCATTTTTCTTCTTAGTCATCCCACCTAAAACAAGACCGATCTTTTGGACAACTCACCAATATCACTCTTGAATTCTCTCCTCAAATCATTCCTCAAATCATTTAACCCTTCAGTATTAGATATTGATGACACTGACCTATGAGTCGTCCATGAGAAATTATGTGATGCAAGGCTTCGACTGTATGTTTCTAAGAATTGCCATGCCTCCTCATCACTCTTTGTCATCATCGTTCCCCCATTTGCGGCATTAACTAGACCTCGGTGATTCGGGTATAAGCCATCTAAGAATGTTTTCACCAAGATCCATTTTGGGATATCATGGTGAGGGCAGGAACGAAGAAGCTCTTTCAGTCGCTCAAATGCCTCGTGAAACTCTTCCCCAGGTTGCTGCTGAAAATTGGAGATCGCTCGGCATATCTCTGCAGTTTTCCTTATGGGGAAGTACTCGGCTAAAAACTTCTTCTGCATATTGACAGGCCCTTTTGTTTACCTTAGGGTGAGAGAAATAATACCAAAAAGCAAGTATACAAATTGGTACTATGTCGCCTTTTCAAGTAATAAAGTGGTAAAATACCAGATATCGTCCCACAGAGATTGAACTAAAAAGTGTGATAAAAGTATGATGAAAGATATGATTTCAGATGACGAATTTGAAGCAATATTTTGATTGGTTGGTTAACACAAATTTAAATGAACAGGAATAAACGAGAAGCAAGGGTGTAAGACTTTTGATGGTATATGAATCCAAAATCCAGCAGGTCAATGCTACAGCACTGTCATAGCATGATGCTATTTGAATGCTGCAGCATGCTTTTGACAATAACTAGTTTCATTATCAATTTCAAGACACGTTCCTCTCGGACTCTCACCATCCCATTGTTCCAGTAGCTATGAACCATCTCATCTCTGAGCAAGATTCCAGATAAGGGAATGATGGGAATGGAGTTCTCAAAATATACGTCAAAACAAATTCTCTTCGTTAAAAGTTACTCTTTCGAAATAACCCCCGTACCTCCCAAGTTGATGTATTCCAAATAGCTTATCTCTAAGTCTATTCCATTTTACCCTTTTGAAAAAGTGACAACTTATCAAGAATGGATCATTTTAAATGACACAAGTAACAACTCTCGTTGCAAGTAACTCTTTCGATATTACCTCTTATGTCACTAAATTGACGTCCTATTCAATGGCCTATCTCTAGGTCCATGACACAATTACACTATCAAAATAATCATTTTGTCAAAGAGTTTTGTTATCTTGATAAAACTTGAGTTGGAATAATAAAATTTCGTTAAAGTCACAAAAAACCTACTTTCTTTTAGATCCACATAACCACCATTTGTCTCACACCCAAGCTAAGATGATTAGCTACTCATTACAATAAGGAAATAAAAACAACTACTAAGAGTTACAAAGATAAACATAATGGAAATTGCTCTTGAAATTTAAATGACTTGAAAGTATATAAATATATGTATATGTGTAAATAAAAAAATGCAAAGACGAGAATGTAAATTACAAGGAAATGGAAATGACAAGAAAGTAAACTTTAATATAACTACAATAAATTTTAACTACTAAAATCTATAACAAAAGAGTAAAGGAAAGGCTAGAGATGCAAGATGGAGAAAGAAAATACAACTAAATGAAATGTGCAGGTGGGTGCTGTTTCAATGCTGCAGCATGCATATTCAAACATGAAGATTATATAAAGATGATGAAGAACACTATGAAGATCATAAGAACAATTGCATGAATTCTGGAAATTAAAGAAGGACACTGGACTGGAAGATGACCAGTTCGTGAGCTAGACAGAAAATGAAAGATTACACTTAAGCATATTGAAATCTTAAAAATATGAAGAACAAGATGAAGAACATAAACACTAATACTTGAAATTAAAGAACTAAAGAGTGACTTAAGAACAATCCCAAGCTACCGTCGATCAGATGCAAAAGACTTGAAAGAACATAAACTAAGATGATAAGAGATGATAGAAGTAGATGTCTCCTTAAGAGCAACTAAACCCTCCTTTTATAACCAAAGGGAGTGGCAAAGTTGTAATTTAAGGAGAATCTAATTGTACTTACCTAGTCTAAACCTACTAGAGCTACCAAAGATTGTCCCAAATTAACCAACATATTACAAACCAGATTAACTAATGTTTAGAGGTTACAATCAGATCAGTTCCATGCCAAAACTCAGATTCAAGTTTCGGTCTTCAAACTTTCCCTTCCAAAAACCATCAGCTTCATGCTGTTCTGATGCTGCAGCAATCCCTGTTTCCAAATAGATTTCCAAAAGATAACCAAATTTAGCCTACAATCTTAATAAAACAAGTAAATCACACAACTTAAGCTTCAAGACACAACAAATGGAAAATAAGGTAGAAAATGACTCAAAGTGGGATTTGAAAATGAAAAATTCTATCTAAAAAGGCTAAAAGAAAAGGGCTTAAGTACTCAAAATTGAGTACTTATCACATATCATCCCAAGTGAAAATGCTCCTTGGATCAAGTGATATAAACCACTGTTTTGCTCGCCCTTTCAGAGAAAATGGGAACAATATAAGCCTAAGGTGGTCTCGGGTGAGACCTCAGATATTGTTGGTGTTGCAGATGACAATGAATTCGTATAAGTGATTATACGGTTCTTCTTTGGATAGGCCATGGAAGTTTGGAAGCGACTGAATGAGATGAGGACGAATCTTATAGCAAGTGTCATCATCACCCGTTAAGGATATCGGGGATGGGTTCTCGTAAGCGTCGGGTTAGAAATAAGTTTCCAAAGGAGGGTGATTTGGTGGTGGTGGATTTTCCATTTCTTCTTCAATATCATTCATTAAAATTTTGTGAATTTCAGTCTTAGGCATCTTGATTACAGATTTCTGATTTCTAGCTCGCCTTTCAGTTTTTTCTAATTCATGCACTCCAAATACAGGAAAATCTTTCTTAGATCTAGTGTGGTGCATGCAACTTAAAAGAACTAGTTATTAACCCTCAAGTAGATCGAAACTTAGAACTACGTGACAGGCAACCTAATAAGCAACTAATCTTAAAAAACACAAATAACTTAACTACAACGCAAAATAAAACTCTTTTTGTTTTTTTGTTTTTGGTTTTTTTTATAAATAAAAGACTAACACTAAGAAAATAAAAAAAGCACATTGATAATGAATGTGTTAGTATGTCTTGGTTTTTTGATTTGGGTTCTTAAGCTTTACATGCATTACTGGTAATGAATGTGTTAGTATGTCTTGGTTTTGGTCGTAGTGTAATGGATCCATAGGCACTGTGTTCCGATGTCCCGCTTGGGGATGTTTGGTTTACCACTTTAGCAAGAAATAAGCATCGGGTTCCATGGTAAGTAAGGTATGGGCCTATATGGTCGGGCAGCGTCCCATGGGCAGTAAGGTGTAATTCCATTGTGCTTGAGTTCCCCTGTTTTGGAACTCTCAAGAATAGACCTGGAGTGATTGACTTGATGTTTTCGAGCAATAGACTTGGAGTAGTTGAGCTTGCTACTTGATTTTAATTGTTGGTAGCATTTAATGAACGCTAATGGTTTATTTGATTTGTTTTGATTTAACTCACGACTAGATCGGTTGTATGAGTTCGAACGGGTTTATCATTTAATTATTATCTCCGCTTAATTATTTCTCACTAGGCTTTAGCCTAACGCTTGTTCTTGGTTGTCATGTATGGCAACTCATTCTAGTGGTGGGGCTCATCGGGATTGAGAGGGCGACCTTGGGGTCGAGAGTGGTCTTTTTGAGATACATAGTGACCAAACATGCATTGATTTTTGAAGACATACATTTTGGAAGGATTGCGACACCCGACCATAATCTAGTTAACCAGATTTAGATTAGTAGGTTGTCGTTTTATGCTTCATTATTGGGATTGTAAATGCCTTACTATATACCCTGTTATGGGATGCTACTCTTGGGTTGAATTGTCTTACCCATTTTATACAGGTTTAAATTATCCCCTATTTTAGGGTGACAGGTTTCTCTATTTTTCCAACGTTATATTGCCGAAATTTAGAGTTTTATTTCCGTCTAAATTTTAGAGTGTTACACTTTCAGCTAAAGAGATATCAGTTTTCTCAAGCAAAGTTGGCTATTATTTTCTCTCATCTTCATAGCTTTTTAATCTTAGTGTTTTCCAAAGTTGTGTTCTAAAGTTTCTATGTGCTAGATTGTTAGAATAGTTTACTGTTCTTTTCCGCAACAATCTTTTGTTTTCCAAGTGTAATTCTTGATATTTTATATCAATAAAAGAATTAAAAGTAAGTAAAATATTTGAGTATTGTATTCAACCCCCCCTTCTACAATATTGTTTTACTTATTAGGGACCAACATGATCCACGACCCGAGGTGAAACTCGAGAACGTTGATAAGTAGCTTAACTTTGTGTGTCCGCCACATTCGATGGAATTGGGTCTCCCCTGTCACCGAAAGGTGTTATTTTCGGGTGTAACACCCTCGAAAATGAACAGAGCAACTAATTTAAAACTTCCAAATTATACAACAAAAAGGATATAATCTATTTACAATCATCACATGAGACACCTCAAAAGAATATTGGATTTAACTTTAACAACTAAAAGGTCAAGTCTCGTAGAAAGACTAATCAAAGTCGGGTGTTACTAAAACTCCAAAATATCAGTTGCTCTTATCAACGACTAATGCGGAAGACTTCATCAAGCTACTCACCCTTGCACAAACTCTTAGCACTCAACACTTCACCAAAACGCTAGAACCTCTTCCCCCATCCGGAACCTGATGCACATGCCGACAAATAAAACGGTTAGGCTAACGCCTAGTGAGTTCAAGAGTTTACAACATGAAATAAATATATTTGTTAAAGGGAAATAAATTAGTTTAAATCACAGACTCTCTGACAGATTTATTTTAAATAACAAACGACGCCATTTTTCAAAAGTACATATTTAATACAAAGAACCCAACATGAACCTTCTCTCGTAAAGATCACTTTAATCCCAAACACAACCAAAACGTGAATAGTAAGCAAAGCTCTTAATTTATAAAAATATGAAATAAAACTTTACTTCTCGAAATCCTTCAAACGTGGACGGGGCATAAAACACAACCCATAAATCTTGAGTAAACAATTCCCCATAAGTAAAACGTCACCGAAAATATGGATAATAAAATGACATAAAAAAATACCCAAATAGAACCTTCCGGTGACGGGGGATACCCGATTCCATTGTGCGTGGCGGAACACAAAGTTAAACCACATAACTATGTTGTCGAACTACACCTCAGATCGTGACCGTATTGCCTGCTCTGCCGAGCTACACCTCCAGTCATGACTATATTTCAAGGCTCCACCACACCGTATCCCTTATTGCTTGCTCTGCCGAGCTACACCTCAAGGATACGCGATCTTATTGTCTGTTCGGTCTCTACGGAGTTTCATCCTCAGGGTGCCCACTTGACCCTTAGTGCCTACTCCCTATCATTCATAATAGGAACCTCAGCTCCGTACTTGATAACACTCAATGTCTAACCCTCGTGCACAAGAATTAGAACATCAAACTCCAAACCCATGGTCCCGGAGTACAACCCATAAAGGTTCCTCTCCGCAAAACAACCGGGAAAACACCAATGCCAACACGACATTATTTCCCAAGGTGAGAATCCCAAGAGTCCTCACTGATACATACAACTAACTTACGTGCCTATGGATCCAATGCAGCACTGTCTAAAATACATGACTCCAAATGAATGACTCACGCACCCAAAACATGTATTCTCTAAAATAAAATTCAATAAATGCAACTCACACCCCAAAGCTCCACTTAGGTTATTAAACCGGACAAAAGTCCCAAAGACCTGACAAAGCCGAAATCCGACATAAAGACCCAAGAATTACGTAAATCTCCACTGGGCGCCAATATAAACATCAAAACACGCTTGACCAACATTTATGAAAATACTACGACTCAAGAGTAAATAACCCAAAACTCCTTGTTGGTTGAAATAAATGTTTTCCAAATGAACTTATTCTCTTCGCGATACCCAAAACGACTCATAGTACCATGATATGCATTTTCCAACGGTTTATAAAATCGTATACACCAAATGGACAAATATATAAAATGACCTCCATTTATCTCTTACATCATCAAAGAAATATGTTAATATGATTCATTTATCAAAACGCCCAAAAACCTCAAAGATGCGCGTTACATAAGTTTATAAAGTTAAATATACCCAAATAACCAAAACTTATCAGCAGTTAACAATTTAGTGTAAAACACAAACACTTTTAAAATAAGCATTTTGGCATGTACACCGTTTTCACAAATCAACTTGAACTCACCTTCCTAGATTTAGGCTAAATCTAGATTTTTCCCCCAACTAGAGCTCCTTTGAAGAACACTTGGATTCTCAAGTCAAAAATTCCAAAAACCTAAATCCATACATATTCAACCATAAATAAACATAATCAACCACAAAGAATCGTTTCCCAAACCTTATACATGAATACCTCAACTAATACCAAAACCCTAACTTCCATAACTGAAGAAAATAGAAGATTACCTTAACCCAAGCTTGAATCCACCAACCAAAACACTTCTAGTTCACCAAAATGGTTACAAACCTCCAATCTACGAAAAGAAGCACAAAGGGTGGATGAAACCCTAGAAAACTTTGGTGAAGAAGATGAAGATGGAGGAATGAGGAGTTTACCACCACAAAATACTCTTGTATACTCCAATAAACTTCCAATATCTTGCTAAATCCTTGAAGAGCTCTAAAAAACGAGACTATGGCAACTTGAATCACCAAAAACGGAGTTGGGATGAAGGAGATATGAAGAAATGAAGTTTGGTAGCTGAAAATCGGTTTTTAGCTCGACCAGGGGGTTTCGCGACTTGCCTCGCGACCTTAGGTCGCGGCATAAGTCGCCCGCTTCCCCTGTTTTTCTTCTCGTTCACTGTTTTGGCCATAACTTCTTCGTTATAGCTCCGATTTTGCTCCGGAAAGAAACGTTGGACTCGTAATTGAATCCTTCATCTATCTAGACTATAAAATCCAGGATTCAAGTCCAAAGTATTTTATCTTATTTTTTCCCTAATATATCAGTTTCAGTATTAACTCGAAATGGTGCCTCTCGAAATCGGGGTGTTACATCGGGTATTCCCTTACCCATGCTTTTGGTGTTGAAACGTACTCTTTATTTATACAAATAGTATTTTCGTGAAATACCTCGTGGGTGCGTTTGTGAAATTTTGGATGTTGAATAATTATTTAAAAATGGGTGTTTGGTATTGGAAGTAATATGATTTGTAAATGAAGCTTTTCTACAACTTATATTTCAGGCACAACCGTATTTGGAGTAATAAGCGTTTTAAGACGTTTTATGATTTATGTGATGAAAACTGCTTTAACTCACTAGGTGTTAAGCCTAAAACTTTTTCTTTTCGACAAGTATATCAGGTCTTAGATGGATCTGAGTGGCTTTGGAGCTTGGTAGAAGCTCCGGTAGGATGGCTTTAGAGGCGTCATCCGGGTTTGAGGAGATAGCAGATTTGGTGATTTTTAGTAGCACCCGTCAGACTTTGTTCCCGTTTCTGAGACTAGATAGTTCCGTTTGAACTCTGATATTTGTTCCAGTGTTTATTCCCTTGTAACTTTTGATTTTTGTTATTTCGAGCTATGTATTTAAGGGATTTTGGAAGTTTTATTTTGTCTGCTATTTTTGAATTTTAGGGGTGTTACACTTATATATTTTGATCCAATTATACCTTTAAGACAAATATACTATAGATTTGTTGTGGTGGTAGTTCTGCATTTTGGCAGTCGAAGGATGACTTCTATGTATGATATTATACGCTTCAAGTTTTAACTGCACTGTTTAGGGACTCCCATGGTAGATATTTTCTCTGACCACATTCTCTAATTTTCTTTTTTACTTGGCTATTGTTGTGTTAGAATATATAATGAGGTTATCTTTTGGTTACAAGAAGCCATTCTCACAATCCCTCATGGTATAACCTATCTTGTAGATATGTCTATGGATCCGAAGGTATGAACCGGTAAAGCATTGAAGTCATAAAGTATTTAAATGAGGAGTTTGTGTAAAACCAAAATACCCGAAGTCCGAAAATCCGAACCCGACTTTTTGGGGGATATTTGGGTTCGGGTTGGGTTTAGTTTTTGCCACCCGACCCGTACGAAAACCGGACATATACACTATATATATATATAGGGTTGAGTTCTTTTGTTAACCTTTATATTCTTGTTAACTTTGTGAACTCATCCAAGCCATCCATCTTGATATTGGATGGTTGAGATTAATAGTCAATTTTTATTAAAAAAAATGTCTCATTTATTGTTAATTAAGGTGAACATGACTGGTAAGGGTATTATGGGTAAAAAAAGAACCCAAAAAACGCCTAATTCATCATTAATTGCAATCAATTAATAGAAACGGATGATACCCTGATTGTGAAATTAATTGCATTCAATAGAAACGGATGATACCTTAATTCATCATTAATTGCATTCAATTAACATAATGTTCATGTTATGCATATAAGTTCACCTCTTTTCACCTTTTAGTAGTTGATGATTGTTCACCTTTATGTTAAATTAAAATATGTTTTACCAGCAATGTTCATGTGCAAATATGTTAACATATTTGTTCATGATATGCATATATGTTCATATCTTTTAACACCAAGCATATAAGTTCACCTCGTTCGTGTTATGCATATAAGTTCACCTTTGTTCACCTTTTCGAGAAGAATGACTATACGATATACGTTTTTATCCAATCGTGAACCAAAACTATTATAATAATATTGAAATGATTCAAAAAAGTAATATGAAAAAGGATGATCTTCAAAAATCGTAACCTACAAAGTAATTTTGGAATCTTCATTTTTTGTAACTTCCATGAAATTAATGACAAAAGACTACTACTGTTATGACGTTTATGCCTTTTTGGATTAAATAAATAAATTAATTAAACATCAAATATCCTTGCATTCCTATTGGTTGAGCAAGGTTCACATAGTTAACAAAAAATACTTTGTTAACAAATTATCCTTGCTCTCTCTCTCTCTCTCTCTCTCTCTCTATATATATATATATATATATATATAATTATCCTTCAAAAATCCTAAATCTTAGACGGACGGACTCTTTTCTATATACTACATCTACAATTAATTTCATCAATTCTCTCAATCATTTGAGTTCATCATCAAAATGGATTGAATATTATAACTTTTTTGCATATAACTATACTCGAAACTCGACCGAACACAACCCGAAACCCGGCTAACCCGAATTCAAAGTAATCCGAAAGCCAAAGTTCAGGGTTTGGTTTCCATATCCGAAATCCGATATGGTTATTGGTTTGCCTACCCGAACCCGTCTGAATTGTCCGATGCACACCCTTACTGCCTTGTGTATTTCTTCTGGTTATATAATAACATGGGCCTCTAAACAAACCTTTGGGACGTCGATGTTTAATTCAAGAACTTGAAGCTAGAGACGACAACAACGTATCTGTTGTTTTCAATCCCTGAAGGTCCTTGCCCAATAGAACCCTTTTTAAGATTTGGGACTTATTGAGTTTAAATTAATTGTTGGACCTGAGTGTTGGAAATAAGCTGTTGGTATTTATCTATGTGTATTTTAATAATACATATAATATTACAACGGATGTAATAAACTACAAAATCAACGAATGATTAATAACAATTCGAATACAAGAAAATTGACGGAATCAACAGTTGATAAATATAAACTAATAAACCGTATAAGATTCAAACGACGCTGAGGCTCGTGTATGACACGATTCCCTTAAACAGATTCGCCGTCTGTTCCCAGGGTACAACAGCGTGAGCAGAAGTAATGTCGGAGATGACCACTTGCCTGAAAAGTCGCTGGAAATCTGTGTATGCAGAAGCTTTCAGAGATATATCGGTTTTCGGTATTCGGTGTTTCTTGGGGTGTCAGGGAAGTGAACCGATTCCTCCCTTTTATACTCGAGATTGAAACCACTTAATTAATATGTAATAAATCAGTAATTAAAAGTAATTATTTGATCATTAACATATTAATTTTTTACATCAATGAGTATCAAATGGGAGTTACAAATGGAATCATCACCAGTGCGTAACGCGGGTGGTTGCGCGGGTTGACCCGCGCCACAACCTGCCTGGTGTACTGTTTCTCATCCCAAGCCAGTGCACGTCGCGGGTAACGGCGCGAGTTAGCCCGCAGCTTAACTCGCCCAGTGCACTGTTTTCCGTTTATACTCCAGTGCATGGCGCGGGTAGCCGCGCCGGTTAGCCCACGACATAACCCGCCCGGTGCACTGGATCAAAACAAAAATTCCCTAAAAACCAAGTTACGCGAGCACAAGATTTCGGAGCTGCATTCGTGTCCGCAGGCCGCGCTCATGCACAAGTTCGCCGATTTTAGCCTACGAAAGTCTCAATCGGTACCCCCCCCTGCCCGTGGGTAGGTGTTGGAGTAAAACCAATCAAAGAGCTTGTAAGTCCTTACCACATTCATGGTTATAAACCACAAATTGTTTACTCCTCCTTCCTAAGTGGGACACAATCCTATACCCACTTGGTTTCCACCAAATTCATTCCAAACACCCAACTTTGAGTATCGATATCTCATTTACACATATTCCGTTTTGGAGACATGATATATCTTTTTTAAGATCTCATATAGGAGAACATAAACCCACGAAGAGTTAGATATATACAATACATATACATGTATTTAAATGTGTCCAAAGTTAGTAAAAACCCATGTTTTATTAAAATTTTCCAACAATCCCCCACATGAATGGAGATCGATCTTTGCATACGAAAATTTCCCTACACAATTTCAATGGTCGAATCATGCATAGAATAGGTAGGTGTTACCCTTTGAACCTTCCCTTGTGAAACACACTTAGTCTCCTAGCTGTCAGTAGACTCGATGTCTTTGAACTGAACTGCCATTTATGTAGACGATAATATATTACACACAGAACTCTTCCTAACAAGGTCATATCCTCATAGTCGTGTTCGTTATGGTCATGAACACTAGCCTGGTTCAGCGAGAGTTGTTAGGAATTGCGCCCCCACAATTCCCTTCGAAGCGACCCCACTTCTCTCTCACATAGGTGATTTTCAATAATCATTAAAAGTCATACGCTTAACCTTACTGTCACTAATTTCATAAATGGACTAGGAAGTTTATTAACTCCCCCACAGTGACCTTCCTTATTCATACAACTAGGTTGTCCTTTTGAACCCAGATCTTGGGATCTCCAGTTTTCTAGGTAAGGTTTCCTTTGCATGAATTACTCATTCAAGGGCTTTAGTCCCATTCCTCTTGACGACTTATAAACCAAATCTCTACTTAGGCCTTTCGTAAGCGGATCTGCAATGTTATCCTTTGACTTCACATAGTCAATTGTGATAACTCCAGTAAGGAGTAATTGTCGAATAGTATTATGTCTACGTCTAATATGTCTAGATTTCCCATTATACATTGTACTTTGAGCTCTACCAATTGTCGATTGGCTATCACAATGTATACATATGGTCGTTACCGGCTTAGGCCATCTAGGAATATCTTCCATGAACTGACGTAGCCATTCTGCCTCTTCACCACATTTATCCAAGGCAATAAATTCAGATTCCATCATGGATCTAGCTATAACAGTTTGCTTGGATGATTTCCAAGATATAGCCGCACCTCCAAGTGTAAACACATATCCGCTTGTGGATCTGGAATCCTTTATATCAGATATCCAATTTGCATCACTGCATCCTTCGATCACCATTGGATATTTTCCATAATGCAGTCCATAGTCACGTATATATCTTAAATATCTTAACAATCTAGTAATACTCTTCCAGTGTTCTAAACTGGAATTACTAGTATACCTACTTAGGCTACTCACTGCATATGCTAAGTCAGGTCTAGTACAACTCATAAGATACATCAGACTGCCAATTATTCTTGAGTATTCCACTTGTGCAACACCTTCCCCTCTATTCTTGGATAGATGTTGACTAGTGTCAATCGGAGTTCTAGTTATACTAGTATCTCCTTCATTAAATTTCTCAAGAATCTTATCCACGTAATGTGTCTGATTTAACACCAGACCATTCTGGGTTCTTGTGATCTTGACCCCAAGAATCACATCCGCTAAACCCATGTCTTTCATGTCAAACTTGGATTTCAACATATCCTTTGTGGATTTTATCATTTTGTCATCACTGCAATGATAAGCATATCATCAACATATAAACACAAGATGACATATCCATGATTGGTGTCTTTCATATAAACACATTTGTCACACTCATTTATCTTAAAACTGCTTTCTAACATGGCTTGATCAAACTTTTGATGCCATTGCTTTGGAGCTTGTTTTAGGCCATACAAGGACTTAATAAGTTTACAAACTTTGTTCTCTTGTCCCGGGGCAACGAATCCCTCAGGCTGCTCCATATAGATTTCTTCTTCTAAATCTCCGTTTAGAAAAGCAGTTTTCACATCCATTTGGTGAATTTGTAGATTTCTAATGGTTGCAATAGCTAACACCAATCTAATGGATGTTATTCTTGTCACCGACGAATAAGTATCAAAATAATCTAGACCTTCCTTTTGTCTATATCCTTTGATCACTAATCTCGCCTTGTATTTATCAATACTACCATCAGCTTTCATCTTTCTTTTAAAGATCCAACGGTAACCTAGTGGCTTACAACCCGGAGGTAGGTCCACTAGTTCCCACGTATGGTTTTATAAGATAGATTATATCTCGCTCTTGATGGCTTCTTTCCATTGAGGTCCCTCCGAAGACGTAACCGACTTACGATAGGTTTTGGGTTCACTTTCCACCACGTAGGTGAGAAAATCGAGACCAAACGGTTTTTCAACCCGAGCCCGTTTACTTCTTCTAGGTTCCCCCACTTCTTCCTCAGATAGAACTTGTTCATCCTCTCGAACAATTTCTTTATCTTTAGAAGATGAGGTTTGATCTTCCTTGTTCAAACAAGGAAACACGTCTTCGAAGAATGAAACATTTCTTGACTCGATAATTTTATTCTTGTGTATCTCGGGATGTTTAGATTCATACACAAGAAACCGATAAGCACTACTATTTTGTGCATATCCAATGAATACAAAATCCACTGTTTTAGGTCCTAACTTTTATACCTTAGGCGGAGGTACAACCACTTTAGCTAGGCACCCCCACACTCGCAAGTACTTGTAAGATGGTTTTCTACCCATCCAAAGTCCATACGGTGTTTCATCTTGTTTCTTGCGGGGTATCTTATTTAAAAGATAATTAGCCGACAAAATAGTTTCCCCCCACATGTTCTGACTTAAGCCAGAACTAATCAACATGGCATTCACCATCTTTTTCAAGGTGTGATTCTTTCTCTCAGCAATACCGTTTTGTTGAGGTGAGTAGGGTGCTGTGAATTCATGTCGAATTCCATTCTTAGAACAAAATTTAGCAAACGGTGAAACATATTCACCTCCCCTATCGCTTCTAACAACCTTGATTTTCTTGTTAAGTTGATTTTCAACTTCATTTTTATACAAGACAAACTTGTCTATTTCTTCATCTTTACTCTTAAGTAAATATACATAGCAATATTTCGTGCTATCATCGATAAACGTGATAAAATATTTATTCCCACCTCTAGTAGGAACCGATTTTAAATCACACACGTCAGTGTGAATTAAATCAAGGAGTTCGGTTTTCCTTTCAATTGATTGGAAAGATGTTCTAGTAAGTTTGGCTTCTACACATGTGGGGCACTTGTGATTTGAGTCAATTTCAAATTTAGGTATGTAGTTTAGCTTAATTAAACGTTGAATGGAATTAAAATTTACATGTTCTAAACGGCCATGCCAAACATTTGAAAACTCAAGCATATAAGCAGAACTAGAACTTGCTTTATTCATTCCATTGACAACAATTACATTCAACTTGAACATGCCATTCAAGGCATATCCCTTTCCCACATACATACCATTCTTGGACAAAACTGTTAGTGAATGCCCAAAATCTAATCATAAGATGATTGTAATTTTGAGTTTTGTTTCATGAAATTAATAAATAAATAAAAGGCATTTCCCAATTTATTATGTCTATGTTATATTCTGTGTTTTTAATTATTCCTAATAAATAACCTTAGAATAATGTATTCTAAATGTCCCTAGTTAAATATTATGTTGGGTTTTAAGGTTGAAGTAATATGATAATGACTAGCATATGTAGGGATTCATATAGAGATATTGAATCTACATATGGGTACAAAATGGAGATTTTGTGTATCGGACGTGACTCGCTATGAGAACACTTCATTGGATGTCATGTGGATGTCATGTGAGTGTCATAAGTGTTTCTCATGTGGTCAGTGTACATGTAATTCTTTGACTTGAGAAATATGGAGTTTGCTATGTGTGAGTAATATATTTTGACATTTGTTTTAATCATTCCGTAACCGGGTGACAGAATTATTGTTGGGTATGTTATAAATCACATGGTAGAACTAACATGTATCGAGATAGGATTTGTCCTTGTTTTATGACGGGAGTGATGTCTCTAGGCCCCTTGATAAATATATACTAAGGAAATGCGTGCATGCTCAGATACAGGCCCGTTCCTGACATTATATAGGCCCTGGGCGAGATGTAGAAAAAGGGCCTTCGATAATTATGAAAAAGAAAATCTTAGATATATTGTTTTTATCGTAAGAAATAAAATTCAATTCAAGAAATATTAATAATTCATATAAAATCATTTTTTCGAGTATGCTTACGCGCAAAATCAATCAATAATTACTTCTGAATTAATATTTTCTGCCATATCAATTTTACATAGCATCGTTAATTTGTTTCACCGTCAAAAACATCCTTATGATGTACATTTAATATATAAAATGACATAATTTTGGGTCAAAATCGTTACTATTCGGAGTAATAATTTATGTAAATCAATATCAATCAGTTGGGTTTCCATCTCATCTTAGGTTATATGTTGTTCATCATTGTTTTATAGTTAAAAACGTCCAACTTTGTTCCTTCCAATGGTTTTGTTCTAGATCTAAACCGGGACAGGTTTTAAGTTGTGATTCTTGGTATAGTAATCCGAGAGATGTATGGGTGGGTATCTTGTAATTTTTGTTTCTCCTAGTGTCCTAGTCCCTCGCTAGGCCCATTATTTGTTTAATAATGTGATCCTTTTCTCATTGTTAAAAAAAATTAAGTTAAAACTGTCTCATATCTCATATGGTTGGTAATTTATTTCAAAAGATAGGGTCGTGTTATCTTAGTTAATAACAAAAATATGTTATATTCTAATACAAATATAAAATTCATGCGGATGAGATACTTAAAAGAGTCAGTAGGAGATGAATGATGGTCGATGGATAACATATCAAAATATTTTCTAGTAAGTAGTTTTAGACTCTGATACTAGATAGAAAAAAAAACCTTAGAGAAACAATAGGCAATATTATAAAATGAACAACCAATTAACTTTTTACATATTTTTGTTTTCAATGTAATTAATTAATATATGTTTGGGCCCTTAATATAATACAAATTCTTTGGATTTTATTAGACTTTGGATTTCTAATACAACAAGTGGGAGATGAATGATGGAGAATATATTAAATATTTTAGGCAAATATTTTTAGATGGTGGTATCAAATAAAATACTTAAATAAATAATAAACAATACTATAAATTGTGCAACCAATTCACTTTTAAAATATTTTCTTTTCCAATGTAATTAATTAATATATGTTTGGGCCCTAATATAATAAGAAATTCTTTGGGTCCTATTAGAGGCTAAAAGAACTTGTCTCTTTTATTTACTAATTTTTACTACTATTATATAAAATATACTAAAAAATTGGGCCCCTATTTCTCATGGGCCCTGGGCGTGCGCCCGGCCCGCCCCTCCCCAGGCACGACCCTGCTCAGATAAATGATATGAGATATCAATTTCTGTTTTTATTAGTATATTAGGAAATTAAGAAACTATAGATTGGACATAACGAGAATGACACATTTAATGTCTCGTGTTCAATCTAGACATCAAGGACAAAAGAATTAAATGTGTAAACTAAAATTGACTACAAATCGATAATTTGTTGTATCACCAATTCTCATCATTTGGGTGACGATGATGTATTGCTAGATACCGCTCATTGTTTATAAATATAAATACGAGATTTATATTTATTACCAACATGTCGAGAACCCATTGGGTCACACACTTTGAACATATCCGGATAAGGAGTTTCAATAATTAAAATGTTTAATTATTAAATCTGATTTGTATTGTTTAATCTGATTAAATAAAAAACAGATATTATTTTGTTGGACATTAAATAAGTTGACTAGGTATGGTTATGTAAGAAAGTGATGGTGCATGGTCACTCTTACACTCAAGTAAGGTGTGGAGATGATGGTGATTTTTTAGGCCATACTTCCATCACCATATATAATGTATGACATTGTATACAATTCTTGTTCTTGCAATTCTCTCCAAAATCACCTACAACTATATGCTCCCTTTCCTTTCTAAGTTTTGAAACCGTGACTAGCATCACAAGAAGTCAAAGGATTCGGATTGTTCGCGTGGATACCGTGGAGGCATCAAGCTTGCTTTGTTGCTGTGATTCAAAGTCTCGTTAACTGTGAGGTATAATTTCGAAACACCCGATTTATTCCGGTTCGTATGGGTCCTTGGAGGGTTACGGTTTTATTTTCCGTTGTGCTTGGGATCCCGTAACCCAACAGTGGTATCAGAGCTACTTACGAACCTCTAGATCGGTTTTTTTGGGACATGCATGCATTTTTAAAATTGTTTTGCTGTTGTATGCTTTTGTTTCGTAAATGTTTTGGTTTTTTCGTCCCAGAAAGATTCTGAATCTCAGAAAACTTAGAACATGAAAAACGTCTGTTAGGGTTCAACAGGATTTTGAATCGCATCATTTCGACTTCGTATGAATTTTTTTATGAATTTTGTACGACAGTGTCGCAATGTTGTTCGAAAATCGAACCCACTACGGGGTTGACTTGTATTTCGACCCATAAGGGTTCTAGATCTTTGAAATCCTTAAACATAAAAGATGTGCATCTTTTTGTTAGTTTTCTAAATAACTTTGAATCACCCTTTTTCGATATCGTATGAATTTTGTATTAATTTTATACGGTGGTGTTGCAAATCGTCTTTATATTTCAATGTGATTGAATATGTATAATGTGATTTGCTTGGTGAATGGTTATAGCCCTTAGTCATGGATGTATTATATTTGATAAATACGACTTTCATGTCGTGCCTTTCTCTATATACTCTCTTTGTACATTCTCCTCTCATCCAATCCCCTCTAATGTAACTCGAGGTTTCTTTGTTTGAAATGTAAAGTATTTTGTATAAAAGAAAACAAGAGATGGAGACGTTATGAAGTGATGAAGATGAGAAGACTTAGAACCATAAGAGTTTATTTTATGTAATGATATTCATACTTGGCTCTATGAATATTGCATAGGGAGGCTATAACCATCTCACATTTATTTTTACGCTTTATTTTACGCATTATATATTATGATATATTATGCGTGGTTGTATGTATGTGATATTTGTTACAACATTTTAAAACAAATATGATTTTAAAATATATATAAGTAAAAGGAGTTTTACAAATCAAAATGAGTTTTGATAAAATAAAAATTGGTATTTATATAAGATATAAAGTGGACCGTCGATCTTGAGTGATAAGGTCTTAGTACATCATAGTAAGATTTCAACCGGTTTTGTCACAAAGGCCTAAACCGCCAAAGAAAGGAAGGTATTTAAGTGATCCTCGTGATCCTCCTCCAATTTGGATTCCGGTTAAATCAAACTATGAGGAAACGATCTATTACAAAAGAAAGAATGGTAAAATCAAACTAACTAAAATCCCTCACCAAAATATTAAGTTTAAGATGTCTTCCAAACATGGCACTTGTCAAGACTTTGATCATTGAGGGTGGGTCATGCTAAAGTTGGGTACTCTCTTTAATCTTAGTAAGATAAGGTAAGCATAGGATTCCTACAAGCCATTTTGGGTCGGACTTAACCAAATTAAGTCTAATAGGATTGGGGATTTGGAGGCATGTGTTGAGAACATTCATATGATGAATTTAAATAAAAGTTATTCACCTAACTATCCAAGAGTTACATAGAGATGTAATTAGCAATGTTGTTGCTTACCTAAAACATTATTGGTTGATTGGTTAGCTAAAGTTAAATTGATCGATAATGAGAATATGGATCTTGGCCCGCTAGAAAGCTTATGACGTTTTCCGAAACAATAACAGAGGGTTGTTGTTTTGATTAAAATAGTGGGAGCTTGTTTGATGAAAGTCCTTATTAAACAATAAAATTTCATGACACTAAGAACTTTGCTTTTCTATTGTAGATTACCAATGGCACAAACCAACAATGGAAACAAAAACACTTTGCGATCGATTCTCGAGAAAGAAAAACTAAATGGAACAAATTTCATCAATTGGTATCGTAATTTGAGAATTGTCCTCAAAGTTGAAAAGAAACTGTATGTCTTGGAGCAACAAATCCCTGAAGAACCTAATTCTAGTGCTCCTAGAACTGAAAGAGACACTTTTAAAAAACATGATGAAGATGCTTTGGACGTCTCATGTCTAATGCTAATAACCATGGAACCTGAGCTTCAGAAGCAACATGAAAACATGGGGGCTTTCGATATGATCGAACACCTGAAATTGCTATTCCAAGAGCAAGCTAGACATGAGAGGTACGAAACATCCAAGGAACTGTTCCGTTGTAGAATGTCTGAAGGTAGTCCCATTGGCACTCATATGCTTAAAATGATTGGGCATATTGAGCGTCTTGAAGGACTAGGTTTTTCTTTACGAAAGGAGTTGGCCATTGATGTAGTTTTGCAATCGTTGCCAAATAGCTACAGTCAATTCGTGATGAACTACAACATGCATGACTTTGACAAATCCCTTCCAGAATTGCTCAATATGTTACGAACAGCTGAGCAAGAGCTTGCAAAGAACAAGTCCACCATTTTGATGGTCTGTAAGAACAAGAAAGGGAAAGGCAAAGGAAAGTCAATTGCCAAATCCACTTCTAAATCTTTGAAGCCAAAAGGAGGCATTAAGAAACCCAAGGTAACTGTACCTTAGGAGGGTGAGTGCTTTCATTGCAACAAACCCGGGCATTGGAAGATGAACTGTCCTCTCTACCTTTAGGAAAAGAAGAAAGGAAGTGTAACTTCCACTTCAGGTATCTATGTGATAGAAGCTAATCTTTCTACTTCTTATACATCATGGGTATTAGATACTGGATGTGGTTCTCATATTTGTAGAAACGTGCAGGAACTAAAAAGGACTAGAAGGTTGAGCAAAGGTGAAGTTGATCTGCGTGTTGGAAATGGGGCAAAAGTTGCTGCTATAGCCGTAGGATCTATTTTGTTAACTTTACCGACCGGATTATTATTAGAACTTGATGACTGTTAAGTACCATCTATTTCTAGAAATTTGATTTATGTATCTTGTTTGGACAGGAAAAGGTTTTACCTTTAATATTGGGAACAAATGTTGTTCATTCTCTTTTGGTAATATATATTATGGTGATGCAAGTTTGATTAATGGTCTTTACGTTCTTAATATGGATAATCCGATTTATAACATACATAAAAGGGAGGTCAAATCGAATAGTTCAAATTTAACCTATCTCTGGTATTGTCGTCTTGGCCATATAAACGAAACTCGCATTTCCAAACTCCATAAAAATGGATTATTGAACAAGTTAGATTTTGAATCATATGGGACGTGTGAAGCTTGTTTAATTGGAAAGATGACAAAGGCTCATTTTGTTGGACAAAGTGAGAGAGCAAATGATGTATTGGGAATCATACACAGTGATATATGTGGACCGATGAACATACAGGCTAGAGGTGGTTATAGATACTTAATTACATTTACTGATGATCTCAGTAGGTTCGGCTATGTATATTTAATGTGACATAAGTCCGAGTCCTTTGAAATGTTCAAAGAATTTCAAAATGAAGTACAAAACCAACTTGGAAAGACTATTAAGATTCTTCGATCTGATCGAGGTGGCGAATACTTAGACCATGATTTTCTTGATCATCTTAGAAATTGTGGTATTGTATCACAACTCACTCCACCTGGAACACCACAATGGAATGGTGTCTCTAAAAGAATGAATCGTACACTGTTGGACATGGTACGATCTATAATGAGTCAAGGTGACCTTCCAACATCCTTTTGGGGATATGCTCTAGAGACCGCGGCTTTCATACTAAACCGAGTTCCATCAAAATCTGTTGAAAAGACACCATATGAGATATGGACTGGGAAGAGTCCTAAATTATCTTTTATGAAGATTTGGGGTTGTGAGGTTTACGTACGACGTCTAATCACAACTAAATTAGAACCAAAATCTGATAAATGCATATTTGTAGGATATCCCAAAGAAACTATGGGATACTACTTCTATCATCCTCATGACAATAAAGTATTTGTTGGGCGTTCTGGTGTCTTCATGGAAAAGGAATTTATTTCCAAAGGTACCAGTGGGAGGAATGTAGAACTTGAAATTGTTCAAGATCAAAATATGTCAACACAGATGGAACCAACACAGACACCACAAGTAATTGTGGATCTACAACGTAATGTGGAAAGGCAGTCTGATGTTGTAACACAAAGTGCTCGTAGATCTAGTAGAAAACGGAATGAGCCTGAGAGATATGGATTTCTCATCACTCATACCGGGGATGTGATGTTCCTGGATGATGAGCCCACTAGTTACCAAGATGCTATGGCAAGCACTGATTCCAAGAAATGGCTAGAAGCTATGAGAATAGAAATGGACTCCATGTATGAAAACCAAGTTTGGAACTTAATTGGCCCACCCAACGAGGTACGGCCTATAGGGTGCAAATGGGTTTTTAAGAAAAAGACCGACATGGATGGTAATGTGATTACCTATAAAGCTCGATTGGTTGTAAAAGGTTTCAAACAAATTCAAGGTATTTATTATGATGAAACTTTCTCTCCAGTCGCAATGATTAAGTCTATTAGAATTTTACTAGCCATTGCAGCATATCACGATTATGAGATTTGGCAAATGGATGTCAAAACAGCTTTCCATAACGGAAAGCTACTTGAGGATGTATATATGATATAACCCGAAGGTTTTGTTGCTCCTGAAAAATCTCATATGGTTTGCAAGTTGCAACGATCTATTTATGGCAAGCTTCAAGGAGTTGGAATCATCGTTTTGATGAAGCGATCAAAGAGTTTGGCTTCTCAAAAAATGAGGATGAACCTTGTGTCTACAAAAAGGTTAGTGGGAGCACCGTTTCATTTCTTTTATTGTATGTAGATGACATACTACTAATTGGAAATGATATTCCGACGCTTGAGTCTATAAAGGCTTGGTTAGGAAAATGTTTTTCAATGAAAGACTTAGGTGAAGTTGCCTATGTATTAGGCGTTCAAATCTATAGAGATAGATCGCGGAAATTACTTGGCTTAAGTCAGAGTACATATATAGATAAAGTGTTGAAACGGTTCAACATGTCTGATAGCAAGAAAGGGTTCTTACCAATGTCTCATGGCATATCACTTTCTAAGACGCAATGCCCTACTACATTTCAAGAGAGTGAACGAATGAGTAAGATTCCATATGCTTCGGCAATTGGATCTATCATGTATGCTATGATATGTACTCGACCTGATGTATCGTATGCTTTAAGCATGACGAGTAGATACCAATCCAATCTAGGTGATGGTCAATGGATTTCCGTCAAGAACATCCTAAAATACTTAAGAAGAACAAAGGATTCATTCTTGGTATATGGCGGTGAAGAAGAGTTAAGTGTAAAGGGTTACACTGATGCAAGTTTCCAAACAGATAAAGATGATTTTCGATTGCAGTCGGGTTTTGTGTTTTGTCTTAATGGTGGTGCTGTGAGCTGGAAGAGTTCCAAGCAAGCAACAGTAGTTGATTCTACAATGGAAGCTGAGTACATCGCAACATCAGATGCAGCCAAGGAAGCCGTTTGGATCAAGAAATTTATTTCTCAACTTGGAGTTGTTCCTAACAGTGATTGTCCTATAGAGTTGTTATGCGACAACAATGAAGCTATAGCACAGGCCAAGGAACCTAGATCTCACCAAAGATCCAAACATATTCTTAGAAGATATCATCTCATTAGAGAGATTATTGAAAGAGGCGATGTTAGTATAAGCAGAATGTCAACTGACAACAATGTTGTTGATCCACAAACCAAGTCGTTAACACAGCAGAAGCATGATGGCCACTGTAGATCCATTGGTATACGATGCATGGATGATTGGCTTTAATGCAAGTGGGAGATTGTTAGTGAATGCCCAAAATCTAATCATAAGATGATTGTAATTTTGAGTTTTGTTTCATGAAATTAATAAATAAATAAAAGACATTGCCCAATTTATTATGTCTATGTTATATTCTGTGTTTTTAATTATTCATAATAAATAACCTTAGAATAATGTATTCTAAATGTCCCTAGTTAAATATTATGTTGGGTTTTAAGGTTGAAGTAATATGATAATGACTAGCATATGTAAGGATTCATATAGAGATATTAAATCTACATATGGGTACAAAATGGAGATTTTGTGTATCGAACGTGACTCGCTATGAGAACACTTCATTGGATGTCATGTGGGTGTCATAAGTGTTTCTCATGTGGTCAATGTACATGTAATTCTTTGACTTGAGAAATATGGAGTTTGCTATGTGTAAGTAATATATTTTGACATTTGTTCTAATCATTCTGTAACTGGGTGACAGAATTATTGTTGGGTATGTTATAAATCACATGGTAGAACTAGCATGTATCGAGATAGGATTTGTCCCTCTTTTATGACGGGAGTGATGTCTCTGGGCCCTTGATAAATATATACTAAGGAAATGCATGCATGCTCAGATAAATGATATGAGATATCAATTTTTGTTTTTATTAGTATATTAGGGAATTAAGAAACTATAGATTGGACATAACGAGAATGACACATTTAATGTCTCGTGTTCAATCTAGACATCAAGGACAAAAGAATTAAATGTGTAAACAAAAATTGACTACAAATCGATAATTTGTTGTATCACCAATTCTCGTCATTTGGGTGACGATGATGTGTTGCTAGATACCGCTCATCGTTTATAAATATAAATACGAGATTTATATTTATTACCAACATGTCGAGAACCCATTGGGTCACACGCTTTGAACATATCCGGATAAGGAGTTTCAATAATTAAAATGTTTAATTATTATATCTGAGATATTATTTTGTTGGACATTAAATAAGTTGACTAGGTATGGTTATGTAAGAAAGTGATGGTGCATGGCCACTCTTACACTCAAGTAAGGTGTGGAGATGATGGTGATTTTTTAGGCCATACTTCCATCACCATATATAATGTATGACATTGTATACAATTGTTATTCTTGCAATTCTCTCTAAAATCACCTACAACTATATGCTCCTTTTCCTTTCTAAGTTTTGAAACCGTGACTTGCATCACGAGAAGGCAAAGGATTCGGATTGTTCGCGTGGATACCGTGGAGGCATCAATCTTGCTTTGTTGCTGTGATTCAAAGTCTCGTTAACTGTGAGGTATAATTTCGAAACACCCAATTTATTCCGGTTCGTATGGGTCCTTGGAGGGTTACGGTTTTATTTTCCGTTGTGCTTGAGATCCCGTAACCCAACAAAAACAAATGCGTCCGACTCAAACACTAGTTTGAAACCAAACTTGTTTAACAACCAACCCGAAACGAGGTTCTTTCAAAGCTCCGGGACATACAAAACATCCTTAAGCTTGAGCTCTTTCCCGGAGGTCATATTAAAATTGACGTCTCCAACACCCTTGACATCGGTGGTGGCAGCATTTCCCATAAAGAGCTTTTGCCCATCATCAACATCCTTGTAGGTGTTGAAGTTTCTCTTGTCATGACACACATAACGGGTCGCTCCGGTATCAATCCACCATTCTCTAGAGTTTGCACCAATCACGTTCAACTCCGAGACCATGGCCGAGAGATCCGTGATCATTCCTACCATATACTCATTCACCATCATGGAAAACAAATTTCAAGTGAACGATTAAGTACCTCAATCTCAATCTGTTTACGCAAAACAGGAAAGGAATTAAAACAAATACAAACTTGATTAAGAATCCTTTTATATAAACTGAAAAGGGCTTAAATTAAAACAAACTCGTTTTAGAATTTGTTTACACAAAATCGAAACAAATTCGATTTAGAACCTTTTCCACAAAATCGAAACAAACTCGATTTTAGATTCCGTTTCCACAAAATCGAAACAAACTCGACTTAGAATCCTTTTTCAACAAAATTGAAACAAACTCGATTTTAGTAATCTTTTTCCACAAATCGAAACAAGCTCGATTTGGATTCTATTTCCACAAAATCGATACAAAATCGATTTAGATTCTATTTTCCACATAATCGATACAAAATTGATTTAGAATCTTTCTCCACAAAAATCGAAACAAGCTCGATTTTACAGATTGTTTACAAACAGTAATTATTTAAATCGACAAATACGATTTAAAATATGTTTACACAAAACATAAAAAGAATTAAATCGAACCAAAGTCGATAGAAATTCTTTTTCACATAAAACGAATTAAATCGAAACAACTCGATTATCTATCCGTTTATACAAACATATCCTTATACCCTTTAAATCGAGACAAAACTCGATTCGTATCAAATCGAAATAAATTTGATATAAAATTTGTTTACACAAAATAAACAACCAATTGAATCGAGCTAAACTCGATTAAAATCTGTTTAAGATTGTTGGTATTTCTCTATATGTATTTTAATAATACATATAATATTACAACGGATGTAATAAACTACAAAATCAACGAATGATTAATAAAAATTTGAATACAAGAAAATTGACGGAATCAATAGTTGATAAATATAAACGAATAAACCGTATAAGATTCAAACGACGTTGAGGCTCGTGTATGACACGATTCCCTTAAACAGATTCGCCGTCTTATTCCCAGGGCACAACAGCGTGAGCAGAAGTACTGCCAGAGATGATCACTTGCCTGAAAAGTCGTTGGAAATCTGTGTATGTAGAAGCTTTCAGAGATATATCAGTTTTTGGTGTTTCTTGGGGTGTCAGGGAATGTGAATCGATTCCTCCCTTTTATACTCGAGATTGAAACCACTGAATTAATATGTAATAAATCAGTAATTATTTGATCATTAACATATTAATTTTATATATCAATGAGAGTATCAAATGGAATCATCACCAGTGCGCGTCGCGGGTAACGACATGAGTTAGCAAGACCAAGTTGCACGAGCACAAGATTTCGGAGCTGCATTCGTGTCTGCAGGTCGCGCTCATGCACAAGTTCGCCGATTTTAGCCTACAAAAGTCTCAATCGGTACCCCCCCCCTGCGCGCGGGTAGGTGTTGGAGTAAAACCAATCAAAGAGCTTGTAAGTCCTTCCCACATTCATGGTTATAAACCACAAATTGTTTACTCCTCCTTCCTATGTGGGACACAATCCTATACCCACTTGGTTTCCACTAAATTCATTCTAAACACCCAACTTTGAGTATCGATATCTCATTCACACATATTCCGTTTTAGACACATGATATATCGTTTTGAAGCTCTCATATAGGATAACATAAACCCACGAAGAATTAGATATATACAATACATATACATGTATTTAAATGTGTCCAAAGTTAGTAAAAACCCATGTTTTACTAAATTTTTCCAACATAAGCAAGGTTTGAATCACATATCTCAAAGGATACAAGTCTAGAACAAAATATTATCTCGATTAGTTAACGCATGCTTCCTTTGATCTTAACATTCATAAATGGAGAGATGTTCAAGAACTCATGAGAATTTTGCTTATGGCTTCATCATTGATGTTGACACACTTCAAGGATATGAGGGAAACACTCGAGGAAAACAAAGTTTCTTGCATGATCACTACGCATCTCGCTTTTATCCATCAAGTCCAATTCTAGATTTTGGACATTCTTGATATCGCAAACTCAATCCGCTTACTTATATCACCCCTACAATACTTGCCCAAATCAAAACTAATTTTAAACTCTTCAATCGTTGCACTCCTGTTTTGTCGAATCACTCGATTAACCCAATTGATTTTCATTGCTTGTTTATCTCCCGTATCATTTGTTTCAGGATCAAATGTGATAGAACAATATTTGTAATGGATAGAGTAATAAAAATTTGGCATCTTGAATCACAACGGGACACAATTAGTAACATCAAAAAAAATTTGTTTATGAAAGGTCAATGCTAATGGCACCCTTATTAATGTCAAAATCAGGTCAATTCATTCATTGAGAATGTAAAAAACAGTTTTTGATGTTGATGTGTGTAAAGAGAAAATCATTTACAAATGTGTCATTAACAAAGTATAGGGTGTCATTAGCCTCCCCCAGTTAAATTCTTTTTTCCTCAAGCTAAGTGCAAGTAATAATTTTTTTCCTGCAAAAATTATGTTCCCAGAGACCACTACTTGCATGCTCATCAATTGGTTTCTTTCTCATCCAATCATTTTGCCTTGGGTTTTCAAAAATGTAATAGGAGATAACATTAATATAGATCATTTTAGTTGGATTTTCAATATATATTTTTTCTTCGAATATAGATCATTTTTTTCTTTGTAATTTTATTTAATTTGAATAAGAACTTTCATAGGAGTAGGGGTTACATTTTCTTAGATATCTCGTACTATCAAGATCTGTAACTTTTCTTAGATACAGTGACAGATCCAGGATTTTAGGTAAGTGAGTGCATAAATGAAAAACATAAGAAATTGTTGTCAATATGTTTTAGCCGAATTCCCCTATTGGGGGACTTTTTATGTTTTTGGTTGATTTTGAGAAATTTTTTAAGCTTCTGTGTTGATTTGATGAGCTTTTTTGTTTTTTTTTTTTTGTTGATTTGAGGGATTTTTTGGTTTTTTTTTATTGATTTTAAAAGATTTTTTTGATTTTTTGGTTGATTTCGAGAGTAAATTTTGGTTTTTTGGGACTTGTGCACCTTTTACTGCTCAAAAAAGTATATATCACGGAACAGTAGTTGAGCGGGTGTACCTTACGTACCGAATTATTTTCGCCCTTACAAACGAACTTAAGTTGGTGCACGGGACCCCCCCCCTGCGGAGGGAAGGGTAGATCCGCCCCTGCTTAGATATCTTGCCTTAGAATGGAAAGGTTTGTCGAAGCAAAAAGATTTATTGTTTAAAGGGATTAAAAATTATGTTTAAACTATTTATTTTTTTGTTATTGTATACTATTTATTTTGTTACATATAGTTGTAAATACCAACATTTCTTATAGATGAACATTTGAATTTTTACATGGGTACAAAGGTAGCCGACATTATAACATCTTGAAATAATTTTAGATTTGAAAATTAAATAAATGTTGATAAAATTCCTACATTACGGCGATTGCACAACTAATTTTTAATAATAACTAGGTGTAACATCACGCTATGCGCGGTGACGAAATCTTATGATCAAAATTATATAGTGAAGTTGGATATGTTGTGAAATTATAATTCATTTAGTTGTACGGTTTACCCGATTTTAGAGTCAATGGCGTTGGGTCAATAAAGCATTGTATGAAATATAATGTGGACGTTGAACATGACAAATAGTAGCATTAATATGATGATTCGTTTCAAGAAACGTGAAAAATATTAGGATTGAGTATTTAAGGTAAAGCTCAATATTATGTAAAACATAGTCCAACATGGTAAGTGATGCGTCTACTCACCGCAACTCTAACCAAATTAGCAAAGTGCCTAATAGTAATTAATTCTTCAACTTTATTCTGCATATATAAAAGTAATATGTAAGAAGCGTTATTTTACCAAAGATAATTTAATAACTGAAAAATAATCTGACAACTAATAGTGTGTTAAGAATTTAATAAATAGTTTTTGCACTTTTAATTGTAATTGCAGTTGCATAGGGAAAGTGGTAGTTATTAAATAAATAATAAGTGTGGTTATATGTAAAGAGAGGTTAACCGATAATTGAGAATATTTAATATAAACGATAATAATATATACAATAATGAAATGAATGTAATCAGATTTACCATTTCAATGTTCGAAGGAACAATATTGACAAAAAATTCATGGTACACAATATTTTTAACCAAGTTTTGATCCTCGATCTCACATCAGTATTAAGTATGGTTAAACCTTCACTTGATGTCATTCGAGAGATAGCAACATGTAGTTGACCATGTGTAGAAACCTATTAGAACATAGAACGAATAATATAGTTAAAATATTTTTTAAATGTAAGATAACGTAAATGAAGTAAAAAGGTAAGTATTGTATTTGTTTTAGGAAAAAGAGGTCGACATGTCTTTCTGAGTCAATTATAAGAAGTGTACAATTATCCGTATGGATAATTGTAAAAAGTTACTTCATGTCGCTCGTGTAGAAAAACAGTTATACAAAATTTTGGAGGGGACTACTGATGTCCGCAAGGGATAGTATGCGGACATTGTCCTCGAAATCAAAAACAGTCTTAATATCTTAAACTTCCATGAAAAATGCAAAAACGGTCATAAAGATTACACGTTCATGCATCATTACTATTGCTTAAAAAGATGAAAGAATATCGGGATCATGTGATTTAAGTCCAACAACTTGTTTCTTATTTGCTTTCAGGAAGGATTTGGAAATAAATGAGAAAATATTCAAAGATTTCCAATTTCATGCATCATCGTGATAATATCCAAAAACCCAGTATCTTTGTTGTAATTTCTCCTCAATCAAACTCACTAAATATTTGGCATTCTCAAAGTTGAAAATGGCTGCTTGAATCACAACCGAAGTAGAGTTCATAACTATAAGTATCATGCATTTAGAAAATCAGAGATTGGTCACCATCAATAAGAAATAATATTTTTAAATTACTTCAGGTCAGTGGGACTTCAAACATCCAAAATATGTCGTACTGGTAAATAAAACAACCCTCCCAAATAAGGACACCTAGATGTTATCGTATGACAATAAGTGTCTCACATTTGATCCCTTTGAGAATGATTTGAAATTGTTAAATTCTCATTGTGACATTTTAATATCTCATAACCTTCCTTTATATATTCATTATATCAGCAAAGGAATTTCAACTAAGGTAAATACTTTAATGTTGCTTCAAAAATGTATTTAACTATTCACATATGTTTGCTCAAAATAATAACAAAAAACTAACAAAAAGAATGTTGACAACCTGGTTACAAATTTGATTTGATTCTAATGCACTTGGAGACATTATATAAATAACATGTTCAACTGATAATTTTAGCACAGTAGTAAAACACAATTACTTCGTATTGATTAACCCTTCATTTTTCAATAGAATGATGTTTCGTTGCTTGAGTTGGATGATGATAAGAGAATGCCATACACTTTTTTATTTTATTTTTGTTGTCAAATAATGTTTTAATATTAAAGTTAAAAATTATATAAAAATGGTTTGTTGCAATCATATGTGCAATATTAATATTACGATGAGTGTACACAAAATTAGTCTTCCAATTTAGCTTATAATACATGCTTTACAACTTAATTATTAACGCATTCTAAAATAGGTTGCACATAAAAATAATTAACAAACATATAAATGTACTTAATTAAAGAGGAAAAGTGATTCCGTACATCAAAAAATATATTGTAAGACATCTTTTCTTATTATAAATTCATGTCTACCAAGTGATGAAATGTTATACAATGTTATCACTATGCAAGATAATACATCAAACTTTGTTCATGGGATAAAATAAAAAACCCTATGACATATTATCCAACATGGAAAAATTTGCTATCATTTTGGAGTCAAAGAAAATTTCCATGCATATTGCAATCTTACTTACTTTTTGAGAAAAATAGATGGAGAGATGAATAGAACAAAATAAATGCCTATAGGAAGTTAGATAGTTTGTAGGTTAAAACTAATTAATTAGGTGGTAAAATTACCAAAGCACCCTTCTTATAATGAAATACACATTTTTCACTTAAGGGTAAAGAAGTCTTTAACTTATTTGATATTAAAAAAATTCAAAATAATGAGAAATTTTTTTTAGACAAATCCTCTTCTTACATTGTGTCACATCATCCTTTGTAGGTTTTGCTTTTATATATATAGATAGATTAAAACAACTTTCTAATAATATAATCTGTTAATTAATACAAACAAGATAATAAAGAAAAATTAAATAATATAATATGTTAATTGAAAGAATTTAAACTTGATTATTATATATATATATATATATATATATATATTATTACATATAATATGAATAACAATAAAATTGTTCAATCTCACGTAACCTAATTATTTTTTTTTTTGAAAAATATAATTAATAATTAAATTAAATATTTTATTAAAATTATTTAACATATTTAATTATCAATGAAAAAAGTAAGTATAACTATAAATCTTATGTAACTTAATTAAATATTTTTAGAATTATTATGGTTGTTTTTTGATATATAAATATATTAAATAATAATTGGTATAGTTAATAACATTTAAAAATAGTAATAATCATTAAATATTGTATAATTAAAGTAATTAATAACTTTTAATTAACTTGAATTGCTATAAATTAATATTTATTTATAATTAATTGTTACTATTTTTTAGTAGTTAGCATTTATTTATAATAAATAATATTAATTAATAATAGTAAGTGTTATATTTAAACAAAGTGTTAAAAAACTTCTAATAAACTATTTTAAGTAGTTTATTAATAAGTTAGATTATAAACTAACTTATAAATTAATTTATTAACATCAAAACAATTATTAAAAAAAGTAAAGTAGTTTTTTTTTTTTTTTTTATTATCGAACAAGGGCAAAGTGCTAAATACGAGTGGGGTATGGCTAGGTACATGTAGTAGTTGAGTCCACGTTACCTTGAATCCGGAAGTCGGTTTGGTAGTTCTATCGGAGGGATACTATTCATCCACGTCAACCTCATACTTTCTATCATCATCCTCTTTTTGTGATCAAATAAAAACCAATAACCCCACCTACTTTTGCCAAAAACAATATGTGACCAAATTTATTATCATTCCTTTATTCCTTTATTATAAATATTATTAATTATATATATATATATATATATATATGGGGTCAGGTTCAAGGGAAAACCTTAAAAAAAACGAAAAATTGAGGAACACCCTGATAGTCATTCATCTGGACGGTTTGCACTTATGCATACAAGTAATTTGTAACATGCACACGTGCATATAATGCACAAGTGCATAAAACCAAAAAACACCTTAATTTACTTGTATGCACAAGTGCATACCGTCCAGATGAATGACTATCAGGGTATTCCTCAATTTTCTATTTTTTTGGGGTTTTTTCTTGAACCTCCCTCCCTCGCTCTCTCTCTCTCTCTCTCTCTCTCTCTCTCTATATATATATATATATATATATATATATATATATAGGGCCACTATATATATATGGTCAGGTTCATGGAAACCTCAAAAAATGGAAAACTAAAGAACACCATGGTAGTTCTTCATCTGGACGGTATGCACTTGTGCATACAAGAAATTTGTAACATGCACAAGTGCATAATGCACACGTGCATAAAAACCAAAAAACAACTTAATTTACTTGTATAGACAAGTACATACCGTCCAGATCAAGGACTATCAGAGTGTTCATCAGTTTTCCGGTTTTCCCTTGAACCTACCTCTCTCTCCCCCCCCCTCTCTCTCTCTATATATATATGTGTGTGTGTGTGTGGAGAGAGAGAGATGAGATGAGATTAGAAGAATAGAAGAGAACTTCGGAAAAAAAAAAAAAGGAATCGAAAAACCCATCCAAATTGTTACATTGTGCTTGGAGCAAAATATAGTTAAAAAGATAACCACCTTTAATAAAAATATCATCTACCATTTTTAATAAATTATCGTCGAAATATAATAAAAATTGGAGTAAAACACGTAATTCTCTGGTTCTTTTTTTCAAGGTTCTTCCATGATCTTTTCCCCGTATATATATTATAAAATTTAACTTTTTAAATTTACAACTTATTATTTTATGTGTATAACTGTTATTGTTCTAAAAAACTCGCCGCACAACTGGCATGGCGTGCCATGGCACCAATGCTTGTGTCTCACGCCACGTTAAGCCCGTGACACGTCATGACCTAATGCACAATTTGATTTTTATTTACGTTTTTAACGTCTTATTTGCAAGTTTTTTTAATATATACCATAATATAACTTGTTATTACTATTGACTAATTGAGTAACACTACCAAACATATGTTTTTATATATAATATTATACTAGAAGCGTATTCGCTCAATGCAGCGAGATACATCACGATTTTAATGTTTTCTTTTATTTTTTGTTTTTTGTCGATTTACAGTACGATTTTAGATGGTTTTAAGAAAGTGATAATGTTTTTTATAAATTTTTTAATTTAGGCTTAGTAATATAATAATTTTTATATAATAAAAATGAAGTATTTTGTTAGAATTCAATGATTATCTTATATTTTTTATATTTAAATTAAGATTTTTTTTGAAAGGCACAAATTTTATTACCAAATATAACAACCAAAGGTGCAAAAATTTACAAACAGAAAGAACCACATAGATACCTGAAACGAAACAAAGCCAAACAAACTAAACAATGGTTTGATTAAAATGTTTATCTTGTTTTGATTATGTTTATTAATTAGTTATGAATTCAAACATATAGCTTTAGAAATTTGTACTCATGCATCATGACTTGTAATCTTGAATTTTAAGTAATGTGTATCAATAAATCTCTTCCTATTTAATGTTTATCTCTAACAACTTTAACTCCCTAAAATCATTCTTCAATTTAACTCCCCTAAAATCACTCCCCGCATAATTAAATACAAGATAAAAATCAAATTTTAAATATAAAAAATTCAAAGTATAATTAAAAAAATCTAACAGAATATTTAATGTTTATTTTATAAAACCTAAAATAAATTACATTATTATTAAACTATCGAAGAAAAGCTCTTAAAAACAAACTTTTATGTATTAAGAACTGATTTTAAGTTTTCATTCTTTACTTAAGTTTTAAGTAATTAGCATTAAATAGCGGTACATTAAGTTTTAGCAATTGTTTTAAGAGATTTTTATAGATGCTTTATAATATAGTATAGATATGAATTAGAAAAATGACGTCATAAGTCACGCCTTGAAAATGTCATGACTTCGACATGGCTCCTAAGGCTTGAGACTTGGGTTCGCCGCCACACCATACCTCACGTCATTTAATTTAAAACCTTGATAACTGTTTTAAAACTTTATGATTGAACTTTACATGATCAACTAATAAACATGTTTTAGGACATGATTAACATTAAGTCCTATTTAATCTATATTGTCAATCCCAGTCAATCATATTAACCTTGAAGTTATATATCAGTTGATTCATAATTCAAAAGCATACAAATCATAAAAATAAAATCTAAGAGAGGAAGAATAAAACAAAGCAAGAAGCACTATTGAGGGTTTGAGTTCTTAGCTTTAGAATTAAAAATCGTTGTGGTGTAACTAATGAATACACAACCAAATTGTTAAAAATATATATAAAAGTAAATATTTACTCCCTCACTGCCAAAATAAATGTCCATAATGAAAAAAACACTATTTTAGAAATATGTAATTATTACATTTTTTAAAGTAAACTACGATTTTCATCCCTGTGGTTTTATGTTTATAATGATTTTAGTCCCTGGTCTTTCAAAACTACTTTTTTCATCTTTGTGGTTTCTATTTTGCTTCCATTTTCTTCCCTCCATCCAACTTTGTTAAAATTAGAGTTAATTCTTCATTAAGAAAATTACATATTTGGTCCTTATGGTATATCAATTTTTACATTTTTATCCATAAATGATATAGTTTACATTTTTTTTTACTTTTTTACTTTTTTATTTATAGTATTTCATTAAGACATTTATTTTTCTATTAATTATATTGTACATTTTCAAAATTATTATAACTTTAATTATAAAAATAATCAAATAACTTCACTAAAAATATTGATAAATATATGATATTTTTTTCAAAACTTTAGGTTTAAATCTCCTAAAATTAATATTTTTATCTATTGATTTATTAAAAAAATTTATTTATTTTAAATTACCATTGAAATTTTTTAATAAAATTCGAGGAAAAATAGTCTTATTTTATAACAACCGATTGTTGTTTTTGTTAAATGCACTTTACTCCCTTTATTCCATGTATTCATGGTAATATTCACTAAGGTCAATTGTCTCTTTTGGTGTAGTTTGAAGGGAGTCGTAGGGACACGTGTGTTTTTATGTCGTGAAGTGTCATACGATTAACGTTATATGAGTGACATACTTTTGTGTTCCTCCATTCTCAATGGATGCGGGTCTCCCCCTTTGTCGGCCAATAGTATTTTGGATAATTAATTGTCCATGCTTTAACATTTGGATTTCTTTCCATTTATGTTGTCGCGTGAGTATTGAACTTTAGTTTCATGTTTTTGGTGGCATATTATATTTCCATGGATTATTTTCCATAATTTATGAGTTGAGTATTATGTCTCACTCGTGTTTTGGGTGTTTCGGGATATAAACTTTTATCTGCGTTTTTATAATTGGAAGTCCGTTTTCTATTCACGTTTGAGTGAGTTTTAAATTGCATTACTTTAGAAAGAATGTTTCGTATTGGGGCGTTCGTCCTTAAAAATGCATGTTATTGGAAAACGAGTCGTTTCCATATTTAAAGTAAATCATTTTGAAAGATTATGATTTAAATTGTATTCTTTTCTTTTAACAGTATATTTAATCATGTTGAAAACTCTTGAACTCACTAGACATTAGCCTAACCCTATTTATTTGTCGGCATGTGCATCAGGTCTCGGTTGAGGAAGGGTACTAGTGACCCTGTGAAGAGATGGGTACTAGTTTAATGCACGAGGGTGAGTAGCTTGGTGAAGTCTTCCGCAATTATCTTGAGAATAGCAACACATATTTGGGTTTAGTAGCACCCGACCTTGTTGGATCATAAATTGTATTCAAGATTAAAGTTAAAGTTAAGGGTTTAAATTGCATCTGTGTTAAAGTTAATTAGAGGGTCTAATTTGTAATAAGTTAATAGTTAGTTTGTTTGTGGGTCTCAAGCCCGTTAAGCATTAAGCTTTAGCCCAATAGGCATTAGGCCTAAGTATATAATGTTTAAGTTACTTAGGTTTTAGGGTTAATCTCTCAATTATACAATAATCATTATTATAGAGAGGTAGTCGTACGTATTCTTTGTATCGCATTCAAGGTATCAAGAACACACAAGGTTTTCACTGTTTAATCAAGGATCGTGGTATGTTATTCTGATTCATTAATCTCTTGATTTATATTGTGTTGTGTGTTAATCTATCAACTAGAATACTGGGTTTAACAAGTGGTATTAAAGCCTAAAGAATCAAGTTTTCTGGATTAAAACTGAGTTTATCGACTTCCTACTGTGTGAAAATTGATTTCTTGAATTAATGTGTTTTTATGCTTGAAATCGATCTAATTAGATGAGTTTCATGCTATTGAAGGTTATCTGATGATTTAATTGCACTGTAACTCTTAAATTGATTGAATCTTTGATGCTTTCTGGACTCTGGTTTCTCATATCTTGCGACCACTGTGTTTATTAAATTGAAACTTGAAAGTTGATTTTAGTCATTGGTGTTGATTGCATTCTGATTGATATATGTTTTGGGTTACAAAAGTCTGAGATATGCATTGGGTTTCTGTGTTTTGTGTGGTTTCTGGGTTAATTATCGTCGTTCTGAGTCGAAACTAAGAACATATCGATCGTTATTCATCACTCCAGTCCCGGTCGAAACATCGGTCGACCAGGTTTACGCCACACACTCCCCCGGTCGAATATACCATACCGGTCACTCTCTTACCGGTCAGCTTACTCACAAAAATCCCGGTCAGCAGCATACCGGTCAAATACACCGTATCGGTCCACATCCATACCGGTCATGGACTTTTGGTCGACACACTCTTGTCCGGTCAACAGGATACCGGTCGAAGCACCTCTCCGGTCGGCAACATACCGATCGCATCCTATCGATCACACTATACCGGTCGTAAGACCTGTCCGGTCGGAATACCGGTCGACAAGTTCCCGGTCAAGCAAGTTACCGGTCCAAGCAAGCCCCCGGTCAAGCAAGACCCCGGTCGACCTCAGCTTTGCGCCAGTGCCTACTCGCACAAAACCACACTTTGCGCCACCTGCGGTTCGCGCAAACCTCCTCTTTGCTCGGCCCACCTCTCACGCAAATCTCACTTTGCGCCATTCACGGTTCGCGCAAAACCTTATTTCGCGCGACCTGTGTTCTCGCGCGAATCGTCCTTTGCGCCACTACCTTAGCTTATTTTTGCGCCAGATTTTCTGTGGTTACTCTATTTGTGTATTTTACTATGCGAGTACTGCATTTAATTATTTTTGGAAATTTATCTTTCTGAAAAATTTTGAGTGTAGTTTTTATCCAACTCTTGATTCTAACGATCTCATCTAGTTGATTGTCTTGGTACAGATTAGTTTGATTTTTAACCATACAACTAAGATGTCGAATCAGCTTCTCTCAATGGGCTCTCAGTCCAAACCTCCTGTCCTCATGGCTGATGAGATCAGCAATGGAAGAAGAGAATGATCCAGTTTCTGAATCACAAGAACAGAAACTACATGGAATCAATCATCAATGGTCCAGTAAATCCAATGATCAGAGTACCTGGTCAAGCAGAAACTGAAACCTCTCCAGAAATTCCTGATAGATTTGTCCCGAACCCGTACCAGTACTTCAGTGAAAAGGAGAAAGAGTTGTACAAGATAGATGAAGAGGCTCTCATTTATCTGACAATGGCAATACCAAATGACATCTACAACCGTGTAGACAGTCGGAGCTCTGCTAAAGAAGTATAGGATGAACTATCAAGACAGTTTGAAGGAAGTGAAGCCTCCATCCAAGCCAACCAGAATCTATGCATAAACGCCTACGAGGGGTTTCACGCAAAAGAAGGAGAGTTGTTGCTAGATACCTACAACAGATATAACATCATTCTCAATGACTTTCGGAGGAACAATATCTCTAAATCCGCTTCTGAGATAAATTACAAGTTCATCAAGAATCTGAATCCTGAGTGGAAGAACTTCTCCATCAACCTCCAGATGTCAAAGAACATGGCTCAAGAAAACGTCATTGATATCTTCTCTACTCTTTCTCAGCATGAGGATGAGGTGAGATCTATTAATAATGAGTCTAATAATCTGAAGGATTCTGTGGCTCTCATAGCTGGCAAAGGAAAGAGTTCAGTTCCGATATCCTCTACAAGGTCAAAGAAAAAGGTGTCTAAATCTCTTGTTAATGAGGTTACTGAGTCCGATTCTGCTTCAAGTGATGAAGAACTGGAGATTGATTCTGATCCGGATATACATAAGTTCTCTGAGGACTTGGCTCTAATTACTCAACGATTCAAGAAGAGCTTTGGCAAGAAAAAGTACTACTCAAAGCCAAAGTATGAAGGACACAAGAAAGAGAAGTCTGAAATGAGATACAAGCCAAGGTATGGAAGGAGAGAAGATAGACGAGAAGAGAGAAAAGATGACAGAAAGGAAGATATAAGAGAAGATAAGAGAGAGGAGAAGAAAGAAGAAATAAAGGATGAACCAAGCAGATGCTACAACTGTGGCAAATTTGGGCACTTCTCTGGAGATTGCAAGTTCAAGAAGGTAAAGAACTCAGAATACTATGCAAGGAAGTCACTCATTGCCAAGAAAGCTGAAGAAGGAAATGTGCTTATGGCTGAAGAAGAAAACTGGATGTTCCAAAGTTCTGATGACAAGGAGCAGGCACACTTCACCCAAGTTTCCTATATGGCAAAACTAGATGGTGACGATGAAGCTTCTGAGGCACATTCCGAAGATGCAAACTCTGAGGTAAGTGATAATTCTTACCTTATTGAATCTCTAATGGCCCAAATACATAGTATGAAAGATGAATTTGCTTTATTGAAAGGTAAACTTAGCTCTGCACATCAATCAGTTTTAAGTTTTCGTGATGAAAACGCATTGTTAAAAGTTGTTGTGGAAGACAAAGAAAAAGAAAAGGATGGTTTAAAAGCTAAAAAAGAATCTTTAAAAAGAAAAATATCTAGCTTAGAAAAGGATCTTGTAAATCTTAATGCTGAAAAGGGTGAGTTTAAAATCAAATTCGAAGTCTGTTTTCAAGAAAGAATTGAAGATTTTACTAAAATCAAGCAATTGGAGGGATATTAATATGAAACGAGGTCAGACTGAGCAGACATTAAATCTGTTGACCAATAAACTCCAAGATGAAAGGTTTTATAAAGTTAAACCAGGTTTGGGTGTGCCAACTAACGAAATTTTGAAAAAGGCACCGGAGCACTTATATAATTTTGATAAATTTGGCTCCGCAATCAGACCCATTCCTAACATTCGTCCAACCTTTGTTGAAGCAAGTACTTCTAAACCTTTACAGAGACCAAAGGTCGAGAAGAAATAGGGAAGGACAAGTCTTATGAAACTGATTCTCAAAATTCTTTTAAATCAGTTGGTTTTTAATACAGTGATTTGAACAAAAGCTATGAAACTCGAAAGATCGAATTAACTGAGTTTGATTCACTGTTTACCACATCTTTAAAAGAATCAGTCAGCAATGACACGGTTCCACCTGAGACTGCATGCAAATATGATGAGTATGAATCGGATGTTGATCCATCTACTATACCATCAGTCTCAAATCCCATTGCTTCTAAACCTTTACTTGTTGAAGAGGTTGAAGAAGAAACTGTCATCACGAATGGATCTTGTTCTAAAAATGATAAAATGGAGTTTATTGAAAACATGACCGAGGAAAGGTTTTCTGAAATGATGAATGCCTCAGATTCTGATCCTGTTTCTACTACAAAGGAGTCAAATTCTGTGAGTGATCATACATCTGAATTGATGAAGCAAATTGATATGTTGCAACAGTCTCTTGATGAGGTTAAAGATGAAAACTTTGATCTCAAATTTAAACTTGAAAAATCTTTGAAAGAAAATCAAGAGCTTTGCACAGAGATCAATGATTTGAAAATTACTTTGTTTAAAAATGCTTCAAATGATAAACAGATGTTCAATGATCCAAGCTGGAAGGTAAGAACTAATCCAGAATTTGATGCTCCTGCAAAACCTTCAGTTGTTTACTCTGATTGTCCTGAATATCCACCTAGTATTTTTGAGAAGGGTGAGACTTCAAGTAACTCTAGAAAAGAACTACCCTCCAAGATAGAGACTAACAAGGCTCTTGTTTCTGTTTCAGATATAAAAGGAAATGGAGTTGGGAGGAGTAAGCAGAATAAAGTTACTAGTTTGAATAAAAATGATAGTTTGACTTCTAGTGAATCTTTTGTTACAAACAGTTGTACTTCAGACAGTGATGTTTTGAAAAGTAATTCTTTTGATGGACATGAATGTAAGATTTGTTCTGATAAATCTAAGTTTATGAATTTTGCTCGAAAGAATCTATATTGCAAACACTGTTGGGATAATTCTTTCACATACTACTCCCCTCCTAATTCCAAAAAGAGTAAAAGAAAATCTAAATTGAACCTTAATTCCAATTTTAATTCTAATTCTTCCACACAACCCAAAGTGTTTCGAGCTAAGGTTGCCAATCCTAAATCTAAAAAGCATTTTCAGGAATTAAATGTTAAAATGGTTTGGAAATGGGTTCCAAAACCTGTTATGAATGGAGAGTTAAAGTTAAACCTGTTGATATTCCTGAATTGCGTGAAGCTAACCGCGAAGGACCCATCTTGATATGGGTACCTAAGCAAAACTAATTGTCTCTTTTGTAGGCCTGTCGACTGTGGGTGATAGATTCTGGATGTTCAAGCCACATGACAGGATTCAAGCACCTCTTGCATAACTATGTGGAGGAGCCTGCCGGAGCAGTTAAGTTTGCAAATTCTAAAGTAGAAGGACACGTCAGAGGACATGGAATGCTCGATAATGGAGTTGTGAAGATTTAAAGGGTGTTATATGTTGAAGGACTTGATCACAATCTGTTTAGCACCAGTCACTTCTGTGATATGAGATATCAAGTTCGCTTCACAACAACTCATTGCTATCTTGAGGATCCCGATGGTTACGAAGTCTTCAAAGCTGAGCGCCATGGAAATCTATATTATGTAGATTTTCCTACACTGTCTGCCACACGTCCAGTATGCCTTTTAGCCAAAGCAACTAAAGCTCAATCTTGGACGTGGCATCGCCGCTTGTCTCATCAGAATTTCCGATCCATAGCTAAGCTACAGAGACAAGGTCTGGTCAAAGGTCTACCAGAAATGAGGTTTGAGAAAGACTCACTATGTTCTGCATGTGAGATGGGCAAAATGAAGCGAAGCTCCTTCAAGTCCAAAGCAGAATCATCAACCTCATCTGCACTGGAACTTCTTCATATGGACCTTTGTGGCCCAATGCGAACAGCCTCTATCAACGGCAAGAAGTACGTCTTAGTAATGATAGATGACTATTCAAGGTATACATGGCTCGAGTTTCTTCGCAACAAGTCAGATGCACCAGAATTGATCATCGCTTTTATCAAGCGCATTCAAGTACATCTTTAATTGCCAGTCCGAACTATTCACAGCGATAACGACACGGAGTTCAAGAATGACACCCTGCAGAGTTATCTTATCTCTGAGGGCATTTCACATAACTTCTCCGCAGCCTACACTCCACAGCAAAACTGCATTGTTGAACGGAAGAACCGCACTCTTCTAAAAGTTGCTCATACTATGCTTGCATATTCAAATCTACCCATGTACCTTTGGTCCGAGGCAGTCGCTACAGCATGTTTTACTCAGAATCGTACCATTGTGGTCAAGCGCTTTAATAAAACAGCATATGGGTTAATCAACAATCGTAAACCTAACATCAAATTCCTTCGTGTTTTTGGTTGCAGGTGTTACATTCTACGAGAACGTCAAGGATTATCAAAATTTGATAAGAAAGCGGATGAAGGGTATCTCATTGGATACTCTCTGACATCCAAAGCTTATCGAATTTACATTATTCGAACCAAGACGGTTGTTGAGAGCATGAATGTCTCCTTTGATGAGAATTCTACTCGGACTTCTGGACACAACAGTTCAGAACTCGGACTTAAGAACAAAGCTTCTATTCACCCCGGAATAGAACCAGTGTCTAAAGGATCTACTACTTCTAACTCTGAATCTACTTCATCTGAGTTAGATTTACTGTTTATTGATGCCTTCGATGATATTTGTGCAGATTTTGACAAAGGCATATCTACAACAAGCTCGGAGGTCCCTGCTATTTCTGAAGATATGTCTGGACCTTCCGAAGATGTCACTGCTACTGCATCTCCATCAGGTATAAGTAAACCGTTAGTTTCTGACTCTACTAATGTTGAATCTGTCTCTGCAGATAGTCCTTCTGGAAATGAAGTCACGAGTACTTCAGCTGCTACTCCAGAAGCTTCAGTATCAGAAACACCAGTACAAGATGTCCCGAGTACATCTGTGGATCTACCTGTTGTGCACGATGAAAACGATGCATCAAATACGCAACAAACAGTTGAATCCTTACCAAGCACACATCGTTGGACTAAGGATCATCCCCTGCATAACGTGATAGGTGACGTACAAGCTGGTGTCACGACACGGTCAGCATCAGCTAATTTCTACATGTTTTCAAGCTTCCTTAGTTCCTTAGAACCAAAGAAAGCATCAGAAGCTCTACGTGATCCCTTCTGGATTTCTGCTATGCAAGACGAGCTTCTACAATTCGAACGGAACAAGGTTTGGCGCTTGATCCCACTACCTAAAGGTAAAACTGTTATTGGAACAAAGTGGGTTTTCAGAAATAAGAAAGATGAGGCTGGAGTAGTTGTGAGAAACAAAGCTCGCTTGGTTGCAAAAGGGTGCTGTCAATATGAGGGTATTGACTATGACGAAACATTCGCCCCGGTTGCAAGGATTGAAACCATCAGAATCTTCTTGGCCTATGCAGCACACAAAAACTTTACAGTCTATCAAATGGACGTAAAGTCAGCTTTCCTGAATGGCGTTCTGCATGAGGAGGTCTACGTGGCACAACCTGAAGGTTTCGTTAATCCTCATCACCCTGATCATGTCTATGTGTTGGATAAAGCGTTTTATGGTCTTAAACAAGCACCAAGAGCCTGGTATGAAACTCTCACTAAATTTCTACTTACTTCTGGTTTCAAGAAATGTAATACTATCTTATTTCTTAAAAGGCAAGGTGAGGACTTGATTCTCATTCAGATTTATGTTGACGACATAATATTTGGGTCGACAAATCAGAAATTTTGCAAGAATTTTTCGAAAATCATGGAAACAAAGTTTGAAATGTCGATGATGGGTGAGTTAAATTTCTTTCTTGGTTTACAAGTAAAGCAATTACCCGAAGGCATTTTCATTAATCAAGCTAAATATATAAAAGACATGTTAAGAAAGTTCAATATGTCAGACAGTTCAATCATGAAAACGCCAATGGCTACTGGTACACTCTTGGATGCAAATCCCTCTGAGAAACCTGTTGATCAAAAGGTGTATCGTAGCATGATTGGTTCTTTACTTTATCTGACTGCCAGTCGCCCAGATATAATGTTTGCCACATGTTTTTGTGCGAGATATCAGTCTAATCCTAAAGAGTCGCACTTTAATGCTGTTAAGAGAATCCTTAGATATCTCAAAGGCACTCCTAATTTAGGCCTTTGGTATCCAAAGGATTCTCGTTTTGAACTAACTGCCTTTACAGATGCTGATCATGCAGGATGTAAGCTAGACCGGAAAAGTACCTCTGGATCATGTCAATTTATAGGTGATAAACTTGTGAGTTGGACCTCAAAGAAACAAAACTGTGTTTCAACATCCACTGTCGAGGCTGAATATGTAGCTGCTGCTAGCTGCTGTTCACAAGTCCTCTTGATGAAGACACAGTTACGGGACTTTGGGTACAACTACAAGTGCATCCCTATTTATTGTGATTCCAAGAGCGCAATCGCCATAACTGCTAACCCGGTTCAACATTCGAAGACCAAGCATATAGATGTACGCTATCACTTCATTAAGGATCATGTAGAAAAAGGTGATATCGAAATGCACTTTGTTCAAACTGACTTCCAGTTAGCTGATCTTTTCACCAAGCCGTTGGATGAAAAGAGGTTCCATTTTCTAATCAGCAAACTTGGTATGTTGAACATGTCTTCTTGACCTTACTCATGATTCGAGGGGGAGTATTCTAAAATCTTAATCCTGTGTTTTATTCTACAACTGCTGCTAACGAGAGCGGAATCATTTTCACAAATGATTACCATGATTTCTTATATATGCAGGTGTGTTCAAGTGACTATGGCTTCTAATCACATCGGATTAGAACCCGCACTTCAGTGCTTTATTTTTCTGTTTTTCTGTTTTTCTGTTTAAAAAAAATTAAATTCTCTTAAGTTGAGGGGGAGCTTAATTGTCAAAGAGCTTAATTGAAAAACTCCTTTAGAGCTTAATTTAGAGCTTAATTGTCAAACTCTTTTTAGTTTGAGGGGAAGAATTGCATTGTCAAACACACTTATGTTTTGACTTCTTCAAAATTTTTATTCTTCATGTTTGTATTCCTTTGTGCTTTCATATACAAAAGACTGTTGAACAACACGTTCTTTTAGGAAAATACAAGGGATTCAGTGTGTGAGCTTAACAGAACTTCCATGGATTCACGATAACCAGTGTTTCCTACCCAGGAAGTATTCCCTGAGTGATTGAGGGGAGAGGGGTCAAAAGAATTGAGTGATGGTGTGCGACGAGGTAAAATGGAAAAGAGAGATTGGTTAGAAGTGAGACTTAAAAAGATTAAAAGAAAGAGGGTGAGAGATCAGAGTAAAAGAATATCAAACTCTGCACCAAACTTCTTTCTAAGCCGGGCAACCACATTATCTGTTGTTTCACATCTCTTCGTGAACGACATTGAACAAGGCAACTAGCCCATGCCATCTCTTGCATACAACCCCACCAGCTACTCATTTTTTTCTCAAAAAGAGAATGTTTCACATTTTCTGGGGACGCATCATATAAGCTATTCGTTCTTCATTTGAAAGATACTAATATTGAAAAAGAAGGAAAGTTGCCCCACCTTTGAACCCTTTCTCATGCATATTGAGTCTTTGTATAATTTGTAGCTGTCTCAACAAGTTTACATACTTTGAGCCTATATTGAAAAGCAATCATCGGTGCTTAATTCTTTCATACACATGCACAAGCACACAGAAATTTGTTTTCTGTCAGAACGTTCATAGATAACCATGTGTTATTCGATGATTGAATGGAAGACTTGGGGAGCCAACATCAAAACCAACTCTTTATATAGTAACTTTGTGTTACTGACAGACATTTTAACTGAGTCATTTGTTGATTCAGGGTTACACCTATTAAACTGTTTGAATTTGAAAAGATTCGAATGGTTACTACTTTTTATTTGAATCTGCATAGATTGAAATAATCACTTTCTCCATTTGGAGAGACTGCTCTTATTTCCACACAGGGATCTATACATGAAGACAGTACTTAATTGAATTCTATAAAGACAAGGGGGAGATTGTTTTTGCTATGTTTTGATGATGATGATGATTCTCACCACTCATCAAAAAGGGGGAGAATATACAAAGGGGGAGAATAATCAACAAGGGAGAATACAAGAACTTTTGAAGTCTTGAAGTAAAGATTGCTGAAGTTTCCAAAGATGTCAAAGTGTCGGAACTTATTTGATCTATTAAAAGTCTGACTGAAGATGATCGTCAGAAGGACACTTCATTTAAAAGAAGATAAAGATGAAGACTGTATCTGAAGTTTTCAAGAAAAGTGAAGACCCGAAGACTATTGCCAAAATTTTTTTAATCTTGAATCCAAAGGGGGATATTGTTGGATCATAAATTGTATTCAAGATTAAAATTAAAGTTAAGGGTTTAAATTACATCTGTGTTAAAGTTAATTAGAGGGTCTAATTTGTAATAAGTTAATAGTTAGTTTGTTTGTGGGTCTCAAGCCCGTTAAGCATTAAGCTTTAGCCCATTAGGTATTAGTCCTAAGTATATAATGTTTTAGTTACTTAGGTTTTAGGGTTAATCTCTCAATTATACAATAATCATTATTATAGAGAGGTAGCCGTACGTATTCTCTGTATCGCATTCAAGGTATCAAGAACACACAAGGTTTTCACTGTTTAATCAAGGATCGTGGTATGTTATTCTGATTCATTAATCTCTTGATTTATATTGTGTTGTGTGTTAATCTATCAACTAGAATACTGGGTTTAACAGACCTTTATTTAATCTTTATATAAGATTTGTGTGGTTATTTGTTGAGGTTAAATCTATTTTTATATTTGAGGTATTCCAGGCATTGATTTGAGAAAAGGGTTTTTATCCTTCATGTGATGTAATGATGAAAATGTTAAATTAGTTGTTATTTCCAAATTTGAGAGTGTTACAGAGTTTTACTAAAATAGTCGTAGGTTCGCAATATATAGGTCCACAATTGTAGACCTAACTCGAAAGCACAAAAAAAAACACGAATCTGATCAATTCTCCTTTAAAAAAAAATGACTTAGATCCACAATTGCGGACCCATGTCCACAAATTTTTTTAGGAAAACTGATCGGATGCTATTTTTTTGGTGTTTTTGAGTCGATTGCGGACCTAGGGCTAGCATGACTCCAAAACCAGGAGAGAAATGGTTAAAAGACCAATTTCTTTGTATACTTTAGCTATTTGAGTTAATTTCTCTTTTAACTAAAAGGTAGGCTAAATGCACCCCTATATATTGTTAAAAGCACATTTGCTTATTAATTTTCTCCTCACACATCAACATGAAGACCTATTTTTTTCAATTTAAATGCACATCGATCATTTTCATAAATATTTCAATTAATTGATTTATTTGAATGACACAATTTATATTTTAAACCTTATATATATATATATATATATATATATAGGGGTGAGTTCAAATGAAAACTCATATTTCATTGTGCACATGAAGACAAATCTTAACCATTGATCAAAACTTAGAAAACTAATCAATGGTTAATACATAATAAGGTTAATTGGGAAGTGATTAAGGACAAAATTGTAATTTTGAATCAACGCATACTTCTTTGACTTTTTATTTTTATTTTTAATTAAAAAAAATTTACCCCCTTAAACTTTAAAATAATTTATCTTAAAAATTACTAATATTTTAATCAAACAAATTACATCAAAAAAACGAGAATTTCGTGCTCTTCGATATGACATCCATCTCGATATAGTTTTTTTTTTCGTTTTAACCGTTTTTTACGTGAAATTCTATATACGTGTGTATATTCATTATGAATATGCATGCACGTCATCGGGTGTCCACATTCAGTATGAATAACAAAGGTGAATGTTAATTCACTATTCATGATGAATAATACCGTATGCAGGATGAATAATACAATATTCAGGATTTTTTTTTGTTTTAACCGTTTTTTACGTGAAATTCTATATATGTGTTATATTCATTATGAATATGCATACACGTCCTCGGGTGTCCACATTCAGTATGAATAACAAAGATGAACGTTCATTCATTGTTCATGATGAATAATACAGTATTCAGGATGAATAATACACGAATCCATTATTCATGTTGTTAGAGCACAGATTTGTTGGATTCAAGATCATAAAGATTGAAGACCAAAGTACAAGAAGTCAAAGGCTGAAAGTCAACTCTCATTGAAAGTCAAAGTCAATGTAATTGTGTTTTTGTTTCTTTGTAATTGGTAGAGGGTATAAATACCCTGTATCCTTGTCTTTGTAATCAGATATACACGAAACAGAGAAGAAGAGAATAGAATATCATTCTAGAGAGAGAGTGAATATAGTGAGAGAAAGTGAGAGAGATTGTAATCTTGATGTTTGGAGATCAATGACATATGACTTACTAAATTCTTATCTTGATTGTTGTTCTTGATCATAGTAGCAATTAGAACTTGAATATTGGGAATAACAATTGGTAACAGAGCAGATTGAGATTCAGAAATGGATTGAATTGAAGAATTTTTGGTCGACATATTCAAGAACTCGCTAATCACTGTTCAGATTCAAATTTATTGCTACAGTGATGTTTTTGATCTATTTTTGGAATCATTGTAATCATTTTTTCATATAGAACATGTTTAGTTTGTATTGTTTAGTCCAATTCATATCAGAATCGTATGAATTTTGGATTTTTTACAATTTTAGTTTGAGTTTTTGAAACGAACTGTGTATAGATCGAATTTCAAATTTTGATGTTTTAATCTGAAATTCTTGGTTTGTAATTTGTTCGTGAGATGGAATAGACACAATCTGCAAGTTTTCAGAGGGATTGGATAAGGTTTGATCGAAATCAGATGGAAAAATTAAGTTTTTGTTCGACAGACTGAAGAACACGCAAGATCTGTGAAACGCGCAAGCTTCATCTGAAGAACGCGCAAGCCGAAGGATATTGGTTTTGGCCAGAAACGCGCAGAGGGTTATCTGTGAGTTCGTGAAACGCGCAATTCGAAGTCTGCGAGTTTGAAAATCTTCGAAATTTTTCTAAGTATTAAAACGCGCAAGAAGGCATCTGCGAGTTTTCAAAACGTGCAACGCTCTATCTGCGAGTTCCAGCGGAACAGTAGTCTGCGAGTTCATTCGGTCTGCGAGTTCTCAAAACACGCAACCCTTTGTTTGCGAGTTTCTCAAACGCGCATGCCTCAGTCTGCGAGTTTATCAGTGAATAGTGATCTGCGAGTTTAGGCGTCTGCGAGTTTTATGCTTTAATAGTGATTTGCGAGTTTCTATACTTAGACAAAATTTTCAAAGTTGTAATATGGACTTTCAAAGTCAAAAAAAAATTATCTAGGGGCGCTGCCCCTCGACCCCGCAAGGGCGTTGCCCCTTGACCCCACCCGCTAACCGGGTAAGTCTGCGGAGGGGGAACAAAGTTCTTATTGTGATCAAAGTTTCTGAATTTCTAACGATCATTTTTCAAGTTCTTTTTGTAACAGATAATTCAAGATGGGATATTTTTCTAATGATGATGAACAAAAGATTCACAAGCTCGAATTAGAGAATAAAAATCTTGCTTCTTCAGTTGACTACTATTCTAAGCGGTCAAAAAGATATTATGATGAAAGGAAGATACTGAGAGAAGAAGTCAGTGCATTAAAGACCATTAATGAAGATATTCTGAAACAGACTTCTGGGCTTAGTGAAGATAAGGTAATGAGTTTGGAAACTGAGAACACTGAGCTGAAAAATAAAATCTTTGACTTGGAATATCAGATGATCCAAATCCAGCAAGCATCTGTTGAAAGTTATGAGGAGAAGATTAAGAGTCTGGAAGATGCTAATGTTGAGCTTCAAAAGAAAATATTTGATTTGGAACAAAAGATAGTCAAAGACAAAGATCATTTTAAGATTGAAAAGAAAGCATTGGCAAAGAAGTTCTCAGAACTTTCTAAGAAGAGTTGTGAAGAAAAGAAGATGGTTGAGCTTAAATGCATCAAGCTTTCTCAACAAGTGTCTGACTTTGAGAAAGTAATCATTTTGGAAAGAGAAAATTTTTCCAAGGAAAAGAAGGTCATTGAACAGAAGAACGTTGGATTTTTCAAAGAAAACGAAGTCTGAATTCGAGATGAAGATTGACCTGCTTGTTAAAGAAAGAGACCGTTATTCGTCAAAGGTTAAAGAGTTTGAAAAGATTGTTTCCAAGGTAGTGGTGACTGAGCAAACGACTCCAGAGTCAAAAATCCACACACCTAGAAATAGTTCAGTTGGTTCTAACAAGCCAGCCTCAAGCTCACATTTGAAAACTGTTTCTTCAAGAAGGTCAGTTAAATCATTTGATCAGATTCGTACAACTAACATTTTCTATGATCGGAAAATAGATGGTTCAGGTACACACAGGAGAAGAAGGAGATATAATGAAGAGAAGCTGGTATGGAAAGTAAAACCAGTAGATGAAGAAAAGCATGATGAGAAGAAGGAAGATAAGAAAGGAAAGAAGACATGTGTACATGAGACTAAAGGCAAGAAGAAAAATGTGCGAAAAGGTAAACCTGATCATGTCTACTCGAGAGATCAGTTAATCAGGTTGTCAAGTAAGAAATATTATTGTTCTTATTGTCGTACACATGATCATGGTCATAAAACAAGTGATCATTTCTGGTATGGTTCTTACTCAGTTACTCCCATAAGAACTGCAACTAACACATATGGTCCCAAATACCAGTGGGTACCAAAGCCGAAAAGTGAATTTGTGTTGCAGGCACCTATAGTCAAGGGCGAGTAAGAGAACCAAGGCTTCTAAGTACATCAGCTTAGAACCCGTGCTTCAACGGAGTTTGACTTCTAAACACAACAGTTTAGGACTCGTACTTCAGTGATCAAAAGATGTGATACTCCCGGGCTGATATGAAGATGTACTCCGTTACTCAGATGATGAAATCAACCTTCAAGGGGGAGTACATATGTTTCTGGAAATATGTATTCGGAAGATATGACGAACTACCCTTCAGAAGGAGTTGTAGATCTCTATCATGTGCTTTTAATGACAAATTTCAGATGCATATTTTCAGGGGGGGTATGAATTATGATTTCTGATTATTTTAGATCAGAACTCGTACCTTTAATCGTTTTACTGCTTTATGTCATTTACTTTTCAATAAATTTTTGTGAATAAAGTTGCTTTGACATAACTTAGAGACTTGTGCAGAATGAGAGAAGCTATCAAGATCATATCTTTATGACTTACAGCGTGACTTCATGAGATTTAAGACGAAGCAAAAAAGGTTTATTTCTTATCTTAATCTCATATATGGTTGAAATAAGGACAACTTTCAATCATAGAAAACATTTTCTTAAATGTTCAAATCACTTCCCGATTCTTAAACAGATTTCATGAATTGGAGGTGTGATTTTAAATGTTTTCATTTTTATTTTGAGCTTCAATGATTAATAAACCGTGTATTTCCAAAGATAAATACTTGCGTATTGTCTTTTCTATATATTTTCAAGTATTCAAACACATCGGTTTAATTTTTGATCAAATTGTTCTTACATGTCTCATATTGAAACATAATTTTGATGGTAAGACACCCCGCTTGTATTCAAAGAAATTTGAGCGTAATTTCATTTCGAAACGTCATTTCAAGAATGTCTATATCTTGGTTCGTATAGACAATATCCATTATTCTTGACCATAAGCTTTGATTGTTATATCATTCATTTCTGATCATTTTTATACAATGTCAGATTTTCAAACAAGTCTCGTGCATTCATGTTCATTCATTCAATATACTTGTTTGAAAATACTTTCATGTTTCAAAATGCTCATATCTTCATGACTATATTCTGAGCATATACATTTATCTGATTTGTATTTGAGCTTTAACTGTTTCAAGATAAACCATTTTGAGCAACATTTGCTTCATAGTCAAAAGAACAATGATAAATTGTAAAATCCATAATCTATGCCACTATGCATTGCAAAGGACAAGTGCGCATAAAGCAATATCACAATATGTTGTTATTGTTGTGCAACATGCTCCAACTATGCAGATACAGTGACGTGCTCATGTGCATTGCAAAATTCATTAAGCAAAACAAATTGAACGAACACGAACGAAGGCTCATATGCTTATATGCTCCAATTGTGTTCATTCGTTTAACTTAATCAAACAAACGAACGAACACGAATGGTAAGTGAACGAAATTTTTTGTGTTGTTCATTCGTTTAACTGAACGGAACAAACGAACGAACACAGACGATAAACAAATGAATTTTTTGTATTCTTGTTCATTCGTAAAGAAAATGTGTTCGTTAATATTTGTTCGTGAAGACGCTAAACAAGTGAAGGAACGTAAATGAACGAAACTTTTGGTGATCATGTTGGTTCATTAAGAAAATTTGTTTGTTTGTGTTTGTTCGTTAAGATGCAAAATAGAAATACGCTTGTGTTATAGAAATGTTGGGTGTTCACCGGTTCAAGATGCGCATTCAATATCCATCACTACCAGACATTAGTCAATTTTTATAGTTAAAACCCAGTTGTCCAATTCCCAAATTATTAAACCTAAAACTAGTAATATATTGATGCCCCCTTGGGCTTTGATGCCATGTGCGGTTGCACGGGCTGCACATGGCTAGGGTTGGCCCTACATCCATCTCCTCCCTTATGCATCACCAATCCCCTCCCCCTGACATCGTACACACACAAAAAAACATTATATCGATCTCTCTCAAACACACACACGCACACTCATATAAAGATCTTGATAATGCCATTTTGAGGTTATTATTGGTACCACTTTATGGGTAATTTCGCTCAGTTTCCAAGTAAACGAAGCATGATTTTGACAGTTTAGTGCAAGATTATATAGTAATCGATTTTTCGAGAAAAATAGGTTTGAGCTTATTTGTAAACGTTTTTGAAGTATTATGAAGATGAGACTCAAAGATGAGTCCAGTTGCGCCTTTCAAAAGAAATTTGCAGATAAACAGAAGTCACAAGACCAAAATAGTGTTACGGGTGACTTGCCACACCACATGGGGTATGCAGGAGACTTAAGGTGTACGGACAACCTGCCATGTGACCTAAGTCGCGTGGTAAGTCACGTGGATGTTTGTTTAGTGTTTTTAAGCCATTTTCAACTAGGTTTTCGACACATATCGAAAAACACAGCTTTGGAGCGATTTTGGGCTATTATAAAGAGATTTTGAGCCACAAAAAGCTAAGTTGATCATTTGGAACTGAGGTTCGGAAGCCATATTCATCTGTTGCTCATTCGGATTCATCAGCAAAAAGGAGTTTTAATTTGTTTTAGACTTTAATTGAGAACTATGTTTAAGAGTCTGTTTGTTAGCAGCTTAATGAGTTTAATAGAACCCATAGCTTATTCAGTCAGCTATGCATGACTGTTTGGTAGTGGCTTAATGATATAGAAGGTTGTTTATTTAGTAAGATTCTAGGGGAGCTTTATGTAAAAAGTCATGTTTTTTTTTTCAGACCTACCATTCCCAACTAAAAAACACACGACTTCCATCTATGAAAAACCTTTCTGATAATGCAAGATCGTTCTAAATCTAGTGAGAGAAAGTAGAGAGAGTTTGAAGCGCAGAAGTAAGTATGTATTGAGATATGCGTGAATGTCTTACAAGGAACAAAGCCACAAGGGACTTAAATACCCTTGGCTAAAACCAGATATAAAAGCACTCTAAACACAGTATTAGACCAAGTCTATAAATACAATGATTACTATAAAATTTGACTTAACAATCTCCCCCTTAGTAATCATTGGCGCTCCGGTCTTCAATGTAAACTGATATAACCATCTTCGAACTCTAATCAGACCTGCTAAGCGTCTTAGCGAAGCTTCTTAACTAAAAAAAAATTCTTCTCAGCATCTTTCAATCTATATTGTCTTTGTTGCCTTGACAAGACTGGACCTATTTGTAATAATCTTGAAAGAACAATCGGTTCATCAGCTTGTGCTCTAGACGACACACCTCTTTCAAATGTACTCGAATAAACTGTGGTGATCGGAGCTGGAAAAGCAGAAGGACTAGTATAGCTGAGAAAATAGAATCTTGAGCGAATCTTGAGCAGATAAACTTTGAACTCTTTGTCTCTTTAACTTCTCCTTAACTTCTCCCCCTCATGACCTTGATGATCTGAATCAACTTGGTCATGCCTACTTTGGAGATGAGACAACTTCAGATCTGCAAAATTCAGAGTAAAGGAGAAAAAAGAAGGTTTGCGCTACATGTTGGTGGCACAAAGATTGTTTTGCGCTAGCAACTGTTGGCGCAAATCTGAGTTTTGCGCTACCAACTGTTGGCGCAAAGCTGACTTGAAATCTTAAAAATTTCACCTGTTAAGCTCTTTGACTCCCCAACACAAATGCACTAAATATGACAATTCAAATTAGCATTCATATAGAAAATCAGATACTCCCCCTCGAAATGAGATATGATCTTTCAGAATATTCTCCTTATTCACTCCCCCTCGAAAAATGCACAGACCCATTGAGACAGATATGAGAACACAAACATAACAACATCAGTGTAAAAAGAAAAATATACTGAATATAAATTTTGAAACAACTAAACATATAAAATTTTAAACACTATACAAATTAAATTCTACTTAGTAAAATATCACAGATTAATCCATCAAATGAAATCAAGTGTATGTTGTTGTATACAGATACAAGTTTCATTGCATATCAAGTTAAGACATGTTCAGTTTCAAAAACTTTCATCAATCTATTCAGTGTGCTAGCATGCGAACTTCGATTAGCTTCAAGAAAATGCAATTCTAAAAATATAATAGAGAACTTTGCCATTACTCACACTAAGCTGTCAAGAATTTAGACTTTCACAAATTTATAGGGTTATCACAACTCAAACATATCACCAAGTATCATGAGATGTGTGCTCATTGGCATCTTTTAGCATTGTGCACATTGGCATCTTCACATGAGTGTGCTCTTTGGCATCTTTTAAGCTTGTGCACATTGGCATCTTTTAATCAAGAAGTTTGGTAAGTAAAGAACATGACGTAAACGTAAATTTCTATCTGATCCTATTGCAGGATTTGGGTCAGTCGCTCCCAGACCAGTTGGCCTTAGGGGACTAGGTGTCAAGCACCCCTTGGAACTTACTCTCCCAGAACAGAAAGGCTACATCGACACATCCTAAACCCATTCATACCAGTAGAACATGACTTTCGATCTGATTCTATAGAAGGATTTGGGTTCGATCACTCCCAGACCAATTGACCTTAGGGGACCAGATGACAAGCATCCCACGGAACTTACTTTCCCAAACCAGAAAGGTCACAGGTACAAACTTTTAAACTTAGAGATTTCTGTATTTTAGATATATAATTCATCTCAATCACCCAGTTTTACATCTAAGTGCTTAGCCCATATTTTCATTACGATCCATAATTCTGACTTTTTAGGATTTCTAAGCATTGTAAACTATAAATATTCCGAATCACATAACTTTAAAGCAGTATCAAAAGTATCAAACATGATGCTGACCTTTCGGCTTTTGTAAGACTTGAAAGTTGAACATATAAAACTTCGATATAAACAAAGCAACTAGAAAATTTATCCTAGACACACATTTTATTCAAAAGAAAGAAAAAACTGTAAAACTTTTACTTTATAGAATAAAATTTGTAAAGATTTAAACTTTTAAATTCAACATGCCGAGTTTGAAAAAAAAACATTTTTCATTTAAGACTATTGTAAAGAATTCGGCAAATTGATATTTAGTCGGAACAAAATAAAATTCAATAATATCTTCTTCCACATAATGTATAAAGAATTGGTGTCTCATATCAAAGTTTTGATCTGGTCTAACTTGCTCAGATTCTTGAAAAAAAATTGAGAAAACTGGAACAACATCACAGTCAGAGATAAATGCAGCGGAATAAAGTAGATGCACTCACAGTTTCTCATTTGTCCAGAAGCTAAATGCATTGAAAAACGAGTCCTAAACTGATATGTTTAGAAGTCGAAGTCCATTGAAGTACGAGTTCTGAGCTGATTTACTCAGAAGCCATCGTTCTCTTACTCCCCCTTGACATTAGGTGCCTGCAACTCATAATTAATCTTTTGTTTTGGAACCCACTTGTATTTGGGTCCATATTTGTTAATTGTAGTTCTAATGGGAGAAAATTTGTTAGATTTAACATAGAAAGTACGAGAAAAATAATCAGATGAATGAACAGAATCATCAGTAGAGGACGAAGCATAATCATCTGAACTTGAACCAGAGGAAGAATAGGAGACATCTTTTGCAATTTGAATCATTTGCTTTATTGAATATTTGAAAATTTTATTACAAGTAGCAAATGAATCACTTTTATAGATTTTGTCTACATATCTATCCTCATCAATCGTAGATTCATTAGATGTCCGCTTGACCCTCCATATCTGCCTTGTTGGAGTACTCAAAGTCCTATCTGAAATATTTGAATCACAAGAATTAGAACTATCAGAAATGACTTTAACTTGCTTCTTTGACTTCTTTGACATTCTTCTTTTACGCTTTGGTTTATAATAATCATCATTTAGCGTAAAAGATTCATCAAGAATTTTCGATTTAAGATTTGAGTCTGAAGAAACAATATTACCTAAGAAACTCAACATATCAGACAATAATCCTGAACTTGCCTCAGAGTCAGAAAAATTTTGAGAAAAATTTTCATATTTTAGAACTTTCCTTTTGTTTTCTTTAGAATCAGAAGAAAGACCAGAAACATAATTTGTAAGTAAATCTTGTTTTTGAAAAATTAATTTTTCTTCAAGACTTGTCTTCATGAAAGAAAGAATAACATATGATTCAATTTTTCTTTGAATATTTTGTTCTTCCATTTTATTTTCAAGATCAATGATTTTGCTTTCTAACACTAATGGAGGAATATATCGCTTAGAATCATAAGAAACTGGAGATATATTTTCTTTATTAGTGTTAGTAGCACAAATATTAAAATAATCATCAGATAATGAAGATTTAATAGGAGAAATGTCATTTAAACTGTTTCTGTTCTTCTTTGATTTATCGGGAAAATATTTGGCATTTTCGTGCGTGTAAACAAAAGAAATTTCCTTTTTCTTGTTGTTCATTCTTTTCTCATTTTCGATATCTAAAACTTGCTTTTCATTCATCCAATCATAAATTGAGGAGCATATCTAGCAAGACTTAGATAATCGAATTTATATAAAGTGGGGGATTTTTCTATAGCATTGTTTAAACAATGAGGATTTTCAAAACCAAGTCCCCATTTTTCTTTGATAGACTCATAACTCCGTGGTTTGTTCAAATAAATGGTTTGTTCAATCTGATTCCTACGATATAATTTTTCTTCTAACTCATTTATTTTATCTGAAAAATTATCTTTTAATTTGGTCATTTCCATCAAAGAATCAAGATAAGTCTTATTTGAAATTTCCAAATCATCCAATTTCTTTTGAAAGATTTCTTTTGTATGAATCAAAATATATTTTTCATCTTTCAAAGAAATTTGCAATTTGTCAATCAAATTTGACTTTTCTATGTTTAAATGCTTTTCAGATAATAACTTTGAGCGTAAATCATGTAAAGCAGTTATAATGATATTCATCTGTGAGGATATAAAATTGAAATCGAATTCAGAAGGTACCTCAGATTCATCAGTTGAATCTTCATCATCATCATTAGTCTGATCATCTCCTATGAAGCACATATGAGCAATTTCCACATTGTCAGCTTCATCGTCGGAGTGATCTAGCCAGAATTCTTCTTCAACCATCAAAGCAGTTCCATTCTCTCTTTTCTCAGTTAGTTCCAGTTTCTTCCGATAATACGCAGAATCCCGAACTACCTTCACTCGACACTCCTTGGCAATGTGACATGACTTTCCACAGTTGAAGCACGCAGTAGCTTTCGTAGTCTCGGGCACTCTGGCAGGCTCATTCTTCTTAGACCCTGAAGTGAAGCGAAGGTTGTTGGAACCTGAACGAGGTTGGAACTTTTTGTTGTAGTGTTGAGAGAGAAGAATCATAGCTTTCTGAAGAGCTTCACCATCGTCATCAGTTGCACCATCATAAGCATTCTCAGTCAATGCTTGTTCAGCTAGTTTGCTTGTGAGAAGTGCAACCGGATCCACTGTCTTTTTGTTTTTCTTGTCAAGTTTGGCCTTCTTATCCTTGACAATGCTCTCATCTGTCAACAAAATCTCATACATCTCTTGGATTTGCATGGTAGAGATTCGGACATCATTCCTTAATCTATGACAAGATTTGTTCCATTCCGATTGAAGAGCATTGAGGAACTTCATATTAGTCTCCAACTCAGTCTTTTCCACTTTTATCTTTCGCAGATCATTTATAACAGCACAGAACCTGTCAAAAACACTTTTCAGAGATTCACCGTCTTTGGCTTTGAACTCTTCAAAATTATTCATGAAACGCGTATGCCGAAGTTGTGTTGCAACTGTAGACCCAAGCATAACCTTCTCTAGCTGTGCCCACATTTGCATTGGATTGTTTTTGTAACAATCAATCCGGTTGTATATAGAATTTGGCAAGGCTAGCATCAGATTAGCCTTTAATTCACAATCAGCTTTATGTTGTGAAGACTCTTCGGCAGTATATTCATTGGTAGGCTTTATCGCCCTAGTAGCCAACATATTTTCAGTTGCGGGAATCTCTTTTAAGGGTGTTTCGAAAGGTCCTTGAGTGAGTATCTTCATCATTTTATCTCCGTTTGCTTGACGCTCGATGAAGTTAATAAATCGATCTTGCCATTGAGTGAACTCATTCTCAGTGATCAAGACTGGAGGACAAGTATCTGTTCCCAATGACATCATGATATCGTTTTTGTAGAACTGCGCTTGAAGAGAAAACTTTGAAGAATCCATAGAGACAGAAAACGCTAAGTCTGGAACAGAGAGACTGGCGCAAACTGAGATTTGCGCGAACCGAGGATGGCGCAAACTTGCTTTTGCGTGAATCGTTGGTGGCGCAAACTATACTTTGCGTTAGACGATGGTGGTGCAAATTAGTTTTGCACGAGATGTTGGTGGCAAGAACCTGTCTTTGCTTGAGCAGAAGGTGGCGCAAAAATAACTTGCGCGAGACTAAGATGACGCAAACGTTCACTTTGCGCGAGATATAGATGGCGCAAAAGTAACTTTGCGCGATGCACTGATGGCGAAAACTGATCTTTGTGTGATATGTATGTGGCGCAAACTTAAGCTTTGCGCGAGAAGTATGTAACACAAACTTTCCTTGCAAGTCAGAGATGGCGCAAAAATGATTTGCGCGAAGCTAAGATGGCGCAAATTTCTCTTTGCACGATGAACTGATGAAGAAAACTTGAACTTTTCATGAGATGAGATCTGAACTTGATGAAAACCTGATAAACTGGCGCAAAGTTTAGATCAACTAGCACAAAATTCAGATGAAACTAGCGCAAAACTCGATGAATCTGAATGAACTGGCGCAAAGTCTTGATGAACTCGCGCAAAATCCAAATCTGGCGCAAAACGTGAGAAAATCAAGAAACAACTAAAATTCGATTACAGAAACGAAAATTGATTGAATTTTCTCACACATAAGTTATCAAAACAGTGTTCTAACAACTTTGACACACTTAAAACTATCGAATTTCGCAAAATCGTGGAATCAAGAAACTAACAGTACGTTCAATTGAACTTTTCCAAAAAATTTAAAAAACTCAAAATTGATCTTTAAAAATTGAATTTCTTGGAAAATGATGTGAATCAAAAGTATTTTACTATTAAAAACGGATCCAACGAATCAATTTTCAAGAGAAATCTTTCAAAAACCGGTCCAAATTTGATGAAAAATCAAAAAATGAGATTTTCTTGAAAAAATCAAGAAAATCGATCAAATTTTCTTATTCAAACACAAATTCAGAATCAAAACATGTTTCTCTCAATCCTCTCAGATTCAGATTAGGCTCTGATACCAATTGATAATGCAAGATCATTCTAAATCTAGTGAGAGAAAGTAGAGAGAGAGAGTTTGAAGCGCAGAAGTAAGTATGTATTGAGATATGCGTGAATGTCTTACAAGGAACAAAGCCACAAAGGACTTAAATACCCTTGGCTAAAACCAGATATAAAAGCACTCTAAACATAGTATTAGACCAAGTCTATAAATACAATGATTACTATAAAATCTGACTTAACACTTTCCAAACAAAACCTTCCTAATTTATACAGACATATTAATCTACACATACAACTTTATCCATATAGGATGAAGAACCAACCAAACAACCCATGATATATGTATTATTCTCTTTTTGCTTTATTTTCTACCACCCCCAACATGACCTAATCTTTAGATGTTGGAGTTTGGATGATTTTTGGTTTGTAATCATATGAACACTTAAAGTTGTGATTTCTATTGGGTTTTTTTTACAATTAATGAAACATATGAGCTTTTGGGTTCAAAGATGTTATTAGTCGGATCAACTATCAATTGATTTATTGGTTATAAGTTAGCTTTGAGAAAAATAATTTATAATTAGATTTATGATTCATATGCCTAAGATGAGAACTTGGATAGACTTATACGAAACCTTCATACTTTTATACAATCTTGGCCCTAATGAGTTCCTGAAATCATGTGTTGAGATTGAGATAAATATAAAGATTTTTATTTAAATAAAAATCTTTATATTTACTTTTCATTAAATCTTTATGTTTTATATTTAAATAAAAATATTTTTGTTGTTAAAAAACCCTCTTTTGGAATTTTCAAACGCAAAAGTCATTTTGTTATTTTAATAGATTTCTAAATAAATATAAAGATTTTTATTTAATATGTACTTTAATTTAATAAATTTGATTTGTGATTGGATATATAAAATGTTTGGTCCTGTAGTTTATCTAAAGACTGATTTGTCCCTCATAATGGTTGCTAACTAACAGTGTTAAGTACTCCAAGGATCATTAGTGTTATTAAATAGACAATTTAGAGACCATCAATGTAGATAGTTCGTTTTAGGGACCAAAAATAAGTTTTCAGCAAACCATAGGACCCACCAGTGTAATTCACTCTAAATTTTAGAGTGAACTCCAATTTTGGTAGCTGAGGTTTGTTGATTTCTTTGAAAGCGGGACCTGTGGTTTCATAATTCAAGTTTTTGTCCTCATAGTTTGAATTTTGCTCCGAAAGAAGGACATGGCCACTAACTCCGTTAAAAAACTCTGTTAGAGTCGGTGGTATTTTCGTCCAACCATGTTTTATTCCCATTTTTGCAATTCCTTTTTGTTTTTTCTTGTTTTTGTAAAAAAACATCAAATTTTAGGGTCTAAACTTCTAAATTACAAAGACTTTCTTCTTCTTCCTTCTTCTTCCCCAAATATCATCTAAAAAAAGAAAGAAAAAAAAAACCCTAAATATCATCTTCATCTTCATCAGTGATTTTCTCGTCACACTCTCAACCCTAGTCATTTTACATATTTGGGTTTTTTTTACACTCAATCCTATTTCTTCAACACCACCTTCTTTACACTCACCCTTACCTTCTTCAACTCTCTCAGACCCTTTTCTTCTACACACACAAATCAAGAAAACAAGAACAACAACAAATATAACTAAAAAAGAAGATGTTGTGACAATCAGTATGAGCATGTGTTTCTTCTCCATTTGGGTTTGTGGAAAGAAAATGGAAGTGGGTATTGTGGATAAAGATTAGATGAAAGCAACAGGATTTGGGTCGGGTTAAGAGATTCAAGTCTGACCCATTTGGGTGATGTATGAGAGAATATGTAACATTCTAAAAATAGGGGTAAATTTAAACTTGGATAAGGCTACGAATGACATCTCAAATAGAAATTAATCACCCAAAAAAAGGAACGGTAATAGCGTATACAAATACTATGAATGGACAACAAGTTAACAACAAACTAATCTAAATCATTAAATCTAGATTATGGTGGTTGTCAACCCAATTCTCCCAAAAATCTCTATTCTTTTATGTGCGTCAATGTCCAAAAGATATGTCTCCAAAAGATGCCATGATGGCCAACACTCGTCCCTCAATTCTTGGGAACCCCACCGCTAACGGAACCTACTATACATGTCATTTGATAAAAAGTGTTAGGCTTGACGCCTAGTGAGAACAAACAGTTTATATCAATAATTTGTAAATGCTTTGGAGTACATTTAAGTAATCTTTCAAATGGTTTGGATAAATAAAGGGTAATAACAACCACGTAAGGGCCTTTCGGTCCAAAAGCATCTTGCGATGACAGGGGAGACCCGGTTTTCCAAGGATCATGGCGGAACATAAAAGTAAGTCACTTTCCGAGTTATTGAGCTCACCATACTAGGATCAAGGCCACGAACTTGTCGGTTCGTACTCAGATGTGGGGGAGGGCACCCAGTGATCCTAATCATGCTCATTCGCTAGGATTACATTTATGACCCACGGCTAGTATTCGGTCCCACATAACCGTACCAAGTTGCCTTCCTAGGATCCAATGTCTCAACTAGCTACAAACGAGAATTAACCCAATATTAAGCCGACTCTATACATATGGATCCACTAGTAACAGTCTAAGGCTTGTCACTATTACATTAATGACAAAACTATAATCGCACATATAGTTCTCATAATACATTTCCAAATATAAATCGTTTCCCAAATGGTTAAATTTTCCAAAGTTATCAATACTCCACAATACTCATTATTAGTACAAACATAATATGAAATCCAAGTATACAACCTTCCAAAATCCACTTTTAACAAGTAAAATCCCCAAAATATTGTGAAATCCACATATAACCAAGATGACACCATTTCAAGAGTTTTTGACCATCAATACACGAGTTTTATCATATAATGTATCACAAACTATAAAACTCTTTGATATATCTCAAAATGGTAAAAACCCTAAAAATCTCCAAAAATACCCAAGTTAGGTCAAAATGGTTCAAATCAAGAATATGTAGCAAAGGGGAGATTAAGAGTTCAAAATTTATAAGTTTGACATGCATAGAGTTTGGAAAAGATAGATTGAACTCGCCTATTAGGTTTTGTTAGAAAACCTAGAAAACCCAAGTTAAAGCTTGAGGTTGAAGATGAAGATGGTGAGATGGTAGATCCTTGAACCTTATGCTTCCAACTCTTGATAAAGGAGCAAAATCTTGGAGAGATGGAGGAATGAAGCAATAAATGACCCTTAGGTCGGATTTAATGAAGATGGAGAAGAAGATAGAGTTTCTTGAGAAGATATTGGGGTGTTATGAGGTTTGGGGCCGATTTTCTTTATTTAAAACGCACAAGGGTCGCGCACGGATGCTGGCACGGATGGAATCACGCAGAGAGTCGCGCAGAGCACTAGAGTCGCGTAAGGGTAGATCCCTGCGCGGATGCTGGCGCGACTCGAGTTGCTCGGGAAGTCGTGCGGAGCACTATTGACACAATGACCTCTTTTTCGGCTACCTCACTCAACCTCTAACTAAGACATAATTCTAGGCATAACCAAGAACTAAGACTAGGCTACGAGCGATATATAGATTTAAGGGAATATTTGCTTACCAAAAATTCAGGGTGTTACAGAAGATATGGGTGGGAATTTGTTTGGTGTTATATGAAGATGAATAGATGTAAGAAGATAGAATGAGAAGCCATTATGATTGTTGGATTGAATGTGAAAAGAAGCTTTTCTTTCTTTCTGTTTTGAGGAGCAGACAGAGATGAGAGAACGAGAGTGAGAGAGCGGCGGCTAGGGTTGAGCGTGTGATGAGAAAATCACTATGATGAAGATGAATTATGATATTTGGGTTTTTTTTCCTTCTTTTTTTAGATGATATTTGGGGAAGGAGGAGGAGGAGGTCGTCTTTGTAATTTAGAAGTTGGACCCTAAAATTTGATGTTTTTTTTAACAAAAATAAGAAAAAACAAAAAGGAAATGCAAAAATGGGGATAAAACATGGTTGGACGAAAATACCCTTGGCTTTAATGGAGTTAGTGGCCAGGTCCTTCTTTCAAAGCAAAATTCAAACTATGAGGACAAAAACTTGAATTATGAAACCACATGTCCCGCTTTCAAAGAAATCAACAAACCTCAGGGACCAAAATTGGAGTTTACTCCTAAATTTTATAACACAAATAGCAAGTCCCTAAATATTTTATTTGAATAAGTAAACCATCGAACTTTTACAGATTGATGTTACTTACATTCTTTTAACCCAATACAACTATATGTAACCAAATAAAAAAGTTACAAAGTAAAAAAAAAACAAAAAACTAAATCAGTTTTAACGTTCTCGTACGCCATTCACCCTTCACACCCAACGACATCTCTCCCTCTCGTCACCCCCACGTCCCATCGTCGTCCGTTTGGAAAACAAGGGGTAATCTTTACATCACAAACCACAAGAAAGATTTAATAATGAGTTTAGAACTTTAGGATCATATTTTTGAAAATGACAACTAGGATGAAAATGCAACGTACTTTTTTTTGGTTTTTGGTTTTGTAAAATGTATTTTTAAAATATTCATTTGGTATTTCAGATGTGATGTTTCAAATATTTAGGTACTTAGTTTACATATGAGAATGTATGAAAATGCAAACATACTTTGGATTGATTTGTTGATGGGATAATTATGATTTCACGATGAGGTATGTGTGGGGGGGGGGGGGGGGGATGAATACAGACAATCTATCTTATCAAGTTTTTAACTTTCACTGAATAAAATGTATTCAATGAAAGAATTACAAGATTATTTTGTGACATAGATAGGTAGAACATAATCTAAAACAATCTAATAATCGATTTGAGAAACTTGCAAAGTACTTTTACTAAGAACACACTGAAAACACTCATTTAGAATTCAGAGAGATAACAATGGCTCCGCACAAAGGACGCCAACACTAATATTTATACACATTCCATGGAATGCAATGCACTGGCTCTGTACATGTGTCACTTAAGGATTGGTTGGGGCACACTTGTCTTATCTTTAGACGTACACTTTTTCTGAAATGACATTTAGTGAATAGTGTACAAAAGTAATGTTCATACATTTAGGAGCCAACAATACCTTTTTTTTACAATATGTCTTACACAAAGTACAAAAGGTTCATCGACAAGTTTTACCTTCAATGTTGACTGAATATACTTAATATTGAATAAGACTCTTCAACTCCTACTTTAATAATAATGTTGGATGTAGGCATGGAGTGTCGTTGAACCGTTTCAACTTTTCCTTGTTTGTTTGTTCAGTTAATCTTCGATGTCTCTAAACTTTGTTATAGATTTATCAGTCTTGATCTACACTTGACATGTTTAAGATACAACGCTCCTTGAACAGTCAATGTTAACACTAGCATTGAACATAATGTTAACGTTGAATAAGAACAAACAATTCCTTTAAGTATTTTGAAGTGTCATCATCAAAGCATTGATAGGAGGAACAACAAACTTTTACTTTGTTGAACTTTGGTCTAAATATTTAAGAGATTACATTTGAGATATCATATGAAAGTTTTTAAAATACATTAAACAAAATAGGAATCATATCGAAATGCGTTGCATTTTCATGCAATATAACTATTCAGAAGGCGTCGACAATCATTACACCATGCATATAAGAGGCATATAAACCACAAGAAATATATCAGCAATTGCCCTATGAAGACTCGCTTTCGCTACGGCTCCGGTGGGTTCCTCCAGACCTCGGGGAAAAGCATGAAAAAAAGGCTCGAATGGTATCCCCAGGTTCGGCAGGGTAAATGCATTAAAAAGGGACAAATTTTAGCGTATGGTGCTGTCGGAACTTACCCGACAAGGAATTTCGCTACCTTAGGACCGTTACATTTTTGGTCCCTATGCTTTTTCGGTTTTCTCGGTTTATATCCACATGGTTCAGATACTACAACTTAACTAACGATCAAATGAGCCCATCTCTCTGGCCTATCCTTTGTTGGTCGATTCGGCTGGTGGTTTGTAAAAATGCTCAAAATTGATCTCTTCCTCTAATAGATGTGAAGATAGGGTTACTTACGTTTTAAGGACTAAGTTATACATGTAATCTTCTTTCTCTCTCTCTCTCTATATATATATATATAAAGAAAAAAAATTAATGAAAAAAGACTAAAATATTTAATGGTCTTTTAACAATATTAGAGAAAAGGACCAATTTCGAACATTTTTACAAACCATGATGGATAGGTTGTATTTTAAAATTGTAGAAACCAAAACAGAGAAAAAAAACACATGAACAATAAATGTAATTTTCTTAAGATATTATAAAAACCTTTAAAGTCCAAAAATCATACTAAAAAAATATGTTATACTATTTATTGTTTTGCCATCAATAAATGATGGCAATCTTTACACCATATGTTAAAAAGGTGAAAAGTCTAACCAAATAAATAAAAATAATATATATATATATATATATATATATATATATATATGCGGTTAGTTTTAGGTTGAGGGGAAAACCTAAAAAAACGAAAATTTTGAAAAGTATGCACTTGTGTATACAAGTAATTTGTAACATATATGCACACGTGCATATGTACAAGTGCATGATGCACACATGCATAAAAATAAAAAAAAAATTTAATTTACTTGTATGCACAAGTGTATACCGTCCAAATAAAAGACTACCAGAGTGTTCCTCAGTTTTTCATTTTTTGAGGTTTTCCCTTGAAACTTCAATTCCTCTCTCTCTCTCTCTATATATATATATATATATTAGAATGTTCAAACTAGAACGCTAACTATTTAAGAAAACAACAAATTACGTGCAAAATCATATATATGATTCGACATTAACAGCCAAAAAAATAGAAAATCGCATGAATCATGATTTTGTATGTACTCGACTATTCTTGTATTTTCTTAAATAGATGTCGTTTTCTCTCTCTATATATATATATACCTGAAGAAAGATAGCAAAAACACAAGAGAGAAATCAAAATGGAGGTCGAGAGAGTTCAAGAAATAGCCTCCCTCTCAAACCTAAAGGGCACAATCCCAAGCGAATACATAAGATCAGTGGATGAGCAACCAGCAACCACCACCATCCACGGCGTGTTGCTGGAGGTTCCAGTGATCGATCTCAGCCACCCCGACCCCGCAAAACTCGTATCTTCCATCTCAGAAGCCAGCAGAGAATGGGGAATCTTTCAAGTCATAAACCATGGGATCCCAAATGAACTCATAACCCAGTTACAGAAAGTAGGAAAACAGTTCTTTGAATTGCCACAAGAAGAGAAGGAAGCCATAGCCAGACCTGCAAATAATGAAGGTGGTGGTGTTGAAGGTTATGGAACAAAGCTTCAGAAGGAGGTGGAAGGGAAGAAAGGGTGGGTGGATCACTTGTTTCATAGGGTTTGGCCACCTTCTGCTATTAACTATCATTTTTGGCCCAAAAATCCTCCTTCTTACAGGTTTTTTTTTTCATTAATCCTATTTAATTACTCTTTTATGTTTTTTTTTTATTTGGGTAAATTGCATGGAATTGTAATTGAGTTATTTTACCCAAGCAAATTGGTCTCCCTGACCGTTACTCCCCCCAATTTTTTTTTTACCAAAATGTCACTACATCCGCAATATATAAGTCCGTAATTGCAGACCTAGCTTAAAAAAACGAATCTATGAAAAACGAAGCGTATTTGTTTTTCAGATTTATTTAAGGCCTTATAAAACGTGGTATGCAAACGAACTCAATATATCATAGAGAGATTAATTTAGACCAAATTACATCACACACAAAATATGATTCAAACCAAAGTATGTTACATTTTCTTGCATTCTCATATGTAAACCAGGTATCTAAATGTATGAGATGTTGCAACCGAGGTACCAAAATCGAAGGTTTTGGAAATACGTTACACAGAACAGGAATAATAGTACCCAAGTACGTTAAAATTTGTCTTTTCCGACTTCTATACATTCGTAATTTTTACAATTACATAGTTTGTGTTTTTAAGAATTAATGAAACCCAAATATAAAAACAAATAAGAAATTTGTTTTTCAGGTTTATTTAAGGCCTTGAACAAAATGGTTTATTTGTTTTTCAAATAAGAATTAATGTTTGTATTTATTGATAATTAATAAATAGACAAAATAGTCTTTCTTTAGTCTTAATCGCTCATGGGCCTTTTTAGGCCCCACACCACCATTCATAAATTGGTTTCTTTTTTTAACTGGTCCTCAACCTATGATTTGTCATTTATTTATGAACTTAAGAGCGTTTGGTACGCAGACCGAATGGAATGGGACGGGACTAACTGTCTGTCCCGTTTAGTTTAGGTTTAAAATCATATGTTTGAAAGAGGGTAATATTGTAATTTTACATTTAGTCTCATGTTGTTCCACCTATTTTGGTGGAACTAAAAAACTTAAGTTTTGTCCCATGAAATTTGATTTTTGTCCCATGTTGTCCCATGTGATTTTTGTCCCATGGCATACCAAACATGGGACTATTTTTTTTGTCCCGTCCTGTCCCACCCAGTCTGCGTACCAAACGCACCCTAAATGATTTGGTGTTGTCGAGCCTTAATCGGTCCTTACTAGGCCTTGGTTCTTGACCAACTTGGTTCGATTTAAAAAAATAAAGTTTTTATTGCTATATATATATATATATATATATATAGAGAGAGAGAGAGAGAGAGAGAGAGGGAGAGAGAAGAACCAAAGATGTACCGTAGATGTGAATTTTTTACAACATTCACAATGGATTGTCTTGACATGTGACGTGCTTTCGAATGTTTCCGGGTTTGCAAAGAAAATGTGGTTCTCAATCTAACCTGCCCCTACACCTACACACACATATGCACATACACACACATAGGGGGTTAAATGAAATGAGAACCACAAAAAAGGTTATACACCCTGAACCTGAAACCAGTTAAAACTTATTTTTTTGCATGGTTTTTTTCTCATCAAATGCTAGAATTTAAGGTGTTGTTTCAAATATTTGTTTCATAATTTGATAGTTTCACGTGCATTTGTTTCAACGTGAAACTTTTTTACGTGTATTTTTCGTTTCTCATGGATTTTTTTTTCACCATATGAAATCAATCTTATGTGAAAACAATAACTAAAATAATAGCTTTTGATGAAAAAAAGCATATAAAAGAATACTTTTATATCGGTTCTTACATGTTTGTAATTTTTTTGTGGTTCTCATTTGATTAGTTTCATATATATATATATATATATATATATATATTGCAACCCACATCTTAACCGTCAGGTTCATGATCGGCGGTTACAATAGATATGGAGCCCAATATTTTTAATTAAAAAAAAGAAAAATAAAAATAAAATAACTGTCGATCATGAATCCAACGGTTAAGATGTGGGTTGCAAGGGTTGCAACATTTTTAAAGGTTGCAAAATATCCTTCCACTATATATATAGGGGGTCATTCAAGGGAGAACTCAGTTATATGTGGTAACCGTGAGATCCAATTTTAACCACAAATCATAAGATAAATTAGGAAATCAATAATTTTGGTAATTTTAATTAAAAATTTTAATCAAAGGTATTTTAGGTATTTTTGAGATCTCCTCTCTCTTCTCTTCTCTCCCCTCTCTCCAACAAATATTATTCCGGCGAATACATGATGCCCACTGTGATACACTTTATAAATATCGAAAAGACGTGATGCACACTGTGATACACTGTGTAAAGATTGAAAATACATCGAAAATATATGATAGCACACTATGATACCCTTTTGTAAACATAAAAAATACGTGATAGCACACCATGATACACTTTGTAAAGATCGAAAAAAACATCGAAAATAAGTGATGCACACTGTGATACACTTTGTAAAGATCGAAAATACATGATAGTACACTATGATACCCTTTTGTAAACATAAAAAATACGTGATAGCACAATGTGATACTCTTTTGTAAAAGGAAATAAGAAAATTTAGGAATTATGTTATATTTTAGGAAATAAACAAATTTACTAAAATATCATTTTCTATTTATTTAAAATTAATATTAATTATTCTAAATGTGTGGCTCATATTGGATCTCATGGTTACCACAAACTACCTAGTTCTCATTTGATTATGCCTCTCTCTCTCTCTCTCTCTCTCTCTATATATATATATATATATATATATAAGATGAAGGTTCAAATGAGAATATTATCTAAATAAGAAATAAGAGGATGAATCTCAGCCGATGATTTATTTGAAAAATGCATTAAATAAAATTTTCTTAAAAATCACCCAAAAGTGTGTCATATGTTGCATTTGGATTATATACGGAAATTCATTTATTTCTATAAGGGTTATTTAATGCATTTGATTAAATTATTTATTTATGATTTTTTTTTACAAATTTCATGATTTAATCATGATTAGTTTTTCATTTAAAACATTTTTTTACTGAAATAATTTAATTAAGATTTTTTTACAACTTTTATCAAAAATCCCATGTAATATCTACAATTAATCGACCTTTGGGTAGGATATACTAGGCTCCTTTGGTTTGGTATGGTTAGTTATTGACGGATTAATTATTTAATTTTATACTTTTTATCATCTCATCTGTCTGTGTATGAAATAATTGTACTTTTATCATCCGATGGATTGTTCATGCATATTTTTCATAAACCCGAGGTTATTTATAGAAACTGTTGCTCTACTCTGGACTAGATAGGTTTCTATACATCACACTCCCTGTCTCCACCTCTGAATGGGATATACCTGCCTTATTTGGTTTGGTTTGTTTATTTACTGATGGTTCGTTTGTTTAATTCAATACTTTTTTATTTCCCCATATTTTGTATATGAACTTACTACATTTTTATCATATAACAATCTGTTCACACACGCACACACACTTTCAAAAGGCATAAGTCTTTATAGAAACTATCCTCTGAAGTAGAGAACATGTCTGTGTACATCTCACCCTCAAATCCCACCTTTCGGATGGGTTACAGATATACTAGACTTGTATGGTTTAGTTAGTTACTGACCTTTTCTTTCCTTTTTTGTGTGTATGGTATTTCTAGAGAGACAAATGAGCAATACACACAAATGTTGATAGGGGTGGCAAACAAATTGCTTGGATTTCTATCAAAAGGACTTGGACTAGAAGAGAATGCAATGAAAGAAGGGTTGGGTGGTGAAGACTTGACCTACATGATGAAAATAAACTACTACCCACCATGCCCATGCCCTGAGCTTGCTCTTGGGGTGGTACCCCATACAGACATGTCTTCCATCACCATTCTTGTCCCAAATGAAGTCCAAGGTCTACAAGTATTCAAAGATGATCATTGGTATGATGTTGCATACATCCCTAATGCTCTCATTATTCACATTGGTGATCAAATTGAGGTAACTAACTCACTCACCTTATATTCAGTTGTGAATACCCGTATATGATCTTGATTGTCGGACTTGTATCTGTCGTGTTGGAGTCTCATATTGGCTAGACACGGATCATCATACCTGTATGTATGTATATATATATACACAGAGAGAGGGGGGAGGTTCAAACGAGAATGCTAACTATTTAAGAAAACAAGAAAACAACAGATCATATACAAAATCATATGTGATTTTACTCTAACTCGAAAAAAAAGCGGATGCGGACGATGTCCAACGCGACCTACACGTTGCGCGCATAGTCGCGTGAATCATATATGATTTTGTACGTGAATCATATATGATTTTATATGTACTTGGTTGTTTTCGTGTTTTCTTAAATAGATGTTATTCTCGTATGAACCCACCCCTCTCTCTCTCTCTCTCTATATATATATATATAGGAACCTCCTGGAAAGAAAAAAAATATATGTCCCTATTTTCATGTCCACTACTCGTCCCACCAATCATTTTAAGACACAACATCATTTTAACATTTTCTCTCCCCAAGAAAAATAATAATAATTTAAATGTATATTAAATGAATAAATTATGTGGCTTGCAATGATTGGTGGGACATGAAAATTGAGACATTGTGATTTTTTTTCCGAACCTCCTCTTTCTATAAATGCTCTTTTAAAGAGAGATTCAAAGAGGTTTCACATATCCTAACATCGTATCAGAGTAAGGTCTAGCAAATGCGACACACTCCTCTGATCTTGGGGGCACCGTCCAACCTCCATTTGAGGGAGCATGTTGGAGTCCACATCGGTTAAATACAAACCATCAAATTAACCTGTATGTATGTAGGAACCTGCTATCTCCCTATAAGGGCTCTTTTAGAGAGAGATTCCAAGAGGTTCCATATATCCTAACACATTAAAAAGACAATAGAGATAAAAATGTTATATGTATATGTTGAAACTAGGCAAAACAGATGTAAAATTATTATTGTTTTTGGCAGATATTGAGCAATGGGAAGTATAAGAGTGTGTACCACAGAACAACAGTGAATAAGGACAAGACAAGGATGTCTTGGCCAATGTTCTTGGAGCCACCACCAGAGTTTGAGGTTGGACCAATTCCAGAGCTCATCAATCAAGAAAATCCACCAAAATACAAGACTAAGAAGTTCAAAGATTATCTCTATTGCAAGTTAAACAAGCTTCCACAGTGAATCATCCCAACTAATATATGCCTAATATATATATATATATATATATATATATATATATATGTATGTGTGTGTGTAAGAGATAATATTTATGCTTGTAATATGAGAATGTGATGGACTTTAGTTCAAAGTTGTTTGAGCATACAATAAGCAGAGTGAGACATCTGCCCCTTTCCTGTTTTAGACACCTGACTTCCTCAAAATGAAGGGTAATATGGTAATTTTCATCTTCAAATTTCGATGTATAGCGATCCACGCTACATAGACAGGTTTTCAAGCTATCTAATCAAATATGTTCGCTTATCGGTATGTCTTCTAGGTCACTTTTGGTCTCCAAATAGCATCATATAACTAACGGATTCCACTTTACAATATACAAAAGGTTTCCTGATATTGCACCGAAGGGAAGCATCAAACTTGCGCCGGAAAACCTGTAGTGGCCCTGAGGGGACTCCAACCAGTGACCAATGGGGAGCAGAGCAAACCCAATGCCCAAGTCCTGACTAGTCACTACAACAAAATTAGGTTTACAGGACGTCAAAAATGTCTAAGTGTCCTAGTTGATTGCTTTGTAGGACTTAAGTTATAAAAACAAACAATTGTGCGTACTATGTAAAAGCGTTGCAATAAGTTTATAGGAGCTTTTTGGACGTCTTAACAAAAAAAATTGGACATTTCTAAAATAAGATGTTGTATTAGCTTTTTCACGGGACACTTTTGAGAATTTTTCCTATGAACACATCTTCTTATAGGATACTTATTCACTTTTTTTAATAATGTCATATAAAAAAAATATATAGGATGCTTTATTTCATAAGTGTCATAAAACATTTGTAAAGATGCTGAAAAGTCTCTTATAAACTTATTGCAACGCTTTTACTTAGGATGCACAAATGTTTGGTCCTATAAACGTATGTCCTATGAAGCCGCCTATTACGACGCTAAGACAATTTTGGCATCCTATGAACGATTTTGTTGTAGTGAGTTGAGCTACCCCTAAGAGTTATGGAGCTCGGTTTTCATATCTTTGTGCATTGTCCTAAGAACTAAAGAGACTTGTTCGACCTGCTCCTTGGTTGAACAAGCTGAAAGAAGCACTCTTGCAGTTCCTCCATCAGGGTAACATCCATCTGTGATCATTTCTTCGAAGATTTCTAAGCATCTCGTGTATTGTTTCTTCCTAGAATAGGCTCCAAGACGAGAAGTCCAAGTCACAACGTCTCTTTGCAAGTTCTTGGCTGGCAACAATCGGAATATCTCTTCCATTCGTTCAAAATAGCCTGCACGGCCATACATATTGATCAAGATGTTGTATGTGCTGATATCCGGTACATATGGTCGGTTTTCCATAACTGCTAATACTTCTTCCATCTTTTTGAAGTGACCCATATGCCCATAAACGTTCAGCATCGTGTTGAGCACAAATGTGTCTGGTTCGAGCCCAGATTTGTGCATTTGGGTCACTAGCTCTTCACATTTTGAGACATTACCAACTTTGGAGTAGGCTGAGAGAAGCACCATATGTGATTTCATCGTAGGTTCAATTCCTAGCCGCTTCATCTCCTCAAATACTAATCGGGCATCTAAAGCAAAAACACAATCGAGAGTAAGATTAGATTACTATGGAAAACAAAAGTAGGGGTTCAAACATCCTATTAGTGAAATATTTTAACCAGGGGATTAAAAGGGTGTGCGTTAGAACTTGATCTTTCAAAGTGTGCAGAAAACACCAAAGGGTCAAAGGCAAAGTGGTACTTGGGTTAATGGTAGATCGTAACCTGCCTTGAGGTCAAGGGTTCAAGCCTCACCAAAGGTGAAGAGTGTGTATGAGTTATGTCGTGTATATTATATACTTTCAAAAAAAGTGTGGAGAGAACAACAATCTTAAGAACTAATCTGAGGACACGATATTCACTATCCTAAAAGAATTATTGACCCCCGCTATGCTAGCGGTTTACGAACTAAATTCTTCCCGGGATAAATGTTCACTCTCAAATCTAGATTTTCATGTGGTGTACAGGAAATCCACCATGAACATCCTTTGTTTGTGGTTTGAAGAGTCTGGAAAAGTGTATGTGAAGATAATAAAACTGATACACAAAGCACCTATGTTACTATGTATATCCCTTTTGTTAGAATATTGTGTAAAATTCTGGAAAATAGTTTCCTAATATTGTAATATTCTAGAGTTAGTTTCCTCATTGTGTTGTAACTCTCTACACACCATGTGTGTGTGTATGTGTGTGTATATATATATATATATAGGAAAGTTCAGTTGGAAACCTGATTTCCATTGCGAATCACGGGACAACCGAGAGTGCTACATGTGTCCTCATTTCATGATGACTATTGAACGTGAATTTTTTACAACATTCATGATGAATATCCTGTGAATGTCTCGGACACGTGGCACGCTCTTGTTGGTCCCCGGTTCGCTATGGAATCAGGTTGTCAACCGAACCTGCCCCTGTATATGTGTGTGTGTGTGTGTGTGATAATGCAACAAAGAAGGCAAGACCAATGAGTCATTCTCATGTTGTGTAATATTCTAACACCTGTTGGCGTCATCTGCCCAAAAAACAAGATTTCCCGCCAAGACTATCAAAAACACATCAAAATAAGCTACCAAACCATTTTATAAAAAGACCACACATACAAGGTTCAACATTGATTTCTAGTCCCTCCAAAATGTCAATCAAACATTTAGAGAACTGTTGTGTGTGCATATACCCATGTCTATATATACCCACTTCTCTTTCTTCTTCCCATCAATGTGGGACAACTTTCTAAACCCAACATTGTTAATAAAGACCAAATTCCAACCGTGTGTGTTTCAGTTATTTCAAAAAAAGTGTCTAGTAATACAAGTTGTAGTCATTGTAGTATGAAAGTAAATTTGTTTGGCCATTGCACATTATGTTTTGACCATTTTTTTGTCCATGTGTCCCATTTCCCAGCATAAAAAATGACTCGACCAATTTATAAACCAAGCCAAGGCAAGCCAAACGATCCCGGTATATCCTGCTCAAGAGCAGGATCAAGGGTGGGATGTACTGAGACCTGTCCTCCACCCCAAAGGATAGAGTAGCTTTTTCCATGAACACCTCCAACTTGTGCAAAAGTGTGAGCAAAACAGAAGGAAGAAAGAAAGCAACAAGGTTAGTAAATAGTCAACAACAAAAAAAGAAGCAAACGACCAATCTATCAATAAAAAAATAATACTCTCTTATTTTGACCCGAAAATAAGATACCTGGGCAAAAGATGTTCAGAAAACGAAGTGCAGGTGACCAAGTAAATTAAATCAAGTGTGATTAGCATTTGTAATCATTGTACTTGCCATTAACTTTCAAAAAGCGATTGTAGCTGCCTAAACACACCAAATCAATATACTTGGAAAAAACTTGAACAATTTGCCTCAATTTGTACAACTATAACAGTTCTCTTTTAGCTAAGTCATTTACAGTGATAATAGTTGCAGCAATTAAGGCAAGTATAATGGCTAAAAATGCTAATCACTCATAAATTTAATAATAGAATGACCAAAATTATATAACAGCACAAATCAGCAATGGAGCTATAAACTATGCATGGGACTGCTGCCACCATCATTTGCTACCATCTTAGGTATTAATCTTGGGCAAAACAGATAAAATGATTGGTGTATTTTCACACTATTTGATGGTATACTCGGATAAAAAAATTTGTCAATCACATACTTGTACTCTTAACAATTATATAGGTACATTATTTTTCTCTTATTTGGGACAAGAGGATGTGGGGGAAGAACAGTGGATTTATGTTAGGTGGTTCGATTGAAATTGGATGAAAATGATGTAACTTGTATAATTACGAGAGTACAAATATGTGGATCTTGAAAGATGTTAGATTTATCATTTGACAACCATGTGAAGACAAGTTCAAAACAAGTTTCAACTACTTTGAACAATATTAACGAGCATATACAAGATTAGATTTTCTTACCTTCGTGAAGACCAGATCTTCCATATGCGTCAACCATGATGTTAAATGATGCTCTATCCGGTTCACAGCCCATATGCTGCATAAGCGAAAAGATTTCTGCAGCGCCGTAAGGAAAACCTGCTCGGCTGTTGGGAGAACAGAACACATTTGTTACAAGTTGTTTTTGTCAAGAATGATGACATTTGTTGGTACCATTTTCCTCTAATATTTGTTTCTCCTTACCCAAAATCACATATTCATTTCTTCTAACGGGACCCACAAGATGATTAAATGGCCAAAGTGACAGGGTAAGTATTATAAATTCATAGCCTCTCTAACCTTTTACCATAGACAATTTTTTAAATTCTCTTGAATTGCTAAGAATTTCCTTAAGTCAAATCCAACAAGAAAAACAGCAAAAACTAGTAGGAAATGACGTTTTTTAAACTATATAACGAAAGGACTTTAGAAATGACCTGTATGCTTCCATCAATGCATTATAAGCATAGACATCAGGTTCAAGCCCAGCTTCCTGCAGCTGCTCAAATATATCTTCTGCCTTCTCACATAGGCCTTCCCTAGCAAATGCATTTATCAGAGCAGTGTAAGTACAGATATTGGGTTTGCACTTTTGACTTCTCATTTCGTGGAACACCTTCAAAGCCATGTATGAACGGTTTGCCTGGAAGTAAATAAGACAAACTTAAAACCTGCAGGATAAGAATAAGAGTAAAACAGACAAAAACTACTTGACGAATTGCTGTATCAGACAGGATTTTGATTTTGATTCCTTAACACCAACAAATTGAGAGACACATGGTTCAAAAGTAACAGTTGGATAAGTTCTGAGTAGAAGTAAAGTACGAAAAAAAATGCCAAAATAAGATGGCTTTTTCGGTTTGATGTCCTTTTTCCATACCGGGGGAATATTAAGTTATATAACATTTCAAATTTAAACTACAAGCTATTGAATTTGTGCTGTAGTGTGGTGCCTGGCAGTACAAATGATACTGGAGATTTTTTTATTCACAAAGCTGAACTTAGCCAAGCAGTCTTAGGCCGGCCAACACCAGATCTTTCAGGCCTTCAAACTCGTATTGAGTTTCATTTTTGAAACAATAATATATTGCACTATCATATTATCATTCCTATTGAGTTTCATTTTTGGCCTACCCTCAACTAGTTTGAGATAGTTGGCTTGTTAATATTGAAACAATAATATATTGCACTATCATATTATAGTATACTGCCAACTCGGTTAATGGGCAGAAACCAATATGCTGAAATCGAACTTCGCCTAATTCTATCTTCAACTATATGGATCAGATATCTTCTATGTGAGCTAGAGCCTAGGGGTACTTCCAGATTGACATAGGCATGATATATACATAGCAAGTAAGCATACCAGTCTAGAAGACAAATGTTAGATACTAGCCCACATGCCCATTCTAACATACTTTATACTCAGGGTTCTCCCCGTGGTAATATTCATAACGTTTTACCCTAATATTTAGATATTCTACTCATAAAAAAAGATGTTATTTATACAGTCTAAGTTCCACCAATCTAAAGTAAGATTAGGTGGGACAAGAAACCACAACCAATTGTGATTCATTGTGAAATATGAATTTAGTCAAGGAAATTGTATGTGGTGCCAACGTGAATGTGGCATTGAGAAAGTTGTCAATGAGTAGTGGTAACTTTACAGGTTCAAGGTGGAAAGTGGATACTCCATTGATCTGTGGTATCAAATTGATGCACAAACACACAAAAGACCTTGATACTGATCACATAGAATACAAAAAGACACCATAGCCAAATTTAGTGGATGCTTTGATGAAGCTTGTGAGTGTGAGGGATGCTACCATCATCAAGAAGTAACATCTAAAACAGTCCAATAATAGTGTCATTGGTTACTATTGGTATTTGGTTATGCTTGTGCTTTCGATTATTTGGGGTTTATTATGTTAATGGAATTGAAAATGGAAGTTATATTAACAATGACAATGGATGTTTAACTTTGGTGATTATATGAATTAAGATAGGGGCTATTTAAGCACAATGGTCTATATCTATAAAGTATGCACAAAAAGACCACAGAAATGAGAAAAAAAACATGGACTAAAAGTGTAGATTCAGTTGGGATGTGGTGTTATCTGTTGGGAGAATCACCCCAAAAGGATGCATAGGTAACGACTAACGACTTATATTGTAGCTAGATTTTTTAAGATGCCAACACAAAAGAATGTCCTTTAGTATCGACTCAATGCACGTGCCAGATTGAAGTTCCTTTTTCATCTATAAAGACAATTATACCTTCCAACTGTCCAAATAGGTGACATCTTTGACTTTTCAAAGTCATTTTCATCATAACCTAGAATGGTACATGATAACTTCATTTAGTTTCACAGAATATAATCATAATCATCATAAACTACCTAAAACACATTATCAACTAAAGATGCGCATCTGAAAATTGTAATGAATACCAATCAATTATTTATCCTAATGTAAAAATAAAACACTTATTTACCACAGATAATTATCAAGGTTGTCTCTGCCAACATACTTCCTAGTTGATCAATTAGTAACACAAGAATTCATCGTTGAAAATAATGTAGTCTATGTCAATGAATGAACTGCAGTTTAACAGTATTTAACAGAACTGCAATTGTGATCACCTTTCCATATAAGTTGATCAACATTGTATAGGTATCAGTAGAGGGTTGGCAGCAATCTCTCTTCATCCTTTGAAAGATCTCTACAGCTTTCTGAGAGTTTCTGCCTTTCATCAGTCCATCTATGTAAGCATTATAGACCACAGCACCTGCATAGATAAATAGCATGGTTTGGACTTAAAGATGTGTTCTAACACAAGCTTTAGAGTTCCATCATGGCCAAAATCGATGATCAAGACATACTTGGTGAAAGACCATGTTTCCTCATTTCCATAAAGACAGCTTCGGCTTTCTCTAGTAATCCACATGTACAATAGGCCCTCAAAAGAAGTGCATATGTATCCTCAGTAGGAATGCACCTAGCTTCAAGAAGGTTCAAATAAGTAGATTCCGCCTTGTCAGGGCATGACTTTTGTCCAAAAGCATCAATAAGTAAATTGTAGCAAATGATATCTGGCTGGAAAGTACTCCTGTACAATATCCATTCACACATCTGTAACGAGAGTAGATTTTGACATCGATCAAACCAAGATATTTAAGATAAATCGACATGGAAACTGAATATTAAGATTTACCATTTGACTAAATTAATGGGCTAGTGCACAAGCCTAAACAGCGATGTTGCAGAAAGCAAAGAATTAGAATTACTTCTTTATATGGTATATAATAAGTTTTTTTAGGTGTGTTCTTTCATTGTTTTTCCATGACACACGTAACACTAGCTTTCTGCATATGCCTATTATATGGATAAAGTATGAAACATATTGAATACATATAAGCTTACACAGTACTCTGAAACAACTACTGTCAATCCTCAAGCTTTCCAACTACACAAAAGCAATACCAAGAGAACATTGTGGTTCTTACCAATATGATTGGATCCCATCTTTTATTGAGACGAAGTTGAACAGCAACACTGATGATATCATCCCATGTAGTGTGTGTGGGAGAAAGACTACTAAGAGCCTGACATACCCGGTTCACATCCGTTTCCCTTTTCATGAAATTCAGTATCTGCTGAGCATCGGGGCTCAGCACTGGGAATATCCCATCCACAAATCCTGATCCATATTTCCATCCCTGTCCCCTTAAAGAACCCCCTATACAGATAAAATATAACATGCACTGATTATGACAAAATCATGAAAGCAATAAATAGATTATGATAAAATGAAAAGAAAACCAACTCCCTCTGTTCCAAATTAAGAATCTACATTTACTTTCATGGTCAAATGACCTATTTATTGGATTGAAGATAATGTTTTCACATTTGCAATAGAATCTTTGTTAAGTACTACTTCTATGGTTTATTCATGTTGTCATTATTTCATATAAAGTTGAAGAGCTTCCATATTAGTTTTCAGTTTGAAACACACCTTGAACATGGAAGTGAAATGTGGACTTTTTGTTTAGAACAGGAGATAGTTTTTCTAGAAAATTTGTACATACCCCTTTTCCTTGAAACTTTTTTATGATTAAAGCTTCTTAATTTCCCTTGCTTGTCTATGTAAAGACTATCACGCTTGAGCTTCTCTTTAGGCTCATCACCAGAATTTCTGGCTGTCCATCTATAGTTGCACTTGCAACTTCTTGGGTAGATAAGGAAACAATTTACCGCAAGGTTGATGGTCAACCTACAAACAGCAAGTCACCCTATAAATTGGCAATGGTAAGAAAGAGACAAGGAACTACTTTAGAAAATATACATTGTATACAATCTTGCTCCCCAGTGGAAAGGATTTCAAGTCCCAACACATAGTGGAAGAGATTGCAAGCAGCCCACTGAGAACTACTGTCTCCATCCAAATAAACAACATATTTCCCTATCTCAGGTTTTCCAAAATAAATATGTAAGAAACATTCTGGAAGGCGTTTGTCTTCACAGAAAAAGCCTCTCTACCCTTTGGGGAAAGAAGCAAGGCCTAGGTGAAAGCTACCTCTTGACCCTACCTCTGTGTGGGATATGCAGGTTCGTTTGGTTTGGTTTTTTTCATTATTGTCTTATTGAACCCCCCCCCCCCCTCCTTTGGGTTTGTCTTGGTTTCAACTTGTTCAGGAATGTATCAGTATAAATGTAATTTCCAATTTACATCTTTGCCAAAAATAATCATTACATAATGTTGATACCTTTGAATTTGCTCAAGATTCTCTCATCTTGTTAAATTATTCAGGGTATTTCAGATATTTCATTAACAGTTGAATGCTTTTATCAAGCTGTGTGCAAAGTCGTGTAGCATATTTAGGGAAAAAGGAAATAAAATAACATGTAATGCCCCATAGTCAATAACTTTCAAATCAACTTAAAACCATGGTGGAAGTTACTGGTATCCCACAACTTTGAACTTATAAGGAGCTTAGAAATCTTTCTATCCATGTGGGATGGGTTGTTACATTAAAATAAAAGTGAAAAGGTATCATGAACATATTAACCATCAATATCTTCTTTCTCATTATCCATGAAAAAGTCCAAGTCCAAGTTATATTTATTTAAAGACAGGCAGGGGCAGTGTCATAGGTTTGGATCTCTTATTCAGATTGTTTTATTAATTAACATAAACTATGCTCTATCTATGAATATTTGTGTATTTATAACTGTTTTGAAGAACTAGAATTCAATCTTACTATTCTATGTGATTCATAACTCGCTAAACGAGATTATGATAAGATAAATCTGGTGATAACCAAGTTGAACTCCAAACCTTTCCCCCCATTTTCCAGTTTAACCTTTTCTAGTCACAATGGGTTTCAAGTCAAAACACCAATTAGTAATATGTTGATGACATATGTTAGATCTATCAGATGCAGGAATACACTTCTTGCTAACATGCCCGAACATGTAGCCTTCTTTTGAGTCATTTATTACCTATATTGGTAAAAACCGACAACGCCCGGTCCAATCGAAAAATTAAAGTGGGTTGCCTTTTTCTAGGAATTAGGAGTAAAGCAGAATAATTCTGAATCCAAGTAAACCATTTATACACATTAATTGATGATTAAGCAAAGTACAAAGCAATTCTTATTAATTAGATATCTTCACATTCAATGAACAAGTGATCAGTATTTCAAACAATTATATTTCACACTATTTTTCTAGACGGTCAACATATTTGCAAAAAGCACAAATAAAAGTTAACAATATTAGTAACTATACCACTCTAGTTAGCAGAATAAACCGAAAGCAGTGGGGTACAAAAATCTAACAGCATAAAAGCACTCCCATAGCATATTGGAGTGCACATAGTTTGTTCTTTCTTAAATTTTCTCAAATTAGAAGCTTCAAGCACAACAAGTGCAAATTGGAAATGCTAATTGTTGGTGATTTTAGTGTCATCAATCAACTTTTGGTGTAATTATGATTCACTTGATATTGATAAGTTGATAAGGAAAACAATGTGAGTTAGGAGGTGTGGAGTTCACACTCACAAATGTTGCCCCTATCACCTTTGATCGCCATGAGGTGGGGTCAAGGGGGTTGCACCCCCTTGCGGGATCCTAGGGGCAGCACCCTTAGCGGTGGTTTACTTAGGAATTCTAAGTTTCAGGGCGTTCTGCACAAATGTCAAAAGGTTGGAAACCTTCTTGATATTGTTCCTAAACTTAGTGAAAATTTTACCCAAGTGTTGATCAAAGCCTTTGGACTCGGAGCCTCTGATCCTTCTGGTAAGAGGTTTTGAGTCGTCACTCAGCATAAGTCTTGGTCCAAAGCCTATGGTTCTTCTATCCAGACTTCCGAGCATTGAGCTGTTCTCTAAGGCTGATAATTGGAGGCTCAGGGCCTCGTGGTTTCTCTTCTAGGCACTGTGCTTCTATCTCAGACCCTCTGAGTCAGATGTAACCGTCGCTCAATCTTATTCGTAAGCGGTTGTAACTGATATGCAATTACATATTAACCTCTTAACTGCCCGTAACCATCAATCTCTCTTATAAATACATAATCGGTTGATCTAATCAATATATATACACGAGTTTGTGCCTTAATTTGTGTATGACTTCTCTGGATTATGCTTTATGCCGGTACTGATTTCGTGTTAACCTAAGGCATTAATAAGGGCGAAATAAAGTATTTGGAAAGTGATTCCAAATTCACGATCCAGGAGATTATCCAAGTCTCAAACAAACCACAAAACCAGATTACTCAACACTAATTACTCATTTCTTGATTGTAGAACACCTCAACTTCATCAGCATTGTATTTCAATCAGGATTTCTTCAATTAATCCCCATTTTCCTAACCACATATCGATGAATTCATCTGTCCAGTAAAATTCACAAATTGCTGATCAGAATGCGTGGTTTTTTGCAGATGATTGAGAGAAAGAATAGACTTACATAAAGAATTCGATTGAATGGATGAAGGTAGATCGTTCGTGGATGCTGAAACAGTGGGAGAGACCAGTGATTCTCTCTCAAAGAGAAAAATATCTGCAGAGAAAAATGGAGTAGAAAACAAATTCATATCTAAACGGTCACTAATTGTTGTAGCGCTGAAATATTAGATAGAACCGGAAAACGCATATAAAAAACCGAACCGGAAATGTGCTATCGGCTGAACCGGATCTATGATTCAATTGCATTTTAAGAAAGTTTGGGATTGCTTGGACATGTAAATCCACCAAAAAACTGATAAATTATTTCAAATAAGTTAATAAGTTAGAGCATTCACAGTGTGCTCGTTGAGAGGTTTTTGAGAGCTTTTTAGGAGGTTTTTTAAAAATGAAAAACCTTCTTTTGAAGTTTTTCACATAGTGGAGAAGTTTTTTAATTGAGGTTTTTCGTAAGGTTTTTCGTCATAGGTCGTAACTGCACGACCTGCTTTTTCGTAGTTTTTTCGTATTTAATCAGTTTTAACTTTATAGAACTTTATAAAAGTTTCGTATTTAATCAGTTTTATTTATTAACCAGTTTTATTTATTAATATATTTAAAGTAATCCTATTTAAATATAATTATTAAATAAATACATAATAAAGTAATTATATTTTTATAAGAAATTTATATATAATATATATTGTATTAAAATATTTAAAAAAATTATGTAAAATAAATACATAATTAAATTAATAATATTTTCTTGATATAAATAAATATGTATTTGTATGAATTTTAATGTATTTATTTTTATAAACAAGAATAAAAATGATATAAAGTTAAAATAGTGAGACCCTGAATAGTTTAAAAAAGTAATGAAAAAGCTTGGGTGAGATTTTTCACATAGTGGAGGTATATGAAGGTTTTTAAGTTGTTGAGTTGGCAATAATGTGTAAGAAAAAAACTATGAAAAAGCTTGGTGAAAAACACGTACAGTGTGGATGCTCTTAGAAGGGAGTAACTTATCAAAGACTCTTTATTACCGGTGCCAAACTAGTATAAGAATTTCTTTTTCCATCCAAACACTAAAAGCTTCTTATTACAGATACCACATCGGAATAACTTAATAAGCAGTTTAAATAAGCAATCTCAAACACCTCTAAATCTTGGTTTTTATCAAAGCTCTCAAAATTTTGTGGCCTAATTTTATTTGCGCTTGGGGCTCGCATTTATATACCCTAATATGTGAACTCAACTTAATAAAGACTTATCTAATTTTTTTCAAAATCAAAAGTTGTTATTTAATTTTAGAATTTGTCGATCAAAAACAAAGACGACAATTTGATATTCTTTTCACTTCGTCATTTTGACCATTTTGTTGTTTTAATTTGTAAGATTTTTAATATAATATGAAATTTTATATTTTATTTTGTTTATTACTCATTTCATACGACCTATTATTTTAATACGTGTGTAACAGAGCCTCCAAAAAAATTGGGATGACCCTGATTACTTATGCTTTATATCCATGTAATGGGGTCATTTATCAAAGGTTTATCGGGTAAGCGCTTACCGACAATAGTCACCACCATTTCTTACCTTGCCGGGTAACATTCTCGACCATCAAAATGAATTGCTTGTAAGTGTTTCTTACCCGGTAAGCATTAATCGGGTAAGAGTCTTCTTTCTCACGTAGGTAAGAACCTCGGTTGTTGTCATATCTCTTACCGGGTAAGATTCACCTTGTAAGGCAAGTGACCATGTAAGCGCTTACAGTAAGTGTTTGGTAAACGGTCCCTAAAATTCTAAAATTTATGCGACTTAAAGACCCAAAATATTTTCAGGTGTACAAAATAATTAGCATAATATATAGTCAAACAAATATTAATTATAGAAAAATATTGTTTCATTAAAAATGACATATATATGGTTTTTTGCACCTTTCAAGTAGTTTTTTTTCTATTTTTTTGTTACTATTACTAGAAAAAAAATTAATGTAATCGATTATGCTAGTCCTCTATCTCGATTATAACCGGTTATAGCTTCAAAATATGATGATCATTGGTATCTAATGTAATCGGTTAATTGACAGGTTAACCGTAGCCGGCTGGTATAACAGGTTAACCATAACCGACAATTAAGTTAAATATAAAATTTTCCTATCTAATAGATTCCAATCAAAGATTCATACAATCGAAATTCCATCTTTGTTAGATATACGATTTGATCTGAAAGTTTGTAGAAGATCTCAGAAATTTTCTTTGAATATTATTTGTAAAAGAAAAGTGGGCAAAAGCTGAAAATAATTTCTTTCTGAAGACTATGTCAGTTAAGATATGGGGAGATTGACATAAAGGAGGAGATTATTAAAGTTGAATTTTGTTTCAAGAATGATCTACTACCAGAGAAGAGCAAGTGTTTTACAAAGGGGAAGATTGTCAAAGCTAAAAGGGGGAGATTGTTCGTTAAAGATAAAATTTCATTTGAAGTATGATCTCGAATCCAAAGGGGGAGATTGTTAGAGCAAATAATGTTGTATCCAAGATCATCATGTTTGAAGTTGAAAGCCTCAAGTCAAAGCCTCAAAGAGTGAAGTCAAAGTCAACATGCTTAAAGAAGAAAGTCAAAGTCAAAGCTTTATTTGTAAAAGTCAATATCTAGTTTAATTGCTTTAGTTTCCTTGTAATACTTGTAGGTATATATAGTGTTTTGTCTTTGTAATCTTATAGTTAGAAAATAGTGTGCATTTCATTCATATTCATAGAGAGAGCTTTTAGAGAGAGAAATATTGTAGTGAGAGAAAGCATTGTAATTGGATTTCAAGATTAATAATATCGTGAGATTTGTGGAAATTGTTTGTTAATCACTTGCATTTGGGACTAATAAGTATACTTCGAGGTGTGGGCGTTCTTTGCGTCAAAAAGAGAGATCGAGAAACAGAGGGACCTTCTCGAGCATAGGGTAAGACCCAAATTTATGGATATCTAATTTTCCGAATAATCCATATGTCTAAATAATAATCTTAGTTTATGACTTTGTTGTTCCTTTCATTTTATAATTTGACTTGTCGAATCCCGGGGTGTCAGTTGAGTTCGAGATGCAGTTCAGGACAAAAATCGAGTTGCGGTACCGCCTGGGTGATTGTGCCCGCGAGAGTGACAGGGTGTCACAATCGCTAAGGCACAGTCGTGTGAGGGAAGAAGCCCTCGGTACCAACTCGGAGATAGTGTCAGGTGAGATTGCCTTTGGTTACTATCGCTGGTCACTTTCGCGCGGATTGTACCGTGAGTTCGAGAAAACGGCGATTGTGCCGGTGAGAGTGACATGTTACCATAATTCTCAATTTGTGTAATTTCCGCCGACTCTAAGACCGTCCTATCTTACGAGTTCTACCCAATCTCACATTTACTACTTACCCATTTCAGCTTAAGTCTAGGCATCTTGCAATCATATCTAGTTCACTTAAACTAGGGCTCTGATACCAACTTGTAACGCCCTAAAAATCGGGGTAAATTTAAACCTGGGAATTGACATAAACTTGACGTTTCTATGATTAACAATCCACAAAATAGGGAAGAGTAAATAGCGTTTACAAATCGAAAATTGGAAATTAATAGAGACAATACACTAATCTAAACCATCTAAGTCTAGATTAATACAATTGTCGATCAATTTTCCCAAAAGGCTTCTATTCAAGTATGTACGCCAAAATTCCCAATCATATCATCTCCCAAAAGATGCCGCTAGCGGCCAACACGCTCACCCTCAACCTTTGCGAACCCCTTCGCTAAGAGATCATGTTTACACAATAAATTCAAGACAAGTGTAAGGTTTGACACCTAGTGAGTTCATCATTAAAATGTAAGAAAGAAAGTCTTGAGTGCAAACGTGCAATTCTGTGACTACCACCACTGATACATCACGAGAAAGTGTAAGTCCATGAAGAGACCTACTTAAAGCAAAATTATTAATTTCTATTCAACATTTACCCCAATAAACTTCAACCCAAACCGGGTCTTTAGTTTTGACGGACTTCAACCCAAACCGGGTCTTTAGTCTATAATTTAACTTCAACTCAAACTGAGTCTTTAGTCTAGATGCACTTCAACCCAACCCGGGTCTTTAGTATAGTCGGGGCATCAACCCAAACCGGGTCTATAGCCTAGATAGGCATCAACCCAAACCGAGTCTTTAGTCTAGTCGCACATCAACTCAAACCGGGTCTTTAGTCTAGTTGCACATCAACCCAATAAGTAACCTTCCAACACACTTCATTATCCAACCATAATTTCCATGTTTGCATACTTGCCCTAGATTTCCAAATCCATAAACATAGAAGAAATGTTATCATAGATGTATGACATGTGTATAATACTCTCGTGTAGGCACCTACCTTTGCCTATCTCTACCATCAAGAACAAAGCCCCAAATTCTCTTTAGGCATAAGTTTGATAATGTATCATCATTAGAATAAGATAAAACACATAAATGGTATTTAATATGTATAATACTTTCAAGAAGTTAAGAAAGTCAATAAGAGATGAAGATAACTCACACAATAGGGTTGTTGGTGAAACCCTAGATTTATAAGTGGGGAAAATAGAGAAGGTTGAGCTCCTAGTACACTAGCAACTTGCAATCAATGAGGATAAAACCCTAGAGATGCAATAAATCTTCTTTGCTACTTTGAATTTGCAATAAATGTTGGTAGATGTCAATAAGGGCTGAAAACCGCCTTCAATGAGGAGAGAAAAATGTATCTTTTTTTTTTCCAAATGAACCACCAAAGTCCCTTAAATCAGATTTACTTTTTGTCTAAAATAGCCCGCAGGCGACCTTGACACCTCGTCGGGCATACTCGCCCAAACTGTACCGTAAGGTATCAGTCTTCGGCGATAGTGACACCGCGGGTATGCACTTGGCATACTCCCCGGGCATACTCGCCCAACATGTACCGCAAGCCTCGATCTCCCCGCGACATTGGCACCGTGAGAATGCCCGTGGCATTCTCGCCCAAATCCCCTTGGTTGTTGTTTTCCTTCCAAAAATAACCCAATTCAACCATAGAGGCTTAGACCACAATGTGCACTTCGAAACATAGAAATTTGGTGTACTACAGACACAACTATTTACCAGAAAACATATTCCATTGTACACGAGGAGGGGAAATTACCAAGGAATTTAAAGTAGACACTTACTTGGGATTTTGAGGGTGTTACAGAAGATTAGGTATTCAGCACTACCATGGATCAAACTCAAGTAAGTTTTTATTTTTTGCACTTTTTGTTGATTATGTTCTTGGTTAAAAACATGTATTTTTTACCCTTTATGATTAGAATTCACCTTTTAAAACATGTATTTTAATATTCTCATTACCGGTAAGAACATGTTTGTTAGGACTGAAAGTCCGAGTGCGTGGAAAGTTATATAAAGTATTTATATAGTTTATTTGTTAATTATTTATCGGTTTGTAAAAGCCTTTTATTAAGCATTGGGCTTGTTTGGTTTGTAATGGGCTTGGTTTGTAAAAGCCCTTGGTATTTAATGTTTGTTTTCTAATCATTAGGGTTAGAAGTTGAGAGATAATATTTTGCGCTTATCAGGTTTATAGAGAGAGTTTGTTTTTCAATCCTGTTTGTAACTCTCTCAATCTTTCAATAAAATTAATCTTTCAATTATTCGTTGTTACTTGAGCAATCTGGGATTCACAATTGGTATCAGAGCAAAGAGACGAAGATTTGATTCGAAAAAGGTAAAAAAAAATTCCCTCTTTTTCTCTGTGTTCGATCGATTCATAAATTGAGTTTTGGGGTTCTTGATTTTTGCTAAATCTTTGAGTCTAATTGCTCCTAATCTTTTTAGTTTAGTTAGATTAAGTGTTTGGTAAAGTCTAGTCTTCTGATTCGGAGTATTAATCTTTAATTTTGGGTTTTTATAAATCTAAAATTTTTAGACTGTGTTCTTGATTTTTTTTTTGTTGAAAATCATTGATTTATTGGTTTTTGGCTCAATAATCGATTGAAAAAGTGTTAGATCTCTGAATTTGATCCATAATCGTTGCTAAAGTTTATTGTTTTGGGTTAAATTTTTTACTTTTTTGTGGTTTTGGGATCTCAGAGTCGTGAAACCGTGTTAAATCCTACCCAGGTCTCGTGAAGCCTGGTTGTCCCAACCCAGTGTCACGAACCCTGGTTGTCCCAACCCTGGTCCCCAAACCAGGTTGTTCCCCACCCCTGGTTCCCCAACCCCGGTCCTCCCGAACCCAAGCCACAACCAGGCTTCGGGCCAGGCCACGACCAGGCTTCGGCCCAGGCCCCGACCAGGCTTCGGCCTCGCCCACAACCAGGCTTCGGCCCCGCCCACAGCCAGGCTTCGGGCCAAGCCACAACCAGGTTGTGGCCAAGCCAGGTTCTGTGAAGCCCTCTCCTCGAAGCCCTCTCCGCGAAGCCCTCTTCCCGCGAAGCCCTCCCCACTCAAACCCGACTCTCACCCAGACTGTTTTCTGTTTTATTTTTAATTTTTTTTTCTTTCTCTTCAATAGAGGTTATTTGTCCTTATCTTAAAGTGTCGTCTTAGAGTGTTATTCGTTCCTCTACACCTTTCTTTAATCAAATTGCGATCGTCTCACGATCATTTTGTTCAAGTAGCAATGTCTTATTCTGCTTATCAACAAGAAATTTCTAATCTAAAATCCAAGATTGTAGTTCTTGAAGCCAGATTGGAAAACAATTACAACGTGCTTGTGCAAGTTAATGGTGAAAATGCTGATAATCTGAGTTGGGCACAAAGCTTAAAAAGAGAAAAAGAAAAACTTGCAGAAGAAAATGATGTTTTGAAGAAGCAATTTTCAGAACTCTCGAAAAAGTTTAAAAAATCAGAGAATTTTGAAGCCTAAGAAGAGAAGACTCTGGAACTTGAAGAGAAACTGAAAGTTGTGGAGAGTGAAAATCTTGATCTCAAGAATAGACTTTCTATTTTTGAACAAGAAAAAGTAGACTTTTCAAAGGAAAATAAAATTTTTGAGAGAAAGATTCTTGAGCTTTCAAGGAAAGTTTTCGATGAAAGAAAGGTTTTTGAGCTTCAAAATGCAAAACTTTCAAAACAGATTTCTGATTTTGAAAATGTTCTGATAATTGAGAGAGATAATTTTGCAAAAGAGCGAAAAGGTTTTGAAACGACAAAGAAAGTGCTTGAAAAGAAAACTGTTGCGGTTTTCAAAGAAATATCTGATAAACGCAACAGTATCGAAAAATACTTTGAAAGTGAAAGGAAGTTTTTCGAAACAGAAATTCGTAAGCTTTCACAGAAATTGTCTGAATTAACGACAGAGATCTTGAAAGAACAGAAGGTAAAATCCTATTTACAAAAACAATTTGATTCAATTCTCGAAGAAAGAAATGCTTTAGTCGTAAAAGTCAAGAAACTTGAAGAACTAAATTTGAAAGCCGATTTATCTGAACAAGTCAGTCCCGATACTGTTGTTTAGTCTCCTTATTCTTCATGTTCAACTTCCACAACTATTTCTTCGAAGAATTGTGTCAAATCAAATGAATTTTCAAAAGATCGGATTCGCCCTTCAAATCTTTTCTATAATTCTCTTGTTGATAATACAGATAATCAAGTGTTTCGAAAAGTGAAAATGGTTTGGAAAAAGAAATCAACTACAGAAGACAGTGGTGGAAACACGACATACAAATCTCTTGTAGTTGATTCAAAGTCACCGACTCATGTCTATTCCACAACTAAGTTGATCAGTCTAAACCGATCAAATATTTGTTGCACTTATTGTGGAAATAGTGCCTTTGTGGATTCCAGGTATGTCAATAGCTGGTACGGTACTTATAGTATCCCCAATCCTCAGTTTCATAGCTTTAAAGCTAAGGCAACTAACCATCAAGGATCCATCAAAACATGGATACCAAAACCAAAATCTGTCTAATCTGTTTTGCAGGAATGTCATGTGGGCTTTAATTCATATTATTCACGTCACATGACTACAATCAAGGGTTATGCCATCTTTTGAGGGGGAGTACCAGGTTTTTCCTTTAAACTTTCATCTCGACTTCTGAACACTTCAGTTCAGGACTCGTTCTTAAACATTTTCGACTTCTGATTCTCTCAAATTAGAAACTTTTCTTCAAATGTTTTATCTTGGTGAGCTAAATGAGTGTTTAGGCTTATAATGTTTCTATGGTCAATCCAGAACCGGAAGGACCTACCCAAGAAACACATCCCATTCATAGATATCAGTGAGGGGTCTAGATTGATAGATGAGTTTGGAGTGAAAAAAAAAGAAAAAAAATGGTGCGGATGTGACAGGACTTAAAAGAATTATTGGTCCTTACCAAACTGAGTCAGTTATCCGGGTTACCACATAATCTATTCATTCTCGTTCTTTGGAGATGAATATTGAAATAGACATGGACCCAATGTCGATAACTCGTGTCACCCCACCTAGCCACTCTCGTTCTTTGGAGATGAATATTGAAATAGACATGGACCCAATGTCGATAACTCGTGTCACCCCACCTAGCCACTCAAGTATCTCACAAAAGGTACTTGTTTCATATATTCACGGAGAATTAACACATAATCTATCTATTCCTCACTCGGAGGTCTTAGATATTGAAAAAGGAAGACATCAGCTCCGGTCTCCGAACTTCATATTCATCTCACCGTGTCTATTGATTCCAAACCTGCGTCCCAGGTTGAATCAATTTTTGAGCCTAACAGATACATATTTATATTTCTTTCACCCACGCACGAAACTTTGTGATTCCAATAGCATATCTCTGTGATATTGCCAGAACAGTTTGAGAAGTAATTTTAATATTTTACTTCAGTGATAACTGGAAGTCCTATCAGAGATACCCCCTTGCCAACTCTGAAAATAGGCCACATAATTATTCTTAATTATTGTGATAACAATTACTAATGTGTTTATGTGTTAGTTGATTACCCCATATTGGTTACTAAATGTGTTATATTATCTTTTGCTACTCATCATGTTAGTCTTTGAACATACATGATGCTCAAGATTCTCCTAATCATCATGAGGGGGAGAATGCAATAACAACGACACAAGTTTCAAAGATAGATTATCATGTTGAGGGGGAGTTAGCAAAAGCAGAAGAGGAGCAACATATCCTATTTTGTTTAAATCTGAGGTTGAAAAGCCATGGATTACAAAAGTGCATTGGTTCTTCTATCCTTCATCATTGGTGTTCGCTACAAGTTGCTTCCACCTACGAGCTGATTGAAACAAGTTTTTAAGCTGAAATTAAATTTAACTCGCGGTTCAGAGACAAATTCTTTGTTTTTAAACTGAAGATGCACTTTGGAATGTCACGTAACTCGCACATTATCTTTCTTGTGTGCTGATTCGACGTGTCGAGTTTCTACAGTTGAAAGCTGCTCAATTGTGCATTCAGTCGAGATCATGGTACATTGAATCTGGTTACAAAGTTGAAATTATGAAGACTAAGAGCTTTATTCAAGGGGGAGTTTGGAATGACATGAAGACAAGCAACACCAAAGTGTTTCAGAGATTCAAGAGGGAAAGAAGATCAAGAAGTGAAGATTTCAAAGAGAAAAATCCTTTATACAACTTTAGGGGGAGATTGTTAGGACTGAAAGTCCGAGTGCGTGGAAAATTATATAAAGTATTTATATAGTTTATTTGTTAATTATTTATCGGTTTGTAAAAGCCTTTTATTAAGCATTGGGCTTGTTTGGTTTGTAATGGGCTTGGGCCTTTAGGTTTAAGCCCTTGGTATTTAATGTTTGTTTTCTAATCATTAGGGTTAGAAGTTGAGAGATAATATTTTGCGCTTATCAGGTTTATAGAGAGAGTTTGTTTTTCAATCATGTTTGTAACTCTCTCAATCTTTCAATAAAATTAATCTTTCAATTATTCGTTGTTACTTGAGCAATCTGGGATTCACAATGTTCTTGGTTAAAATTATAGACTCCAAAAACATGTTATTTTAAAAACACGTTATTGGTTAAAAATATGGACTCCAAAAATTGTTTCATATTGGTTTTGATACATATTTGAAAAGTTATGAAAATATTTTGGTTTGCGATTGGTTTTGATACACATTTGATACTTTTTTCATATTTTCAATCTTAAGTAGTCCTAGTACCGATTTTCCCGTTCCGAAACCGAAACGGAACTGGTACCGAACCGGTACATACGGTTCGTTTTTTGGTCCTACTTTTTAGTCCCAAAATTTTTTTGTACCAACCGGTTCGGTCTCGCTTTGGTACCAATCCAGTCCCGATCTCATCCCTACCCACGAGGCCACGACCCGTATCACACATGAATACCGTTAAGGATTATGTAAACCTATAGGGTCGCACACAAAAAATACTTCCATTTGTAGAAACCTAGATTAAATCATGTTTATTATGGAAATAATTATTTTTAAAAGATAGTTATGAAACGTGTTAAATCATACTTATGATAATCACTGGTGTTATCTGTAAATGTATATAATTGTATTAAAGTTTAAGATAATTATATATAAATATTACAAATAATTACATAACCTTATTTGAATTATAGTCTATCTATTCAGTTAATATAAATATGGTGTTAGAATTCTGATTGATTGAGATTTTAGAATTTAGCCTTTCAGAAATTATGCAGAAAAAAAAACATTTCTTTTATGTAATACACATATAGGTCTAGGATTCTTGGGTTAGCACCCAGTGGGAGATCAACGCGTGTTCGTGTGTGGATCAACTATAGAGAAAATCGATGTTGGTTTCTTAGTGCCCTGTCAGATACCTCGCCAAGATCTAAAAATGTACAATTCTAAACACCTATGGTATGTGATTTTAATTAAATGCATTATTGGATGCGGCTATGAGTTTTAGATTTAGAAAAAAAAATTCTAATTTATTTTTTAGCCAAAAATAATTTTCCGCTGTGTTTAACAGTTATAAATTGTTGTAAAACCCAACATGATCAATAATAAAGCAATATCTTATATAGTGGTTCTTTTTTTCCTTTTTTCTTCGCTCACAATTTTGTACAAGTCGGAGATCTTCACAAAAACAATATTTTCTAGTGGGTTCGTTTGGTTAGGAGTGTTTGCGGTGGAGTTTGGTGCGGTTTAGAGTTAAACCACAAACCACCCTGCATATGCGGTTTGAAGATTTTCCGAAACAACAAATTGCATCGCATATGTTTCAATTTGCAGTGAAGTGTGATCTGGTTTATGGGGTTTCTACCTAATGCATTTAAATCAAATATTTATAAAATGTGTAACTAAAAATAGTGTAAAACAAACCGAAGAGTTCCATAATTAATCCAAATACATCTAAAAAGTAAAGCTCAAAATAAGTTCAATGACGCGTCTAATAAAAAACAAAAGAAAATAACTTAAATAAGGAATTTCTAACGTAAAATTTAAGGAAAATTGAAAAATTAATAAATAATCAATAATATATTAGTTATTTTCAAGTAATTCACAATAATCTATATATAATATTATATATATATATATATATATATATATATATATATATATATATATATATATAAATGTGCGACACGGTGCAGTTTGAACCGCAAACTGATGATTCAAAACCACAAACCGCATGTAAAGTACGGTTTGATAAAAATACAAACCGTAAACCACACCATGAAAATTCCAAACCATGTATTACGGTGCGGTGCGGTGTGGTGTGGACAGTGTGCCGGTTTAGATGAACCGCCCAGGTTTGGTATGATTTGATTTATAGTGGTCAATTATAAATAATTAAAGCATAGGGAAAAAATTGAAACTTTATGTAAAGTACAAGGACCAAAAGTAAAATAAAAATAAAAGTAAACAACCACTGTCACACTCTCTTGGACAACGGAAACTGTCACTCCCAATTCCGCCGATCGATCAGCTACCGGAGTTCCATAGACACCGTCTCCCGCCGTATCTCGCCGACATCTCCACCTCCGTTTAGACGGAGATTAAGTAAGTTGGAATGAAATCATTTATATAAGAAGTATTCGCTTCCTATGTGCTTGCTTCATATCTCATCTGATGTTAGGCATTTAGGTTTCTTAGATTGGACCAAAGAACACAGCAGGAAGTGAAGAACGAATCCAGCAAGCGAAGAACTACCGAATCAATCTCTTGGAAGAGCATCGCCGGAAAACAAAGTCACCACTCACCGAATCGATTTGTTGGACGATTCATGGTTCACAGGTATTTCGAGTTTCAGCTTTAAGTTCTTCGTTCCTGATTATTTAATGTTTGACCAGATCTGCTATTTGAAGAACAATGTTTGATTGTTTGAATGCTGGTTTTTGCTTGGGTAGAATAGAAAAGTTAGAAATTAGAAATAACGGTTTTTACTAGTGTAGTTCCCTGGAGATTTTGTGATTTGAATGAAGAATTTTCAATGTTAGTTCTTTAGGCTGCCATTTAGCAAGTACTTGGAACGGAGTCTTGTTTAGAATTAGGATTTGGAAGTGAAACTCTTTGAACCCTATTTCGTGATGCTGTTAGAATTGGGATTTGGGATCTTTTGACTTTTTGAAGTTTGGGTTTTTCGATATGATTTATGACTTTCAGACTATTTACACTCTCTGACTATGCCACTATCACTATGGAAGAATATGTATGAGAAGGGATATTTGAGATGGTAAGAGGGGAAGAGGATTAAGAATTTATGTAAATGAAATCATACGAGAATATAGTGAGTGAAGGATCTGTGAAAGGATGTGAATCTTGTAGGAAGAGGCAATGTGGAGTTGTGTTTGAGATAAGTGAAAGTTGTTTCTTGATACAACATCCCTGGAAATCAGAATCTTCTTGATGTCAAAGTTGTACAACTTTTAAGCCTTCTTGCGAATAGGATATCCAAGAAAAAAGCAAGAGGATGTTCTAGCATGAAACTTGGCCCTGCCTGTTTTGAGATTAGATGCATAACACAAGCAATCAAAAGGTGTAAAGTGACAGTAAGAGGGTTGACAGCAAACAAGAGTTAAAAAGAACTTTTGCCTTGAAGGCGTTTGGTAGGGAATCTATTGATGAGATATGTAATTGTTAAAAAACAATGACCGAGAATGATACAAGGAGGTTAGATTGAAACAAAAGTGCTATGGAGGTCAAAACTCAAAACTTGTAATCCCTGTAAAATGTTTGGATGCAAATGCGAGTTATAAACTTTCAATTCTGCTTGGTAAATGGTGGAATAGGGTCTAGGACATGAAGATCACTCAAGATCAGCGGCGATATTTTGATTTGTGGATTAGTGGATGGCATTTTGATGAAAACATAACTGAGAACACCCAACAAATCTTTCGGGTTTTAAGGTTTTTCATTATGCTATGCCACTATGGAATATATAGTGTGTGGATGTGTATAGAAGTATAGAACCAAGATTATCAGTTCACTGAATTGAAAACACTAGCATTCAATATTTCAACGTTGAATAGAAAAGTTTTACAGCTTCCCATGGTTTTTAAACTTGATTGAAACATTGAATTCCAACTATATAGGGAAACATTGAAATTGAACTACATCAAAGATTAGTTTTGGCCTCTTGAGTTATGACTTATGATGTTCGTGTTCCTCGCTGATGATAGCTCCATACTCCATTTCTAGGTTTTACTTCGTATATCACATGCTCTGGTTGGTTATGAACTTTATATGGAATTATGTTCTTGTAGTATCAACTTTTGATCAAGTCCTTTCTTGATATCTCTATTGATGCACCCAAAGCCACAAATTTACTTATTAAGTGTGTTTGTGTTTGAATCTGGTGAGGTTTATGGTCTGAGAGTGTGGCAATTGGATCTCTTTCTTTCTTTCTACAGTGAATGGCTAAACGTAGATTATGTAAGTAGATAGCAGGTTGAAGATGAACTCCATTGTGCTGTTTCATTGTGGATGTTTCCGCTTATATACATCCATCTTAGTTAATGGGACTGGATCAGTATCAGAAACATTATGGAGACATCCACTTTGTCTGAATTATAGGTTTCTGCCAGAACGTACTTGTCTGAAGCCAGGTTCACAGGGCATTTATCTTTTAGACTTTTACACAGTTCGCAAAAAGTTTTGGATGGTGTAACTACAATCAGTAAATTGGCCAAAGGAAATGTCATAAAATCTTCTGGGATGTAAGATTATTTTCAGTTGTTCACCTTTTCTTTAGCTCTTTGTTCAGAGATGTTTGGAGAATTACAACTAAGGGGCTGTTTGTTTACCTCTTAATAGTTCCGTTAAGAGGCAACCTTTGAATCGCTAAGAGGTGGATCTTGTTTGGCAAAAAAAATGTCTGTCTCTTAATGGTTCCAAAAAACAGCCCCTAATACATTTGTTTTGAATATATTCAGATGGAGATTATAATGAAACAAAGAATGATATATCATCTGTTATGGTGTGCAATGTTCAACATTACTATAAATCCTAGTTCTTAATTTTGTTATTTTGGAAACTAGTGTTGCAGGAGTCAGTACTCTAATACGAGTCGTGTTTGGCCGAATATGAGGGAAGTGTTTCTTGTATGCAAACGTGCTGCAGCTAAGAGCAAGTGAGACTATGGCCCCCAAGTACAGCAACAGCAGTAAAGCTTCTGCATGCTCAATTACTACTTTGTTTCTGTCAATCTCCGTTCTCTTTGCCCTTTTACTCTCTCTCTTCCTTCTATCATCTAATCACACATCCAAATTGGCATCTTCTTCATGTCTCATCTCTACCACTGCCACCGACTTACCCAACAACCACGCTATCAGCAATTCAATCAACGTATACGTTTCAGATCTACCCAGATCACTCAACTATGGTCTTTTAGAAAAATACTGGTCTCTATCCCATGATTCAAGACTGGGCAGTGAAGTAGACAATGAAATCAGATTGACCAATACCTGGAATGGTAAAAGCGTTCCCCGTTATCCTGAGAGCCCATTGATCAAACAATACAGTGCCGAGTACTGGATCATGGGTGATCTGATAACTCCACAAGAGTTAAGAAGTAGTTCTTTTGCTAGGCGGGTTTTTGCTCCTGAACAGGCTGATGTCATTTTTGTGCCTTTCTTCGCGACATTAAGTGCTGAATTGCAGCTTGGTATTGCCAAAGGAGCTTTCAGAAAGAAGGTGGGGAATGATGACTATGCAAGACAGAGGGAGGTTTTGAGTTTTGTGAAAGGGACTGAGGCTTGGAAACGTTCTGGTGGTAGAGATCATGTCTTTGTTCTTACAGGTACTTGCTTCTTATTTTGTTAACTCCATATTACAAATTGTTTAGTAGGGTGTATTCTCTTGAGGAGGGTGTTAAATATCACTTTTTTTTGCCAAAAGAATTCATTTGTGTGTAAATGGGTTCTCTAAGCCCATGTTATGAATTTATATGCTTGTCGAACATAGTTATGGACTAGATTGATTTGGATACAATGCCATTATTCTGTAATGCCCTTCCTCTTATTATAGGTTCTTTGGGATCCCCTTTAGGTACCTCAGGATATAGAGAACAACATCCCACTGCTAGTGTAAGATGCAAAAAGGATCAAACTAACTACACGGTATGGAATTCCGAAATATTTAACAACTAGGTCATTTAGTTTCCTGATCAGTCTTCTTTATTTCTATGAATCATTTAGGGCAACTGTTTCTAGACTGGATCTTTGATCAGTGTACCAATTTACATCAAAGTAGCGCACATCTGAATAGGAGGTGTAAAATATTATATCATGCTGCAAAGCAAGATTTCTTGACTAGAGAGTATGTATACGGGGTCAATATCCTAGAATCGTTTCCAATGGAACTTTTCAGATCTATAATAACACAGACAAAACAAACAGTGAAGAACCTCTAGGGAAATGCTTGGGAGATTCCTTGAGATTGTAAAAGAACTGTCAAGGATGACGATTGATTTTGGAGGACTTCTCAAAGGAGAGGATCAAGCTTTCATTATCAATAACAAAAGCTTGAGAATCCCTTTGCCACAAGAACCTTCAAGTAGCTTGGTAGCAAAGACCCAGTTTCACCAATGAAGCAGTTTTTAGAAGAACAAGGCTCTAGGACCCAATGTCATTTTTTTTGCACTCTTCTCATACATATCCTAGTATTTTTTTAAAATTAAAGTGTCTCTTCGACATTCTGGAAATAGCATGACCATCTATGGGATGAGGTGAAGGGCACACAACTACAAGAAAATGATAATATATTCTCAGTTGTCACATGCAAGTGTGAGTGCCATTTCACATAGACATAGCAGGAAAAGGAGCGTGAGAGGCTATTTGGTGAGCGTTTTAGGTCTCGGTATTTGAATAGGGAAGTCACCAACGATATGGCCCAAAGACGAAGGAGATAAATAGGGATGTAAACATCGTTGAGTGTATAAATAAATAACACGTCAGTGGTTGCACTAGAGGATCCTATGACGTCTCTAAACAGATTTATACCATAATTAGTTACTCTCAAGGATAGAAAGAGAGGGGTAGGATTAGAGACACTAGTAGGAGAAAGATAAGCCTCAGACTTACTTCAAACAAAGTATAGTATCTTCCAAGTGAGGATTGTAGCACCTTTAACCTTTATGGATATAGGAGCAATTGACAAGACAGATTTAATAGGGTTCAGATGTAGTTTGGTTTCTCCTGAACAGAGTTATAAACAAAACATACATAACCAGAAAAGTTCGAAGGCAAGTGAAACAACCATGCAGAAGGCTAATCTTAAGAGCATCTCCAACATATTCTCCAAAAATTCTCTAAAATGTAGAATCAAATATCAAAATTTCCAAAACAGTGACATTAAACCCCAACAGCTTCTCCATTTTGGAGATTACAACAATAATTATATTATTAAAATATTCAATACATCTAATAAAATATTATTTCTATCTCCTAAACATTTAATTTCAAAGGTTCTTATTGGTGGGAATAATAAAAATCATTTGTCTCTCTTAAGCAATCGTTTTTAGGTAATTCTCCAACTTTGATGAAAAGAGTTGGGGGAATGTTACCGTTGAAGATATAGTAAGGCATTCCAGTAAGAATTGGTGTCAGTAGAACATCCCTCAGTAACTGCTAAACTCAGTGGGAAACGTTGCATTGAATAAGTAAGTTGAGAGTTGCAAATGGGAATATTGCAATGAATGAGTTGCCTCCGTTGAGCTACACCATTTTTTCTTTGTGAAGGCATAAGGTGATCCATGCAAGATCTCTTTCAAGACATAAATTTACTTAAATCAGTTCTGAAATATTCTTTTGCATTATTAATATGACGTTGTTTGTAATAAATTAAATAAGTTTTAACATAATGCACAAAAAAAAGGAAACTAGAGAAATTTTTACTTCTAAATATTGATGAAGATCTCGAGTAGTACGAGATTAATCATGGATGGAGTAACAAAATATTTCAAACCTAAAGACTGACTCAACATTGGAAGGTTCCCAAACATCATAGTGCACTAATTGAAATATGCTAGTGATGCGACTAGATGATATAGGGAGTTTAGAAACAAATGTATTTTTCCAACTCACAGGACTCGATATGAAAGTCAAAATCAGCAAAAAATCCCGCCCTGTTCTTGTTTAGATGCCCCAACTGACATGAACCGTGTCTCAAAAGTTTGCCACTGGTTTTTATGAAATATCTAACATGCAAAGCTCGACCACACATTTCTGGCAGTTAATTTGTGTATGTCCCATTTCTTGTAAAATTTAACAAATAACAAATATGGTTACCTGTAACAAATATATTTCTGCTTAACTGGGTACCAGATGCGAGGTTTTCTGGAAAGCATGTGACATGCAATGTTTTTGGAGTCTTTACCATTAACGAAACCAAAAAGCCATTGGCTTAGTCTCATGGGAAGGGGTAACATAAGATAAAAGTTTTGTTAACTCATATGCTGATAGGCATCTGAATCATTTAGTGTTGATCAAAGATATGCAGAAAGAAAGGTAGAAGAGATACTCGGCCTTAGAAATAGATTGTCTTTGAATGGAAAATAGACGTAGTAATGCTGGCTCTTTATTGAATTAACCTCAAGAATATAGCATCTCTAGAAGCCACCTAGGCACAAGAATTCTTTTCTTTATTTTATGATAAAGAATTCCTTTTTCTTTTTTTTTTCAATATGTTGTAAATATGTTCATTTACTTGTAATTTCTCTCCAAGTCAAAGTTCATCAAACTTCCATTGAGGTCATGTGGAAGAAGCAGTATTTTATCAAAATTTTATTCATAGAAATGTATGTAGTTTTGATAAAATATCGTAAAATTACAAAGTCGGTATTATTTAAAGTAAGAGTTTCACATATAGTAATGCATCTGTCAACCAAAGGGGAAAACACGTGATTTTGAAAGTTTGTTTTGTTTTATTGACTTTTTGTAGTTTGAGGGTAAAACGAGTTGCAGAATGAATTGTTCTTTCCATTGAATCCTTCATACTATTATATGTTTGAAATTTGGGCATATGCTAGAAGTAAAGTCTTGATATGAAAACTATAGCAATCTACTTTGCCACTTATTATCTGTTAATCTTCTCTTTACATTTATGAATCATATATATGTCTGGATTCTCAGGTTATGTTAAAACTTGAAGCTTTCTTTGGCAGACCCTGTTGCAATGTCGCATGTTAGAGACGAGATCGCTCCTGCCATTCTGCTTGTTGTTGATTTTGGTGGGTGGTATAGGGTTGACTCGAAAGCTTCTAATGGCAACATGTCTGATATGGTACAACATACCCAGGTTTCGCTGCTAAAAGATGTTATAGTACCCTATACTTATTTGCTACCGAGGTTGCACCCATCGGAAGACCAAAAACGCCAAACTCTTCTCTATTTCAAAGGAGCTAAGCATCGGCATCGGGTAAGCATTTATAATTCCATATTCAAAAGAAAAGAAAATATTAGTTTGGCTCATGTATGAAGTTAACTATTAACTGTCTTTTGCCCACATACTTTCGAGCAAAAAAGAAAGTTACTTGACTGGTTTGCTCTTCTTCAAACCTTTTTGACACACCTTCTGAAGCAGTCAGGTCTTCTCTAAAACCTTTCAGCAAACTCTTTTCTGCAAGCCGGTGTTTTGATGTATTCACGGAAACAACTGCTCTGCTATTTGGAGTAATGACATGTCTACATACCCTCCACCTCCTACCAGACCCTACTTCTGAGTGCGACATCCAGGGTCTTCACGGCAACAACCGCTCTACTCTTTGGAGTAGAGAACAGGTTCACGTAGATGTGACCCCCTCCCAGACCCTACTACCTCATACCGAGTATGTTTGGTTTGGTTACAATAGTACAAGGCTAGTACTCATTGAGGGCAAATATGTCAACAAATGTTTAGTTTTCATCAGAAAGTAGGCTTAGTGTGCAAAAGTTGATTAAAACACGGGGTACAATGCCTAAATAAATGGATTTTATAGTCCGAGAAGCAAAAAAATTATGCTACTCATTAGATGTTTCAGGTCTACAGACAGAAATATATATATTTGGTTGGCCCCTCTACTGCCATAATATTGTTCAGCCAATGTACTAGAAACTTTGTCTATATGCTCATTGTATATTTGTATTCGAATTTCTATCCACTCCATACCATTTTAGGCTAAACATTAAAGACTGGCCAATTTACCCTTGCTAAAAACTGGTCACAACGTTAATCCAAGTTTATTGCGTGTAATTAGTACCAGATAAATACATTTTAACCTAAATTTGGATTAATTGGGAAAATTTTGATGAGAAATTGAAGTGCAATGTCCCCGTCAATTACTTTCACGGGTTTTATGATGTTTTGTGGTCATTGTTATAATAACATATGAAGTTAGACCTAACCAAACCAAACTAGCCCAGTATAAAGAGTTGAGAAGTTGTTTCCGTGAAGACCCCCAATGTGAAGTTAGACCTGCATGAGCCAAATATCGAAAGCCATGTGCTTCTATATCTTGTAAACCTGCTTCAAATAAGGAAAAATGTTGGTATGACTTGTATAATCTAAATATTGTGTCACAAACTTTATTTTTCTGGTGACTACACACCAAAACTTGATCACATTTTACCTAGGGGCAAATTTCATGAAATTTTGAAAATGCAACATACTTTGTTTTGATTCTTGTTTTGTGTAACTTACTCTCAAAACTTCATTTTGGTACCTGAGACATGACATCTCAAACCTGTAGGTATATATAAGAATGTATGAAAATATGGTGTACTTTGGTCTAATTCCTATATTGTGTAACATAGTCTAATTCCTATATTCTGTAACATACTTTGGTCTTAACATTGAGATGTCACATCTTAGCTACCAAAATGAAGGTTTTGAAAGTTTTTTTTTTTTTTTTTTTTTTTTTTTTTTTTTTTTTTTAAGTGTATAATTATACGGAAACTTAAACTAACACACACTTCTCACATTTGGTGAGACTTGAATCCCTGACCTCCAGAAAGGTGGGGTTACCGGGTACCACTGGGTCAATAGCCCTTTGGTAGGTTTTGAAAGTTAAGTCACACAAATGAGTAATCAGACCAAAGTACAATGCATTTTCATGCAGGTTTCCGTTGCCTTTTTCGGCTAAAGTTTAAAGTTCATATGGCTTTTTCTAATAAAATCTCTAATTCTTGACGGGGTGAACTTCTTTAGGGTGGTTTGATACGAGAAAAGTTATGGGACTTGTTGATCGATGAACCTGGAGTTATAATGGAAGAAGGGTTCCCAAATGCAACCGGAAAGGAACAATCGATAAAGGGAATGAGAACTTCTGAATTCTGTTTGCATCCGGCAGGCGATACTCCGACTTCTTGTCGTCTTTTCGACGCCATCCAAAGTTTCTGTATTCCCGTCATTATTAGCGACAACATCGAGCTCCCGTTTGAAGGCACATTGGACTACACCAAATTCTCCGTATTCGTAGCCGTGAGCGAAGCGCTACGGCCAAATTGGCTCGTGAACCATCTCCAAAGCTACACCGGTCTGCAGAAAGGTGAGTTTAGAGAAAACATGGCTAAGGTTCAGTCGTTTTTTGAATACGATAACGGCTATCCGGGTGGTGTTGGCCCGCTCCCGGTTGATGGTGCGGTGAACCACATATGGCGGAAGGTTCACCAAAAGTTGCCGATGATTAAAGAGGCGGTAGTTCGAGAGAGACGAAAACCGCCCGGTGCATCCGTCCCACGACGTTGCCATTGTACTTGAATTACAATATCTGTGTGTTGCATCAGTGGTAGGATGGTGGGTATCTGTAAAGGAGGTACTGAGTTCAAACTCGGCCCCACCACCTGCTACCGACTCATGGTGGTTTTCTGTTCCCATGATGATTGTGAGACCGATATAATGGTTTATACTATGATATTTGTTTGTTGGCCATGTACTCTATTAATTTTTCATGTATTTTTAGGATATTTTATATTTATCATTTAGTTTATCAATTAGATTTAATAAACATGATTATTTTAAGCTTATCATAATAGTAGTTCATCAGCTAACCTTAAGGGTGTGTTTGGTATGCAGACTGAGTTAGACGGAATGCGATAATGAAAATAGTCCCATGTTTGGTGTGCCATAGGACAAAAATCAGGTAGGACAACATGGGATAAAAACTTGGTTTTATGGACAAAAGCTTAAGATTTTTTGTTCAACCAAAATAGGTAGAACAATATGGGACTAAGTTAGTAGATTACTATATTACCCTTTTTAACCATTTGATACCTAAATCTAATCGAAAGTCGACGCCTCCATCCTATTGCACGACCTTTTCTGGTTCTTCACATCGCCTCCACTCACGATTGATTTCTCAGGTACGATTTCTTCCGGTTCTTCAGTTCTTCCAGATTTCTCCATGGTTTTCGATCAATTTCATGGTTTTAACGTATTACTCGAGAAAGTGATGTAAATTGTATAAATGAATTGCAAATGGATATAAATGCTTTTGCAATTTTGTTTGATTTGCTTAAAACTCGTGGTGGATTATTGGATGGTGGTAATTAGGGATGAACAAACTGGACCGTTTTCTCGAACCGGTACCGTACCGATACCATATATTCGGTCCGGTATTCGGTTTCAACTATTATGAAAAATCGGAATTCGAGATTTCGGTATTCGGTACCGGGAATTTCCTGAAAATACCGAAACCGAACCGGGAATTTTAAAAGTTAGTCTTTTAAGCTTCTTAGATTATGCATATCTTTTCCTAATATTATAAAGCTTATCTTTTCCAAATCAAATTAAATCACCTCGTAAACAACTCAAACTTTCTCTATAAGTACCTATTTTTCTCCAAAAAATTTTATCACCGTCAAAAAATGGGCCCCTACATTCACATCAAAAAACCGACGGATTCAGGATACGGGATTGATTTTGAAACACATTTGAATCATTATGAATATATTTTGGTTTGCGATTGGTTTTGATATATATTTGACACAATTTTTAATTTTCGATCATAAGTGGTACTAGTACCGATTTTCCCGTCCCGAAACCGAAACCGTACCGGTACCGAACTGATACATACGGTTCGGTATTCGGTACCGGTACGGTCCCGATCTCATCCCTAGTGGTAATATGACAATCGAGGAGCAAGTTGCTATATTATAGACAATATTATTTAAATATATTTTGATTGATTTGTGTTATTTATGACTAGTATATGATATAAAATAACATTAAATAGCATTTAGGGGCAATTTGGTCATTTTAACAGTCTTGTCCTATCCAGCTTACCAAACGCAAGATAGACAAATTAGTCGAGTCTTGTCCTAATCGTACAAAATGTGGGATAGACAATTAGTCATGTCCAGTTCTATCATAACCGGTCTACGTACCAGATGCTACCTAACAGATCATAAATCCAAATATTGAAAAACAAAATTAAAGTTAACAATTATTATAATGTGAAATATTATCTGTAAATAATTATATTAAGGGGATGTTTACCCAAGCGCTTACCCGGATATGTTATGTTTTTAGTCCATCAAAACGGCATACAATGCAACACTCTCACTTATCTATCAGGTAAGATTCTAGTCCATTAAAACGACATTGTATGCAACAATTAACCCGATAAGTAGGGGTGTTCGCGGTCCGGTTTGGACGGTTTAACCCCTCAGACCACAAACCAAAGCGCAAGTGGCGGTTTATTGATTTTTCAATCCGAGCGGTTTGACATCAAGTGTCCAGACCGGTCAAGTCGGACCGCGGTTTAGGCGGTTTGGTCGACCGGTTTAGTGGACTTTAAGTTTAAACATAAAAACATATTAAACTTTGAATTTTAAAGGCTCGTTGGCTTGAATCCATTTGAAATAAAGAACAAAGTCCACAAAAGTTAACTAAATATCCGAAGACAAAACACTAAAAAAAAGTAATATGCAAAGTGCAAATAAAATCAACGGCTTCACTTCTTTATTTTTTCGTTTTTTGTATTCCACAATCCATAAAGATTTCAATCTTTTAAAATACTTTGGGCCTTTTTGTATATACTTGGACATTTAGGCTTTATATCATCTATTCTTTATAATAAAGATATATATAAAAAAATAAAAAATATATATTTATATATTTGGCGGTCGGTTTGGTCCAAACCGCCCAAAAAAACCTCCAGACCGCAGACCGGACCGGACCACCCGGTTTGGCAATTTTCCAGACCAGACCGGACCGCCAGACCGCTCAAACCGCCAAAAACGGTTTGGTTTGACTTGGTTCGACCGGTTTGAGCGGTCTAATTGGGTAAGAGTCGTCACACTCACTTATCAGGGATGATTCCCGATCATTGCCATCTCTCTTATAGGATAAAATTTCCGATCCTTACCATCGCTCTTGCTGGGTAAGATTCTCGGTCTTGTCATGTTCAGTAAGTGCTTACAGGGTAAGCCTTTGGTAAAACGATCCCAAAAGTCATTGTTATAGCATATGGTTTTAGCTAAAATTGAAGATACTGGTATAATAATAATTAATCTCATATTTGTTTTATAGTTTATGTGATATACAACTCGTTCGATTCTTGTTGTAGGTGTTGTTAGTATTTTATGAAATCCACATCTTTTTATTAGGGTGCGTTTGATATGTAGGATATAAAAGGACAAAAAAGTTGTCACATGTCTGATGCAACATTAGACTGAGATATTACAAAACTGAGTGAGATAAAAATGAAGTTTTCTATCCCACAAAATAGGTTGAATAAAAGTCAAAGGAAGTCATTTTGTACTAATTTTGTATATTATTGGAATTCTAAGCAAAACAAGTAAAATATTCACATCTTTTTTTTGGAAAACGTGTTCACTTCGCCCAATTCTAGGGGTTTCGAAGATAAAAACGCAGAAAAATTCTTTAAAATTTGATATCTGCTTATCAGTTGAAATGACCAACAAGTTTAAGAAAATGTCTTTTTTAAACTCAAAAAAAAAAAAAAAAACACATGAGTTTGTTTCATATAATTCTTTTATTGATGAAATTATTTCATATATTTATGTTTTTTATATAGTTTCATGTATTTTTCTTATTATGATGAAATTGTTTAATGTATTTTCACAGTTTTTTTTGAACGACAGAAATTTATAAAACTAGCAAGAAGCTAGAAAAAGAAACAATTACATAGGAGTAATGGCAAGGAGATGATTAGTAAGTCAACCAACCCAATTAATAGACAAATTGCTACTTCTATGAGTTACCCAAAAATAAGCACGGGTTATGATGTTCTCAAAAAGCAACGCCTTCCTTGGCTTCGGGTTGCCAAAGAGAATACCATTCCGAAACACCCATATAGACCATAAAGTGGTAAGCGTAACGGCCTCAAAACACAAAAAAACCTCCCTCTTCAACTGAATTGAGTCAATCCAAGAGATCCAATCCGAATAAGAATGGAGATTCGGAATATCCATACGCCACCAACGACCAATGAGAACCCACAAGTCTTTAGCGACAGGACATGAAAAGAAAAGATGACTGCAATCCTCCACTCCTATATCACAATTAGGACATAAAAGAGACGAAACATCGATACCTCTTTTATCCAAATTTATCCGAGTAGGGAGCCGATTGAGAAGCAACCGCCACGCGAACACATTAACTTTGATGGGAACAAGTCTATTCCATCTAGTAGGACGAGAATCCACCTCCAAATGACTAGAATCAATTAAACGCCTAACTGAATCCACTGAAAAATCACCCGACCCTTCTAACAGCCACACCCATCTATCCTTTTGACAGGAGGGCACAAAGGTAGATAAAATTTGTTGTAGTTCACTAAATTGGATAGCCTCAACCCCACCTCTCGGCGCCCTTCGAAGACACACATCCGAACACCCTAACTCCAAACGAGACTTGACATTCGCTAATTTATTCAATTCTAAAGCGTAAACTCTAGGAAATTGAATTTTAAAAGGAGAATCCCCAAGCCAAACATCATCCCAAAACGCGATCCAAACACCATCGCCCACCTTTTTCTTACAGAAAGAGAAAAGATCAATACCTTTATCCTTTAGAGCGTTGACCGATTTTATAATTGAAACCCATGTTGAGTTCGAGATTTGCCTAGGCAAACTTGAACCAATTAGGCCCTTGTCGCCATAGATGGATTTAATAATTTTAACCCAAAGAGCCTCATCCTCCGACCAAAATAGCCAAATCCACTTGAAAAGCAATGCACGGTTAAACGCCATAATGCTACCAATACCAAGTCCTCCGAGTTTGAGACTAGCCATAACTTTTTTCCACTTGACCCAAGACATTTTCTTTTCCTCCACATCAGCACCAATAAAGAATCTATTTCGGATAGATTCCAAGCCTTGGTCAACCAATCTTGGGATTTTGTAGATAGACATGAAGTAAGTAGGAAGACTCCCCAAAACGGACTTTAAAAGGGTAACCCGACCACCAGCCGAAAGGGTTTTAACTTTCCAATTGGAAAGTTTGACCAAGAATTTCTTGAACACCACCTTCCAACCCTCCTTTTTAGACATATTACCCCCAACAGGTAAGCCTAAATACGAAAATGGAGGCTTCAATCCATCACACCCAACACGAGAGGCCAAACACTCGATTTCTTGCGAATCCACCTCCACACCAAACAGTTTGCTTTTATGAAGATTAATTTTGAGACCTGAGATAAGGAAAAAACATCTAAGAATACGAATAATATTCCTAGCATTCGCTAAAGACCATTCACCCAGAAAAATCGCATCATCTGCATAGAAAAGGTGGGACAGAGGGTACCGTTCTTTACCAATAGCAACACCTAGGAAGAGATTTTTTGAAACTGCATCTTGAATAATGACATGTAATCCTTCCATGGCTAAGATGAAAAGGAACGGGGAGAGAGGGTCTCCTTGCCTTAATCCACGACGAATGCAAAATTCCTTAGTCGGAGAGCCATTAACGAGGACCGACCCCATCGAATCCTCAAGGCATCCACGAATCCACCCACTCCAAACTATGCCAAATCCCAATTTTGCAAGAATTAAATCCAAGTAATTCCACCTTAAACAATCGTAGGTTTTTTCAAAATCAACTTTAAGAATCAGAAGCTTAGACCGGATTTTTTTATACCAATCCATAGCTTCATTCAAAATTAAGGGACCGTCAAGAATTTGACGCCCTTTTATGAAAGCGGATTGCTCGCTACTAACGATATCCCCAATAACCATACTAAGCCGATTAGCAAGAAGTTTACCAATAATTTTATATTGGCAACCTATAAGACTAATCGGCCTATAGTCTTTAACAAATTTAGGATCAAGAACTTTCGGAATGAGAGCAATGAAAGAAGGGTTACAACCTTTTGGGAATCGACTGGACTCAAAGAACTCATCCACCAATTTCACCACGTCGTTTTCAATGAGATGCCACAATTTCTTGAAAAAATGGAAAGTAAAGTCATCTGGTCCTGGGGCTTTATCCGCTCCGCAGTCCCAAACTGCTTTTTTAATTTCATCCCACACAAAAGGCTCCTCAAGGAAGGAAGCTTGATCCGACGACAAAACGTTCGGAAACTCCACCTCTAAATTTGAACGAACTCCTTCCTCACAAGTGTTGAACCGATCTTGAAAGTGAGAGTAAAACTCATCTTTGACCTTGGTTGGCTCCATAACCCAATCACCATCAATCATAACTCCACGAATGGCTAGTTGACGTCTTTTCTTTTTAAGAATTCCATGAAAAAACTTGGAATTCTCATCTCCTTCAACTCCCCAACGGATTTTAGCTTTTTGCACCACATCCAAATTTTCTACCCTTTCCAAGTCACCCAGAGTCTTCATAAATTGGACACGAGAATCGATGTCCAATCTAGAAGCGTTATCCGAATCAATCCGAGCGTCAATGTCCCTAATACTTGTTTTTAAGTCAATTTTCACCTCCAGATCACTCTTTCTTTTTTCACCAATCCACACACGAAGATTTTTCTTTAATAATTGAAGTTTCTTTTTAAACACAATCATACCATTAGAATGGCGAGCACTATCATCATACCATGATTTTTTCACAATTTGGTCGAATTCGGGCATATCAAACCAAGAGTGAAAAAGATGGAACGTCGTAGGCCCGTAATCAAAGGATAACTCCTTAAAAAGAATAGGCTTATGATCGTAAAGCTTACGATCAAGCACCGAACCCGAAATGTTGGGCATTGAATCAAAAAGGCCATCAGACAAGAGGAACCGATCAAGCTTACTCATTTTGGAAGCCCATTTATTTGTCCACGTAAAAGAATATCCTCCAAGAGGAAGGTCATGAAGGTCGGCGTCACGAATGAAGGCATTGAATCTGTCTGCGGAGTTAGCCTGAAAAGTCGAACCAAATCTTTCTGAAGAGACGCGAACCTCATTAAAATCTCCCATCACACTTACCTCCCCATGCCATCTACTAATCATACCCAGGAGCATAAACCATAAATTGATTTTAAGAGCCGCCTCTTGAGGCGCGTATACCGAGATAACCAACAAAAATAGGCCATTAGGCACCCAAATTCCTTCTATAGCCACAAAATACTCCGAAGAAGAGACACGATACTTTTTAAAGAAAGTGTTGTCCCAAATGCATAGAATGCCACCTGATCTACCCCTAGCCGAACTAGAAGCAAAGTCAAAAAAAGAATTACCCCAAAGGAATTTTATCACAAATAATTCAAGTCTAGTCAATTTCGTCTCTTGGAGAGACAAGAAATTTACCCCATGGCAAGCACATAACTCTCTTACCCATTTTTTCTTCTCCACACCCCCCAACTCTTGAACATTCAGAGAAAGTACATTCATATTTTCGCAGTCTGATGAAACTTTTTCATTGTTACATAAAAAACACAAGTATATGAAACAATTTCATCAACAAAAGAACTATATGAAACAACTTCATCATATTAAACAATTTCATTAACTTAACCAATGAAATCGACGGTTTCTACGATTTGCAAAATTAGAGTGATTTTCATTTGATCTCCCCATTATATATATATATATATATATATATATATATATATATATATATATATATATATATAATATTATATATATATTATATGAGTTTCTAGAAATTAGATAATGCTTTTGATTACAAGGGCAATAATGGAATTTACTTAAAATTGACCCATCGGCATATCAAACCTTTTTCCATATTTATATGAGTTTTGTTATGGTAATGATATTCAATTAAATATAATATTTTGAAATTCAATTTTGTTTCCTATCTGTTTAAATTGGAAGATATCCTTTACTTATTTTTAGGCATTCAATCACTTTCTATATGCACAAAAATATCGATTCAAACAAAAAGGTTTTTTCACAAACATATCGATTCATTCAACAAGTTTTTTTTCCCGGGTTTATAACCGTCGTGGAATAAACTTTATCGTTTCTTGGTAATATCACAATGAGAGATAATCGAATCACGAATGTTGTTGATAACGAGAGTTTATTGGAATCTATTTTCGAAAGTCAAGACGTTGCTCCGTGCACACGTGATGATGAGCCTGTGCGACCGTTGAATACCGGAATATCCCAAGAGTTCGGTAATTCTACCGGACTTGATGACATCTCCGTCGAGACCAATTTCGATAATCTCCCATCTTCTAGTTCAATGCATCCAGAATATAATATCGGTAAAAGGAACTGTAATTTATTTTGAAGACGACCATATTGATATAATGTACACATATTGTCGAAAATTGCACAGATTCACAGATTGGTACACATAATGTACGCGTATTGTCGAAAATTGCTAAAACACCTATGTTCACAGATTATCATATTCCACTTTATGGTGTACATTTACAATAACTAACTTGCACATACGCACATGTGCAGTGCATATGTGCAAAAGACATTTACATGTACATATTGATTTTAATGCATATATACATAGATACACGACCATGTAGTTTATATGCATATAAAATTGTTAAATGATGTGTGTGTTTATATGTGTAGTCGATGTGAATGATGTCGATGTCGATGAGGATGTTGATGGCAACAAGTTATGTATACCGACGATACCTGATGAATTTAAACCGAAGTTGGGTAATCATTTTGCGTCTGTTATCGAGGCCGAGGCTATGTACAGAAAGTATGCCGATAAGGCAGGTTTTGATGTTCGTTTAAAGGCGAAGAAGACAAACAAGTACGGGTCGATACAGACCCGTTGGTTTGTTTGTAGTAAGGAGGGGTTTCCGAAGAAGAAGAATTTTGATTCTCTTGAGCTCCATTTCGGTGACCGTCGGGTTCGTAACTCGAACGTTAAACGCTCTGGTTGCAACGCTTGCGTGAAGTTACATTTGACAAAGGACAAATCTCGATACGAGGTCTACGACTTTGTTGAGAATCATAATCATGTGTTGTTTAATGATAATGATCGACGTTTTTCACGTAAAAACAGAAAGATGCAGTACACTGATTGCAGGAATGTATTGAATAGCGCTAGTTATAAGGTTGGAGCAACAAGAGCGCATTGTATGCAAACTGCTTTAAAGGGTGGAGCTGAAAATGTTCGTTGCACTGTTGTCGATTACCAGAACTTTAAGAGAGACGTCGATGTGTTTGTGGGAAATAAGGATGCGAAAATGTTGATAAATAAATTGATCAATAGGAAGGAGTGTAAAAAAGATTTTTTTTCGACTACAAGTGCCATGAACGTGAGTTGCATGCGATATTTTGGGAGGACGAAGTGGCTCAGATTAATTAACGACATTTCGGAGATGTAATATCTTTTGATGCCACGTATAGGACGAACGAGTGAGTGTTTTGGCTAAAAATACTTGTTTTACATATTTTCAATTGATATTAATTTTTTTAGGCATGCGTTGGCATTTGTACCGTTTTTTGCTGTTGACAACCACCAAAGTTCGGTTGTCGTTAGATCCGCGTTGATAGCGGGAGAAACTATTGAGAATTTCAAATGGGTGTTAAGGGCATTTTTAAGATGTTACGAGAGGCAGCCATTGGTTGTGATTACTAACCAATGTTCGACGATGAAACAAGCTATTTCATTTGTGTTCACCGAGTCTAGACATCATCTATGTATGTGACATATAATGAAGAAAGTACCTTCGAAGGTATGTTTATTTTTTATTTTTTAGGATTTACTTTTTTGTAACAATTATATTAGTCGGTTATATCTACTTATATGTTATTGTTTCTTTAAGGTGAGTGTTGCACTAAATCATGATCCAGAGTTCAATCGTTTTATAAACAAAATCATATGGAAAGTGAATATCAGTCCTGATGATTTTGAGAGGTTGTGGCAAACGATGATTGTCAAATTCAACCTTGTCGATGACCCATGGTTCACCGAGATGTATGAAATTCGTAATTCATGGATCCCTGCCTTTTATAGGGATACTCCAATGTCAGGTCTTATGAAGACCACTTCAAGATCAGAGAGTGTGAATGCTTTTTTTAATATTTATGTAGCATGACACTTTGATCTTGTCCGATTTCTTAGCAATTATGACTGTGCAATCGAGGCGCAACGTGAGAAGCAATCTGAGAATGAGCATGTAACCAGGACTACGTACCCGCAGCTGGTTAGTGCATTTCCTATCGAAAGGTATGCTGCCAAGTTGTACACAAGGAACATTTTTTTCGATTTTCAGAAAGAGTTAAAGAAGGCTATGTTGGTTTGTGGGGTGGAAGCTCTTGAATGTTTTGGTGACACCAAGACATTTATTATTAGCCATAATAATAAGAGGGCGGATATGAAGATTTTTTATAAGGTAATTTTAAATTATTTTTTTATTATTGTCTCAACTGTTTTTTTTTCTTCTTCGAATAATTTTTTTTTCCATTCTAATTAGGTTGTTCGTAGTTCTTCAAGCAACAACGTTGATTGCGAATGTAAATTCTTTGTTCGTAATGGGTTTCTATGTCGCCATGCGTTGAAGGTGTTGATGAATGAAAATGTCGAATCTATTCCAGATAAATATATTGTCAGAAGATGGTTGCTAGAGTTGGTACCCGTACAACTTCAAACTGCCAAAGTAAGATACGGTGAGGTCGACCCGAAAAAGGAGGAATTAATAAATGGCGCCTATTCTAAGATGGATGGAATTATTAGTCGTGTTCGAAACGAGAAACCGTGGTTATGTAAACTTTCGAAAATGCTTGATGAGTTGAAAGAAGAGATAGATAGTCAGTTGGAACCTGAAGATCCAGGCAAGCAGAAGGTCGATGCAATTAATGAGTACTTAGGTGTTCCTGTTCCTGACGAGGTTGATATATTTCCTCCTACTGGTCTCATGAACAAGGGTTGTGGTATCGGGAAACGGTTGGTTGGTATTTCCGAGATGATACAGTCTCAGAGTAAAAAGCCCAAGCGTAAATGCAAGAAATGTGGTCAGAGCACAAGACATGATTCTCGTAATTTCCCACTTGATTCTCGATCGTGAAATCAATTTAAATTGTTTAGTATGTTTTCCTAATATTCATTTGTGCACAGGACATGAGTTCAAGATCTTTTTTTAATTGTCTATGATTATTTTCGTGATAATTGCATTTAAAATTTGTGGGCTATTTAATGTTTGATTTTGGTTTTTATTGAACATAATTGTCTGTCCATTAAATGAAGTATTCAAGTGTTTTTGTCTCTGACAGTGTATGTAGTTATTCATTAGAAATCAGTATTGTTTCCTACCAATTGGGTAGATTTTTATATTTTTTCTATATTTGAATAGGAAGAAGTAAATGATGTTTGTTGGTGGATGAAGTCAATGATATTGAATGTTTGGTGAGAAGAGTTAATATCATTAAATGAGATGGTTGCATGTTGATTGTTAAATATAGGCTTACAATCGTTTACCTTGGTGCTATCTTCATCCAAAAAATTTTGTTTTTTCTAACTTCATCCAAACACTTCCTCCTAAAATGGCGAATAACAACAACCGAGATAATGCGCATGGTAACGGGACATCGTTATCACACATAGTATCCGAGTACGAAAAGCTTTTGGATGACAACTGTAGGCTCCGTCTTCAGTTGCAGCAGGTACGTTTTAGATTGATTTGTTTTTTTTTGTTGTACTTGTTACGTTATATTCGTTGATTATAATGTTGTTGTTTAATAAATTATAACAGTTTGCAGATGCTCGTGATTTTAAGGAGATACAACTTAACCAACGAGATGAAGAACTTGAAAATGTTCGTGAACAGTTGTTTGAAGTTCGCCGGCAATTTGCGCTAGTGCAATGGGAAAAGATGTCGATCGAGAACGAGTTCTTAATATACAAGATGAAGTGTACATGCCAGGAATAGATGGCGATCTACTTTCATTACATAGTTCGGTTTTTTTTATGATGTTTGGGTTTGTTAAAAAAAAACACAGTTATGTGTTAAAGTATATATTTTCCGATTTCGTTTGTTATCCCAAAATGCATGCATTTTGTTAGTATCATCTATTAAAGAAGCTTTAACGTGTATGCACTACCTTTTTCTCGTTCTTATTTCGGTAGTATATGAGACTTATTTTCTCAGTTCATTCTTATTCATAGTACATCGCGAAGTTGCATCTTAGGTAATGTAAGTTTATATGTTAAATTTCTTTAGCATTGCAATGTTGAGTATGGATTTAAGTGATAATGTGCAGATAGGCATGAAGTACTAATAATATGCATATATCCCATAAGTTTTAATGTTTTCGAATTTGTTAGGTACACTAATTAATATGCTCGAAGTAGAGTTGCATATAAGAACTTCCAAATGCATATGGTAAATATATATAAGAAATGTACGAAATCATGTCCACTAATATTAAAAACAAAATTGTGTTGATATGCACTAAATGTAAAAAGTAGACATTTTTAATGAAATATACTAAGTCATTGCTACCAAAATGATTATGTAACCCATAAAAGTCTCAAAAAATCATAGACGATGATAATATTTTAACACGAGGTAAAGTAGTTCAACAGTCAATCAATTCTTCACCGACGTTTCCTTTGTGCCTTCATGTTGGCTTCCATCGACATATATCTTACAACTTCAATTCCGATTGCGTGTTTTCTGATGTTCATCTCGCTATTCAGTATTTTCATTATATACTTTGAACGAAGTGCCTTCAGCTGACCCTTCTGTTTGGTGCTTTCCTTATATAATCCGGTATCCCACTTTGTTCCCATTTCACCATAATACATCTCCATAGACCGCATCAAGAGTATTCCCTGTCATCTTGGTTTTTCTTTGCCCTCCATCTCATCTGTAAAACAACCGATCCAACCTCTCGAAATGCATGCCAGTTTTTGTGGTTGTGGATTTGCAAATGATGAAGGATCATTGATTGCTGGAAGGAATACAATTTAAAAAAATTGTTATTTATAGGTATGTAAATACGTTTTCTAATAATATATACACAAATTATACATACCATTGCATCTGACTCCTTTTCATACAAATCTTCGTAATCACCATCACGATATTCGCTGTCTATGATGGTAGCGTATGGGGTTTTTAGGTTGAATACAACGAGATAATAGTGTAAACCATCAAAAACCGGGAAGAAAACTTATGAAGATGATCATTAGTTACTAGTTACTGGTTTGTTAATAAATAAAACAATAACAATTTGAAAAACATGAAGCATTAACAAAAAGTTGTTTAACATACCAGATCAATGTCCTTCATCATTATCAAATCGGGATTATATTTTCCCAAATCATTGATATATCGTCGGAATGCTTCGTACCTTGTTACCGCAGGTAGTTGTAGGTCATTGAGCACCGGATCCATCTAATTTAACAATTTATCATAAATATGAATTCAATATTTTGTTAAACATATATACTTAAAAGAACAAGTTTCCCATGTCCATACATGCACCAAATAATTATCCATGTGTATGTATCTTTATTGTTGTGCGAATTTGCACACCTTTGTTTTTCCACACTTTACTTTCATGCATTCTTACTAATGCTAAATGCACTAATATAAAAAATGCACATATGCAAAAGTCATTACTAGCAATCTAGCATCCTCATATGTGCATTTAGTATTTTTTTAACATGTATTTAATGAATGATTTTTGTTTTATGCTGTCAACATAGCATTATAATAGTGTACTTATTGTTTACCGTTATTTCTGTGGTGAAAAACAATCTGCGCGGGGAGTCATTGCTTCGACGCCTTTCGTCGTAATTCAAAACCGTTGCCCAGTCGTCAATGATTCGTCTTGGAATGGATGTCTCCCCAGCTAGGAACTGCATATCCCTTCGATCTATCCTCATACCCATGTTATCTATGTACATTATCACCCTGAAATTAATGTAAAACATGTTAAGTCATATTGTAGTTTATAAATCTTATTAATAACAATATAGATGAATATGTGTTAAGGTACTTACATTAATCCTCAAATACCCCTTAACACCCAAGCTCTCAGGTTGGTTTCATCCTTTGTTACTTCAAAATTAACCGCTCGGGATACATAAGGTGAGCAAAACATGGGTCCCAATCTCTTTGATCTTTTTCCAGGTCTTGAAGTGTCCGCTTCTGCATCCCCACCTGCCATGTACCACGTTTCCAGTGAAATACATAAAATTTTATTCATCCTGATTGACCCTATGTACATTGAGTTCCATATTCATAGTGTAAATGCACAAACATCAATGACTAACTGTAAGCACGTATATACATGTCCTTTACCTATAGATAATCCATTTTTTCAGACATGCATGTGTGATTTTATCATATGTTGAAATATTCCATGTGTGCATATGTTCATACGGTTCTGATATGCATATAATCAATTAATGTGAAAGTGAATAAGATGATACCTTTGACTTCACCTTCTTTTAATGCATGATCTGGACTCTTTTTTGGGTTGATGCCTAGGTCGAAAGATGGTGTTGATAATATTGGGAATGTCACCAGCGGTGTATTCTCTGAGCTGCCCCCTCTGACTGTTTGCCCTTGTCTTCATTTGTTACATTTGCTTGTTAGTAAACATATGCACAATCATTACCATATTATGAGTTACAATGTGCATATAAACAATTCTAATCATATGCAATTATGCAGACGGTTACGATTTCGTTTGTGTGTGGTAAAATCATAACAATCATATGTGCATATATGCATGGTTGTCAATGGACTTTGACCTTACCTTTTCGTTTACTTTCTTCTAATGGTCGCGACTGAGACTTTTGTGTGCTTATTACTAGGTCAAAACCTGGTGGTGATATGCTTGCCAACATAACCGGCTCTTGATTTCTTGTGCTGACCATATGTATTTGCTTTCCCTTATCTACCTTATGCACAATAGATTTGTTGTTATCGTTGTCCGCTCCATCGATTTTCGCATTTGTTTTCGCCATTCCATTACCCGTCTTCTCAGCTGATAACATATCCACCTCTGCATGCACTCTAGGACTTTCCCAGTAAGGGGATAACGGGGAGTTGTGATCATGTTCAGTTCTAGGTGTATGTAAGGACGATGGATAGCACACTATGGCTCGCTCCTCATTTATATTTTTCAATGGTGCAGGTGACCCAATTGTATCAAACGCTACATGGGTCTTGTCAATTGAAACTGATGGCTCGGTGTCCCGACCCGCATATTGGCCACATCCCACTTGTTGTTCTTGAAAATGCTTGCCAAGTCTAGCTTGAATCTATCAAAGTCTGCGTCCCCTGTGAACAATTAAACAGCAGTTCCCACATTATCCATATGACGATACTATAATATTAACACGTCGGCAGTTCAAATTTTAAGAAAAGAAAAACAGTTACCAACAGTCTATACTTTGTTGATATTCACCGTTCACCTAGTTTTATGCATAACTTGATATCGGGCATATTTGAAAAAAGACATTTACATGTGCATTGCATATATGCAAAAGACATTTACATGTTCAGTGCAAGGTGCAATGCATGTGTGCAAAACACATTTATAAGTACATATTTATTTTAATGCATATGTGCATATTTTTTACCATTGAATTCTTCTATAGCTGCAGTGAGCTCGCTGTCTGCTTTCCATCGCGACCCTTGAATGTTGAATATAATGTCATCAATTCTTCTCATGATAGTCTGAATGTTGAACAATACAATTATGTTGGTGAAATCCATACAATCCATTAAAATTTAATAGTTAATTCATATTTTAATGTATGCATGCCTTTACCTTCTTACGTTCTAATCTTGCCACCTCTTGATTGATTTCAGCATGTCGACGGTTTGCGCTTTCACTTTGTTCAGACTCGCCTCCAATAAGCTTTAAGTCTAAATGACCAAATCCCCCTCCGCGTAACTCTAGATCTTGTCTATGCCTTAGCCTGTCCATGGTCCATCTCTTCGTCGGTAATTCTGCTTGTGGAACTTCAATTCCCGGACCCCATGTTGATTCAACGTATAGGAGCTGCCACGTTGTGTTAAGTTATTATTGTGTGATAAATAAATATTGATTTGTTTAGATTAGTGTAAGTAATTGTTCAGATATACTTATAGTAAGAAATGTCAATGGACCAGCATAAAAATCCCGGGAGCTCTCTCTCTTCCAGTTTTTCTTACTATTCGGTATACAGTCATATATGTACTTTGACCAATCAACCTCATGTATCATATGAACCCCAGTTACCTTTGACAGGAAGTCAATCTTGCACTGACCGGTGCGGCTACACTCTCCCAGGGTGTTCACCACAAGAACCAGGAAATTCAGCATAAACTTAATGTCACCTTCTTTTGTTCTATGTATCTCGTTAATGACGTCTTATGGTGTAATCAGACCTTTTATAAATTGTCTCTTCCAGAACAAAGACATGTTTTCATCCGCATCCAATGACTCTTCCTTCGCCAAGTCTATCCCCCCTGTTGGAAGTCCTATAATCTGATGTACCAACTCCACTGTAATTGGTATCACCCCGGTGTGAACTTTCAAATGCATCTGTGTTGTGTTCACGGCTTCCACCACGTAGTAGCCTAACTTTAATGGTATTCCGTCTATTGTCATATCTAGCAAAGATTCCATCCCTATTTCCTTAACTGCACTTTTTTGTTTGTCATTCAAGCTCTTAATTGTCTCGTACAACGCTTTAGGGGATGTCCTTGTGCGTATTCCAGGTACTCCCCGCGGATCTTTTTGCTTTCTAACCTTTGTGCACTTTATATCCTTTTCGATTTTTCCTTGACCCTGCACTTCATTCTTATTCTTTTTCCTTAAATTCATATTAGGTTGTTCCTCGAAATAAGTGTCTGGAGACATGCCTGTTTAATGAAAAATGTCATTTTTATGTTGATTGTGAATGTTATAGGATGTTGGTTGTGATACTCACTTGCTGCCGATGACGCTTCGATGTGTCTTCCTTGTTTTGATTTGTTTTGTGCATAGGATCTTGTAACGCGCTTTCCATCGGATTCCTTGTCAACCAGCGGTTCTTTACCTGCAATGTTTACTAAATCATTTATGCAAATTACCAATCCACGTTTGCAGGGAATTAATTATGCTATGCATGTCATAAGGCCGATCATCAGATTCCAACATATATTTCCCAGAAATTACCTTTTCCATCTTTACAAACAGGAACTGATTCTGAGGCTTGTATTTTCCTTCTTCTCTTCAATGGTGTACATACATGCATTTGTGTAGACATGCATAGAAATACTAAACACTTAAAGAATGCTCATATGCTTGTATCAAAGATCTAAAATGCATACATTCACTAGACTGCCCATATGCACATTCTAAAATGTATATATGTTATGGACTGCATATATGCATATCAATTTCAAATGGTTTAACCTTTAAATTGCACCATTCCCATATATTCAACCTATCACATATTTACAACATGCTCATATGCACAACTCATAATGTTCACTTCAAACGTTATGCATATAAGCACAACTATAAAAAAAACACATGATTGTAAAAAAGACCTAAAATGCATATATTCTATAAACTTCATAGATGCACATTAACAGCAAATGGTTTAACATGTAAGATGTACCATTCACATATATCCATCCCAATAAATATTAACAACATGCTCATATGCACAACTCCTAATGAGCACTAACTTTTGAACCAAAGAAATAATATGAATATGTGCTATAAACTAGGGCTGTGCATCGGTCGGGTCGGGTCGGGGCCGAAATCCAAGAACCCGATCGGATATCGGGTGGTGGAATCGAGACCCGAAATCCGACCGAATGTCTTCGGGTGGATTGAATATCGGGTAATTTGGGTATCGGGGTAGATCGGGTCGGGGATTCAGGTTATTCGAGTATTGGGGAATTTGAAGTTTTCCCACATGAATCATTAGAAGAAGGGAAATTAGGAAAGAAGGGAAATAATATAAGTATAAATATAAAGAGGTTGATGGTGAAGAGCAATGGGAGTAGTAGCAGCAGCATTAGTTGGAGTGGTGGTGAAGATGAAACATGTTGTTCAATGAGTAGTACAAGTAAATTAACAGCAGCAACACATGTGCAAGTTTGGCATGTAGGAGAAGAAGCATCCAGGTGGCAATGGGAAGAAGGTGTATGGGACCGGAGGGAGTCGAATTGATCGATTTTAATTACCAAATTGAAATTAGGTTAGACGAAATCTGATGAATGATGATATTGATATTTGATAATCGATAAATATAGTTTAATTTTAATTTATAAAACTGAAATTTAAAAAAAAAATTGAAAACTTATCGGATATTCGGACGGGTCGGGTTTGGGATTTGTATACCCAACCCGATCCTACTTTACCCGAAATATTAGTCGGATCGGGTAATTCGGATGTCGGGTGGATCGGGTTTCGGATATTTTGCTTAAAATCGGGTCGGGTGGGATCGGTTTATTCGGGTTTATCGGGTTTTGCTCACCCCTACTATAAACTGCATATATGCACATTAAATAGCATGACTCGATAAGTTATGACAACATGATCATATGGACAACTCTTAATGATAACTCACTTCATTATGCACATGCAATGCAACTAACAGATGCACAGAAAAAACAAACATTATTGACATTAAGGTTTACACTACCCATATATACATTGATAACTACCTACATTATGCTTAATATTTAACTGCTATTGATCAATACGTACGATAAGCTCATATGCACAACTACAAATAATTGATTTTTTCCCATATGACTATATGCACAAATACATAACAATGCATACATGCACTTAGAAAATTCAATTAAACATGTGCATATGCACAGTGTGTACATCAAAGCTTTGTTGATTCCATATGTTCAATTGGTATGTCCTTTCCCTAATGCACGTGTGCATAGTTAATTAAACATGGTCATATTGTTTAATGAACTATCATCAAATAATTTACATATGGCTCAAACAGAAGAAATAAGATGCATATGTGCTATAAAACGCATTTATGCACAATCAGTTGAAAAAGTTTCTACCTTTATGATCTATCATTCAGAAAATGCTCATATGCACAAATCCTAATCACCAATTTTTACATTATGCACACATGCACACTACGTAAGATATGCTCATATGCACAACTACAAATAATTGATTTTTCCCATATGCCTATATGCACATATCCATAACAATGCATACATGCACTTAGAAAATTCAATTAAACATGCGCATATACACAATATGTACATCAAAGCTTTGTTGATTCCATATGCTCAATTGGTATGTCCTTTTCCTAATGCAGGTTTGCATAGTTCATTAAACATGGTCATATTGTTTAATGAACTATCATCAAATAATTCACATATGGCTCAAACAGAAGAAATAAAATGCATATGTGCTATAAACTGCATTTATGCACAATCAGTTGAAAAAGGTTTTATCTTTATGATCTATCATTCCCATATGTTCAAATGATCTTTTTTTACAACATGCTCTAGACAACACACCTCTTTTAAATGACCTTGAATGAACTGTGGTGGTTGGAGCAGGACATCAAAAGAATTAATAGTAGCTGAGAGAATAGAATCTTGAGTGTATCTTGATCAACAGATAAACTTTGGAGCTCTATGTCTAAGTCTCTTTAACATCTCCTTAACTTCCCCCCCTCATGACCTTGATGATCGGAATCAACTTGGTCATGCAAATGTTAGAGACGAGACAACTTAAAATCTGCAAAATCAAAGTAAAGGAGAAAAGAAGAGGTTTGCGCTACATGTTGGTGGTGCAAAGTGAGGTTTGTGCTAGCCAAAGGTGGCGCAAAGTGAGGTTTGCGCAACCAACTGTTGGCGCAAATCTGACTTGAACTTGGAAAATTTTACCTGATAAGCTCTTTGACTCCCCCTACACAAATGCACTAAAATATAACAATTCAAAATAGCATTCACATAGAGAATCAGATACTCCCCCTCAAAAACAATATTATCTTTTCAGAAATTTCTCCTTATTCACTCTCCCTTGAATAATGAACAAACCCATTTAAAAAAATATGAGAACCTAAAAAAAATGTAAACAACAATGTAGAAAGAAAAATATACTGAATATGTATTTTGAAACAACTAAACATATAAAAATTTAAACAGAAACAAATAAAATTCTATTTAGTAAAATATCACAATAAAATCCATCAGATGAAATCAAATGTATGTATTTGGATACAGAAACAAGTTTTATTGCATATCAAGTTAAGACATGTTCAGTTTCAAAAACTTTCATCAATCTATTCAGTGTGCTCGCATGTGAACTCCGATTAGCTTCAAGAAAATGCAATTCTAAAAATATAATAGAGAACTTTGCATGTACTCACACTAATCCATAAAAAATTAAGATTTTCACAAATTATAGGTTTATCGCAACTGAAACATATCACCAAGTATCATGAGATGTGTGCTCATTGGCATCTTTTAGCAATGTGCTCATTGGCATCTTAACATGAGTGTGCTCTTTGGCATCTTTTAAGCTTGTGCACTTTGGCATCTTTTGATCAAAAAGTTTATTAAGTAAAGAACATGCCGTAAACGTAACTTTCTATCTGACCCTATTGCAGGCTTTGGGTCAGCCGCTCCCAGACCAGTTGGCCTTAGGGGACTAGGTGTCAAGCACCCATTGGAACTTATTCTCCCAGATCAGAAAGGCTACATCGACATATCCTAAACCCATTCATACCAGTAGAACATGACTTTCGATCTGGTTCTATTGAAGGATTTGGGTTCGATCACTCGTAGACCAAATGACTTTAGGGGACCAGATGACAAGCATCCCGAAGAACTTACTTTCCCAAACCAGAAAGGCCACAAGTACTAACTTTTAAACTTAGAGATTTCTGAATTTTAAGAATTTAATATTCATCTCAATTACTCAGTTTTACATAAAAGTACTTAGCCCATATTTTCATTACAATCAAATTTTTGACTTTTTAGAATTTTCCAAGCATTGTAAACTATAAATATTCTGAATCACACAACTTTAAAGCAGTAATAAAAGTTTCAAACATGTTGCTGACTTTTCGACTTTTGTAAGACTTGAAATTTGATCATATAAAAACTTTAATATAAACAAAAGAACTTGAAAATTTATCCTAGACACATACTTTATTCAAAAGAAAAAAAAATGTAAAACTTTACTTTATAGAATAAAATTTGTAAAGATTTAAACTTTTAAACTCAATATGCCTATGCTAAAAATTTTCATTAAAGACAAAATGTAAAAAATTCGGCAAATTGATATTTAGTTGGAACAAAATAAAATTCAATTATTTCATCTTTCACATTATAAAAATAATTTGTGTCTCAAATTAAAAAATTTGGTTATACAAAATTAAGAAATAGTTGAACAAGCTCAGATTATTGAAAAAATAATGAGAAAAACTGGAACACATCATAATCAGAGATAAAATGCAGCGGAAATAAAAATGATGTACTCACAGTATCTCATTTAGTCAGAAGCTTAAATCATTGAAGAACGAGTTCTAAACTGATTTGTTTAGAAGTCGTAGTCTATGAAGTACGGGTCCTGAGCTGAAGTACTCAGAAGCCAAATTCCCTTACTCCCCCTTAACATGTGATGCCTGCAACTTTAAATCAGATAAAGATTTGGGTACCCACTTAAATTTGGGTCCATGTTTGTTAGTTGCAGTTCTTATGGGGAAATATTTGTTAGATTTAACATTTAAAGCACTATGAATATGATCAGAAAAATAATCACAATCATCAGAAGAGAAAACATAATCATTTGAACTAGAATCAGAAGACGAATATGACACATTTTTGGAAATTTGAATCATTTGCTTTCTAGAATATTTGGAAATTTTATTACACATAGCAAATGAATCACTTTTATAATATTTGTCTACATATAAATCCTCATCAATCATAGAATCAGTAGATGTCTGCTTCATTCTCCAGATCTGCTTCTTTGACCGGCTCAAAGTCCTATCTGTAGGAATTGAATCGGAAGAATTAGAACAGTCAGAAATAACTTTATCTTGTTTCTTCGACTTCTTTGACCGTCTTTTTTTACGCTTAGGTTTATAATATTGATCATTTAGCGTAAAAGAATCATCAAGAATTTTAGACGAAATATTTAAATCAGAAGAAATAAATTTATCTAAGCAACTAATTTGATCAACTAATAAATCTGAATTTGCCTCGGAGTCTGAAGAATTTTGAGAAAAGATTTTAAAATTGGAAACTTCCTTTTTATTTTCCTTAGAGTCAGAGGAAATGATAGAAATAGAATCTGATTTTTGAGAAATTAAATTTTCTTCAAGACTAGACGTCATAAAAGAAAGAATAATATCAGATTCAATTTTCTTCAAAATATTTTGATCTTCTATCTTGTCTTTAAGATCGATGATTTTTCCTTCTAATATTAAAGGAGGAGTATATTTCTTCGAATCATAAATGATAGGAGAAATATTTTTCTTATCAGAATCAGGGGCATAAGAAGAAACAAAATCATCAGATACAGAATATTTAATAGAAGATATATCATTTAAAATTCTTCTTCCTCTTCTTGATTTTTCAGGAAAATATTTTGCATTCTCGCTTGTGTAAACAAAAGGAATTTCGATTTTCTTATTATTTGTCTTTTTCTCATTTTCGAGATCTAACACTTTCTTTTCACTAGTCCAATGAAATTTGAACTGAGGAGCATAGTGTGCAAGAGTTAGATAGTCGTATTTATATAAAGTAGGAACTTCGTTTATCACTTTGTTTAAACAATGAGGATTGTCAAAACCAAGTCCCCACCTTTGTTTTAAAGCTTCTTCACTCCGCGGTTTATTCATAAAAATTGTTTGTTCAGATTGTTTCCTTCGATAAAGCTTTTCTTCTAACTTATTTATTTTATCTGAAAATTCATCTTTTACAGAAGTCATTTTAGTCAAAGACTCAAGATAAGTCTTATTTGAATTTTTCAAATCATTCAATTTCTTTGGAAAAATGTCTTTAGTATTTTCTAAAATAGATTTTTCATCTTTCAAAGAAATTTTCAGTTTGTCAATCAAATCTGACTTTTCAAAATTTAGATTCTTTTCAGATAAAAACTTAGAACGTAAATCAGACAAAGCATTAATTATGATATTCATCTGAGAGGTAATGAAATTATAATCAAATTCAGAATATACCTCATCTTTATCTGTTTCAGAATCGTCTGGCTGGTCATCTCCAACCAAGCACATCTGAGTGATCTCTACATTGGAAGCTTCGTCGTCAGAATGATCCATCCAGAATTCTTCTTCCACCAGCAAAGCAGTTTCGTTCTCTCTCTTTTCAGCCAATTCCATTTTCTTCCGGTAGTAAGCTGAGTCCCTAACTTTCTTTGCTCGACACTCCTTTGAATAGTGGCCCGACTTTCCACAGTTATAACATGCAGTAGACTTTGACTCAGGCACTTTAACTGTAGAACCGGAAGTGAATCGAGAAGAGTTGGAACCCGTCCGTGGTTGGAACTTTTTATGGTAATGATGAGAGAGAAGGATCATAGCTTTCTGCAAAGACTCACCATCATCTTCAGTTGACCCGTTGTAAGCGTTATCAGACAACACTTGTTCAGATAATTGCTTTGTGAGGAGAGCAACCGGGTCTACTGTCTTCTTCTTTTTCTGTAGTTTGGCCTTCTTTTCTATCACTATGCACTCATCAGTCATCAGAATTTCATAAAGTTCTTGAATTTGCATAGTGGAGATTCTGACATCGTTCCTCAGTTTATGACATGATTTATTCCATTCAGGCTGCAATATCTTAAGGAACTTCAGATTTGTCTCAAGCTCATTCTTTTCAACCTTAATCTTCCGAAGATCATTGATGACGGCACATAAACGATCAAACACAGTCTTTAGTGGCTCCCCGTCCTTGGCTTTGAATTCTTCAAAATTATTCATGTAGCGCGTATGCCTGAGTTGAGTAGCTACTGAAGAACCAAGCATAATCTTCTCAAGCTGTTGCCACCATCAGATTTGGATGAGTTTTGAAACAGTCAATCCTGTTATATACAGAGTTTGGCAAGGCCAACATTAGATTTGCTTTAATATCCCGATCAGCTTGATAAGCAGACAACTCTTCATGTGTGTACTCTTTAGTAGGCTTATAAAATCCAGAAGCCAATTTGGGTCTTTCGAACAGTCCTTCAGATAAAATGATCATCATGTCATTTCCATTCTTTTGTCGTTCAATGAAGTTCAGGAACCGATCTTGCCACTGAGTAAATTCATTTTCATCAATTAGTACCGGTGGACGATTTTCTGTACCCAATGACATCATAATGTCATTTTTGTAGAACTGAGCTTGATAAGCAAACTGTGTAGAATCCATAATTGACAATCTTCAGGAAAAAAAAAATTCCAGACTTTTTTTTTTAATCGAGAGCAGAAGGTTGCGCAAACTGAGGTTTGCGTAAGCCAAGTGATGCGAGAACCAAGCCTTTCGGAACAAGAAGGATGCGCAAACTAGGCTTTGCGTATGCTGAGGGATACGCAAACAAACGATTCTCGGATGTAGAAGGAAACGCAAAGTTGAGCTTTGCGTATGAAAATGAATGTGCAAACTAGACTTTGAGCTTTGCGTATGAAACTGATGCGCAAAGTAGCTTTGCGTATGTTGAATGATACGCAAACTATACTTTTTCGGAAACCACATGATACGCAAAATGAACTTTGCGTATATAACTCGATGCGAAAACCTGAAACAAATGAATAAAATTAGTAGAACATGCAAATCCAACTATGAACTTGCGCAAAGCTATATGAAACATGCGCAAACTTTAGATCTTGCGCAAACCGAAGAAAAAACACAAAATCTTCTAAAAACTCGATTTCAACACCGATTTTGATGAAATTTTCTTATACAAATAAGATCGAAAACACCTTTTCAACTCAATTCAATTGAAAAAATCGATTAAAATCCACAAAAACCAGGTTTCATAAAAGTAACAGTACGCAATAACAAGTTTTTAGAAAAACTTTAAAACACAAAATCGAAGATCAAAACTTTGTTTTCTTGCAAAACAATCTGAAACAAATGTGATCGATTATCAAAAACGAAACTAATGAAATAAAAATCAACACAATTCGATCACAAACACATCCAAATTTGATGAGAAATCAAGAAAACGAGATTTTCTTGAAAAATTCAAGAAAATCGATCAAATTTTCGATTTCAATCACAAATTAAGATAACACAAATCAATCTCTCAATCCTCTCAAGATTCAGATGGGTCTGATACCAATTGATAATCCAAGATCAATGAATCTGTAGAGAGAGAAAGTAGAAAGAGAGAGCTTTGATACGCAAAACAGAGAATGTGATTAATGAGCGTGAAAGTTCTTACAAGGAACAAAGACCAAAGGGACTTAAATACCCTTGGTCAGATACAACACAGAAAGACTCTAAACACAGTATATGACCAAGCCCTATAAATATAATGATTACTATAAAATCAGACCTAACACATGGTCATATTGTTTAATGAACTATCATCAAATAATTCACATATGGCTCAAACAGAAGAAATAAGATGCATATGTGCTATAAACTACATTTATGCACAATCAGTTGAAAAAGGTTTTACATTTATCATATATCATTCCCATATGTTCAAATGATCATTTTTTACAACATGCTCATATGGTCAAATCCTAATCACCAATTTTTACAGTACGCACATATGCACACTACGTCAGATATGCTCATATGCACAAATACAAATAAGTAATTTTTTCCCATATGGCTATATGCACAAATCCATAACAATGCATACATGCACTTACAAAATTCAATTACACATGCTCATATGCACAGATTCCATCAACAGATCCATTTCAATGCCTATATGCACAAATCCATAACAATGCATACATGCACTTACAAAATTCAGTAAAACATGCTCATATGCACAGATTCCATCCACAAATCCTTAACAATGCATATATGCACCGGAATAATTACTATTTGAATCCATAGATTTCATTATTTAACATTCAAAATTCTAAAAAAACAGTACTCCAAACAAAAAACCAAAAAAAAATGGACACTTTATCAAAGAAATTTGAACTAAGAGCAGAAAAAACATATCGAACAATTTTTAATATTACCTTCATCTTCTATTTCTGGAACATTACCTTCGTCTTCTGTTTCTTGAATCGACGCATCTGTTGGAAGCACTGTATCTCTTGAAATCCTTTGTACCAAATCGTTCAGTGCACGTGTTTCTTCAAGGTCAACTTCAACTGGTGTTTCCATTGTGTTCTTGAATCTTGAAAGTCCACACTTATTGAATATCCTCTCACTAGGCTTTCTTACTGAAATCGTGATAACAACAATGTAGATATGAGTATAAACCCCATTTATAAATCGTAGAAATTTAGGTTTTTACCTCTCAATCGTTGATTCCCGCCTTCGATTTCATCCATTTCGCGCCTATTTCAAACACGATTGATATTAGGTTTCCATTTTTCACGGGATTACGAAGCAATCGATTGATGATTTCTAAGCTTCCTTCTTCTTCACGACTTCGTTTCCACCTTTTTCGCCGGAGTCGATATCGATAAGCAATGCTTAGTATGGTGTGTAGAATCCTTTCTTCAATAAATCGAATCTCAATCTGAAATTGGCCCTAATTTTTCGCCTGTTTTTTTTGTGAACGGGTGCGTATAGTTAATGAATGGGATATGCAATTTTACCATTCTAACCCTATGCGGTTATGCACATTAATTCCATAACGTTTTTATTTATTTTTTTTTATAAAAATAAAATTGTAATTAATTGTTAACCATTGATCTAAATAATCAACGGTCTAGATTGGTTAACACGGTTAGCACCAATAGATTGGTTAGCAAATGAATGGGACCATATATATATATATATATATATATATATATATATATATATATATATATATATATATATATATATATATATAGGATCAGGTTAAGGAGAAAACCTCAAAAAAACAAAAAACTGAGGAACACTCTGATAGTCATTCATTTGGACGGTATGCACTTGTGCATACAAGTAATTTCTAACATGCACACGTGCATAAAAATCAAAAAACAACTTAATTTACTTGCATGCACAAATGCATATTGTCTAGATCAAGGGCTACCATGGTGTTCCTCAGTTTTCCATTTTTTTGAGGTTTTCCCTTGAACCTACCTCCCTCTCTTTCTCCCTCTCTCCCTCTCTCTCTCTCTATCTCTCTCTCTATATATATATATAGCCTTAGTTTCATTTGAAAATTGTTAAATATATGAGAAATAGAGAAATAATCCTAGTCATTCATACTGTCAAGATCGGATTTGACTGGTCAAATATTTCGGCTTTGACCGGTCAAAAGTTGCGGCTATTCAAAAATAGAAGAACACTTTCATTGTTAGTCCAATTGAGATCAATGATTGGTTTGATTATGTGAAGAACAAGAATCATAGGGTAGAAATCAGTGATTATTGAAAGCAAATAAACTCTAAACTACTAGAGAGAAAACACTATGCGGCTACATCTTGAAAGGCTGAAATTGATTGAATTGAAAAGGTTAACCTAAAACCTATTACAAGATTTCTATTTATACCCCATAAACCCTTGTAAACATTATAAGCCCAAACCCAATACAAGGCCCAATTACATTATATTGATTACTTTATAAAACTTCTAAAATAGAACATAAAATATGTTCTAACAATCTCCCCCTAAGTTTTGTAAAGTAATCATAATTTTTTCAGCTCCAACTTCACCTCCTCTCCCCCTTGATTTCTTTAAAAAAACTTAGTACTGCATAAACTTCAAAGCACCTCTTGCTCCCCCTAGATTGTAGCTCTTATCCTCAAAGTATCAACTGAAATATCAGATCTGATGTAGACAATAACCTCGACTGAGTGCACATAAAGACAACTTTTTCCTCGGGTAAATCCAACACATTCCTTAACGCCCACAAGAATGATATGTGTGGATTATGGAGTGACACCCAAGTGCATCTTCAATATATAACATCTGATATGTTTGTTAGCCATGAGTTGAAATAAGAATTCAGCTTAAGAACTTCATCTGATAAGCATACGGGCGGTAGCATCTGGTAGCAACACTATAATGCAAGAGTAGAAGGCAAACAATGTTCAACAACTGATTAAAGGTACTCATTTTCTGACTGGTTTCCAGAATACTGAGTCATCAAATCCAGAACTCCTTTCTTCACAAATCAGCTGGATGATTATCGGCTCTCAGGATTCTGAATCACAACCAAAGTGCAGAACAGTGATTGCAGTCGCTCACATTACTGAGTGATCAAGTCAGAAGAATGATAAAGTGCTCTCAACGGTCTAACAACTGAAGAAGCTATCCAGACTGATGATTGCAGATGCTCAGGCAGCTAACTCAATCCAAGCAGAGACCAAATCATCAAATCCAGAATCTGAAAAACTTTGCAGATCATGAGCACTCGTGAAATATAGATCAGTTGCTAAGGATATGTGACCAACCAGCTGTCACATATGCATTCAGCGTAAAAAGCACAGGAACAGGGCAAACTTGTATGAAATAGGGTTCAGAACAGTCAGAATCTTCAAAATAAACACCAACTTTCGTAACCAACTAAAATTCGCAGATCCCTTTAAACAATAAAACACAATTCGCAAGATAGCATAGAGAAGTAATCCTAGCCATTCACACGGTCAAGATCGGATTTGACTGGTCAAAAGTTGCGGCTTTGACTGATCAAAAATACACGGGTTGTGTTCATATATGAACCTGTATAATTCACATATGAACTATATGTTCATATATGAACCAGTGCAATTCACATCTGAACTCTTTTAACTGATTCATATATGAACCTTTGTGATTCATATATGAATCAGTTGAACTAACTAACAGATTCATATATGAATCTTTGTTATTCATATATGAACCTATTAACTGATTCATATATGAATCTGTATGAATCACAAAGATTCATATATGAATCAGTTGAACTAATTAACAGATTCATATATGAATCTTTGAGATTCATATATGAATCTTTGTGATTCATACAGATTCATTTATGAACTCATCCCGTGTATTTTACGAAATTACCCCTCTACCTTCTATAGACCACGCAAGGAATTATCCGGTGTTTCGCGGTCAAAGCCGCAAATGTTGACCAGATGAATGGCTAAGATTACCTCTCTATTTCTCATATATTTACCATTTCTCAAATGAACCTCTCCCTATATATATATAGATGGAGGATATTTTGCAACCTAGATCACAACCGTCTATCTAATCTGATTGATTTTTTAATTTTTAATTTATTATAAATTTTCAAAAGGGCAATGTTGTCATTATGTATTTAATCGATTTTTAATAAATTAATTAATCATTAGGCTAATTATGAGAATCCCGTTTTTTATGCCCATTTCCATTATTGATAAGGAAGTTTTTTAATGTAATTATTTTCATACCTCCAATGTAGTAATCCTCATCTAGGTTTTTAAATTTTTCATTTTTTTGGTTTAGAATATGTCGGCCTTCATCTTCTTTGTTTTATTATGATTTAGAAGCCTTAAACACATTAATTATCTGTGATAACAGAGGAAAATGTGTTGACTAATTCTATCCTTGAAGAAAATTTCATGTTTGATTCGTCGTTGGAATAAACTATAGCCAATGAAGACGATGGTGAAGACCATGAAGAAAACGATGCAGTCAATGAAGAATGGTCGGAGAAGACGATGAAATAAGTTTCATTCGGAGTGAACATGTAGATTTCGATGATATCGGAGATGGTTTTGATGAGGTCGAAGATGGTTTCGATGATGTTGAAGATGATTATGTTATTCCATGAACCTGTATTCATTCCATAAATGCTTCAAGTATTCATCATCTTCATCCATAAATTGTCGAAGAACTATTCTATGAACCCATATTCACTTTTACCATCGTCTTCATGCCATCGTCGTCTTCATTGTTGTGCATCGCATGAACTAGTCTGCTTCCAGATGCATGAATCGGTAATCATGCTTCCAGTCCCAGATGCATGAACCTGCTTCAAGATGCATCGAAGAACTAGTCTACGTCTGCTTCCAGATGCATGAATCGGTATTCATGCTTCTGGATGCATGAATCGGTTCAACGGCGGCTTCATTAATATTTCTTGGTGCATCGGCGACTTCAACAACGATGTTTGTTTCCGGTGCAACTTCGTCTTTATTGTCGAAATCTATCAGAATCGGAGTAGACTCAGTGCTCTAATGGGAGATTATTCGGAAACTCAATGCAAATGGTCGAGGATTTTTCGCAATTTGATATTGATGAACATTAGTTGCCATCATTAGCCGGTTTTTCATCTTTTTGATTTTGCCAGAATCTTGATCGAGATGTTGTGATGATTAATCGAAACTGAATAAATGTGATTGAGGAATTATTGGGATTTGATTTTGATAAACTGCAGTTTCTCTCTTTAGTCGGGTTTCCTTATTTATTTTTTTCCATTATGCCCAAAATACCCTTTAGTGGGTACTAGGCATATACCCGCGCACGATGTGGCGCGAAAAATCGTGAAATCGAAGGAACAATTGACAAAGGTATGTATCCATTCGCGAAACATTTCGAAATCAAAATGACAACAACGTTTTATTTTAAGTTTGTATTCTTCGTCCTTATCGATACTTTAGTCCTGAAAACACGGTGCTTGAGTCGTTTGGTGCACTTATATGTGAATCATGCATTGACTCTGAATTAATTTGTTATGTATTTTTAATCATATTTCATTTTTGTTTTATTTTTGTCCCTATTGATGTAAGTTGTATACCTTTATAATTTATCTGATTATAAATTTTTAATTAATTCAATAAAAAAATCTAATATAAATATGTAGAGATTTGTATACCTCGTTTTTTTTTCTACAATAACCATTACAAATATTTATCGGTATGCTATCTTCTATATATATATATATATATATATATATATATATATAAATTGATACGTCTTTATTCTTTTTTATAATAGTACTAAATCAATAAATATTCAAAAATAAACTTAATTTGAAATTATTGACGAACAAATAATAGTGGTGTAATTTATAAAAAAAATGAAACGCGTTTTTTTAAATATTTTAGTTAGTCTATGATTATGTGTTTTTAATATGCTAAAAATAAAATAAAAATGTATGGATAGAAAACAAATTAATTCGTAGATATTCATAATATTTAATATTACGGTTAAATTAAAAAGATATTCAATATTGAGCTCGTTTTAAAGTATTGACGAGACGATTATAATGATATAACTTTTAAAAAAAGAAACATATCTTTTCATTGCATTTTTGTTCATATACGATTATTTGTGTTAACATGATAAAAGTGTAAAATGAAAAATGAAAAACCAAAGGGATAGAGAATTTTCTTTAGCATTTTCGCATAGGACATCAAAAACCCTAGGACCGGCCTGCTGATTGAATATGATATGGAACAAGAATCTTACCCAGGTAAAAAGCATAACAAAGACCTAGAGTCTTACCTCGTAAGTGAAAAAGACTTTTACTTGGTAGTTGGTAAGAGCTTAACAGATTTAACACACTTACCAACAATTGATTTTGATGGTCGAAAATGTTACATGGTAAGATAACGAGGTAATTTCTCTTGCCGATAAGTGTTTATCAATAACGTTTGGTAAACGCCCCTGAGAGCATCTCCAACAATTACGCTAAAACAAGGATTTTAGTGATTTTAGAGATTTTTGCTCCAAAATATATGCTAAAATAGAAAAACATAAGAGATAGAATGTGGAAATCTCCAATAAGGGGAAATCTCTAAAACTCAATACTTAATAAAGAAAAATAATATTTTAATCTTTCCCACTGATAAGAAACATTGAAATTAAATATTTAATAGAGATAAATAATATTTTATTAAATATATTGAATAGTATTTTACTTTTTCTTCCCATTAATGTGATTAAAACTTTATGGAAATAATGAGGGTTTAAATTCAATAACATATCTTGGTTATTCGTTCAATTTAATCAATTGGTGAGATTGGTAGTCGCAATTGAGGGACAATCACAGTATACCCTAAGAAATAAAATTGATGGACTAAATCACAATAAACCTAGAAGCTCATATTTTTCAAAATAGATGCACTGCTATATTAACAAAATTTCCCAAGGATGTACATAATGTATTTATAAAATTCAACATTTTAGAAAAATAAATACAGAGAAGTAGATAGACCAACAGATATCATGGATACACAAGAATACTTAAAAAAAGTAGGAAATGTTTGGTAAATGGCCCCTAAGTAATTGCAGAATGAGACCAATTCCCAACAAAATGAATCTCACAATAGCAATTGTGCACAAAACCTTCTCTCTTCTTCTAGACTCAATTGTTCACACGTGATTGTTACCATCTTCAAAACCTCTGCATTTCCCAACACGAATTCCATGAACTGTATATCGCACTTTTTCCCCTTGCATTTTGCAAATCCCATGGTTTTAAGGTTTGTTAGCATACACGTGGGAATTGACCGCGGCTCAATCCAGCAAGATTCATCCAGCTTTTGTTTCAACACAAACAAGATGGATAACTCAATGTTATATGTAGAAAGAAAATTTAGGAAGCGTAGAATAAAACATGTCGAAGCTTTAGAAACAACCCAAGTACTTCTTCAATGCATAAATGCTCCAACTCTGAAGAGGTTTCAAGAATTTGAGGGATTAGTGGCCATCCAGAACGGAAACTACCACCCTTATACTCCAAGTGCTTCAAATTCGAAAATTTGGGCAGAGGTGAATCCGATGGTACCTTCAACATAAACAAAATTGTAGTTGAATTCATGAAGAGGAGAATCATTCATAGTTTATAACTATATGACCTTGACTAACATCTGTTGGGACCTGTTTATTAGCAGCTTAATGAGTATATTGGGACTCACAGCTTATTCGGTCAGCTATACATGACTATTTGGTAGTGGGTTAATGATATAGACAGTGGCTTATTTAAAAAAGCTTCTAGGAGGGAGCTTTATCCAAATGAAAAAACCCCTCCCAAACAAAAACCTTCTCATTCTATACAGACAGATTAATCCACAAAAACAACTTTATCCATACAGGACTTAATGAAAAACCAACCAAACAACCCCTTATTATGTTGTAGCTGTTCTACCTGTTTATGTCTATGCTTTGTATTTTTACACAACAGATTTATATAGATTCTAAACCAAACCAACCAGTATATTCTAGCGATGTTGTTTCCGTGAAAACCCCGGCTTGCAAAACAAAAATTAACGAGATACACATGTTGTAAGTAGCAGAAAAGTGTGTGCAAACAGGTAACAGGTACAATCGGACGAAACAACCTACTAAAGCAAGAGGAACACATAGAAGTCTATAAATAGGAAACTTACATCAGTAGTTGAACTGGACCATGAAATTGATTTAGCTCCACTTATTCCATTTAGAAGCTCGACCAACATATCGCTAAATCTAACTTCAAAATACGAGACTGTTGCCTCAACCAGAGATGACAAATCTTCCATCACAGAAAGCGAGCACAAGAGGCCATCGACAAAGAGGTATTCAAGATTGGGGAAATTTAAAACAACTTTGTTGATAACTGGTACACATTTCCATGATGTTAGATTCAATCGCTTCAAAGTAGGGATATTGAAATTGTATTCTTCTTCATCGTTGCGCCACATTACTTGCAGAGATAAACTTTCAAGTACCTGGCAGTCACGAATGAGTTTGAATGGACTGCCAGAAGGTTCTTTAGAAACAACAATGTCTGAGTGTTTTCAAACAAGGGAGATTAACAGGAGATGGAGGGTTCCAAATATCCAAATCACAAACATCACATTTTAATCTTAATTTTGTGAGTGTCTTGCAAGTGAGCAGACTGATAGGCAATTTTAGTGTTTAACTTGTATATCGAGCTCACTAACGTTTAACCTAACTGCTTCATTAATCCACTTCGATACACTTGACCTTTGAACCCAAATTTCCAAAAAGCACAACCTGAATAATTTTACTTCGGATGTTTGGCAAAGATCCAATACTCGATCCACAAATTTCGAAAAGCAATCCAAACGGGTGAATATCATCAAGTTCAAGGTTGTGGATCAGTTTCCAACTGTATCTCCATTTTTTTTAATATTAAATACCACCAAGTAGCTATCCCACCTAATCTTGGCAGCTGACCATTGCTCTCTTGGGACCCTAATATAACTATATGCTAAAACTATGTCCACTTAATTATTGGTCACTTGATGAAACCCCAACGAATCTACGTAAATGTATGATTAAAGTTGTGCATAAAGGAATAGTACAGGTTGTTTTAAGACGTGGTTTACCAACACATGAAAATTGTTTGACTACTTATTCAACCTCATATCACGAGTATTAACATTCACAAGTATGCTCATGAATTACATGAAAGTAGCACTTGAGCTTAAAACAACTATATTGACATTTAGTGAGCAGAATCCCATTTTGATATTTCAAAAAATGAGAAAAGGCAAAAAAGATCCTTGAACATATCTATATGAAGAAAACCCATGGAAGAACAAAAACCATGAAAAAAAGTATGGATTTAATTAGGTTAGAGAATAAACACAAACCATGCCTTGATCTCTCAAAAAGTCAGGGGTTCGTATCTCACCAAAAGTGAGGAGGATGTGTAATTTGTTTTGTAAAAAGAAAACAGATTGGATACCGCCTGTGTCTGACATAAACCCACAAATAATCACCTCTAACAAATTTCCCCAATCCACAAATGTTCGGGTTAACAGAATCACAATCCTTTAGAATGTTGTAAGTAAATATAAGAATATGAATTTGTAAGTAATATAAGAATACGAATTTCGTTAAAATGGCTTTTGGAGAAGAAGGGTTTGAATAGCGGATCTGGACTAAAACAAAACAAACAAACTTACAAACAATGGAACTGAAAAGTAAGTCGATCGGAACCAGGTTGGTCCAAAATTGAACCAATAACCTTGACCTTATTTTAGTTGGAAGCATACAAACCTAAAACAATGTCATCTGAAGAATCAATTTTTGAAAATGTCTTGAACCAAGCTCGTAAAGCGAGCTACACTAAGCTCGAGCTTATCTCGGCAGGTTAAGTGAAAGGCTCTTCGACAAGCTAAATCACGTCACACATCAACATTTTTGAAATCCAAAACTAAGATAATTACCAATAAACACAAAGATCAAGTCGATTTACTGCAACTTCAAATTCTAATACATAAATTTAGTATGGCATAGCAACATCTTAAAAACATTAAACATCATGGTAACATGTTTTGAGTACTTGGAATTCATATACCTACCATGATCCCTCATCACCAATTTTTGGATTCTGGAAAGCAACACAATTCCAAAAAATCTTCTAAGAGTAAGGCCGGGAGATAGTCAAACCTTCTTCCATAATCTTTGCTATCTGTGGTTTCGAATATCAATGGAGTCACAAACAAATGTTAACCTTTTCGAATATCAAGCTTCAATTTGCAATGGACATCTCAATGATCACAGTTAGATTATTTGAGAAACAACAAAGAAATAAAGACAGGCAAAATGCACAAAGGAACCTTACAAAAGTTCAATGCATGTAAAGAATATAAACGAAAAGCTACAGATGATTGCTTCTTTTTAAGTGGACTCGCCTGAAGATTGTTGACAGCAGAAGAACCATTGCCTGTTTAGCATATCCATTCTCAGCCGTATGCGACCATGCACAATAGGTCACGGGAGCTGCTCCTGTTTCAACGGCTACAAAAACCCCACGACAATTCTTACACGAAAGTCTCTTATTCACATATTTTCGAAGATATTCATACTGAACACGACAAGATGTGCACACAGTCCAGAAAGTATAGAGTCTACTAACAGATGCCGGATTCTTGGAAGAACTGTCGAAACCTGGAACACCAGTCGTTCCATAGACCGAAGATAAGTTCGATTGGGGAACAGTAGCTGATAAATGCTTATTGAAGGAAAAAAATTCAGACAATGAATCATGAGTGAAAAATTCAATTTTCTTGCAAAGTTTGAAGTATGTGTAAATCGGAAGAAAAATGGAGGCTCAGATCTGTTTTACCATCGGGAAAGAAGGTTAGACCTCCATGGCTGCAATAACAGAGGTTGCATGTGGAGATCCAGAGAGAAATCAATTTCAGAATCAAATCGAATACAAAATTTCTTTCTCACCGGTGTATCTCGCACTTGTCCTCCTCCAATTCTGCCTCGCCACCGGAAAATCTCAAATCTCGGCCCGATCTTTACTCAAGTCACAGTTCAATCATCACAGCCTCTTCTGCGCGAAAATCGTGAAATCGAGATGGAGAAAGGAGAGTGATTGAGAGGAGCGTGGGAGAAAATTGTGGAGCGCAAAACTGAAGAAGAAGAAAAAACCCAACAAAAAATCCGATTTAGAAATCCCATACGCCGACAACCTAATTTTCTACACATTGATCCAGAATTTCAAACGCTAAAACAAATGGAAAACCCAAATCGATGCAGAAAGAAAACTTAAGAAGAAGAAGAAACCCTTAATCGATGCATAATCAAAACTGAGGAAGAAAGAAAGCATACCTTGGAAAAGCAGAGCGGCCGATTGCATCGTTGAAGGATGGTTTCATTGGTACTTTACAATGCGAGGAGGGTCGTGCAGGACGTGGGGGGAAGAACACCTACAAAGCTGGGTTTCCAAAAACTGATTTCCAAAAACCGATTTTTCCAATAACTGTATTAGAACTTTCATATAATAGTAGAGATTTAATTCATTAGTAAATTAATTAAAAATATAAAAATAATAAATAAAGCATTGTTTTCATCATAGCCGTTGATTTGTATTTTAAAGGTCATGATGGGTTGCAACATTTTCAAAGATTGCAAATTAAACTACCTATATATATATATATATATATATATATATATATATATATATATGTAGGGGTGAGTTATTATGCAACCTTTTACATGGTGTAACTCATTGCAACCCCTTTATCGACCACACATTTTACTTTAAGGGAGGATCATGCGAGAAGCAAACTAATTTGCGAGAAAGAATGTGGGCCACATAATTTATTAATTAAAAAAACCATAAATAAAAAATAGTTTTAGAAATTAGGATAATTATCATTTTAAATTGGATAAATCCTTAAAATTCTCATTATATCTTTTAGATTTATTTATTTTGTAATTTCAATTATTTATTAATTTTTTTTCTAAATATACTTTTAATAAAAAAATTCACAATTTTTACCAAATATCACACGTGATATCATTATGGGTGCGTTTGGTACGCAAACATGACATGACATGACATGACAGGTGTCCAGCGTTTGGTATGACATGATATGACTGGACAGAACATGACAGAACTGGTTAAAATGACCGGTTTACCCCTGATGAGTTGTTTAGTGTTTTTTTATGAAATAATCAATCTAAGTGAATATTAACAAATAATATTTAAAAATATAAAACCATCTAATATAAATATTAATAAAAATGCTCACATTCATAATCAAACCATCTTACATAAATGTTTGAAATGTTCAAATGTTTAACATTAGACAACAAAAGACATAAATCCAAAAGCTCAAATGTTTAACACTAACACAAATACTTCAAATGTTCAAATGTTCACCACTAAATCAATCACATGCCTAATTTTTCAAGTACGGATTCAACAAATTGGGGTTTAAACTCATCATCCATGTCATTCCAAAGTCGGAGTTGAATCGGGTTATCCGCAAAGTACATACCAATCGCAACACATTGGCGATGATTAAAACCCATCTTCTTCAACTCGGCGGACATAGTTTCCAAACCCGGAGTGCCAACAACCGATACCAACTTACCCACTTCCTCAGTCACCGAGGTTAAACCCTTTTTCAATCATCTTGAAAACATTATCAGCAACACTAACCTTTCTATTTCTCTTTCTCTTTCTTGATGACGCTTCTCCTTCTTGTGGAATAGATGATGTGGATGCGGCATTAGAAGGAGCAGACAACGGCACATCATAATCTTCGGGCTCAACCCCGGCTTCACTTTCTAGATTAATATTCTCCATTGCATCTGCGACAGATTCCGCCAACGATCCCGTAGTTCGATCTTTTCCAAATATAGTCTTCAAACGTTCGTACTGGGGAAACGGTTTGTTGGCAATATAGTTTTTGCTTGGATGTTTCTATTAAAACAAAAAAAATGCATATATATATATATATATATATATGAAAGTAAAGTACCAAATATAATTATATAAAAAATAGAAACATTACCTTTAAGTATTCCTCCAATACTTGAGCATCCACCGTTACACATTGATGTGCATCATTCCAACCGAAGCCACTTGTATTTAACATGTCATACGCGGCTGAATATTTATCCTTGAGCCGCTTCATTTTGTTTTGGACATGTTTTGATGTAATGTTAAGTCCCGGGATTTTTTCACCCATTTTTAACACAATCTGCTGGTACGTGCCGGTCCGGAAACAACCATTATCACTCCTACCACCGACCGCAACAATCTCTTATAGGATGCTAATCAAAGCATCCTCTTCTGCCATGCTCCAATTGCGTCTATCCGCCATCTTTCAAATTCTAAAATTACAAGGTTTTATATAAAATTAACATACCAAACAACGTTTTAAAATTCAAAATAACGATAACAACATTTTTAAAATTAAACAATACATATCGATAACAACAATTTTAAAAATAAATAATACATATCGATAACAACGTCTTAAAATTAAATAATACATAACAATAACGTTTTAAAATTCGACAATACATAACAATAACGTTTTAAAATTCAACAATACATAACAACAACAATACATTACACTCTACTTGACATCCACGACTCAAACATCTCTTGGGCTATGTCATCTCTCCATTGAGTCCACTCATTACTTGTTTCAACAACATCAATAGATTCAACATCATCATTGGATTCCGACATCTCTTCCCCGATTGGCATATCTTCTAGTGTGAGTATCGTGTTTTCCTCGGGATCAAGTGTCATGTACGTCATAATAAAATTATGTAGCAAAGCACATGCTATGACCATTCGTCCTTGGAGTTTTATCGGATAGAAAGAAGGGCTTCGTAGTATGGCCCAGCGTTTCTTCAAGATACCAAAACACCTTTCTATGATATTCCTAGCTTGTGAGTGCTTCATGTTAAAATATTTTTCCTTATTCGTAGGTGTATGACCAATGTGTTCCCATTCTCGTAAATGATATCTAGTGCCTCTATATGGTGCCAAAAAACCGTTGCCATTGACATATCCTGCATCGGCCAAATAGTAATTACCCAATGGAACCTTTAAACCATTATTCCTTGTAACTACATCTCGTAGTATTCTAGAATCGGTAGCTGAACCTTCCCAACCGGATAAAACATAGACAAATTTCATCTCTCGAGTGCATGCACCTAAGACATTAATTGCAATATGTCCCTTTCTTGTTCGGTATCTTGGTTTATTCGACTCAGGTACGGTCACTTCAATGTATGTTCCGTCTATTGCTCCTAGACAACCCTATAAACAAAAGAACTTGGTTTTAACTAAATGGTTTAACTACATACAACAAATAACTAGGGAAGTTAAAAATGATTACCTTAAAGCATTTCCATCTTCTGTCAATACAATCATCCTCTACCGGAGTTGGTTTGGTAAACAACATATCTTGCAACCGCAATAAAGCACTTAAAAGTCGATGAACGTACCTACTAATTGTTTCCCCCGACCTATAAAATCTAACTTGAAGACATCTATTTTTGGTGTGGTGTGCTAGTATGTTTACAAATGTAGCAACTTGCTCTTCAATTGTCACATTACCATCATCTAATAAGCCACCACAAGTTTTTAGCAACTCACATAAAATAGCAAATGCATTCCTATCCATACGCAACTCATTTACACAAATAATGTCACTTTCACGTGTGATGCGTTGGATTTCTATTGATCTAATTTGAAATATAGTGAAGGTTCTTTGTCTTAAAGTTCTCCTTTCCGTATGTCTTTGTTCATATTCAACTAACTATTTCGCAACATTTGCCAAAACTAAGAGCAAGTGGATGTAAGCGTTCATCACTTTAATAACTATAATTAGATGGTTATCATCCATGTCTACACAAATAAAACAAACAATTATATTGAATCATGTAAAACAAAAAAGAGTTTGTAACTAAAAAGGTATAAAATTATATTGAATCAGTGTACTGTGATGTCAAACCAGAAAATTGATGTCAAAAAGGTTATTGTGAATAAAATTGAGATGAAAGATTGAGGAAATACACAGGTTGATGTCTTAATAGGAGTTATTGTATGAATGTAAAACCATCTCTACAGAAATCAACAGATCCTGTTGATTTTCAACAGATGGAGGAAATACACAGGCTGATGTTTCAACAAATCCTGTTGATTTTCGATATTCAAGAAGATGAGTTTCAACAGAAATCGAACCTGTGATTTCGATCGAGAAATCGAAAATCAACAGAACCTCAACAGATGAGAAAGAAAGATGTGATTTCGAATAGAAGAAAGATGTTTATCTTGATTTCGAACTTGTGATTTCGATCGAACAGATGAGTTTCAACAGAACATGTGATTTCGATCGAGAAAGAAAGATGTGATTTCGAAAAGATGAGAAAGAAAGATGTGATTTCGAAAAGATGAGAAAGAAAGATGTGATTTCGATTGAGAAGATGATTACCTTGATTCGAACCTGTGATTTCGATCGAACAGATAGCAATTTCACGAGAAGATGAGAGGTATGAAGCCGCCAAGCAACAATTTCACGATGAGGATGAGAAAGTTGGAGGTGTATCGTCTAGGTTTAATTTTCAGGGGTAAAATGGTAAAAACAGCCTTGTTCCATCTAGTTCCGGGGGGAAGGGTGAACTCACGTGTCCCATGCTTGTTCTAGTGTGTTCCACATTAGGACACGCCAAGTGTGTTCCACATTAGGACACGCCAAACGTGGGACAAGTATGTCCTGTTCCACCCTGTTCTGCGTACCAAACGCACCCTATATGAATATTTATGCATATCACATATCATATTATTACATGTGATAATTGTATATATTTTGGTTAATCATATGTAATTATGTATATTTATAGATCTTTTTGTGATGTAAATATTATCACATGTGATTATGCGTCATCTGTATTCAGACATATATTATCATATGTGATATTTACAAAAATCCATCTAGTGAGATCATATGTCATAATAATATATCACATGTTAAACGAAGTTAATCACATGTGATTCAAAACATAAATCTCAAAAATAGAGAAAAAAAATGATGAAATAAATAATGAATTAGTTATGGATATCACATGTGATATTTGATGAAAATTATGATTTTATCTTATTAATAATAATATAAATTTGATAAAAAAAAAATTATGAATTTATTAAAATTAAAAAATAAATAAATTTAAAAGATATTATGAGATTTTTAAGGATTTATCCAATTCAAATTGTAATTATCCTAATTTTAAAAAAATTATTTATGCTATTTTTTAATTAATAAATTATGTGGCTCTTATTCCTTCTCGCCTTCTCGCAAATTGACTACCTTCTCGTTTGAACCCGCCCCGATATATATATATATATATATATATATATATATAGTTGAAGGATATTTTGCAACCCTGAAAAAGATTGCAACCCTTGCAACCCACATCTTAATCGTTGGATTCATGATCGGCGGTTATTTTATTTATATTTTTCTTTTTTTTTAATTAAAAATATTGGGTCCCATATCTATTGTAACCGCCGATCATGAATCCGACGGTTAAGATGTAGGTTGCAAGGTTTGCAACCTTTTTAAAGGGTTGCAAATTAAACAACCCCTATCTATATCTATATATATATAGATAGATAGATATCGGGAGAAAACCTAAATAAAAAACCGCACAACCAACAGATGAAAAAATATATCAATATAGAGGTGAAATTAAAGATGATACAATAATCGTTTATTTTTGTAATTTGTTTCGCTGCACATTTGGTTATATTTCAACAATTTTCAATTAAAAAAAATAGGGGTAGATATATATATATATATATATATATATATATATATATATATATATATATATATATATATATATATATATATATATATATATTAAACGGTAGTTATAACCACCTATTAAACCACATCCGGGAGGAAAACCAGTCTTGCGATGAAAAAGTAAACGTTTTTATAATCTCCAAAAATGAATTGTTGCAATTCTAAAAAGAGAACGGCACCTCTAGAAACTGTTGCAATTTTCACAATCACTGAAAACCTCCAAAAAAGAGTCAGAAAGCTATTTAATTAAGCATAGTCCAGCTTACTTAATGCTCACATCATCAAGTTGCGCGACACCAAAATGACATTCTCTACAGCAAATCGTGATAGAAGTGGTCTCCATCTTTCAACACGATACTGTTTCATCGAAACCCTTAAACTGCCACAGTCACCTGGAAGACATCTCAATATTAACAATTCTTTTCACTTGGATAGAACTTTGCAATATCATTCATTTTCTTATAAAAAAACACGACAAATGTATTTTCTATCATTTAGGGAAGAGAACATGTATGCCTACATACTTAGATTCGTTTGTTTTTTTTCCCCGGTCAATAACCAAGAAGTCGTGATTCATTATGAGAATTAACATGGAATCATCTAAAATAAGGGAACTAATAGGCGAAAAATTATTTAAATCGTAATTAGTTGATTACCAAAATCAGTATATATCACCAAAAGGTAGGATGTATGTAGATCTTACTTCGGTTTTAAAAGATTATTTCTGATTATCAAATAACAACCATATTTAGTATGCTAGAAAATACTCCCTCCGTCCCAAAATAATATCCACAATGAAAATGGCATAGTACAATTATTACACTTCTTAAATAACTAAATGACACTTTTACTCTTGATAATAGAGAGAGTAGTTTTCTCTATCTCACAATTGAGAGTAAAATGGGAAATTAGAAACTTCCGTTTGAAAGTGGACACTTCTTTATTTATTTTTATTTTTTTTGGTAACCGTGGGTTTTGTGACAAACTAAAATAGTAATGTGGACACTTAATTTGGGAAAGAGAAAGGACGTAGATGTTTAGAGCAATTGATCACTCACCACTTTTGTCCACTTTTTGAATTTCATTAATAACTAATGTATTAGATACAAACAAATTGAATATATAGATTGAAATTGCCCTCTCTAATACTCATGGGATGTTAATTTTCTGAATGACAATTCCCATAATTGGGTGATATTGTTACTAGAAACCAATAAAGCATAGACCTACAATATATCAAAAATCTAATAATGTATTTATACTTTTTTCTAGTATTTAATATTTATAAATGACAAATACTCATGTACAATTACATTTCCTGAGGTTTTGGGTTCTACCAGTAAGCCATATACCGCTAGCCATATACCGTTGGGCCAATAACCCTTTTGATGTGTATATATTCTTGTTGTATAATATCATTACAGATTAAACTGAAATTATAAGATGCCTCCAATACCACTATTGGAATACGGAAGTCATATACTCAATGAAAAGTAACTATATTCCTCCAAGTATCATAGGTATCCCAAAATTTGTCTCAACGAACAACCACATTTAATGTTGAATATGAATCGAAACAACGTGACATGTCTCCATGGTATTCATGTGCATGGATTGAATCCCGTTTTTCCTCACACAAAAATAAAGATAGCCTCCTTATTCATTTAGACTCTATGCATGTGACCAATTGAGACTTTATCATGTTGGTAATAATGATAAATCATATTTATAAGTGTAAACGAAGAACATCTAACAATACCTCACCATTACTCATATGATAAAGTTTGGTGATTCAGTTGATCAACAAACCCATGATCATTATCGGTATGTATGTTATGTATCTATGTCTAGATCGGACACGAAGCATTGATGTGTCATCCTCGTTATATCCAATCCCTACTTTCTTAATTCCCAAATGTACAAATAAAATAGATATCGATATCCTCATAGCAATCATATGAGCATGCATATATTTCCTCAAAGGGACCTAAAGACATCACTCTAGTCATACAAGGGGAACAAATCATATCTTAAATACACGCTAGTACTAGACATACATAACTACCATTATGTCACCAATTGCAAAATGATTAGAACTAGTGTCAGAGCACACTACTCGCATACAACAAACTTTATATTCTCAAGTCAAATGACTAAATGTACAATGACCATATGGAAACATTTATAACACTAATATAACATCCAATGCAACGTTCTTAAAACGAGTGACATCCGATACACAATATCTTTATCTTATACCCATATGTGAATTTATATCTCCATATTGTCACGGACTTGTCTCTACAAAATCGCGCGCGGCCTTAGTTCTCGAACTAAGTCAGCCAAACTCCCGAAACAACCAACGATTAAGGCAAGAAAAGAGAATACAAGAGATTATTGGAATGCAAAGGAAACTTGTATTGCTTGAGAGAACTATTACAAGAGAGCTTAGAAGAATACTTTGAGGTGTGTTAAGCCAAATGAGGTCACCACCTATTTATACTACTCAATGGAACAATCTAGAGAACAACTATCTAGATATGTACAACGAGTATTCTAGAACTATCAAGTAAACTATATGCAAGAGGCTTCTACATCCTTCCATGGGAGGGCCTCCTCCCTTCCATGTAGAATCTTCTAGAGATGTTCCATAAGAGGCTTCTACCATTTTCCATGGAGAGGTAGAAAGCTTCCACAAGAGTCACTATCCTTCTTGAGTAGTGTAGAAGGTTCCGGAATCCGGTTAACCTTCGAGAAATTCGTCTCATGCTTGGCGGGTCGTCACATTCTCCACCACCTAAGCTCGTGACGTCCTCGTCGTGCCATCCTCATGATACTTCTTGATCTTGTCCGTGAATTGCCATAATGCGTCTTGAGCCTCCCAACTTGCTTCACTATCGGGCAAGTTTCGCCACTTGATCAAGTATTCTGTGTAGCTTGGCACTCCTTGTCTAGATACCTTCCGATCCGAAAGAATCTCTTCAACCTCCCGATTGAAAGAAGTTACGACCGCAGTCGGTGCCCTTTTGGACACTCCTCGTTCTGGGTCTTCCATATCCTCATGATAGGGCTTGAGAAAACTTACGTGGAAAACCAGATGAATCTTCAACTTGGGTGGTAGTTGAAGCCTATATGATACCTTCCCAACACGTCCAATCACCGGGAAGGGGCCTTTGTACCTTCGTATCAATCCCTTATGCACCTTCCTTAATGATTTGAATTGTTGAGGCAGAAGTTTTATCACTACTTGGTCCCCTACCTTGAACTCGACGTGTCTCCTCTTCTCGTCGGCCCATTTCTTCATCTTCTTTGTCGCTTTATCCAACGAAGCTCGGGCCATATCTGCTTGCTCATGCCACTCTTTCATGGTCTTGTATGCAGCCGGACTATTTCCATCGTAAGATGCGGCTAATGCATTCGGGGTCAACGGTTGCCGCCGCGTAACCAAATCGAAGGGACTCTTCCCCATAGCCTCGCTCCTTTGCATGTTGTATGAGAATTGTGCAACATCAAAGAGTTTCGCCCAATTGCTTTGGTTGGCACTCACATAGTGTCGAAGATAGAGTTCCACCAATGCATTTACACTTTCCGTTTGCCCATCGGTTTGGGGATGGAAGCTCATGGAGAAGTTCAAATCCATCCCCATGATCTTGAATATCTCCCTCCAAAATCTTCCGGTGAACCGTGGGTCTCGATCGCTCACAATCGTATGTGGCACACCCCAATACTTTACCACATTCTTGAAGAAAAGCTTTGTCGTCTCTTTTGCGATACAATCGGGTGGTGCGGCTATAAAAGTTCCATACTTTGAGAATCGGTCCACCACCACGATTATGCTTCTGCAACCCTCCGACTTTGGCAAGCAAGTAATGAAGTCGATGGAAACGCTTTCCCATGGTCCTTTAGGTGTCGGTAAGGGCTCCAACAATCCTCCCAGTTATCGTTGCTCTATCTTGTCTTGTTGGCATACTAGACATGTTCGAACGAATGTCTCTACATCGTCCCCCATCCTTGGCCAATAGAACGTACCTTCTACCAACACTAGTGTCCTCTCGATCCCCGGATGACCGGCCCACTTTGAATCGTGACACTCCTTTAAGATAGTCCGCCTAAGATCGCCCCACTTAGGCATGTACAACCGATCTCCCTTGGTGAATAAAAGATCTCCCTTGAGCCAAAACCTTCTTGTCTTCCCGTCTCGAGCCAACGCCACAAGATTCTTGGCCATAGGATCATGTTCCAACCCTTCTTTGATTAGGTCTTGAAGGAAGAATTGTGGTTGAGTGATAGCCGCAAACTCCGCCTTGCGACTCAACGCGTCTGCTACCACGTTAGCCTTTCCCGGCTTGTACTCCAAGTGGTAGTCAAACTCAGCTAGGAAGTCTTGCCAACGTGCTTGCTTAGGACTTAACTTCTTTTGGGTTTGCAAGTAACTTGTCGCCACGTTATCCGTCTTCATCACGAACTTCGACCCCAAAGGATAGTGTCTCCATGTCCTCAAGCAATGTACGACTGCCGTCATTTCCTTCTCTTGCACCGTGTACCTCCTTTCCGTATCATTCAACTTCCGACTTTCGAATGTTATTGGATGTCCTTATTGCATTAGAACTCCCCCAATGGCAAAATCCGAAGCATCTGTGTGTAACTCGAATGGCTTGGTCACGTCCGATAGTCTCAACATCGGTTCCTCGATCACCGCATCCTTTAACTCGTCAAAGGCGCCTTGGCAACGTCCGTCCCACTCCCAAACCTTTGTCTTCTTTAATAGGTTCGTCAAGGGTGCCACCTTGGCCGAATATCCCTTGATAAAGCGTCGATAATAGTTTACCAAGCCAAGGAAGGACCTCACTTCCGTAACCTTGGTTGGTGTCTCCCAATCTCGAATAGCCTTGACCTTTACCCCGTCCATCATCAATCTACCATCCTTGATCTTGTGCCCGAGGAACTCAACCTCTTCTTGAGCAAAAGAACATTTCTCCAACTTCACGTAAAGCTCATTGTCCCGTAATACTTTGAACACCTGTTTCAAATGAGATACGTGCTCCTCCAAGGTGTCACTATAGACGACTATATCGTCCAAGTAGACCACCACAAATTTATCGAGAAATGGATGGAATAATCTGTTCATCAAAGTACAAAATGTAGCAGGAGCATTAGTCAAGCCAAATGGCATGACTAAGAACTCGTAAGAGCCATACCTCGTGACGCACGTCGTCTTTGCTTCATCTCCCTCGGCTATCCGTACTTGATACTATCCTGATCTCAAGTCCAACTTGGTGAAATATCTCGCCTTCCCCAATTGGTCAAACAAATCCGCAATAAGAGGAATTGGGTATTTATTTTTTATTGGTACCTTGTTTAGCGCCCGGTAGTCTATGCACATCCGCAAGGACCCGTCTTTCTTCCTTTGAAATAGCACCATAGGGAGCTTTAGAGGGTCGGATGTAACCCGCATCAAGTAGCTCATTGAGTTGCCTCCGCAACTCCTCCAACTCCGGTGGAGGCATTCGGTATGGGGCCTTAGAGGGTGGCTTCGATCCCGGTTCCAACTTTATCGCATGGTCCACCTCCCTCATAGGTGGGAGCTTCTTCGGTACTCCTTGGGCATCACGTCCTTGAACTCATCAAAAACCTTCTCGATCTCTTCCGGTACCTTCTCCTTGATTCTCCCGCAATCATCCTTATGCCTTGTAACCGCCAAATAGCAAGGCTCGTTCTTGTTGTATCCCTTCTTGAATTGCATGGCCGAGGCCCGAGAGGGACTTGGCACTACTCTTAAGGCCACGTTCCGTATCCACCATACAAGTCTTTCCTCCATCTAGGATACATAAAGAATTAGCAAATGGCATAGGGAAAGCGCGTACCTTATCGAGAAAATCTAACCCGAGCACCACTTTGAAGTCGTCCATGGGTACCACCGAGAAATCGATTTTTCCTTCCCACTCTCCAATCTTGGCCCGCACATCTTTGGCTACACCATGGATTGGTTTGGCCGTAGAGTTCACCGCTTTGATATTACCACTCCCCTTCGTCCCCTTAATCCCTAGCCTTGAGGCTTCATCAATGGAAACGAAATTGTGAGTAGCACCCGTATCGACAAGAGCACGTACTCGATTTCCTTTTATGGTAGCTTCTACGAATTGCAACCCCTTGTTGACTACATTGGTCACCTCCGTCTTGCCTTTGATTGCATTCAAGATCCGCAACGACCCCATGCATTCATCCCCGTCTTGAGAGCAACCCTCATCCTGAGTTATAGCGTGGAGCTTTGCTTTGCTTGGGCAATCTCGAGCTCGGTGTGGTCCATCACAAAGGAAGCACCCATTATTCTTGTAGGTCGTCCTCAAGTCTTTGTTCTTCCCGGTCGGTGGCTTTCGTGCATCGTCATTCCTTACTTGGGTCAGCTTCTCTCCCCCACCTTTCTCATGGTTACCCTTCCAATCTCTTGGCTTAGACAGTTCCTTCTTGCTAAAATCGATCAAGGCCTCCGCAATAGTCGTTGCAAGGTCTTGAACCCCACGTTGCTTCAACTCCGTCTTGGCCCATGCTTGCAAGCCATCAAGAAAGTAGAATAGAGTCTTTTTCGGAAAGATTCAGAATTTCCAAGATAAGGTTGGTGAAATCCTTCACATACTCCCGGATCGTTCGAGAATGTTTGAGCTTACGAAGACGACTCCTCGCCTCGTCCTCGGCATTCTCCGGGTAGAATTGTTTCTTAAACTCACGAATAAAATCACCCCAAGTAGTAATGTTACACGTACCTCATTCGATATCTCCATACCGACGTCGCTACCACAAAGCTGCAGTGTCTTTTAAGTATCTTGTGGTCGTCTTGATCTTCATCACATCCTCTACAATGTTGACTCCATCCATGTATTGCTCAATTTCCCATAGAAAATCATTAACCGCCCTAGCATCTCGCTTTCCCACGAACAGTGATGGTTTGGGAAAATCTACCTTTGGAGCATGGTTGCTACTGTTGCCACCTCCACTAGCCATGACCCATTTAGCCAAACTCACGTCGGCTTGGATTTCTTCCAAATGTTGGTGAATCGTGGAAATCTCTACCTCCATCTCACCTCGAAACTTTGCTAGCTCGTTCATGAACATACCTCTTAAGTCATGAAGCTCGCGTCGCAAGTCGCCACCCAAGACGTTGAGGGCGCTCTTGAAATCATCCCGCATATCGGCAAAGTCGGAATCCAACCCTTCCACATGTTGGTTCGTCTCCTCCGCTTGTGCCTTCAACTCGGCCACGGATGTCTCTACACCCGTCATTCTCTCTTCCAAGCTAGAGAGCAAATCTTTAGACTTGCCTCGGTTCTCATTAGCTCCTTCATTGCGAGACTCTTCTCGGCCACGATTCTCCTCAACAACGGATGCACCAACAACATTCTTGCTAGACCCTTTCGCCATGCCTACAATCGACCCACTCTGATACCAAATGTCACGGACTTGTCTCTACAAGATCACGTGCGGCCTTAGTTCTCGAACTAAGTCAGCCAAACTCCCGAAACAACCAACGATTAAGGCAAGAAAAGAGAATACAAGAGATTATTGGAATGCAAAGGAAACTTGTATTGCTTGAGAGAACTATTACAAGAGAGCTTAGAAGAATACTTTGAGGTGTGTTGAGCCAAATAAGGCCACCACCTATTTATACTACTCAAGGGAACAATCTAGAGAACAACTATCTAGATATGTACAAGGAGTATTCTAGAACTATCAAGTAAACTATATGCAAGAGGCTTCTACATCCTTCCATGGAAGGGCCTCCTCCCTTCCATGTAGAATCTTCTAGAGATGTTCCATAAGAGGCTTCTACCATTTTCCATGGAGAGGTAGAAAAGCTTCCACAAGAGTCACTATCCTTCTTGAGTAGTGTAGAAGGTTTTGGAATCCGGTTAACTTTCGGGAAATTTGTCTCATGTTTGGCGGGTCGTCACAATATGGATCCCTACATATATTAGTTGTTATCATATTACTTCAACCTCGTTATCAAAGTAATATTTGATTAGGGACAATTTGAATACATTATTATAAAGGTTATTGATATATATTTAAATAAAGCACATAAAATAATATAATATGACATTTTTGCAATGCCTTTTATTAATAAATATCTTGACAAAATGTCTAAATATACAATCATCCAATGATTGGCTTTTAGGCATACATTAAAGATATCAAACTCATACTAAACCCAATCAACCATGTTTTGAATAAAGCTACAATAGCCATCATGCTTCTCTATGTTGAAGGCTTTGTCAAGTGGATAAACAATGTTTATCTTGGTAGGTACTCTACATATGTTGATATCGGCTCTCTAGATAATCTCTCAGATGAGATGACCTCATCTAGGGATATGTTTGGGCAGTTGATGAGACATGGGTTCATTTGCATATGCTCTAGCTCCATTGTTATCACAAAACAACTCTATAGGACCTTCCCGAACCTTAGTTGCATCTAATGTTGTGATGTACTCGGCTCCCGTTGTAGACTTAGTTATGGTCTCTTGCTTACAACTCTTTCAACTCACATCATCACCATTCACGCAAAAAACAAAACAAAACTATGATCGAAAATCATCTTTCTTGATTTGAAAGTTCGCATTAATTTAACCATTTAAACTAACTCCACAATGTTCTATACCATGAATGAAATCTTTGTTCCTTCTCAATTACTTTAAGATATTCTTGTCCGCAACCAGGTGCCCACTAGGACATTGGATTTGTATCTGCTCGTGATGTTTAAAACATACAATACACTAAGTCAAGTACATATAATGACATACATTATAGATCCAATTGTCGAAACATATGAAATCCCAGTCATTCATTCACTCTCTGATGAGTAGTGAGATATTGAGGCTTAGAAAGTGAGATTCCCATAAGACGTAGGTGATAACTCTTCTAGTTGCCATGCATGCTAAACTACTTTTACACATTATCTATATGTACTCTGACTCCAGCCAAACAATTTCCGCAATCTATCTTTATAGATCTAGATGCCTAACACATAGGCTGCTTCATCAAGTCCTTCATGGAAAAGAATTCCCTATCCAAACCTTTACATAGTCACGCATCAGGATGTCATCCCCAATTAGTAGTATGTCATCCACATACAACAAAAGGAACTATATTGCACTCCCATTAACCTTCTTGTAGACAATATATTCCTCCTCGTCTTTTAAGAAACCAAACTCTTTGATTGATTCATCAAAACGATGATTCCATCTTCTCGTCCATAAATGGAGCGTTGCAACTTGAATACCTTATAAGAGTTTTCTAGAGTGACAAAACTTTCTATTGAAAACCCTTCACAACTAGCCGTATTTTAAAGGTAATCATATTCCCAAACATGTCTTCTTCTTGAAAACCCGTTTGCACCCTATAGGTCTTACCTCATCGGATTACCAACCAAGTTCCAAACTTGATTTTCATAGATGGAATCCACCTCATTTCTTGTAGTATCTAGTCATTCCTAAGATTTCATCCTTGTCAGAACTTCTTGGTGAGTAGGGGCTCATCATCCATGATCATTACATCCTTAGTATGAGTAACGAGAACTTTGTATCCCTTAGGCTCATTTTGAGTCCTACCAAATCTATTAGGTGGTGTTTGGTTCGTTGGAATTCGACGTAATCTGAAGGAATTGGAATGGTCAATTCGATTGACCAAATTCCATTCTTGCGTTTGGTTCATCTTTTGAGTTTTAGTAAAGAATTCAAATTCCACAGATGATGAAATGTAAATTCCTTTTAGATTATAGCAAGGAATTTCAATTCCTTCCTACCATTTTTAAAAGAAAAACTATTAAACATTTATGGGGCGTTTGGTTCACAGAATGGAATTTGATGGAATTGGAATCCATCGAAGGAATCTGACTTTGAAGAAATTGGAATGGAATTTGACCACGCATTTTGGTTGGTAGGAATTCAATTCCTTCCCTTAAGCCAAGGAATGATGAATTCCTAAAGTTCTGGAATTCCATTAAATTCTGGAATTCAATGGAATTGGAAGGATTCCATCGCTTTCATTCCGTGAACCAAACATGGACTTGAAATTTGGTCAATGGAATTGGCCATTCCAATTCCTTACAATTCCATGAACCAAACGGCCCCTTATACTCCTTTATATGATTGTATTCCATTCTATTACACCACGATGGATGTCACCACCGTTACTGCCATCACCACCCGTCACCGTTGCCTCCACCACCACTTGTCGTTACATGCCGCCACCACCACCACCGTCGTAAGCATCACCTCCACCACCGCCATCACAGTCATTGTCGCCGCCACCCATCGTTGTCACTAACACCACCACCTTTACCTATCGTCGCTATCGCCACCACCACCGCCTCCACCACCTATCACCACCACCACCGCCACAATTTGTCGTCACCATCGCCACCACCCCCACTAGTTGTCAGCACCACCACCACTCGACGTCACCGCCATCACCATCTGTCGTAGTTGTCGTCACCACCACCACCCGTCGTCGCCGTCACCACAACCACCACCACCGTCGTAAGCACCAGTCCATTACCACCACCACATCGTTGACACCATCAACGGCTCCATGCCATCAGCAATATAACATTCAATAAAAGAAACATACATATTCAAATTCTTTTGACATATTCCATTCCAATTCCTACCAACCAAACGCATGGTCAAACATGATTAAATTTCATTCCAATTCCTTTAGATTCCATTTCATAAACCAAACGCCACCTTAGTTTATACTAGTGCATCAAACTACCTTCCTACACCCTCTTTTGGATCAACAACTACTTATGGTGTTTGTTGCTAGTTCCCTCTATGTTGGCATATTCTTATCTTGAACAACTTTAAGGTATATATTTCTTTCCATTAATTCCTTTGGAAATAAACTCTTTTCCTAAGAAAGCACCAATGCTACTAACAAACGCCTTGTTGTCGTAAAGATGACAGAAATAGTAACCTATAATTTCCTTAGGATAACCTACACTATACATTTATCATATTTGGGTTGCAACTTATTTGAGATTTGACATCGACCGTAAACCTCAACCTCAAATCTTCATAAAAGATAACTTGGGACTCTTCCGATCCAAATTTAATAATGTCTTTTCAATAGATTTGGAGAAAAGTCGATTTAGAGTAGAAGTTATTTCTAGAGCATCTCCCACAAAAGGGTGTCGAAAGATCAACTTGACTAATCATAGAACGTACTATGTCCAACACTACACAATTTCTCCTCTTGAACATACCATTCCCATTGTCCCGTTCCATGTGGTGTAAGTTGTGATGTTATACAATCTCTTGGATGATCAAGATCCTTAGTCCAAAATACTTCTATCAAGTTGATTATGTACTTCATTTTGAAATTCTTTGAACAGTTCAAAATCTTCCGACATATGCAGCAACAAATACACATAGCCATATCTACTAATATCGTTAGTAAATGTAATGAAATATCTATAACCACTTTTACCTTGTATGTTCAATGACTTATACATCATTATGCTCAAGACATCACTTGCTCTCTCACTTTGTCCAACAAAATGAGTCTTCGTCATCATGCCTAATAAACATGTTCCATATATGAGATTCAAAATCAAATGAGTCCACCAATCCATTCACATGGAGTTTGAAAATACGAGTCTTGTTCGTATGGCAAAACGACCATGCCAAAGATAGGTCAAATTCCAACTATTCGATTTGACCTCTCTTTGTTGACGTTACAAACTGAATTATGCAAATTAGGATATATATATATATATATATATATATATATAGAGAGAGAGAGAGAGAGAGGAAGGTTCATGTGAGAATCCTAACAATTTAAGAAAATAAGAGGAGCATTCTTAGCCAATCAAATTAGAATTCCCGTTTTATTTAAGGAAAGGTATTTGTGTCATTTGAAATCATATTGTAGATCACATATGATTTACTAAGAGATACCAGATGGTTTTTTAATCACATATGATTTACTAGGTGTTCCTAACAACAATTCATCATATACTATCATATTGTAAAACGAAATCACATATGATTAATAACTAAGTGACATCAGATTGTTAAACAAGATCACATATGATTAATAACTAACAACATTTCTTACAGATCACAATATGATTTACTAAGAGATATCAGATTGTTTCTTAATCACGTATGATTTACTAGGTGTTCAATCACATATGATTAATAACCAAGTATAACAGTTCTTATAGATCACATATGATTTACTAAGAGATATCATATTGTTAAACAATATAACTGTCCCTATACATCACATGATTAATAACAGTCCTAGTAAATCACATATGATTCAAGTCGAAGTCGAATCCATCGATGTTGCAGAAGTTTTGTTCGTCTTTTTCAGATTATCGAACTTCTTTGAACTTCGTTTCACTATTGATCTTCAACTCTGTAACGAATCGAGAGCAAGATTTCAGGGTTGAAGCTTTTCGAAAGTTTTGGTGTGAAAATAAACTTTCTGGCACACAACACACAGAATCAACTCCATCTTCATGTACTATTTCGATTATGTGTTTCTGAAAGGTTATTTTGCACCGGCGATCGGAATCGATTTAAGTACATCATACTCGTGCGTAGCTGTTTGTTAGGGTTAAACGTTACACACACAATCTCACAAATCAAAAGCAAGAGAAGAACACGAGAATTTACGTGGTTCACACGATCAAAGTGATCGTGCTAGTCCACGGGGGCAACTAGGTTTTTCTTTGTATTAGGTGCTACAAAGTTTACAAGTACAATGAGATCAATATATAGAGAAATATAATTATGGTAATCTCCTAATTAAGGTAGAAACTTAATTAGGGTAATCTCCTAATTAAAAAAACTAGGGTTAGAGGGCCTAGGGCCGGCTCCCATCTGCGCCTCCCCGTTAATGGGCCGAAGCCTACATCCCAACAATCTCCCACTTGGAGGCTTCAAAACACGTTCACCTGCACTCCTCTGTACTTCTACTCCTCTGTACTTCTGTAAACATCAACTGAGTTTGAGCTCCCCCTAGTTGCCACCTCCCTTCTCAACACTATTCATGAAGGCCAGCTGAAGTCACACAGAACTTCAGCTTATCTAGCGTCACAGACTTGGTGAACATGTCTGTTGGATTCTTTGCACATGAGATATTCTTCAAATTCATCGTACCATCATGGATCAATTCTCTGACAAAATGATATATCCTCCCAATGTGCTTTGTTTTCCCATGATAGACTGGATTTTTAGCAAGTTTCATTGCACTCTCATTGTCACAGTGTAACGAGTAATCAGCTTGCTTTTTCCCAAGTTCTTCAAGAAAGTCCTTTAACCACACTAGCTCTTTACTGGCTTCTGCAACTGCCATGTATTCAGCTTCTGTTGTTGATAAAGCCACACTTTTCTGAACCCTGGATATCCAACTAACTGTTGTTCCTCCTACTGTAAAGACGTACCCAGTAATGCTTTTAAATGTCTCTTTGCATCCACTCAAATCAGCATCAGTATATCCTCTGAAAACTGAATCTTTACCTTTGAAACATAATCCCAACTTTGAAGTGCCCTTCAAATACCTGAGTAACCATTTGACTGCTTCCCAATGTTCTCTTCTCGGATCTGACATAAAGCGACTAACAACCCCGACGGCATGAGCTATGTCTGGCCTCGTGCAAACCATGGCGTACATGAGACTACCAATAGCAGATGCATAAAGAACCTTAGCCATATATGCTTTCTCATCTTCTGATCTAGGTGACTGATCTTTGGTAAGCCTGAAATGACTTCCCAAAGGTGTGTTTCTAGGTTTTGTTTTCTCATCGTTCATCTTGAATCTTTCTAACACTTTCCCGATGTATTTCTCCTGGGATAGTGTCAAAGATCCATCTTTCTTGTTTCTAGCAATGCTCATACCGAGAATCTGTTTGGCTGGATCCAAGTCTTTCATCTCGAATTCTTCAGACATTTGTTTCTTTAACTTGCTGATCTCTTTCATATCTGCACCTGCAATTAACATATCATCTACATAGAGAAGTAGAATGATATAAGAGCCCTTGAATTTCTTCACATAACATCAATGGTCTGTCTCACATTTGTTGTACCCGGTCCTTTCCATGAAGTTATCAAACTTCATGTACCACTGCCTGGTGCTTGTTTGAGACCATACAAGCTCTTTTTCAGTTTGCAGACCCAGTCTTCTTTACCAGCAACCTGAAACCCCTCAGGTTGTGCCATGTAGATATCCTCTTCAAGGTCACCATGTAGAAATGATGTCATGACATCTAGCTGCTCTAGATGTAAGCCCTCTGCAGCTACAATACTCAAGATCAATCTGATGGTGGTCATTTTCACCACTAGAGCAAAAGTTTCATTGTAATCAATTCCCCTTTTCTGTTGAAAACCCTTGACCACTAAACGAGCTTTATATCGTTTAGACCCATCATGCTCTTCCTTGATTCTGAATACCCATTTGTTCTGCAACGCTCTTTTGTCTTGCGGAAGCTTGGTTAAAACCCAAGTTTTGTTTTTGTTTAGAGATCTTATTTCTTCTTTCATTGCACGCTCCCACTACAACGAATCTTTCAGCTTAACTGCTTCAGTATAACTTTCTGGTTCACCATTCTCAGTCAAAAGAAGATAATTGACTGATGGATTGTATTTTTCAGGAGACTTAGAGACTCTGGTGGATCTCCTGACCCAGTGTGATTCAACTGGTTGAGGCTGTACCGGAGAAGATGTTTCTTCTTCATCCTCTAAGCTTTCACTATTGACAGTGTCTTCATGAACATCTTCAGACTCATCAGTACTCCCACTATTCTGAGTATCTTCTGGCCCTCTGATTCTGATGTCATCACTTTCAAACTCAACTTGTTCTTTCTGATCATTTGAGTTTATTGTGCTCCTATCTTTATAAAGTTCAGCCTCGTTGAACGTTGCATGTTTACTTCTGACTACCTTTCTGCTTTCAAAGTCCCAAAACCTGTAGCCCATACTATCTGAGCCATATCCAATGAAGGTGTATTTCTTGACTTTTACATCCAACTTGTCACCATCTTTCATCAGATCATAGGCGTTGCATCCGAACACTTTCAAGTGTTCATACTTTACTGCTTCACCTTTCCACTCTTCCTCTGGTATCTTGAAGTTCAATGGTACTGATATTCCTCGGTTGATAAGATAAGTTGCAGTGTTAACTGCATCAGCCCATAACGTCTTTGGAAGCCTGACATTAAGTCTCATACTCCTGGCCCTTTCATTCAAAGTTCTGTTCATTCTTTTTGCCACTCCGTTCTGTTGAGGAGTGCCTGGAACTGTCTTTATCATCTGAATGCCATGTTCAGCACAATAGTCAATGAACTCTGTGCTAATGTATTCTCCACCATTATCCGACTTCAAGCACTTTACCTTCAGATTAGTTTCCAATTCAACAGCAGTTTTCCATTTCTTAAAAGTATTGAAAACATCAAACTTATTTTTAAGAAAGTAAACCCAAACCTTGCGTGTTGAGTCATCGATGAAGGTCACATAGTAGTTTGATCCTCCCAAAGAAGAAACTGGTTTCGGTCCATAAACGTCTGTGTGAACAAGCTCTAATTTCTGAGCTTTCGGTGTCTGACCCGTCTTCACAAAGGATACCTTCTTTTTCTTGCCAAGAACACAAGATTCACATAATTCTGAATCCACGCTTTTTAGATCAGGAAGCTTCCCTTTTGCAACGAGCATCTTCATTCCTTTTTCACTCATGTGGCCGAGACGTTGATGCCACAATCTGGAAGAATTCAGCCCGCTGGTCACTGCATTCACCTCGCTATCAGAAACATCAACCATGTATAAGGTGCCTCGCTTTTTACCCTTGGCAATTATAAGGTTTTGTTTGACAACCTTCCATTGCCTATCACCGAAGGTAGTTCTAAATCCCTGGTTATCCAACTGCCCAGTAGAAATCAACATTTTCTTGAGGCTGGGAATGACCCGAACGTCCTTCAAGGTCCAAGTGGTACCCAATGAAGTCTTTATGTCTGTGTCACCTATTCAAGAGTGCGATGGTCAGCTAAACGAACTTTACCAAAGTTACTTGTCCGTAGATTCTTCATCATCTTCGTGTTGTAAGTAGCATGAAAGGATGCACCGGAATCCAAGATCCAAGACTCTGTTGAATTCTCAACACAGCAGATAAGGGCTTCATCTGAATCATCAATTGTTGCGTTCACCTCTCTGTTTCCATCTGATTTAGGGCATTGATTTCTGAAGTGCCCAGTTTCTTTGCACTTCCAACATTGGATGTCTTTCCTTGGCTTTGACTGACTCCTCTTTCTAGACTTTGACCTGCCTCTGCCTCTGCCATTACCTCTTTCTGTCTTTCTACCTCTCCCTTCAGTGCTTAGCAAAACACTAGATGATTCTCCAGAACTTCGTCTCCTTATGTCCTCTCCTAGGATGAAGTCACGTATGCCCTCAAACGTGAGTTTAGAGGTTCCAGTTGAACCACTAATGGCAGTGACAGTTCCCGACCAACTTTCCGGTAACGAGGATAACAAAAGCAAAGCTTGCACTTCATCTTCAAACTTAATATCAACAGATAACAAGCGGGATATAATGGTATTGAAATCATTAATGTGTGAGCTAACAGACATACCTTCTCTCATTCTGGTGTTTACTAACTGTCTTATCAGAAATACCTTGTTAGAAGCAGAAGGTTTTTCATACATGTTTGACAAAGCTTTCATCAATCCACATGCAGTAGTTTTCTTTACAATGTTAAAGACCACATTCTTGGCCAGTGTAAATCTGATAACATCAATGGCTTTTCTGTCAAGAGCAGCCCATACAGCGTCTTCCATCTTCTCGGGTTTTATTCTTGTCAGGACTTGATCCAAGTCCTTCTGACACAGCAGATCCTCGATTTGCATCTTCCACCATCCAAAATCTTGTCCGTCAAACTTTTCAATCCTGCTTTTTCCGTCTTCAGCCATTATCCCAATCTGTTGGCGATAGACAAACAGAAAAAAAAATCTTTTAACGGCACGGGGCGGCGCAGCGGCACGGTGCAGCACGGGGCGCGGCACGGGCGGCGCGGCACGGCGTAGTGGTCCGCGGCACGACGGCACGGCAGCTGGCAGCGACGAGGATTGCGGCGATTGAGTGTAACAGATCAAGAGCCTAAAGCTCTGATACCAGTTGTTAGGGTTAAATGTTACACACACAATCTCACAAACCAAAAGCAAAAGAACACGAGAATTTACGTGGTTCACACGATCAGGGTGATCGTGCTAGTCCACGGGGGCAACTAGGGTTTTCTTTGTATTAGGTGCTACAAAGTTTACAAGTACAATGAGATCAATATGTAGAGAAATATAATTATGGTAATCTCCTAATTAAGGTAGAAACTTAATTAGGGTAATCTCCTAATTAAGGAAACTAAGGTTAGAGGGCCTAGGACCGGCTCCCATCTGCGCCTCCCCCTTAATGGGTCGAAGCCTACATCCCAACACTGTTTGGCAACACGAACAATCTGACAATCCAAACGATGAAATCATCTGATTCATAACACATAAACGCAGATTTACAATCAAATAATTAAAAACTACACACTAATTACAGCAGCAAAGAGAGAAATTAACCTTTGTTGGAATGAGTTGATGAAAACCCTAGTTGCGGAGAAAGAGAGAGGGAGAGAGAGAGTGTCTGCTAACAAAGAGTAGAAGAGAGTGAAATAATCACAAAATAGGTGTTTGCCTAATTTACCCTTGCTTTATACTTACCCCTATGGAAAAGTACTTTAAGTGGCACAGAAATTACAAAAATTGCCACTGAAAATCTGAACCGTGGATTAGATTAATAAACGGTTGAGATGCATCCCTTTATTTTCTTAAATAGGTCCCCTCCTCGTATGAACCCACCTCTATATATATATCTATATATATATATATAGACCATCAATTAAACATGCATCGCTATAACGTATTACCAAAACAAATGAACGGTACATGTTCTTAATGATAAAAGTAAAATCTTTCTTGTCCAAACAAGAATCAAAGGATATGCAATAACAGTCAAATTCTAAAATTAATCTAGACAGTGAAGTTAACAAAGTCTATCTTACAACAACAACTCTTGCTCCATTTCCCACACGTATCGACTTCACATTTGCTCAATCTCTTAGTCTTTTGTTAGTTCCTGTATTTTCGACAAATATAAGAACCACATCCCGTATCAAATACCCAGAAGATGCATGAGGATCGAAAGCTCAGTACGCAATTACGTATATGAACAAGAAATGTTAACTTCAATAACATAAATACTTGGAGTAGAAGTCATACCTCCCTTATTCTTTTCCTCGAGATAAAGAGGGCAGTTCCTCTTCCAATGCCCTGGCTTGTTGCAGTGAAAGCACTCGCCTTCCTTAGGTATGTTACCCTTGTATTTCTTTTTTATAGCTCCTTTAGGCCTCAAAGCTTTAGAAGCAAACTTGGCAATAGGCTTTCCCTCGCCTTTCATCCTTTTGTCTGAAGGAACCATCGGAATGGTGAGCTTACTTCTTGAAAGCATTTTTTCAATTGTTCGCAACATGTTGAGCAATTCAGGAAGAGAGCTCTCAAGATCTTGCATTTTATAGTTCATAACAAACTGATGGTAGCTATCTGGCAACGATTGCAAAACAAAATCTATGGCCAATTCATTTCGTAATGGAAAACCAAGCCCCTTGAGTCGCTCAATGTACCCAATCATCTTATGTACATGAGGTGCAACAGGACTTCTCTCAGCCAACTTACAACTGAACAATTGTTTTGATGTCTCATACCTCTCATGCCTTACTTGTTCTTGAAATAACAACTTAAGGTGTTCGATCATATCAAACGGCACCATGTTCTCATATTGCTTTTGAAGCTCAGGTTCCATGGATATTAGCATTAAGCATGAGACATCACACGCATCCTCTTCATGTTTTTTGAAAGCATCCCTTTCGATCCTTGAAGCATTAGCATCAGGCTGTTTGGGAATAGGTTGCTCTAGAACGTAAAGCTTCTTTTCAGCTTTAAGTACAATCCTCAAAGCACAATACCAATTGATGAAATTCATCCTATTGAGCTTTTCCTTCTCAAGGACGAATCGTAGGGTGTTTTGTCTTAGAGTGTTGTTTTGAGCCATTGGTAATCTACAATGAAAATGCAAAGTTTTAGTGTCACAAAAGTATTTTGTTTAGTAAGACATTTTATCAAACAAGCTCCCACTGTTTTATTCAAAACAATAAACTTTTTTTTTAAACTTCATAAATTTTCTAGTGGGCCAATATCAATATTCTCATTATTAATCAATTTAATTTAGTTAAACCGATCACCAAATTATGTTTTAGGTAAGCAAGAATCTTTCAAATTACATCTCCATAGCTAGTTGGATGAATAACTCTTTACTCAAATTCATTATATGAATGTACCCAACACATACCTCCAAGTCCCTACTCCTATTCCAACCTTGTCTTACTATGGTTAAAGAAAACACGTAACTTTAGCACATAACCTATCCTCGATGATCAAAGCTCTGATAAGGCCATTTAGAAGGCATCTTAAGCTTAATATTTGGGTGAGGGATTTAAGTTCGTTTGATCTTACCCTTCTTTCTTTAGTAATAAATTGTTTCCTAATTGCTCAATTAATAGGAATTCATATTAGAGGGAATCGTGAAGATTACTAAGATCCTAATACACAAGATTGGCAGTCCTTTATATCTTAAAATGAGACATCAATCTTCTTGCCATATTGGTTCCTAGTGAATATCGATGGTCCAACAGTGGTATAAGCGCCAAGCATGGTTTAAAAAAACGGGTGAGGCGGACGCCTCAAGAAACGTGGTTGAGGTGTCGCCTCACACCTCTAGAACAACACGTACGCCTTTCTTCGGAGGCGGTGGTGAGGCGTACGTATGAGTGCAAGTATTTTTTTGGCAAAGAAAAAGTAGTTTTTTTTTTGGCAAAGGAAAAGAAGATTTTTTTTTCTTTTTGGCAACTCTTTGTCTAATCCTTTCATATCTTTGTCGTTTATGTCCATATATATATATATATATATATATAAGTGTTTTGTCTTTTATTTTGATTTATTTTGTCCTTTATTAATATTTAAACTTAAAGAACTTACCTATTTAAGTTCTCTCTATCCCTATCAACAAGAAACAAGAAAGATGTCCTTTGACATACCTTCTCATTCTCCATCTCTTTAACCTTAACCGGTTTGCACTCTCCCTCTCTACTTTTCTTCTTCACTCTCCCTCTCGGTTCAGTCTATAGTGTTATACAACTTATAATATCTATTCAAAACGCATTGTTATAATCCAACAAGAATAAATACACGATCTGATTTTCAATCTACAATGTTGTACAAGTAATAATATAGGTTTGATCAACATTGTTATTATAACTCTTTTATTGCTTAAACTATTATAGTAAAAAAATCATGTGCACGATTTCTAATTTTCAGCATAAATAACTCTTGAAATGTTTTTCAAGCCTACAAAAAAACTGGTTGTTCTAGAAAAATGGTATCAAGACCTTCCATGATCCAAAACTAATGCCATCAAGGTAGTTTGTGCCAATCATATGTTTCTTTTTCTTTAGCATGGAAGAGTTATGTAATGGAGAAGACCCTAGTGTTATAGAACCAAAAAAGAGAGAATGTAAGGGAGGAATACTACCTGTAATTACACAAAGGACTTTGAGGACTCCGAGAATCAAAAGGTTTCACGCTTGCACGGATTTTCTCTCCACTTGTTACTTCGTTCAGATAATTTTCTGACAGGTAATGGTCAACACTGTTATTTGAGGCTGCAAGATCTTGATTCACATGTGAAGAAGAATCCTTCGGTTTGGCTCTAAAAACTCCCCAGAGATAATAATTCCCTTGAAACCCTGTAAATGAAACCATTTCATTCTGGTGAACAAATACGGGGAAACTGCTTTGCTTGTTTAATTGCAACACTTTACCTTTTTGGGAAGACACAGTACCTATTTGATACCAACTCCGGTGCCAAAACAAACTATCTATATTAAATTGAATTTAAATCGATTTTTCTTGTATTAGAATCATTCACATGCTATTGTAGTCCAACTTTCATTCTTATCAGAAGAATAATCCTGTTTACCCATAGTACAAACAAATCATCCAAATTTGGTTTGCAATGCTAGTGCAAGGGTTTTGTGTTTAAATTGATTCATCTTGTATTAGGCAAACAAATATTTGTTTGGCTCCTCTACTGTAGCCTAAGATAAAGTTTAACCATCGTATTACAAACTTTCCAATGACTATTGTACTCCAATTCCTCATCACTTTTTGCCCACTTAACCCATTTTTGGGCAAAAGCTAAGGGGCAGTTTGCAGTTGCTGAATGATTATGTGGTCAAAATGATTAAGAGACACTTATAATATAGTTCAAAGTGAAATAGGGTTATTTTGTAATTGTTTAGAATGAAATTAGGGCGCTTAATGGTAAAGGGAGGTCCAGGATACAAAATCATTCAGAGGGTTTTAGAACCATTAAGAGGCAAACTTTTTTTTCCAAACAAGATTCACCTCTTAGCGATTCAGAGATTGTCTCTTAATAGAACCATTAAGAGGTAAACAAACAGCCCCTAAATGTTGAAACCAATTTACCCTTACTAATTTAAATCAATAAACTTGATTTCCAATTAGAGTAAATTGTGGCCGGTTTTCAGTAAGAGTAAATTGGTGACAAACACCGGCATGAAGATGTCTAACATGAATTGGAGTGAATTGGCGAAAAGTATGGAGCTTATGGTGCAATGGCCAAACAGTGTTTCAGGTCATGGTAGAAGGGATAAATGAATACTTTTCCCATTGTATTTGAATCATCTATCTAGTAAAAGAATCCACTTTTACTTATAATAAAAAGAAAAGTAATTTAAACCATGAACCATGAGGGCCAAAGAGTGTTTCAGGTCATGGTATGGTTCAAAAGCTTGCATGGTTTGGTTTGGTATGAAAACTTGGAACCGAGTAGAAACAGCTCAAATTCTGTTCATGCCAAAACCAAACCACTTGCACTCCTACTCATCTATTTTATAAGGACTCACTCCAATGTGACTGAGGCAGAACTGTAGAAGTGAATATCAATAGCTCCGCATTTTTGGCTGTGGCTCTCATTGCAAGCTCTTCATCTATCATGTCCATAACCAAGCGCTCGAAAGCCCTTTCATTTCTGGGGTAAAAAATAAAATATTAGGATAAATAAAATAAAACGAAATTGGAAAGAATAAAACCGAGTAGGAAGATCAAACAAATCAGAGTGGCATTACTTTGTATTGCCTGGAAAAAAGTATAGAGCAATATGTTCATCAGATGGCTGGGACTCCACGAAGCTCTTCGGCCAGATAGCGGTCTTTGGTTGCATTTCCAGGCGAAGCAATGAAGGAAGCACACGTGCCTCCTCGCACACCTTGTAACAAGCTTTAGTTGATAAATGGCCAACAAATCCTTCAAATAGATCATAATCTGTTTCAGTAATATTAAAGCTTCCCCTGCAATTTCAAGAGAATAGACGACAGATAAGTTACTGTACTTAAAGATCCATTTATAGTCACCAAAGGGTTATTGGGCCAGCAGTACTCGGGTTACCAATAGAGTTCAGCTTCCCAAGAGGTCAAGGGTTCAAATCTCACCAAAGGTGAGGAGTGTGCGTCAATATTTGCGGTATATAAATCCAATAGTTCCGCAACTACTACCGTGGTTGTTACCAATGAGGATCGTTTGGGGGATGTGGACACACTTGCGCAACCTTTTTAAAAATCCATTAATAGTCAAACGTGAACAACAAAAGCACATTACCGCCATACTGGATCCAGGACCGGTCTTGCAGGTAGATAATCGATGTCTTTTGCATTATTTTCAATAAGTGTTGACATATAAGCATCAGCGCCAGCTTTGCTCACACTCATTTCTTGTTCGTATTGCATCTGGTTTGCTGTTTCGATTTGGCCATCATAGTCCTTAGTCTTCTTTGTTAACTCAATGGATGAAGAGTCAGAAACTAACTGGTCATGATCAGTCTGGGACTGTTGAATTTCACATCTCTGCTCCTCTACAGAGCGAATCATGCCCTCTTTATCCTTTAAAGTTAGATTTGTACAACTGGAATCACACTCAGAAGGCTCGACTGAATGCACCGTCTTTCGAGTTTTATGCTCCTTTGTTTTCACAGCCAAGGAAGTTGCATGTCCTTTTCTTTTTGAACTTCCTTTGTCCAAATGAGCAGACTCCGAAGCCTGCTTCTGAGAATCGCCCTTTTCCAACCGAGAAACCACACACGAAGTGATTTGATTGTGTCCTGAATCTGACTTCACTAATGAAGATGCATTTCTTTTCTTTTTTGCACTTCTCTTCGGTGGAGAACAGTTGTTGTTCAACTCAGAAGACTCTGAAGCCTGCTTCTGGAGAACACCCTCTTCTAACTGAGAAACCACACATGGAGTGATTTGATTGCATCCTGAATCTGACGTCAGTGACGCTTCTTTTAGCGGACAATTTGCTGGTAAAACACACTCACGGTCAGGCTCTATGGCCTCCTCTTGACAACTGACTACATCTTTCCCTGCTACCAAAGGAACCGTTTTCCTTTTCTTCTTATCATGAGTTGTTTTTACATTTGCTGAACTTGTGGCATGCTCTTTCTGAGACCGTAAAGACTCAAGTTTCGGTGAAGTGAACTGATATGTAACTGCTGGGTTGCAATCTTCACAAAACCAAGAGACAAACTCATCAGATGTCCTTGGTATTACATCTAGGCAGTACCTGAATAACAAAAAAAGAGAAACAATGTTGGACAGTAGCTTTGTAGTTTATTATTTTATTTTTTCTGTGTAATCCTTTCTACCTTTTCCAATGTAGGATGGAATTGGGCAAAGAGTTTTAAGAAACTAATAAGAAGCTAAACCAGGGATTTGAAGAATCACTTTCAAGACCCAAGGAATAGGATCTCCTGGTTTTCACACCTAAGATATTTTTGATGAGCATAATATATAACCGAAAGCAACCTATAAATGAAATAGCCTAGCCTACAAATAGGCCCTGTAGCAAACTAGCAAGAATAGAAGACCCATGTTCCCAATGTGGCACAAGATAAATATAGCCATGACAACACAACTGAACAAAACGAACAACTACTGAAAGGAATATCACAGATTCTCTTGCTTTCATATGCTATTATCCATTTCTATCTTCTCTTTGTTTTGAAACCTTATTAGTGATTCCAACAAATTCTACCAATCAGCATCATTCTTTGTTCTATCAAAAACTAATTTGCTTGTGGTTGGTTTTGCATGATTGGTTTTGTATGCTTGGATATCCATTTAAATGTTGCTAGACCCGACATATTCTTCATTTAATGGTGGTGGTTTACATGCATATGGATTCCAGTATTTCGGAACCTACGGGAATGTTTGTGGTTGGTTTTGGCAAGTTTAAACCCTTACACTAAATTCAAGGAGCACTAGTGTGTAACTTTGTATACATATCTACGTATGCATATTGACTGTAAAACATTTCAACCAATACAAGTAATTATCTTACATTACAATATTCTTGATATGCATTTGTAGCGAGTAAACTCTTTGTTCTGTCAATGCATACAACAACAATCTAAAGTACAATCACTAATAATGATATAACTCAATTACCGAAGAAAGAGACAAGGCCTTAACTCGTTGACTTCTACATACAACTTCAGGTTTACACACATATACAAAAGTGAATGCTTGTAAATTCTAGTAGTGACAGCATAATGAAGCAATGATGGTTGATTCAAAATGATAAACTGGGATAACACGTCATGACTCATTTCATCATTCCGAAAACGGATCCATCTTTACTTGGAATGTACACAAGAGGAAATTAAGTCTCTACTTCTTAAGATGCGAATATTCGAGAAATTATAAAAACGACAAGTACAATGTAATTAGTTAGCATGCACATGCCATGCAAAAATTTGACAGAACCATAGAGAGCTAAAATTGGCAAGAATGGTGCATACCTGTGAACCACAAATCCCAGACACTTAACACAATAAACAAAAGCATTGGTGTATCCTTCATCACCACATGTTTGGCATACCAAAACCTATAAAAACAGAAAAACAAAGCCATCATCTCATAATCATCAAACATTCCCATATTCAGTAATAGATATACCATTATATTGAAACCAAAAGCCACAAGGGTGACCTGGGGGTCTAAAAACAAGTGCAAGGTGAGGCACACCTATATTATACAAGATGCATAGTATAAAAAAAGGTAAATACTGTAAACATAGATATGAGAAGTTGTCTCCTTAAAAAGACCAAGGAACAAACTTGTAAAATACAAATATGCTGCATGAATAGATAGATGCGTTAAGACTTTTGAAATTCTATTACTTATTTGATCAATGGTTTGGTTCTGCTATTGTTTGCAACTCGTTTAATGTAACTTCCCAGTTCCCACATGGCATTCGAGTCTTTAACACCGTAAAATAACTTCTGACTTCCATATTTAGGACTCGAACCATCACATTAGCACTTTAACCACTGTGTAATAGACTTAAAAACTTTTTACAAACTGGAACCGCTTTAAATTCAGATAAAAATGTGCTGATCTAAGTTTTCTTTCCAAAAACAAGATGCATACTGACCACTTCCAAACCACCCCACCCCCAAGCTCTAACATCATAACATACAAGTTCATGAAAACTCATCTAATCCTTTAGGTAACTGATCTTCAAATAATAATAAACTACATGAGTAGCCACAAAATTAAACGTCCAGGCACATCATCTACAAGACAACAATGAATCTTCCCAGGCACATCAAACGTCCATGCAAATCAAAGTAACACAATTTTTTTTCTATTTGTAGTATAAAAGTTCTTGCAGAATTCATGTTTCCAATTATAACTTCTATGAATATCTCAATATCCACACCAATTTAGAAATCAAAATTGACATCAAAACCAAAATCAAACGCAATAATCAAGATTCGCAAAGTCCATATCAACTTTAAATTTGAAAGTTAACCCCTTCGATCGTCAATATTAAAGCACATCCCAATTTTTTTTAAAGTACAGTAGAAATTCGGGCTGAGGGAGCCAGGGAGGGCTTAGGGCAAAGCATCACAATGACCTACTAAGTCAATCTTCAAACCAAAAACCCTAAATACAAAAAATATGTGCTTTTTGTTTATAATTAACAAGCAAATTATGAGCGATCAAACAAGAATGAACAATCAGGTTACGATATATCGATTCAGATAGTGGAATCAATTAAAAATAGTGGAATTCAAGATTACAAACCTCCTCTGAAGAAGTTGTTGTTTCCATCAAGAGATGAAGAAAGAACCCTAGGGTACCAAACAGGATGATGAACCCAACATCAACATGCGCTTCAATTACAGAAGCTGAGCCGAGAAAATAAGGTCTTATTATTTGCAGCCGAAATAGAAAATTACACATTTAATCCCTCAACATCCAATGACTTGATACTTTTTATCCTTTAAAAATAATTTATTTACTTTTGGTCCATCTTGTGACAAGGTTTAGGTTCCGGTGAGAAGTTGAGTTAATGGTAAGAAGCGTGAGAAGTGGTTATCAACCGTTGGATGAGAAATAGACACACATTAGAATGAGATGCACCGGATCAATCCCTTTTAATCTGCAATTCATAGGAGGCTTGAGATTAAAAGATATAACGGTTCATATCAACTTCTCACGTTTCTCACCGTTAACTCAACTTCTCACACGATCTTTCGCCTTTATAACAAATGGTTTAATTTCACACTATAAAAACAAATTTTATGCCGCTTCTTAGTTCTTAAACAATATAAGGTGGTTATTATTATTTTATATAGGGGTAGGTTCACGTAAAATGTTAAACAAATGGAAAATCGAAAAGACATGAAAAAACAAATGAAATGATATATCAACGTGGATATCAAATTAACGAGAAAAATATGACGGGTTTTTTTATAATTTATTTCGCTAGAATTTTGTTTAGTTTTCGTCTTTTTTTGAATAAAAATAAGGAGGTGGGTTTTCTAATTTAAAAAATATTGTTTTAACCCCTCATATAATCACATCCACTGGATCAATTAATGTGACGGATGATAAGGTGTTTTTTGGTTTTTCATTTATTTAAGGTTTTTTCCTGAATCTTTCTCTTATACAATATATTTTAATTGAGATGACAAATTTAAAGTATATTGTTGTTTTATGTAAAATAATAAAAAAATAGAGTAAATTACGTTTTTAGTTCATGTGGTTTGTTAAATATTGGAGATTTCATTCATGTGGTTTTGAAATTTCGACTTTTGTCCCCATGGTTTGCAATTCATTTCTATTTTTGTTCTTGAGGTCAAAACACTACTTTTAAGTATGAACAACTAAAATAGAAATGAATTGTAAACCATAATGATGGAAAAAGTAAAGAATTATAAATTATGGGACGAAAATCATAATTTCAAGACCATAAATATGAAAATAGAAATTTCCAATAAACATGGGAACTAAAAAAGTAATTTACTCTAAAAAATAAAAGTAAACTACAAATTTGGTTCTTGTGGTTTGTTGAAAATAACACTTTTTGTTCCTATAGTTTTGAAATGCAAGATGGTCATCGTGATTTGCAAAAACGTTCGGATTTGATCTCTGCCTCTAATTGTCGTTAAATTTTTTTGTTAAATGAGGGACATTTTCGTTCTTTTACTGATTTTTTTTGTCTTTTACCCAAACAAAAACCACAAGAACCAAAATGTAGTTTAGTCTTTTTACTTATGTCTTTTTATTTTTTATGTTATTTTTAATAGTGTATATTTATATAAATACTAGGTTCGACCTCGTGTATTACACGGAATAATTTAAAAAATTAAATCATGTCAGAAAACTTATCTTACATATATGAATGATCATCGAAAGTACGATACTACTTTTCTAAGCTTTTTTCCCCTTCAGAGTTGTTTTTTTGCAGTTGGTTACAAAATGTCTTTGTTTTAGGCAGTTTTCATAAAGGATGTTTTGCAAAAAATTAATAAAAAATATGAATAAATATTAAGAATTTATAAAACAAAATTTATAATATAACGTAAATGAAATTATGGAAAAATGCATAGTTAAAATTGATATGAAATTGCAAAAAGAAAATCACGATAATTTAGTGATTATTTGTATCAAATCTCATATTAATTTTAACAAATCTCATACTAATCACGACACATTAATTCGTATATATTTATGATATTTAATAATATAATTAAACTCAAAGTTATTCAATATTGGACTCATTTCGAATGTATTGACGAAACGATTACAATGGTATAATTTGTAAAAAATAAAGATGTTTTTTAATGCATTTTAGTTCATATATATTATTTATGTTTATATGATAAGAGTCTAAAATGAAAAATAAAAAAGTAAGAGACTAAACTATATACCTAATTATAAGGGTAGTAAATATAAGATATAAATTAAAAAAATTGAATTAAGGAAAGATTTAAGAAGGAAGGAATGTGGATGTGCTAAATGAACTTATAGTGTAAAATGCGTCCAGATACATGTTTAAGCGGGAAAATAAAAAAATGGACTCTAGTTACTTATTTAATATATGTATAAAAGATATATATATATATATATATATATATATATATATATATATATATATATATATATATATATAGGGGGCCTTTCATGGGAGACCCTAGTATTTTGTGGTAACCATGAAATCCAATCTCATCCATCTATCTTAGTAATCAATGGTTTAAAATAAATAAGAGATATATTAATTAAAAACACAATTTTAGGTCATTAAAATAGGTAAAAAGAGTAAATTTGTCAAAAAACTTTATAATTCATTGTGATCTAAATTAGGCGGGTCCGATAATTTTGGAATGAAATCAGATAAGATTATCTCAAAATATTGAAACTTATCATTCAATCAAACTTTATCCCGATGAATACCAAAAATACAGTGTGTTACACTGTGATTACCATTGTGATACACTCAAAGTATATTGTGTTACACTATGATTACTATTGTGATGCACTCAAAGAATATTGTGTTACACTGTGATTACTATTGTGATGCACTTAAAGAACATTGTGTTACACTGTGATTAACATCGTGTTACACTGTGATTACTATTGTGTTACACTGTGATTACTATTGTATTACACTGTGATTAACATCGTGTTACAATGTGAACGATGGAAAGGGTGCATAATTTAAAATTTCATACGACCAAATCAAAAAGTAAACAGAATATCTCATAATCAGTTGGTTGAGAAATTTTAGGAAACAATATATTTAATTTATAAATGATTGATTTTTTCAGTTACAATTTTATTTTAATATTATTTAATTTATCAAATGACTAAAATATTCTTCATTATTAATAAATAAAAAATAAAATAATATTAGATGAATGGATGAGATTGGATCTCATAGTTACCACAATCTAATAGAGTCTCATATGATTAGGCCCATATATATATATATAGAGAGAGAGAGAGAGAGAGAGTGGGGGAGAAAGAGAAAGAGAATCGGGTTCATATAAAAACAGTAACAAAATAAAAGAAAATAAGAGGATGAATATGGACCACATTCATTAAATAATTTCTTAAATAAAAAATTCCAAAAATGAATATAAGAAAATAAAAGTCATTTGATTATATTAAAGTTATTTAAGACATTTATTTAAGAATCTTCTTTTACCATTTTTGTGATTTTAATGTCATAATTTTTTATTTAAAAATTATATTTTATATTTAAAGCAATTGAAATAAACTTAATTTAACTTGTATTTAAATAAATTATTTATTATTATATTTTTCGTCAAAATCAGATGTGATTCACAATTAATTGACCTTTTTTCTAAAAAAATTCTTTATTTCAATAAAAAAATATTTTAAAACAAAAACTAAATCATGCTTATTTTAAATGTCATAAAAAATTTAAAAAAATTAATGACAAATTAATCATGCTTAAATCATGTACGTTTTCAAAATAATTATAGCTTTAATTGTAAGTTATTATATTCTCGCAACACGTGTCACAAAGGAACACTGTCAATGAGTATGTAAACTTATAGGATCGAGCACAAAGAATACAGTTGCTTTTATTTGTAGAAACCCGAATTAAATCACGTTGATTATTAAATATTTTTTCTTGTAGAATATCTATTAAATATGTGTTAAAATGTAATTATGATATTTACAGGGTATTATTTGTAAATATGTATAATTATATTAATGTTTTAAGATAATTATATAAATATTTACAAGATAGTTACCAAAAGTTTACTTGAATTATGGACCAACAATAAAAAAGTCCATATACATAAGGTGATAGGCTAAATCATTTATTGATTGAATCCTTTAAATTTAACTATCAGTAAAAATACAGAAAAGAAACATATTCTTTTCTGTAAAACACATATTAGATCTAGGATTTTGGTCTAGCACCCGGTGGAGGTGCAAAACGTGTTCGTGTGTAGATTTCCACTAGAGGAAATATGCGTTGATTTCTAAGTGCTTCGTAAGAACCAACATCAAATCTAAAGGTAACCTTCTAAACACTAGATGGTTTGTTTAGATTGTTTTATATGTCATTGGATCCGACTTGGGGTTTTATTTAGAAAAGTATTTTAATTAAATATGTAACCTAACACCTGATTTGCTGAAGTAGAGCTACAGGTAATTATTGAGATTTTGGGACGAACCAAACACCTAACAAGCCATCACGGTTCCAAAGTTATGCTACAATAATAATAAACTAACTTTACCGTGAACGACTCGACGAGTTACTAACAACACTTGTGGCCACTGAGGATAAACTCAGAGTTGCACGCTTTAGCAGCTGGGCCAAAGGCCCTAATTGTCGGGGATTAGTCTGGGCCATAGGCCCAGGATACCCTTTCCAAAAAAAAACGACTCGACGAGTTACCATCTGTTTATGAGGCTTACTCTACAACCTTTAAATTAAACTAAGTAAGTTATACCCTTCAAGATATGACTTTAGCTAATTTTTATCATTAATAATTAACAACACCAATTGATGGACTATAATTAATAATAACTAGTAGTGTGCCCGTGCAATGCACCGGTGAGCAAGGTGTAAAAGTTATTGTGAATGGATAATAAAAAGCCCTTAGACTGGCAAGGACCGGACGTCAGTTACCTTATCGATGAGTAAGGCAAGGATCGAAAATCTTACCCGATAAAAGACATATATAACAAGGACCAAAAATCTTTCTCGGTAAATGAGAAAGAATACTCTTACTCAGTATCTTAACAGAAGATGATTACCACAATCCATATTGATGGCCGACAATGTTAATTGAGAGTAATTACTCTTGTGGATGAGTGCTTACCCGATAAGAATTTAATTTATTAACGACCCCTAAATATCGTGGGAAGATAAAATTGGAAATTTAAAGGAATGTTTAGAATAGGAATCATCAAAAAATCTATGAAAAATATAGTTGTTGCTCGCACACAATACACATCAAAAAGTTAGTAACTTGGGAGTTGGGATACCCCCTAATGAGGCCTGTTTAAGTTGATCATGGACAACTTAGATGAAACATGGTCAAGAACTTAAAGCAGATAAGTATTACTTATAAGAACCATGTCTGAAATTGAAACATATTTGATTAAAACCACAATTTTCTATCATTGAGTAACTTGGATGGAAACTAACAGCATGTAAGAACACAAACTGATTTACTAAGAAAAGCAATGGATGGAAAATTAATTACCCCCTAATGAAAGCACAAGCAGAACACAAACACGAAGAAGCGAGAGGAGCCGAATCGAGATTAAAAATCAAGATTAGAAATGGAGAAACCTAAAAAAACAGGAAATCGAGATTAGAAACAAAAAATTAGAATCGTATAAGAAATCGAGAGCATCTACCTGAATCGTCGAGAGGAGCAAGTGGAGTGTTACCCTGTGAATCATATAAAAACCCCTGCATCTCAAGATTATGAATCGTGGCCTGAATTGTCGTCTTAGAATAAAATCTCACATTAGCACGGTCAGATGATTTAACTTTTCGTTTACTTAAACGCTTACCTTACCAAATGAATGTGGCAAGGGTCGAGTGATAAAGTAAATATATTGTTGCATATGATGCCATTTTGATGGACTACTGTTATCTGGTCAAGTAAGGGGTAGTTAGTAAATGCTTACCCCGATAAGTGCTTAACGACTCATTTACCATACCGGATGAACATCGCAAGGGCCGAGAATCTTACCCGGTTAGAACGATATAAGGATGGGAGAGTTTTACCCGGTAAGTGGAGGTGACGACTCTTACCCGGTAAGCGCTTACCGGGTAAATTGTTGCATACGATAGCTTCTTAATGGACTATAATCTTACCGGGTAAAGTAAGTTAGATTGTCGAATTTTACCAGTAAGTTCTTACCGGATAAGCGTTTGGGTGAGCGGCCCCTGTGTTAGAGTGTTGATTTTAATCGGTAAGTGCTTACCGAGTAAGCATTTGGGTAAACGACCCCTAAATGTCACTAACACGCTTACATCAAGAATTGGAGGTTGGCTTTTTTACCAACTTTCAGATGGTTCTTCGTAATTTCACACGAACTAAACCTCGACTTTGTTCAAAGATGAAAATGATAAAATTAACTGTAAACTTGAGTGAAGAAGGGGCTTCCAAAGCCGAAAACTTAAATAACAGATTGTTCTCCAAAAGAGCACCTGAGTGAAGAAGGGGCTTCCAAAGCTATAAACTTAGCAAAGTATTTTCTAGTTCACAAATTAAATTTTGCAATTAAAACCCCAGTTACATCCTATTACAAAAATAAGAATTTGTCTTTATGTTGAGTACACTTTTAACGGAGACATAATGCTACATTCTATTATATTTTTTAAAAAATACAAACAAGACAACAGTCTGAATAAACACCAAACAACCCCTGTTGGATCAAACATCCATTTTCAAAGCATAATGGTTCCTTTCTCACCCCACGATCTACAATAGTAACATCCACACCTAATCATGCTATTATACTTGACTTGGTTTTGTATGCATGAACTTAAAAACTCATGAATGAATGACAACTTTGACTTACAATAAAAAGAACATGTATATGTATGTGTCGCGTAGTAGACATGCAAAGTTAAAGAATGCTTCGGCCATGGTTTCTATTTGTCACCGTCGACGATGGTTATAGCCAAAGTATCACCTCCACGATGCCCTTTTCGACAAAGAAACTCTATTCCGAACTAGATCGCCACCGGCCACCACTACTGCCTTATTCCTCACTGTGGTCGGCCAAACAACTTACATCGCAATTTTCCGCCCTCTGTTCGTCTAAGGGACTCGAGAGTTCTAGACCATCCCCTACTCAAACTCAACACGGTGTCATGAAAACCACACCGAACATGTGTCCGGCGGTTGCCTCCGGAAGAACTTGTGGCCAAGGCCACCCTTTTTGTTTTTACGATTTACAACAAAGACAAAACCCAACATCGATCTATGATTTACATCGTGACACAACCATTTTGGATTGCAAACTTCATAGTTATACATATATATATATATATATATATAACTTCGAAACCCACATGAAAATGTAACCAACATGAAAGATCGATACACTCGTTCGCTTTCCGGAAAGAGGGTTACAAATCTATAAATATAAACTAGAGCGGAGGAGGTTACTTACTGAGAATCAGCGAAGTCGTTGCACGATTTCTTGAGCCAATATTTATTAGAACCCTTCATCCACTTCTACCTCTTTTCTCTCGCTTTACCTCTTCCCCTTTAAAGAACTTACATACGAAACGATAACCTTTAGTTTTCTTGATAACCCTCCCATCAACTAAGTCATATTCCTTTCAAACACCCTTCTGCAATTTTCCAGGACTTGTGGGTTATCCCACGTATCATTTATACTTTATTTCTTTCCTCATTTCTGATGGAGTGGAAAGTACATACTTCCTTTTATTTACCCTTTTTTTAAGATAAATCCTAAATAAAGTCTACTCCTACTCAATCCCCTATGCACTGGTCATGAAAATCAGGGAAGCACCCCAAAAAATGGGTACTTATCTTAACTTTCTTTTACTTGTTTACTTGGTCAAAATATCCCTTTTAATCCACTCTTTTTTTTCTATTGTCAAAATGAGTTCCTTGCTTTTATATATAATTTACAACTATCCCCCAAGATTGGGGTGTTACAACTCCCCTCCCCTTATAAAAAACCGCTTTTCAAATATTTATGAGCAGTTGGTCTCCATCTTTGTTTTAGGTTTCCAGTCTCATCCAACATTCTCATACATCACCTACTAATTACATAAACGTGTATATATATACCACTCGGTCACCTATATCGGTCTCTTTTACACCTTATCTGATTAGCTTTCAATTGTACAGTATGGTGAAGAAATATTGCAAGCACCACTCTCACGACTATAATCTGTTGCAGTAGTGCATCATACTATAATTAATCAATATTTGGAATACCCTGCTTGAATATGTTATACTACATGATAATACTAGTTATCTGGAAAAAAAATATGATGTTTTAGTTAAAGCATATACTAACCGTGTGGATCTTACTAGCATATGCTTACGCTAAACACTACTAAGATGTCGTGACATAACTAATGTTGATGATCTCTAAAACATGACCATGATAAATCTAAGGTTTTCATTTAACACTTATAGAATATTGTTTTATAACTAACATATGCATCCCCTACTATTCGAACCTTATCCCTCCAAGTGGGGGTCCCTATTGCCCTGCTCTTCTACCTTTAATAATTTTGATAGTACTACACTAACCACCATCGACTAACTCTACTATCCCATTCTCTATTAAATGAGTGGCAGCTCTATACTGACGGCCAAGTAAGAATAATTGGATTAAAAGCTTTTAGTTACTGAATGGTTAAAACAATATAATCACTATGATGTTGTTGATGGTGGAGCATACCTGTCACATTTTCAGGCGTCTCCAACGTCTCTTCCAGAGTCATTGCATATTCCCTTAGCTTTGGGCACATCATGCCTATTAGTCAAACTATTTCCTGCCACACCTGGGGTAGTCTGGATTGTCCCTGCTTGACCTTTCTGCACCATTGGACACTCGTTTCTGATATGACCCGTAGAGCCACACTCACAACAAGCCCTACTGCGAGTACAATCTTTCATAAAATGTCTCGACTTCCCACAAGAAAAACAACTGGTACTACCAGCCCTGCACTCTTCGAGGTGTCGTTTAGCACGTTTGGCACATGTCGGGTATATGGTGCCACTTACCTTTACCTTTGACTCTGGACTAACTCTGGACTGTTTTGATCCTTTGCTAGTTCCCTCCACGTGTGTTTCGCTTCTCACTTTGGCACTGTTTATAGGCTAATTCTCTTCTCGATCGTCTTAGCCATTTCTACTGCTTCAACAAACATCTTAGGAGCAGACACTTGTACATACCTACGTATATCAGTTCTAAGATCATCCACGAATCGATTTATCTTTCTTTACTCTGTCGACACTTGATGTGAGGCGAATCGGGACTTCTCAACTGGTTAACATATTCTTGCACTGTGTTATCGCCTTGCAACAACTATAAGAATTATGTCTTTAAACGCTTAACGTCTAGTCGAGAGCAATATTTCTCTATCAAGAGATCTTTCATCTGTTCTGTAACACTCTAAAAATTAGCGGAATAAAAATTCGAAATTTCTGCAATAATACGACTATAAATGGACAAAAACCTGGGTATAAAACCTGCTATAATCAATCCCAAAATATCATTCCGATAGAACGGGGAAACAATGCCATAAACATTATAATTAATCAAATGAATGATAGACTAACAACCTAATAATCTAACTTAAATAAGAAAGATTAGTATTGGGTGTTGCTATTCTTCCAAAAGGTATAATCACTATTTCAAAATGCCGGTCTATACGTCTCCCAAAAATACCGCTCTTGCCCCCAAAGCTATACGCTCAGTCCCGACGAACCCCACCGGAAACCTGACCTGTTATACATGTCATTTTAAGAAAAAGTGTTAGGCTAAAGCCTAGTGAGATCAAACATTTGTAATTTAAGAAATTGAATATGAAAATAAGTAAAAAGGTTTCTTTTATACAACAACAATAATGGTAATAATAACAATAATGTTCTTTGAAATATAACCAATACCTCTTGGGTTAACGGGGGAGACCCGCCTACTAACCCGAATGACGGAACACAAAAGTAAGCCATTCGATGGGTCAGTAAAGCCAATAAACACATAAAGTACACGCAAGGGATGTCAGGCTCAGTGGCTTTAAACGTACACCCACGGAAACTCGAGTTCAACCCCGTCGGGTTCCTATGTCGAGCTCCTCATCCAATATCGTAATACTTGAGCACGAAGGACTTATACCTCACCCGGTACCTAACGTGCAGCACGAAGGACTTATACCTCACCCGGTACCTAACGTGCCTCGACGTGGAAAACTAGTCGTCCCAACGTCGGAACAAAAATAAACCAAATACGGGGTCATGACTCCCAATGCATCAATTAAGCCAAAAAATGCACATAAGGCCCAACAAATAATCCCAACAATGGTTAATATGCAATAATTGATATGGAGGGTGTTTTCTACCAAAACCACTCCCATTGTTATCAAAAGACCGTTAATAAAAATGTAGACAACTCCTCTTTATTTCAAATCCCCAAAATATGAATTGAGTTTAATATGCAAACTTATCAGCAGTTAACCACAATACCAATATTTCCAAGATCATAAGTTTTGTATAACAATGCCATTCACTTAGAAGTATGACCCAAGTAAAAACTAGTTAAAGAACACTAATAGAGTTCATAACACATCATTTCCCCAAAATCATCAAAACACTAACATCCCCAAAAGTTAGGTTTAACAAAATGTTTCTACAAAACCAAGTATATGAAAGTGGGAGATATTAGATATTCAAAATCCACCTTTTGACATGTATAAAGTTTGATAAAATGTGTAAGAACTCACCTTGGTAGTTCCCTTAAGAAGAGAACCAAACCCTAGAAATGGAGGAGATGAAAATCACTTGAGAGCTCACCAACAACACTTCCTAAATGTATTAAGGATCACCATTAATGACTATGAATCACCATAAATGAGGAGAGAAGTCTATGGGAAGAATACTTACCGAAATCAGTTGTCAAAGTCGCTCCCAAAACCCTAGAAATCAGATAAATGACTGAAAATCGCGACTTGGTTTTTTTATACCCAAATACCCCTTTCGCGATAGTGACATGCGAGAGTGAAATTTGTCACTCTCGCGGGCAAGGTCGCGCCCAATCCACGACTCTCGGTACAAACGGGGCGATAGTGCCTCGCGATCGTGACAATGTCACTCTCGCGGGCACAATCGCGAGAAGTGTACCGAGGCCTCATGACCTCCAGCGATAGTGCCTTCGCGATTGTGACATCCTGTCACTCTCGCGGGCACTGTCGCGAGCAACCCCAACTTTCGCAAATTTTGATGATTTCCAACCCACGATGCTTAAATCCGAAAGGCTCGCTAAAATACTAATTAATCTCCACAATAATAAAGTTCCAAAATAAGGAGGGATAATACACGGAACTCAAAATTCGGGGTGTTACAATCCTCCCCAACTTGGGAATGATTTCGTCTCTGAAATCCTACTAACTAAACAAATGAGGGTATCTATGCCTCATGTCTTCTTCCGCTTCCCAAGTCACATTGGTGCCGCGGTGGTGTTTCCATTTAACCTTTACCATTGCTACTTCTTTATGTCGGAGCTTCTTGATTACCCTTTCCAAAATGGACTCGGGTTCTTCGATGCAACGATTATCCTCCACTCGAATTTCGGACAATAGAATAACGCTTTCTTATTTCGCTAAGCACCTCCGTAAATAACACATGTGGAATGTGGGATGAATCCCGTCCATCTCCGGCGGTAAATCCAATTTGTAAGCTTGGAGTCCGATACGCTCCAGAATAGTAAACGGCCCAAGGAAACGGGGACTTAGCTTCCCACGCTTCCCAACCCGAATCAATCCCTTCCAAGGGGACACCTTTAACATCATGCGATCTCCCACTTGGAACTCTACCGGTCTTCTCTTTTTGCCGGCGTAACTTTTCTAACGATCTTGCGCCGCTTTCAACCTCTCCCGAATAGATTTAACTTTGTCGGCCGTTGCTTGCACAATTTCCGGGCCGACAAACTGCTTCTCTCCTGCCTCTAACCAACACACGGGGGTTCTACACTTCTGCCCATACAAGGCTTCAAACGATGTCATCCCAATACTTGAGTGATAACTGTTGTTGTACGCAAATTCCACGAAAGGTAATGGGTATCCCAACTACCGCCAAAATCGATTACACACGATCTAAGCATGTCTTCAAGCGTTTGAATCGTCCTTTCACTTTGTCCGTCTGTTTGTGGGTGATAAGTCGTGCTCAAATTCACCCGCGTGCCCAACTCTTGATGTAAGGCCCCCCAAAATCTCGACGTGAACCGGCTATCACGATCGGAGATTATCGACAAGGGTATCCCGTGTCTAGAGACGATTTCATCTATGTACAACTTTGCCAATTTATCCATTGGCAAGGTTTCCCACGTCGCTAGAAAGTGAGCACTCTTAGTCAAATGGTCAACAATAACCCAAATAGTGTTGTTCCCTCTCAAGGTCTTCGGTAGTTTGGTAATCTTGTAACACTCTAAAAATTAGCGATAGTGACATGCGAGAGTGACATTTGTCACTCTCGCGGGAAAGGTCGCGCCCAACCCACGACTCTCGGTACAAACGGTGTGATAGTGCCTCGCGATTGTGACAATGTCACTCTCGCGGGCACAATCGAGAGAAGTGTACCGAGGCCTCATGACCTCCGGCAATAGTGCCTTCGCGATTGTGACATCCTGTCACTCTCGCGGGCACTGTCGCGAGTAGCCCCAACTTTCGCAAATTTTGATGATTTCCAACCCACGATGCTTAAATACGAAAGGCTCGCTAAAATACTAATTAATCTCCACAATAATAAAGTTCCAAAATAAGGAGGGATAATACACGGAACTCAGAATTCGGGGTGTTACATGTTCCCATGTCATGGATGCCACTCAAGCCTCGCCCCTCATTGATTTTTCAGAGTTACACCAATGGAGTGTTGTGTTACAGAATGTGGTTATAGCAAACTTTACACGTTGCTCGGGGAACACTCGCAGATACTGAATCACCGCTCCATCTTATTGATTCAATTCATTAAGGCAACTGGATCTTCCTCCTCATGAAACTCTTTAGGACGATACAACTAAAGGCTTTGTAACTATAACCTTTCTTTCATAAGTTACCCAAATTATCCTCTGTTCTCTCTTGTCGTGGAGAGACTTGTTGCCTCTCATTCCTAACTCCACCCAAAGTTGCGATCATGCCCGGTAATACCGCTTATAGTATTTGGGTGATTCTTTCCGCGAGTGCATCATCAGTCATAACCTGTGATCCTTGACCTGTACCTCGAGGTCTACCACGACCCCGTCCACTCGTCACACTCACCTGAACTGATTGGGGTCGACCTCTACCCCTGCCTCGTCCTTGACTAGTTGCCGCCACCGAAAGGTTAGCAGCGCCTATTGCATTAAAGTTTTAAGTGCTATCAGTGGTCATCCTAACTGAACCTCGGGTCCTCATTCTGTATTCGCACAACATACAACTTTTTTTTTCTGAGATTGAACAGTAAACTAAGAACCTAGTTGTACACAACATACATAGGTTAAACTTGAAAATTATATACTGCTTGTGACTATAGCTTATCAACATCATGAACCTTAGTTTCTTTTCATGCAAGCATGACATGCAATATATATTGATGGTGAAAGGCACAAGGATAAGAACCATTTAGACTAATAAAACCATCAAGCATAATAAATAGAAATTGTCATTACTATTAAACCATTCGAAACCAATCATCCAACCGAACTAAAATGAAACTGAAAATGGTACTGACTTAAACATCCAACTAATCATCCCAAAATAATAAATAGGAAACAAAAACCACTCTCTATCTACTAAAACTCCTTGAGAAGGTAGGAGTCTCCGATTGACTATGTGAAGGTTAGCGATGGCTTGAAATTTTGAATCCAGGAAGCAATATATCCTTTCATCACCCCCGTGTACTCGATAGTCGCCTTCTTGCATAAACGGGTCCTATCCCATAGTCAAGTGTGCCATGACCGAGCGGCGATCTTCCGTTCCTGAGCCAGATTTAACTTTGTAACACCCTAAACTCTGGAAATAGCAACTAATTTAAAATTTTCTAAATACACCAATAATTAAATCATCTACCACTACAATTTAATATTTAACCTCAATACACACATTATTTCTATATGAACAGTCTATAATAAAGACGGGTGCTACTAAAACCCAATAATAGTCACTATCTCCAACTGCGGAAGACTTCATCAATCTACTTACTCTCGTGAACCACTATGCACATCTCTTTATACGACTGCTTGAACCGAACCCCCTTCAGGAACTTGATGCACATGCCGACAAATAAAAAGGTTAGGCTTAACGCCTACTGAGCTCAAGAGTTTTCATTAGAGATAAATAAAGCATTAACTTCAAGAATGTTATTTAAAATCATGATTTCCGAAATGCAATACATTTGATTTGAAAGTAACCAAAAATGGTATACATTAAATCACAAAACAATCTCCTTTCATTATTCACCCTTTTCGTGATTTAAAATCATAAAACGAACGCTTCTTTAAATAAAGCCAAAACCCGAAGCGCACGTAAAGCATAACTGGCATTAAAATGATCAAACAATGAAAACGTAGATAACTCCAACTTCCAAAACATCCCAATAACTCGAATGAGTTTTGATAACCAAAACCTTAAAACATAGATAAATACCCATACTCAAACGTCTCTGAAAACATGGATTATAAAGCTCCATATCCAAAACCACACCTAATGGTGACGGGGAAAACCCGGTTACATGGTACGTGACGGAACACAAAGTATGTCACATAATTATGTACGAAATCAAAACATGTGGGTTACACATAAAACACCCACCGAGCTCAACTACTCCAAGTCTATCGCCCGAAAACATCAAGTCAACCACTCCAGGTCTATTCTTGAGAGTCCCCAAAACCGGGCGACTCGGGCACATTGGGATTACACCTTACTGTCCATGGGACGTTGCCCGACCGTATAGGCCCACACCCTACTTACCATGGAGCCCGATGCCTATCCCGTGCCAAATGGTGAACCAACTTCCCAAACGGGGACAGAGGAACACCGTGCCTATGGATCCATTGCACTAACTAAACCATTACATGACTCAAAACGAATGAGCCAAAGCATTCAAAACATGACATGCTCAACTAAGATGCAGTAAATGAAAATCATAACCAAACGCTCAACATCGAGCAATTAAAACGGACAAGTGTCCTCAAAACCCAACAAAATCCAAACCGAGCCAGAAGCTCAACAAATCCAAAGACCCAACGTCGAAATTCATAAAATGAAATCAAATATAAACAACCCATATTTATATAAACCCATGCTCCAAAGCATATAATTAATTCCAACGTAGTTTAAATTGGGACAATTCATTTTCCAAGTGAGTTTACAACATTTATTCTTTCAAAACGTCCCATAACACAAAACCATGCATTTCTCTAAAACACAAATCAAAACACATTTATACTCAAAATCTACTTCCATAAAATAAATCATAGAAATACCAAAATACATGATTTATTTATCATAATGCTCCAAAATCCCAAAGATGTGTGCTAAATGAGTTTATATAGTTAAACACCTTTAAACTACTCAACTCATCAGCAGTTAACAAGACTTATCAGCATTTAACAAAACTTATCAGTAGTTACCAAAACTTATCAACAGTTAACAAAACTTATCAGTAGTTACCAAAACTTATCAGGAGTTAACAAAACTTATCAGTAGTTAACAAAACTTATCAGCAGTTAACAATTTCATGTAAAACGCTTTAAAATAAACATTTTGGCATGTACACCGTTTTCACAAATCAACTTGAACTCACCTCTCTAGATTTAGGCTAAATTTAGATTTTCCCCCAATTAGAGTTCCTTTGAAGAACACTTGGATTCTCAAGACCAAACTTCCAAAACCTAAATTCGTACATATTCAACCACAAAGAAACATAATCAACCACAAAGAATCGTTTCCCAAACCATCTATATGAATACCTCCATTACTACCGAAACCCTAACTTCCATAACCGAAGAGAATAGAAGATTACCTTAACCCAAGCTTGAATCCACCAACCAAAACACTTCTAGTTCACCAAAATGATCACAAACCTTCAATCTATGAAAGGGAGAACAAAGGGGTGGATGAAACCCTAGAAAACTTAGTGAAGAAGATGAAATGGGAGAAGTGAGGAGCTTACCACCACAAAATGCTCTAGTATACTTCAATAGACTTTCAATCTCTTTCTAGATCCTTTAAAAGCTCTCAAAAACGAAACCGTAGCAACTTGAATCACCCAAATCGGAGTTGAAATGAGAAAGTTATGACCAAATGAAGAAGAAACTCGTATTTACACACTGGAGGGTTGGCGCGACCCTGACATGCGACAGTGACATTGTCACTGTCGCGAGGCACTATCGCGCGAGATGTACCGAAAGTTGCTAACACTGTTTCGACCGTAACTTCTTCGTTATAGCTCCGTTTTCGCTCCGGAAAGGACCGTTGGACTCGTAATTGAATCCTTTATCCATCAAGACTATAAAATCAAGGATTCAAGCCCAAAATCAAATATCTTATTTTTCCTTAATATACCGGTTTCTGTATTAACTTGAATTGATACCTCTCGAAACTCGGGGTGTTACAAACTTCAAGAGATCTCTCTCTTCCGACAGGCTATCCCTCTCTTCACGCAGGTTATCCCTCTCTTTTCGCAGATCATCCCTCTCTGTTAACCACCTATAATGCGCCCGTTGTTAATTTTCGAACATTATCTTAGTTCTATCATTGTACCACTCAGAGTAGGCCGACTTATCTTGTAACTCAACCTTCTTTTTCTGAATGACCTCTATCCTTTCTTCCACTTTAGTGCGCATGGGAGGCGGTGTAAACAGGGGTCTCTCTCGAATTGAACCTTGTGATGGGTTGCTTCTTGGAGATGTTGAGTTGCCCCTCTAGGTACGCGGTTACAACTGGGAGTCACACTAGTGTGGCATATATCAACACTTTCACCATATGAGCCTAGTCCAAATGGCACTCTCCGTCCTCCAGCCCTGTGCCCGTGCCCTCTCCCACTGTTAACGGACCTAGGGTGCACCATTTTTCCTACAAAACCACAAGGAAAAACACTAAATCACACATTAATAAAAATCAAACTTAATCGTAAAACACACCACATCATACATGATACTAAACACCTCTCCAATTTAAACCTAGGCTAAAAGGAATTCTTAACCTATTTTTCTTATACTATGTTTCTCGACACGATAGATCAACCTTATTCTTAAATCTCGTGCTCTCTAAGTTTAAGTCTAGGTTAGAAATAACCTAGTTCACTTAAACTCTGACTCTGATACCAACTTGTAACACCCTCCCTAGACCCCGGAAGGTATTATGGGAAAAAACTAAATCTTTACATAATTAAACATGTAAAACTAGGGCCTGAATAATATATTTTTTGAGTAGAGTCTAACTTCGTTGAAGCTTATTACATTAAATTTAACTAACATCAGAAGTCTTTAAACTGAATACTAATGGTTCCTTATTAAGTTTGTCCGATACCAGGCTATTTATTACATTATAAAGAAAATATCAATAAATATGGCCTAATATATCCACGAATTACGATAGTCAAAACTTCTTGCCAGTTCCTACAATATTCCCTCCTGAGACACACGACACAAGTTAGCTTTATAAAGCTAAGTAGTTCATGATAACGCTAACATTTAAACATTCCATACCAAATAACTAACTACACTTTTGTAATGCATATAATTCACAAATTTTAATCCTTCTCTCCCAAGAACCGAACCCATATGCTTCCATTGTTGATCTTGAGCTTTTGAGGTACCAAAACTTAGAATTCCAAGTGATTCCTCATCATCTAGAAAGGTTGGAAGCTAGAGCTAAGATATCTTCATCTTTTTCATCACCTTTATCAATTTTCTAGGGTTTTCACCCAACCCTTTTCATCATTTTGAAGATTGGGAATGTATGGCTCATCTTGGTGATCTAGAAGCATTTTGGTTGGTGGATTGGAGTTATGGTTAAGGTAATCTCCTCTTTTCTTCGTTTATGGAAATTAGGGTTTTGATCTAAGTGGAGATCTTTATGTAAAATGATTGGGGAATGATTCCATATGGTTGAATATGTATATTTATGGTTGGAAACTTGTGGATCTAGGTTTTGGAAGGTTTTGCTTATGGATTCAAGTTTCTTCAAGGAAGCTCAAGTTGGGGAAAAATCTATTTTTAGCCTAAATTTAACAAGGTGAGTTAAAGTTGATTTGTAAAAACGGTATACATGCCAAAATGTCCATTTTAAAATGTTTATGTGTTTTACATGAAATTATTAACTGTTGAGTTACTTGATGAGTTTTGATTATTTGAAGTGTCTAACTTTATAAAATTGTAAAACACCCACATTTGGGATTTTGGGCATTTTGATAAATGAATCATAAATATTGGTATTTTAATGATTTGATTTATGAAAGTAGATTTTTTGAGTATCAAGGTTTTTTATTGTGTGTTTTGGGGAAATGCTTGATTTTGTGTTATGGGACCTTTTTGAAAGAATAAGTAGTATAAACTCACTTGGGAAATGTTTTGTCCCAATCCAAACAACGTTGGAGTTATTTATATATTTTGGAGCATGGGTGGCATAAATGCGGGTTGTTTACGTTTGATTTCATTTTATGATTTTCTTACAATTGGTCTTTCGATTGTTGAGCCTATGGCTCGGTTTGGACCTCGTTGAGTCTTGGGGACAATTGTCCGGGTTTTGATAGCTCAATGTAGAGTGTTTGGTCATGATTTGCATTTATTGCATCTTATTTGAGAATTACATGTTTTGAATTAGTTCATTCGGCTGGAGTCATGTAATGTTTTTAACTAGTGCAATGGATCCGTAGACACGATGTTCTTAATGTCCCGTTTTGGACAAGTTCACCACTTTGGCACGGAATAGGCATCAGGTCACCATGGTAAGTAAGGTGTGGACCTATATGGTCGGGCAACATCCCATGGGCAGTAAGGTGTAATTCCAAATGTGCTTGTATGTTTTTTGTGGATTTGGATATCTCAAAGTATAGATCCGGAGGGGTTGAATTTGAGTCACGGGCAAAAGATCTAGAGGGATTAAGCTCGATATGTCTTATGAGTATAATCCATACGTTTTGGTTTTATACATAGTTATGTGACCTACTTTTGTGTTCCGTCACATGCAATGTAATCGGGTCTCTCCCGTCACCGAAAGGTGTTGTTTTGGGTATGAAGTTTTATAATCCATGTTTTCGGTGATGTTTTGGGTATGGGTTGTTATCCATGTTCTAAGGTTTTGATTATTGAACTTTATCCATGCTTTTGGATGTTTTGGATGATATAGTTTATCCACGTTTTCAGTATTTGGTTGTTAAAGCATAAGTTATGTTTTGCGTGAGTTTTGGGTTTTGGATTTATATTCGAAGGAACGTTTTGTATCGTGGTTTTAATCATGAAGATGATGAACGTTGGAAAAGAGATTGCTTTCAGACTTAATGTATTTTATTTTGGAAAATCACGTTTTAAATAACACACTTAAAGTTTATTGTCTTTACATATCTATGATGAAAACTCTTGAGCTTACTAGGCGTTAAGCCTAACCTTTTTATTTGTCGGCATGTGCATCAGGTTCCAGTTGGGGATTGGTTCTAGCAATACTATGAAGGGATGAGCACTAGATTTACACGAGGGTAAGTAGTTTTGTGAAGTCTTCCGCATTTTGGAGATATTGGGTTTTTAGTAACATCCGTCCCTAATATAGACCGTGTATAAAGATTGACATGTGTTTATTGAAGTTAAACCTTAAATTGTTGTTGTAGATGAATCAGTTTTCGATGTATTTAGAAAATTTTAAATTAGTTGTTATTTCCATATTTGAGGGTGTTACATATTTCCATACTGGTGGAACTAAGATCCTTAGAGGTCTACTTAGTTAAATCGGCAAGTCTTGAGTTGGCAATAGTGGTGACTTTGTGGGACAAGTGGCCACTCTCTGTGAGAATTCATTTTCGAGAAAAGGATTCTTATAGATGTTTTTGTGGCACTTTTTTATGACCATAAGGTTACTAAAATGTCCTATTAATGGTGATAATAGCCTTTTATGAAGGACAAATGTGGAAAGGGTTAGGATTTGAATGATTTGGGTAAGCCCAAGCCACAAAATCGCTAAGAGGCTATTGTCACCATTAAGAGGATATAAACTTTTCACCTAACACTTTTCACCTCCCACTGATTAAGAGATGACCTTTGGATGGGATCATTCATAGCTAAACAAACAACCCCTAAATAATGAAAAACCGAAAAATACTTCATCAATCGTTAGATTAATTGACCCAATTGATGTGATTAAGGAGACAATTACAACTTTACTTTTAAATTAAAAAATCTCTCACCCGCTATTTTTAAATATGATTAAAATTCGTACGGAACAAATTACAAAAAAAATCTGTTAAAGGAAAACCCAACTAAAACAACAATGTAAATTGATTGAATGAACCTGTAATTCTCATTAATCAAAAGCCCTTTAAATAGGGACGAGTTACAAGTAGATAGCTATGAGATATTTCAGTTCTAGTCTAACTCTGATCTACTTATCTCTATCTCTATCTTTATCTCTATCATCATATCCTTTAGATGATGTCACACTTATCCTATAACACAATCATATTTTTCTCGTTAATTTGACATTCATATTCTTATATTTTTTCATCCGTTTTTGTGGTTTTTCATTTATTTAACTTTTTTCATGGTTTTTTGGTTTTCATTCATTTAACGTTTTCCCCTAAGTCTGACCCTTTATATAGACTAGTTATTTACCCATTTCAATGAAGCCAAATCAAAAAATTATCGAGTTTGAAGACGAATAACTGGAAATGGAAGTCATGTTTCATGATTTTCAATTTTCCTTCACCTACAATGTTAATGTTATCTTTTTGTGTGGTATATAAATTCAAGTATAATATTGTAACACCCCGAATTTTGGACTGTTGATTTATTCATATTTACAATTTCATCTGTTTCGCTCATTTGAAGTCACCAAAGATCAGTCGTGAATTCGGAGTCGGAGTATGTCGAATTTAAGGAAGAAAAGTTTATTCGGCGAGAGTGATCGGCGAGAGTGCCATGATCACTCTCGTGGTGGCATAGTCGTCGAAGGCAAGGAGCCTACGGTACGAATTCGGCGAGAGTGCCCGGCGAGAGTGCCAGGGGCACTCTCGCGGTGTCACAATCGCGGAGGTATTTTGGGTGCTCGGGTTGAAGCCGCGGTACAAGCCCGGCGAGAGTGCCCTGTCACTATCACGATGTCACAATCGTCGACGGGGAAAAAGGCATTAAATGCCTAATTTCAAGATGAGAACTCATTTATCTGATTTTGGGGATTCTAGGGCAACCGATTTTTCTCTCTTCTAGGTAAGAATTCTCCATCCCAAACTCCATATCTATTACATTTAATCCTCACTAAAATCTTGGTTGGGTGTATTAAATGCTAACCTAAGGTTCCTCTCACTTGGTGATCTAGATCTAAAGTCTTTGAGGTCCAAGGTTTTCTCATCATCTACATTCTCAACTCCAACCTTCTAGGGTTTTGTCTATTGAACCTCTAGGTAAGTTTTCTTTACTTATATTCACCATACTTACTCCATTACTTGTTTATGTGAAATTTATGATATGTTATATGTTAATCTAAAACTAGGGTTTTACATATTCCTCATGTATAAGACTTTTGGGGTTGGTGGAAGTATTTAAACTTCTTGAGAGGTTCATTTATGAATGTTATATGGAAGAAAGCTAAATTATGATGAAGGATCACTCCTCTATATGTTAAAATTAATTACAAGCATTCTTATCAGCAGTTGGGGTTATTTCAGCGGTTTAAGGTTAATATGTGGTCAAATGAGCATTGTGATATAGTGATGAATATGTAACGAGTATGATTATATTATTTGAAAGGAATGTGCTTTGCATGAAAGTTGTCAACCTTATTTGCTCATGATCTATATGGGGAGTTTTATATTTATTTCCTTATGTACGAGGATTTAGATAGCATGCTTATTGTTGATATAATTGTTGGTCGTTGGGCACTAGCGGGTAGACAATAGGGGGCGTAAGTCCCTGAGTTGGAACTCGGCTAGATTGGATAGACACCATTGCTTGTAAGTCCTTGAGGTGTAACTCGACGGAGTAAGCGCTAGAGGCATAAACGGTTTGAGGATTGTGATGTCTGGTATGGCATGGGAACTAGAACCGGGATTTGTGGTGAAATCCAATAACATCACGGGTGACCCCATTCACGTGTTCTCGTCACCCAAGATGATAACGGGTCTCCCCCGTCTTTCAAAAGTTATCTCTGTTATATTTGTACGGGAAAGAAATATTGCCCCGATCGGGGGTATTGGCTTGTTTTAAGTCCATGGGTCTTCCGATAACAATTAATTATAACGTCCATGCTTACTTTATAAACTGTTAAAGTTTGTTACCCTTTAGACTTTGGCCTAACACATGTGTTCGTGTTTATTGGCTCGCAGGTTCTGCTAGTGGTGCAAATAGGGCACCTTGATTTGCCGGGAGCTCACCTAGGACCTTCCATGGACCGGGCATTTTTGGGATTTTGAGGGAGAGCGTTTTGAAGTCATAGCGACACCCATCTTAATCTAGTTGTATATGGTTCTAGATTAAATAGGTTGTCATGTATATGTCTTATTTGTTTCGCTACTTCATGAAGGAGAACTACCCCAACTTTAATGGGTTTTAGTTGTCGTGTTGTAGGTTTTAAATTATCATATGTTAGACGATATTTTGCCGAAATTTTAAGTTTTATCTTACCCAATTTTTAGGGTGTTACAAATATAGAATAACATAAAACAAATTATAATTTGATTATATCAAATTAGTGGATAATATTAGATCTCATAGTTCTCACATATTAAGTGATCACATTTGATTAATTACACATTGATTTAGTTAAGTATTAGTGGTTTATTTATCTTTTTGAAATTTGTAATTGGGAAAATAAAGTATGAAATTAATGTTTGAACATATTGGAAAATAAAATCATGTGTAAGAAATACATTAAAACATATATATTGCCCAAAACATCAATATGAAGAGATCTCCTGTAAGAAATACAAAGTGATCATATATACACATACACACAAACACAATAATGTAACAAATGTTTTAAAATCCTTTCTTGATTGTACCTTATTAATCGCTAAAACCTCTTGGTAGACCACAATTGATGTATACTTGTATAGACTCCGCGACGATTGAATCTTTTGGCAGGTTTAACTAATACCTTTGTAGTTCCTCGTGATATACCTCTAGATAATGCTATGTAAAGTTGGCCATGTGAGAATACCGATTCTGATAGATAAACACCTACATTTGGAATCATTTATCCCCGAACTTTATTTAATGTCATAGAGAAACTCAAGCGAATTGGAAGTTACTTTCGCTTTAGTTTAAATGGGAACATGTCATCATCAGATGGACATAGAGAAATCCTCGTCAGACATGCAAATAAAAGTATCATCAATTGTTTCTTCATTTATATCACTAACTCGTAAAATGAATTCTGGAAACCATGGACTAGTCAACACTTTCATATTGATAGTTAATCAGACTTGTTTAATCGAAGACCAAAGAGGTGACATCTGTAGGTTGGAGTCTATAAATTGTGCTTGCATACCATGTCGCACAATCGGCAACATCGATCTAAATTACCTCTCATCACCATTATATTTCCACTGAATGGGAGCATGTACCATATGATGTCTTGCATCATTCGATCCAGGGTCTCTATTGCCTACCTCTTAGCCATCGAGGCTTCGTCCTAAATTATTAGTCTTGCATCGTGAAGTAGTTGAGCAGTTCTATTTGTTGTTTTATGTTGCAAACCGAGTTATTATCTAGATTGAGAGGAATCTTGAATCGCAAGTGCAACAAGACCACGAGAATGAATCTTAGCAAGTAAAGCTTTATATAAAAATGTTTTTCCAGTTCCACCGATACCATCTTCGAAGAACACACCGGACAATCATTCTCAATATGCCTCACAATCTCATCGAAAACGAATTTTTGGTCTAAATTTAAAGAGTCCCGTGCACACAAATGTTCATCTTCTAGAACTACGGAGTACTATTCTTGGACTTCACGAAAACCTCCATCTTTTAAAATTGACATAAATATTCAAACCTTGGAATATCAAAATCATTCAGATATTTACCCATCGATTCTAGAAATAACATGATATCCATGAGGACCATATCTTGGACTCGTTGAACAATCTGAGATTGTCGCATGTAATCTTTAGAAAGTGAATTAAAATGGTCATCCCATAACTTTCAAACATCTTCTGGATCACAATATATCGACATCATCGCGAATAGTCTTCTACGAGCGCTAGGGAACTAAAATACGGAGGCATATGCAAGACACTAGGATAGATTATCATTGTTTTCGATTAGTCCTCTCTCTAGATCCGTTTTCCAAAATGTAGGATGCATGAAGCCATTGACCGTGTAGAGATCTTCAAAAGATGTAGGTCCACTGACACGAGATAAAAGTAGTCGTAAGTAGTATCGTTCTCCTTAGGCAGGATTAGCAGAAACCAATCGCCCTCTCATTAGTCCTTCTTTCTGAGGATTCCATTGACGTGAGCTTGATCATGTGTAGTGCTTTGGGAAATATTTATACAAATATCTTCTTGCACAACTGTCATCTTTATTTATTTGAAAAAGTGCAATCAACATTGTCCTTTTGTCTCTCTCCCTATCAATGATATTTGTCGATAGATGGATTTACAAATCTATTGCATTGGGGTAGATTTCAGAAAGAGTTAAGCCAAAAGTTCTCCATATTGCTTCAAGGAGGAGACATAACATGCATTCAACATCACCTTATCTTGTTAAATACACCTTGTTCTATGCCTAGATCGATATTGACAACCTTTTGTCACGACCCTTGTATACATATTTGAAGATATATTTCACAGACACTATACTTGAGCAAACTCAATATTGATGTGACAGTTGAACAACATTAGGAGTTTTGGGCTATATGGGACCACCCATCAAGTGTCAAATATGTTACCTCGTACCTCACCCTGAACTCCATTATTTCTCCTGTGATACATTGGGTATGACTTATCTGAGTGTGTCGTATTATACTTGAATTGCATAGGATATCTAACATTTTAAAGGGTTCACCCTGCATACAAGGACTGGATGTCGTAAACGATCGCAAGGATCGTGCATCATATGTTTGAAGACCAACTGGTGCACTGAAGATGTTTTCTAGGGTCTGAAACTTCAATGCATAGGATTTTGTCATAATGATCTGGGTTAGTTATCTTATATTCCGATGTCAATATCAGAATGAAATATGCATGTGGCAAGCCACGTTTTTGAAACTCCACAACATAAACATATGACCTTTGTAACAACCATAAACTTAAAACAACAAATAATATAACATAACTGCTCAATCAACGATCTAGCCATGAGTGAAAGTATATAATTCTCAATATTCTCTAAGTTACAGGGAAAAGATAAAGTACATTGCTAACATTATTACCGAATTTGAAAATAAAGTCTAAGTGGGTGTTTGGTTCATGGATTTTCAAGGAATTGGAATGAATTGTAGTGGAGACTTCCTTTGGCCAATTCCAAATCCCATGTTTGGTTCACATAATGAAAATATAGGAATCCTTTGAATTCCATTGAATTCCTTAGCTTAAGGATTTCACCATTCCATGGAATATCCCAAAGATTCTAATTCCTTAAACAATTCCATTCCAATTCCATCCAACCAAACGCTATGGTCAAAATCCATTGAATTCCATTTCAATTCCATTAAAGTCAAATTCCTTGATGGATTCCAACTCCATCGAATTCCATTATGCGAACCAAAAGTGTAACATCCAAAAATTTAGAGTAAAATAAAACTTCATAAATATAAGGCAATATGACTTCTGTATTGCTATAAACTTCTCAAAAGGTGTATCAGTCCTTAAGACTTTACAAAAACCTGTACGGATTTAGAATTCATCAACAGACTAATCTAAACATAACTATCTAGATTACATCAGTTGACAATCCGAATTTCATCAAAAGAATGGGAATTAACAATGCCCAACTATCAACACTTTAGTCATCTCAAAACGCCTCGAGACCCAACTCGTCTCTCAAAACCCAGTGCATCCCACCGCTAAGGGAAACCTGTTATACATATCATTTGAGAAAAAGTGTCAGACTTAAAGCCTGGTGAGAACATACAGTTTAATAAGCTCAAAAGATAATAACATTTGTATCATAAGATAATATTTCCAAAGAGATTAAATCTTACAATTGAAACCTTTGCCACAACCGGGCTTTTCCGTTATAAACATGTCATCAAATGACCAACGATAAAACATTTTACCAAGGATTGTGGCGTAACACAAAGTAGGCCAAAATCCGAGTTATGAGCTAAACAATTGGAATCCGAGGATACGAACACATAGGTCCGTGCTACAACGTGAGATCTAGCCCCAAGCAAAACCAATGTATACTCCTTCACTAGGATCACTATGAACCATGGCTAGTATCCGGCCTCACATAACCGTACCAAGTTGCCCCCGAGGATCATATGCATCCATAGTTACAAAATGGGGAATATGACATCCCAATAATACAGTCGACTCAAAACCTAGGGATCCGCTAGTAATGGTACAGACTCGTCACAACAACATATGTGACCAACCATAAATAAACATATGGTATAAACACATTTTATAAACAAAATGTCATTTCCAGTTCAACTTCTGGTAAAAATGAAAATCATTAAAAATGAGTTCTTAAACATTCTTTTCACATACCACAAATGTACAAGTAAAACATCATTTTACTTTAATAAGATAAGATCCATCATTTTAGTAAACACAATGATCGGGAACCCTAAAATCTCCCAAAACTTAAGTTATATCAAATATGTAGAAAACTTAGATCTGAAACCATGGAGATATATAGGAGTTCCAAAAGGTATCTTTTGATATGTATACAGTTTGAAATGATAGTAGGAACTCACCAGTAGGTTTTAGGATAAAACCCGAAAAACCAGATAACGATCACGACGTAGAGGTGAAGCTTAAAACACCGAAACCCCGAGCAATGCACCTAATACCAGCGATTAACGAGCCTTTGAAGAACCCAAGAAACTTTAGAGGGAGAGAGAGATTTGAAGAGAGAGAGAGAGAGAGAAAATGAATCTGAGAAAGTGAAGATATTTTGGTTGAAAACCCTTAAGTCGGTCAGGCAACTACGCGGGTTATGTCGCGACTTCAACTCGCGGCATAACTCGCCCGTGTCCCAATAAACAGTGAGTTACGCGGGTTGTGCCGCGACCTCTTGTCGCGGTGCAACTCGCGAAGTTCCACGAATCTTATTTCAAACAGTGGGTTACGTGGGTTGTGCCGCGACCTCTAGTCGCGGTGCAACTCGCGTAGTTCACTGCTTGTCCCCCAAAATTCTCAAAATCCAACTCAACTTCAAACCAAACACGGTGCTAACGACAACAACTTAATACAATAATACAACGATGAAATATAATGAAAATCCAGGGTGTTACAAAAAGCCTCTAAGTGATTTTACCAAATTGTCAGCCATAATGATTTTCAATAGGGGTGTTTAAAAATTGAAATCAAATAACTCATTTGAAGCAAATGAAGCATAGTTAAACGGTTTCAGCTTATCTGGTTTTCGAGTTAAACGGTTCAGTTAACCAAATCAAAATACCTTATACGGTTCAATTTTTAGTTACTTTTTCCTAAGTTAAACCGAATAACACATTATACTATTGTTATTTGTTTTATATTTTATTGCTAAATAACATTTATTCACTTGATGCTATATTATGTTTTTGTTTGATGTTAGATAATATTCTTTTTACCTAATAATATTTTTTTTTCTTAATGTTAGGGTTCGTTTACCAAACGCTTACTGGCAACGTATAAGGGTCACGACCCTCATTTACCCTATCGAGTAGCAATATCGATCATCAAAATGGATAGTTGGTTAGCGTCTCGTACTTGTAACACCCTCAAATTTTGAAAAAACAACTAATTTAAAATTTTTAAATATACATCAAATAAGGATAAACCCTATTATACTAATCATCACTTGAATCACCTCAATTAGAATTCTAGATTAAACTTCAACAAATAATAGGTCAAGTCTTGTATAAAGACAAATCAAAGTTGGGTGTTACTAAGACTCAATAACAGTTGCTATCTCCAACAGTGCTGAAGGCTTCACCAAGCTACTCTCTCTCATGCATAATACTAGCACTCATCTCACCATGAAGTCTCTAGCAACAATTCTCAACCAAACCTGATGCACATGCCGACAAATAAAAAGGCTAGGCTAATGCCTAGTGAGTTCAAGAGTTTTCAACATGAAACAAGTATATTTGAAAAAGGGAAAGAATGCAGTCTAAATCAAAGACTTTGAAAATGATTTACTTTAAATATTAAACAACTCATTTTCCAATAATACACACCTTTAAAGACAAGTACACAACACAGACTTCCTTCGTAAAACAACTTCAACCCCAAACTCACCCAAGACGTGAATAGAAAGTGAACTCCCAATTTATAAAAATACGGATAAAGCTTTATTTCCCGAAACACCCAAAACACGGATGGGACATAATACTCAACCCATAAATCATAAAATAAAATCCATATATATAAAACATCACCGAAAGCATGGATAATAAAATAATGAAATTTAATACCCAAATAACACCTTCCGATGACGGGGGAGACTCGATTCTGTTGTACGTGATGGAACACAAAGCTAAGGCACATAGCCATGTTGTCGAACTACACCTCAGATCGTGACTGTATTGTCTGCTCTGCCGAGCTACACCTCTAGTCTGACTTTATTTCAAGTCCCAAAAACACTATATCCCCCATTGCCTACTCTGTCGAGCTACACCTCAAGGATACACGATCTTATTGCCTGTTCGGTCTCTAGTGGAATTTCATCCTCAGAGTACTCATTCGACCCCTAGTACCTACTCCCTAGCATTCAAGATAGTAGCCACAACTCCTTATTTGATAACCCCATGATGTCTAACCCTCTTGCACAAGAAATAGAACATCACAACACAAAATCCAAGGTCCCAGAGTATAACCCATAAAGATTCATCTACGTAGGACAACCGGGACAAAACAATGCCAACCCGACATATTACCCAAGATGAGAATGCCAAGGGTCCTCACCAATAAATACGACTGACTTACATACCTATGAATTTAATGCATTACAGTCTAAAATACATGACTCCAAATGAATGACACATGCACTTAAACATGTATTCTCCAAAATAAAACGCAATAAATGTAACTCTCACCCAAAGCTCCACTATAAGTTATTAAAACCGTAAAAATGTCCCCAAGACTCGATAGTTACAAAAGTGGAGCCTTAAGCACAACCAAAACAAATGACCATATGTTAAAATCCCCCAATTACAATAAAACGCAATGGACCAACGTTTATACGAACACCTGATTCAAAATACATGCATAAACCCCGACACAATTTAGATTGGGACAAATCATTTTCCAAATAAATCTATAAACCCATTGACTCTTTCAAAACATCCCATAACACGAGGTTGAGAATGACCAAACTCCAAAGACCCACACACGCTAGTATTTTCAAAGCACTCCACGACATAAAATACATATATTACCAACAAACACAAAAATGCATTTTCACTAAATAATCTCCATTCATGAAAATAAGTCGTCAAAATATTTTCATTATGATATATTCATTAAAATTCCCAAAAATCCCAAAAATGCGTATTTCACAAGTTTATAGAATTAAACACTGCATAATGTCAAAACTTATCAACTAACTTATCAGTTAATAATTTCATGTGAAACGTATAAACATTTAAAGATTGACATTTTTGGCATGTACACCGTTTTCACAATTCAACTTGAACTCACCTTGCTAGATTTAGGCTAAATCTAGATTTTCCCTAACTTGAGCTCCTTTGAAGGAATTCGAATCTTCAAGCCAAAACTCCCAAAAACCTAGATCCACAATTTTCCAACCATAAATATACATATTCAACCATTTAAAATCGATCCCCAAATATTTTACATCAAAATCCCAATTTGGCCAAAACCCTAATTTTTGACCCAAATTCTCCAAAATCATCAAATCTGAAATTTGAGAAACCAATCACTAGGAAATCATCAATGGAGCATGAGCATTTATATATTATAATAAGGTTTATAAATGGAGATGATGAACTTACGACTTAGGTTTTGGTGAAAACCTAGAAAACCCTAAAATGCTAGCTTCTACTCTTGATGACACTTCAATACTTGAGAATTGAGGCATAAAATAAATCAAAACCACCATCGATGGGTTTGGGTGGTCTTGGAATAGTTTAGAGAGAGTTGGGAGTGAAAATGGAGAAAAATCCCGTATTTGACATCAGCATCTCCCCCTGGTGCGACAATGACACGCTACTATGACACGGTCATTGTCGCGTGTCATAGTCGCACACTTCGTGCTACATTGACACGCGACTATGACACAGTCATTTTCACGTGTCATAGTCGCACCAAGTGTACCGTGGGCGTTCCAACTTGTGCGACTGTGATCGTGTGACTATGACATTGTCATAGTCGCCGGGCATTGTAGCTGGACCATTTTCAAGCCCCAAAATCCGACTTTTTCAACGCCAACACTCCCGATACTCTTAGGGACTTTAAATAATGTTTTACCAACATAAATCCCACCATTTCTAAGTTGTAAAAATATCCGGGTGACCTTTACTTACTGAAAATTACGGGTGTTACATTACTAGTAAGAGTATTCTCTCTCACTTTACCAGGTATAACATGTAAGCTTCTTGGTCTTTGCCATGCTCAGTGGCATCCAGTAAGCGTTTACACCGTAAGTATTTGATAAATGACTCCTTAGTTCAGCTGTTGAGTATGAATTTATGATACAATTATATATTCGAAGCAATGGGGATTGCATTTGTAAAAAAACTACAGGAGCCAAGTGTCCAACAAAATAATATGAATTCTTATATGTTACCAATTATTATATCGAATGATTAACCTTAAAATAAACTTTATTCATTTAAGTTATGGGATAATTTGAAACTAAACCAATTGATAATAAGCTTATCGGTATCTTACTGTTTAACAAAAATAGTTGTTTGCATTATGATATTCAATCCAGCTTGGTAGTTTCCACCGCCTAAAGTCATATTATGTTGGTATATACTATGCATGTAAAGACGGTGTCAATTTCTTAACTTATATAATTAGGGTCGATTTGGTATGATGGAATGGTTTTGAGAGATTTAAATTTTGAGGAAGGATTTCGAATTGGAAGGATTCTAAATCTTTGGTGTGTAGTGATGGGGAAAAAAAACGCAGCCACTAACAGCAAACAATAAACGTGGAATTAATCTTCGTTAGGCTAAACTTTTCTGACCCGAATGAACCTTTGAGGATGAAAACAAATAGGGTATTCTAAATGCAAGTAAAACCAGCCCCAAAAACAGAAAGTACGCAACCAAAATAAGGCAACGAAATTTTAGCGTGAAAACCCCTCAAAACGAGAGTAAAACCACGGGACTAGAGTCGCTTAAAATCCACTACCACCAATATTAGAGCAATACAAAGTCTTCTCTAGATTATACTAGAGGCATACAAAACCATCATACACTTGAAAATAAGCATATCAAGATGTATGGAGCCAAAATAGAGCAAATATGAAGAAATATAACCAAATCTGCTACTTTGCAGAACCTCAGAAAAACCTGACATCCGGACCTCAAATCCATGATCCCACCGTCCAAACCGTTGGCTTAGATGTTGCGAAGCTACTGACCATAAACACGGTGATCCAACCGTTCAATCTCTGGGAACTGAAGGTTTTCTGCAGTTGGGTTTTGAAATATAAAAATGGAGATGCTCTCTCTTCTTTCTGATTCTCTCTCTGCTCTGTCTTGTGGTTGCTCTCTAAAATTGAATGCACACCCTCTCTAAATGAAAAATAGGGCTGATATATATATATATATATATATATGGGGGGGGCTTTTCTTTAAAAAAAATACATGGGCCTTCCTCATAGGCTAAAACCCATAAGGAAACCCAACATGTAGGATTTAGAATGTAATTGAATTTCATTATTTATAATTAATTTATAAAAACAAATTATAAATAATTATAAAAAAATCGAATTACCTTTTTATTAATTGATTATTATAAAACAAATGTTTCAACATATTTTAAAACATTATTATACATAAATTCTACGAAAACCCAATAAATACCAATAAACCCATCGAATTTCTAAATCCCATATTTGTGGGATTTCAAAGAACCCAGGATTTCAAATCCAAGTTTGAAATCCTATGTTTGAAATTCCAGAATTTTGAAATCCCACAAAGTTGGTTGGTATATCACGGGATTTCGTAGGTTTTATATGTAATAATACTTTAAAATGTGTTTAAACATATTTGTTTTATAATAATCAATTAATTAAAAAATAACTTAATTATTTTTATAATAATTTTTAATCTCTACTATATTATTAAAATTTTAATACGGTTAATTAGTTTTTTTGGAAAGTTTTGAAACCCAAAATTTTAGTTCCACGTTTCCTCCACTGTACTGATCAGATTTACATTTAATACCCATATAATTAGTTATTTAATTACTTTATCTCACTTACTTTTTCATATTTTATTTTACATCCTTATCATGTTAACACAAATAATCGTATATGAACAAAAATGCAATGAAAATATACGTTTCTTTTTTTACAAGTTATACCATTGTAATCGTCTACCTTCAAAACGAGCTCAATATTGAATATTTTTTAAACCGTACTATTAAATATAATGAATATCTACAAATTAATTTGTTTTCTATCCATACGTTTTTTTTTCATCTTTAGCATATTAAAAACACATAATCATAGACCAACTAAAATATTTAAAAAACGCATTTTCATTTTTTTTAATAAATTACACAACTATTATTTGTTCGTCAATATTTCAAAATAAGTTCAGTTTTGAATATTTATTGATTTAGTACTATTATAAAATAAAATAAATACGTATCAATTTTACTATATATATATATAGTGTTTGGTTCATTTGAGAAATGGTAAATATATGAGAAATAGAGAAGTAATCCTAGCCATTCATATGGTCAAGATCGGATTTGACTAGTCAAATATTGCAGCTTTGACCGGTCAAAAGTTGCGGCATTGACTGGTCAAAAGTTGCGGCTCTCCCAAAAATAGAAGGACAATTTCGTAAATTTTACAAAACACACGGGTTGTGTTCATATATGAACATGTATAATTCACATATGAACTATATGTTCATATATCAACTAGTGCAATTCACAACTGAACTCTTTTAACTGATTCATATATGAACCTTTGTGATTCATATATGAATCAGTTGAACTAACTAACAGATTCATATATGAATCTGTATGAATCACAAAGATTCATATATGAATCTATATGAATACAAATATTCATATATGAACCTTTGTGAATCACAAATATTCATATATGAATCAGTTGAACTAATTAACAGATTCATATATGAATCTTTGTGATTCATACAGATTCATATATGAACTCATCCCGTGTATTTTACGAAATTACCCCTCTACCTTCTATAGACCACACAAGGAATTATCCGGTGCTTCGCGGTCAAAGCCGCAAATGTTGACCAGATGAATGACTAAGATTACTTCTCTATTTCTCATATATTTACCATTTCTCAAATGAACCTCTCCATATATATATATATATGATGCGTTTCATTTACAAACCCTGTGATTCCAACAAACTATGCAAACCGATCTAAAGCTTCCATTTAAATTAATTTTGATTTTTCTTTTTTCTTTTTTTAAATTCCATAAAGGGTATTAAAGACATTTGATTAAGTAATTAACTTTTTATTATTTTAATTAGTTTCTTAATTTTGGCAAACACCTATTTTATAGGAATTATTTTAGGATACACGTTAGGGTTATCGTCTCCATCTCTGACGACCTCTATTCACGTCGACTTCTCCCCTCCACCAGACACCATTTCGGTCATCTTCTTCCCTAGCTGCTGGCCTCCTCCTCCACCATATTCATCTATTTCAGATTCGAACACGAGAAGGTGATGTACATTGATAAAACTCAAGTCGTAACAACCATCAAATGGTGAGACGCGGGGACAAAAACATCGATATTAGTGTTCGTGTTTCGAAGGTGAATCCTCATAAACGGAAACATGATGGACATGGACGATCTAATTTGATTTGTTAACTGTTGTGCTTCATCTCTTTCGTCTCGAACCAAAGGTGAGTGAATGTATTTCATGAAAGCGTGTATCATGAACAGAATGCATTCATGAATGAAGAACGGATTTATGGTAGGTTTCCAGATTATTTGCCATCATTTATTTGCCTATCAGACCAAAAAATGTATTGTGTTGAAGTTTTTCATTTCTCGATGATTTCGTCATGCAGGTTGAAGAACCGTCCATGTACAACGAAACATGCTTCGTTTTGTATCTTTTTTGCTAGGTTTCACAAAATAGACTATGTATCTGGATTTCACGAAAACGACTTCATGTATCTGGGTTTCACGAAACAGGCTTCACGAAACCGTGTACAACTTCTGAAGTATGGGTTTCATGAAGATCATGATGATGATTTTTAAGACTATAAAACGACGATGATGTATAAAACAAAGGTTGAAGAACCGTCGAGAAGTTCATGTATTTGGATTTCATGATTATGGTTTCATGAAAAACATATGGGTTTCATGATCAACAAACGATGGGGCTTCATTAAAATTCTTTTTAAGTACCCAAAAAAGAAAATAGATTTCATCAAGAACCATACTTACATTCATCAAGTAAATGTGGAATGAAATTGGTAAGAAGATGATGGGCGATAAATATGGAATGAAATTTGTAGGTAAATCTTTCTTTTATTAAGCCAGTTGTAACCTTTTTTCTACCAGAAATGCCCTTGCATGTCATTTAAATTTTTAAACATGAAAACACATGTCCAATTATTTACACAAATGCCACCGTTTGATTGAAGTCGTAGATGAATTATTTTAAGGGTTTAGATTGGTTTGCATAGTTTGTTGGAATCACAGGGTTTGTAATTGAAACCACCCCTATATATATATACTAGCCGTCTACTCGTGCGATGCAGCGCAGGTGAATCACAATTCTGAAGCAAATAACTTTTCTGACACCGTTATTTTTTGTTCATATTATTCTCGTTTTCTCCCAAAAGTTTTTATAGATTAGTATGATTTAATTGCAAAAGAGTTACTACCATAAAATATGTTTATTAATAAGATATCTAAAAAAATAATCGCAAAATGCCGAGTTTCCAAATTCATATATTCACAGCTCGTTAAAAAGTTTAAAATTCATGACTAAACAAAACATACATTACAATCATATGTAAAAATGCATATTCATAGATCCATAATATGATAAGACACGTGAAACGTCAATCTGTAAGCTTGTCCTACAAAAAAAATATAATTATTTGAAATAGAAACATATTGTTCCAAATGTGTAATAACAGTTAGTTGATTGTACCTTATTCATCACGTAAAAATTCTTTATAAACGACGTTTGATCATGTGTAGATGGATGATAAATATTTGTTATAAAAAAATACCAATTTTTTCTGAACAGTTAAAGAGAAAATATTTTAATGATTACTGGAAATAATCAAACCATATTTTAAAATATAATTCAAATTACGATTATTAAAAAAAATTAATAGTTAATTCTACAGTGCTTCACTGCCCACAATGACGAGTGTTCTTTGGTTACTTTTTATAATTTAATTAATTAAATAATAGTGTAAACATTGGGAACTCAATCTTTTATTCCAAACACTACTACTTAGTACTTAAAATAAAATAATATAATATATATATTATCATTAAATCTAAAATAAGTTATTTCTTATTTGGAAAAATTATCAAAATAGAACCAACTTTAATTATATTCCTATTTTGGGGAATCAAGTTTTAAAATTATCATTTAAGGGTCTTTAACAAACATTTTATTTATTTAAGGGATTAATTGACCTATTAACCTATTAATGACCAAATAACCCCATTAGAGCAACTCCAACAGCTATGTTAAAATAGAAAAAAGTAAGATTTTAACAATTTTGTTGCTCCAACAGCTATGCTAAACAATATGCTAAAATAGAAAAAAGAAGAGAGAGAAGATAAAAATCTCCAAATTTGGAGAAATCTCTAAAACTTTATTTCTAAGAGAGAGAAATAATATTTAATTCTTTCCACCAATAGGAGAAATTGAAGTTGTGTGTTTAGAATAGAGAAATAATATTATATTAAATATATTGAATATTTTAATGATATAATTGATGATAGAATTGCTAAAATAGAGTAGCTGTTGGAGTTGGATGTAATTTCTTTTATAAATTTTAACTTTTTATACTCTATTTTAGAAAATTACAGCATAGTTGTTGGAGATGCTCTTAGTTTGCCAACTAAGGGGTTGGTTGTTTTTTAAAAAAATCTCTTAATGGATATTAAGTTTGAATCATTCAGACTTTTTTTACACATCACCTCTTATTAATCATAAGTAAATTAAGACTTAAGAATTTATACCTCTTAAAAAACAAACGACACCTAAGATTCCATATCTATATCTATACTATATTATAAAACATGCATAAAAAACTCTTAAAAATAAATTATTACGCACAAGGTACCATCATTTTATGCAAAATTTTAAAAATCTCTTAATTTACAAGTATCAAAGCACAAGATACATGTTACTACTGCAGACTTCTAACACCCATCAATTTGGTATGTGTAGGGCTTTCCTTTTATGCCGACCTTTTCATTTATCACTATTAATTAATATATTATATTACTATAATTTTATTTTAATTATATTATTAAATATGTAATTGGTTATTTTTCTAGATGTCATTAAAATATATAAGATAATCACTGAATTATAACAAAATATTTAATTTTTTTATATAAAAAACATTATATTATTAAGCCTAAATTAAACAAATTTATAAAAAAACATTATCATTTTCTGAAAACCATACAAAATCGTACTGTAAATCGATAAAAAAATAAAATAAAACATTAAAATCGTGATGTATTTCGCTGCATTACGCGGGTATGCTTCTAATATTATTATTATAATTACAAAAATAATGGCATGGCACTAATAAGCATGACATGGCTTAAATATTTATTTTTTCTTAGAGCATCTCCAACAGCATTGCTAAATTTTTTCTAAAATAGAGAATGAAAAGTCAAAATCTCTAAAAACATTTCTTCTATCTCCAACAGTTTTTTTATTTTAGAAAATTAATCATTATTTATATTATTATAATATTCCATAATTTATCATCCCAATACACTTTTTAAAAAAAACTTAAAATAAAATGTTAAAAAATGAATCTTATTGGTTGGATTAAATAAAATAATATTTTCTCTCTCCAATTTAGAGATTATAGAGAATTCTCTATATTTAGAGATTTTTTGATCTTTCTCTATTTTAGCAAACCATATAGCAAAGCTGTTGGAGAGGAATAGCAAAGAAAAAACCAAAATTTTCTATTTTAGCAATGTTGTTGGAGATGCTCTTAATTTGAGAACAAAAATTCATCTTAGTAAAAAAATTAATTTAAAAAAAACCCTAATAAACCACCCTTTTAGTCAGCGTCTCCTTAGTCCTCATCTAGCCACTTCCCACCTGCAACCCACCTTGCTTCATCACTAACATAAAATCCCACCATCTCCTTTCTCAGAAAATTGGTGATGTTCCAACGAAAGACCAAAGGTTTCTTAAAGTGTGTTTGCCCCTCTCTTTCCACAATACCACAGCTGCTCCATCTCAGATTGATCCCTGAGTTCATACCGCCACCGCGACAACATCTTCATCTCCTTCTGTTTCGACGTCTTCCTTCCCTTACACCACCGCTGCTCCGGCAACTCTCTGGTAACGACCCTTGCTCCTTCATGTTCCTGCAGACAGAACTACACAGAGATTTAACAAAAAATTAAAATTTTAAGCTAAAATAAGAAACTAAACAGAGTTTGGGTAGAACGTACCCCTTCATTGATTTTTGAACAACAGCTCTACAACATCAATTGAAACCATTAAATCTCATATTCATGTCCCCCAGACTAAATATAAATGCAATTAACCACACTCCCACAAATTATACACATAAACCCCAAATTTTGGAAATAAAATATTCTGGAAGAGAGAGAGAGAGAGAGAGAGAGAGAGAGAGAGAGAGAGAGAGAGAGAGAGAGAATACTTACATCCATACGTCTAGGGAAAGTTTGTGAGTGTGAGGAGAGAAGGAAGGCGATGGGGGTATTTAACTGCCGACAAACAAGCAACCAAGAAAGCCACCAACAAGGAAGAAAGCCACCAACAAAAGAGCTGAGAGGTGGAGATTCAAATTTTGAAATTTGAATAATGAGCAAACCCCTTGGACGGGAGCCAAACAAGGAAGAAGAAAAGTCGGTTGAATAAAGAGAACTGTGGACTAACCATTTTGGTAGTGTGGTGGGTTAAAAGCATCATATTGTACATTGTCCTTTGAAATAGTGAAGACAAAAAAGTCCAGGTGAAATACGAAAGAGAAAAAAGAAATCCTTACCACAAGGAGAGTTCTTGAAACTGTTTTGGAAGAAAGGAGAGTCCAGGAAGGAAATGAATTTTGAATTTAGAATCAGGAAGGAAAGGAAGTTATGCAAGGTAAAAAGAAAAGGCTGAACATGCCAAAATTAGTTTTTGGTTGGAGTTTCAAATCAATGCATTAACAACTTATAACTTATGCATACAAGGTTGTAATTCATAGTTTTTCAGATTTCATGCATAAAATGCTTGTACATTATGCTTCATGACTTGTCTTTAAGAGTTTTGTTGTAAATGTATTATAAGGTAGTAATAGATAGGGTGCGTTTCATTTGAAAACCAATCAATTCGTGGAAACTTTGCAAACCACTATTTTAGGAAACATTTTGTTAAGTTTCCTAATCTAAAGTCATGATTATAATAAATGAATCTTATCATCTTCCATATTAAACCACAATGGATTAAACACATTGAACCACAATGGATGAAACACAATGAACCACAATGAACGAACCACAGTAAACCACAATGGATGAAACACAGTGAACCACAATCGATCGAACGATGTCACAGAAATCGTATTCTAATTTTAAGGTTCTATCGACTTCACAATGATAATCTTAAATGGGTTTTTTTTATTAATTTGAGATAGTATCCGTGATATCATTTTCGCGGTTACAATATTGGGATTGATATGATCCCGTAATATTTGGTGTACGCTCATATATATCAATATGAATCAACAAGCAAAATGACTTATTTACCCTTTTTTGGGTATAAATTGATAATTACAACATGTTATTTATGGTTAGTTAATAATGAATTTACAATTTTTTTTAAACCATTGATTATGATTTTTTATGGATGAGATTGGATCTCACAGTTACCACCAAATAGCAGTTTTCCCATGAAGGACCCCCTATATATATATATATATATATGAGAAATAGAGAAGTGATCATAGCCCTTCATATGGTCAACATTTGCGGCTTTGATCGTGAAACACAGAATAATTCTTTGCATGGTTTGTAAAAGATAAAAGGGTAGTTTCGTAAAATACGCGGGACGAGTTCATATGTGAACCTACGTGATTCACATATGAACGATACGTTCATATATAAATCAGTTAATTAGTTTATATGTGAATCACAAAGGTTCATATATGAATCTGTTAATTAATTCAACTGATTCACATATGAACCTACAGTTAATTAGTTCAATATGAATCACAAAGGTTCATATATAAATCAGTTAAAAGAGTTTATATGTGAATTGCACTGGTTCATATATGAATCACAAAGGTTCATATATGAATCAGTTAAAAGAGTTCATATGTGAATTGCATTGATTCACATATGAATATATAGTTCATATGTGAATAATAAAGATTCATATATGTGAATAATAAAGTTTCATATATGAACTCGTCTTGTGTATTTATAAAAATTACGAATCTGTCCTTCAATTTTTTTGGAATAACCGTAACTTTTGACCAATCAAAACTTCAATTGTTGACCAGTCAAAGACGCAATATTTGACCAATCAAATCTGATATTGACCGTATGAAAGACTAGGATTACTTCTCAATTTCTCATATATTTACCATTTCTTAAATGAACCTAAGGATATATATATATATATATAGGGGTTGTTTAATTTGCAACCCTTAAAAAGGTTGCAACCCACATCTTAACCGTCGGATTCATGATCGGCGGTTATAAATAGATATGAGGCCCAATATTTTTAATTAAAAAAATAGAAAAAGAAAAATAAAATAACCGTCGATCATGAATCCGACGGTTAAGATGTGGGTTGCAAGGGTTGCAACCTTTTTAAGGGTTGCAAAATATCCTTCCACTATATATATATATATGTATGTATGTATGTATGTATATAAGATAATATACCGATAAATATTTGTAACGACTATTTAGAAAAAAAAGAGGTATACAAATCTATACATATCTATATTAGGTACTTTTTTAATTAAATTAATTTAACATTTATAATTAGGTAAATTATAAAGGTATACAACTAACATCAATATGGACAAAAATAAAACAAAAATGAAATATGATTGAAAATGCATACCAAAGTACTTCAGAGTCGATGAATGATTTACATATATGTGCACCAAACGACCCAAACACCATGTCTTAGACTAAAGTATCGATAAGGACGAAGAATACAAACTTAACAAGAAACATTGTTGTTATTTTAATTTCGAGATGTTTCACGAGCGGATACATACATTTGTCAATTGTTTATTCAGTTTCACGATTTTTCGCACCTCATACATAACTGGTATTAATAAAGATTGTAATACCAAAGATTACAAATTCAAATCCATCCAACTCCAAAACTTTCCACGATATCCAAATCCCTCAAAATCATTATTTCAAACGTTGCTTTGACATAAATCAAAACAAAAAGGTAAAAAAAAATAAAAAAAAATGAACCAACTTAACGGAAATTGCGACGGTGACCCCACTACGACAACATCCCACAGCCCTCCTCCGACTCTCTCACCTTCATTGCGGCGTCGGCGACCGGCGTTCCGACGAGCTATCGGACGATTTCAGTTAAATTCCTCCAATATGAAAATAGGTAAATCCGGTTCTAATTCTAGGGTTCAAGAGGCAGGACGAGCTTCACTCTAGGTTTCCGATTACTACTTCCATGACGTACAATGCGTCAATTTCAGCAATTGTTCAACTGATCAGTAGGAGGATTATGCTAGTTTCATCTAAATGTATTAACTAGCGTTTGGTTCAGTAGATATTGCTTTGAATGATAAAGTTGGATTGAAATCCGAGTTTTCAGGTCACTATATTATTGGGAAGAGACTAAGGGGTTGTTTGGTTCGCAGAATTCAAAGGAATTTGATGGAATTGGAATGACAAATTCCATTGACCAAATTCCTTAGTGTTGTTTGGTTCACGGAATGAATTGATAGGATTCCACCGGATTCCACCAAATTCCATGGTTGAGGGATTTGATCATTCCTTCGCATATGTGAAGGATTTGAATTCCATTTGTTTTTAGAGATTCCTTTCCAATTCCATCCAACCAAACGCAAGCAAAGTACGTGGTCAAATTCCATTCCAATTTCTTCAAAGTCAAATTCCTTTGATGGATTTCAATTCCACCAAATTCCATTATGCGAACCAGTTCGCAGAATTCAAAGGAATTTGATGGAATTGGAATGACAAATTCCATTGACCAAATTCCTTAGTGGTTTTTGGTTCACGGAATGAATTGATAGGATTCCACCGGATTCCACCAAATTCCATGGTTGAGGGATTTGATCATTCCTTCGCATATGTGAAGGATTTGAATTCCATTTGTTTTCAGAGATTCCTTTCCAATTCCATCCAACCAAACGCAAGCAAAGTACGTGGTCAAATTCCATTCCAATTTCTTCAAAGTCAAATTCCTTTTATGGATTTCAATTCCACCAAATTCCATTATGCGAACCAAACGCCTCCTAACTTTTCTGATTTGTATAATTGTATCCTTTGTTATCTTTCTCCATATTCGTGGATGATTTCTTGGGGAACTGCAGAACTAGATTGAAAATTTTCTGTTTAAACATATCTAAACATGTTGTCCTGCTCTTGAACCCTAGAATCGTCTACCACTTTCTGGAGGAGTTATAAGTGAAATCGTCCTATAGGTGGTGGGAATACACCAGTCGAAATCTGAGGCCTGGCGCCTCAGGAAACCTGCTCTTGACAGCTCCTCCACCACTTAGATGCTATCATTGATGTACATATCGATCGGATGGCTCAATATCTTTGATTTTTTTTTTCTAGAGGAGGGGTAATTTCTCACTGTATACATGGCCTAGTCCACTTTATTGACTGTTTGTGTGTGTTTGCTTATGCTTGTCAATGTGGTTGCTTTTAATCACATACAAAACATAATTGAATTTAGTTCAGGTCATTCTTTCAGCAAGTATAGTGTTAGTATGCTCTAGCTTTGTATCTCTTTATTTTATTTAAGAATATTTATTTAGTCTTATTGTATATGCGAGTGTTGTATGAAGATGCTGACATGAGACATTTTAACCTGTTCCTGCAGTTGTAGTGTTGCTGTCGTCTTGCCCAATCTGGATGGGTTGCTTAATGACATAACGCATGAATTTCATTCTGTGTCATTTTGAGTGAAGATGGCAATGTTTCTCTTACCCAAAACGGTGGAGCCTGTTTTCCTTGATGCTCTTTACAAGTAAAGAAGTTAGGTGGCTTTACTATTGAAGGGTGATTAAGGTTTATCAATATTAAGCTTCTCTATTGTACTTCTGTATGCCTCTTTTTTTAGTCATTCCATCTATTTGATTTGTGATTCAAAAATTTTCTTTCTTGCTTTTTCTCCCCCACACCACCACCAAAGACAAATAGATAAGATAAAAGAGAGTGAGAGAGAGAGAGAGGGTAGCTTTAAACCATTGAGTTACTGAGTTTGAGCTTAATGACAGAAATTGAGCTCAAGTACAAATTCAAGCTGGTCGTAGTGTATACAAATTATTGAGTTCGAGTTTAATGTCATGGGGTTATATCTTCTTGGCTTGATGACCTGTGTGGCCTTAGTACATTGCACCTCGGAAGTACCAAGTCAATCTTGATTTCTTGGAAAGGGACTTACATGGAGGATGAACCAAGATTTTTGAGAGGATTTGTAGACAAAGTTTATGAGAAAGGCTTGTTTGTATTACTTGCTTGTTTCTTGGATGAGATGCAAATGAAGTACTCGACCTATTTACAAGGAATCTTGGAACAAACTAGATACAATAAATTCCATATAAAACATTGGCCTAAACCTACAAGCATTAAGAGTACACTAGACCATCCTCGAAGATATTACAAGGTACATGAAAGTGCTAGAACATTGTGGAGAACACACAAGTCCCTAGAGTTATAGCGCCTGCAAGTGTTTTTGAATTGGTGGATGCTTTGTTGGCTGTCTAGTAAGCCTCATATATGTTTTTGCAGTCCATAAATGTGGGAAAATCTCATGTGAAATAAGTAGCCCTTAGCACTCTCCTCTACCGGAATCACAACCCCTTTGTTGTGATCTTCTTTCAGGACCACCTGTATCTTGCATCATGCATCCCTCTTAAGTGGGTTCACGATTATTACCTTGTCTTGCGTGATGCACAAAAAGTTCTGAGATGGTAAGAGAACGGAGTTTCCTTTGTCAAAGAATTCCATCCCGCGAACAAGCTAATAGTCATCAAGTGGAACCATATATATGTAATGATAAGGTCACCTCTACATGAACCAATGAAGATGGTCACTCTTCTAACGATGCTGAGATTCTTTTGTCTATGAGGATGGTCTTGAGGATCCCACCCATGTAGGATATCTGTAAGTCTAACTTTTGAGCATTAGTCTCCTTGATAAATAAATGTGATGTGAATTGTTGGTTGTTGAATCGAGCACCCACGAACTTGAGCCCTGTTTTCAGCATCTTGTGCTTGGCTGACATTTTTAGTGTTCGAGTTAGATTGAATCGATCTTTCCCTTATCCTTATATGCTTGTGGTGTCATTTCTAGTGTTAGCAAAGTAAACTATTTTAACATATTCATGGATCATTCCTGAGTGTTAGTCGACCAAGCTGTCATTGCACCTCATATGCTCGACATTTTCCCTCGCTTGGAACTTTCCCATGTATTGAAGGTGCGTGTTCCTGTCCATGTCTCCTAGGCGCCTATGCCACCATAGAGTTGCTATGTTAGTGAGGTGAAAGGTGGTTGTTTGTGTTTTGTTGGCTTCTTCCAAGATGCCCCATACTACCTCCCATGCATTCCTATTGCCCTTAAATGGCTTCAGTTTGGGAAAACCAATCCTTGTGTTTTGGTTGTGGTGATTGTGTCATTATGTCCTCCAATTGTTGTTGGCTTGTTGCATGGCTCATATCTTCTCCTCGTGGTGAGCTTACACCGGTTTAAGCTCCTTGTGAATCAATCGTCCATTACTTGGATCTCCTCTCTAAGTTGTCCACCCAAAAGGTTGTTTCCTCTCTAAGTTGTCCACCCAAAAGGCTGTTTCCTTTCACGGCTTCACTAAAAGTGATGTCCTCCGAATGGGGGCGGTTTGTTCTTAGTCTGTGTCTCATTTATCCATAGCTCTTTGCTAACTGTCGACCTTCGCTCTAATACCACTTGCCACAATACCACATTATTTGTTTACGGCTTAACAACCTATGCGATGTTAGTACTTTGCAACTCAGATTGCTAATCAGTCTTGATCTCTTAGAATGAGACTTGGATGAATGATGAAGACAAGAACTTTGGAAGGATTTGTAGAGAGAATTATGACAAAGGTTTGTTTGTATTACTTGTTTGTTTCTTGGATAAAATAGAAGCGAAGTACAACACATATTTATAGCGAGTCTTGGAACATCCTAGATACAATAAGACTCTATACAACATTGGCCTAGGAGCTTCTGGGTTCTTATACAAAAATATCCCAACCCTACAAGTGTCTAGGGCACTGAACTATTCTCGGCAATACTACAAGATACTTGAAAATGCTAAAACATTTCAGAGAAAGCTACATGTTTCTAGAGAGTTCTAGTGCCTTCAAGTGTTTTGCTTTGGTGGATGCTTGTGGTTGGGTAAACTCGGGAACCATGCATGCGTCTTCAGTCTGCAGATGTGGAAAAACCTCATGTCTAAGAAGTGGCTGGTGATATTAAGCTGGCTTGGTTTACATACAACTCTAATAGAAACCCTTGTACTACTAGAAGAAAAATCATTTCTTCACCGAATATGTTGAATATGTACCTAAAATTCAGACCCATGACTAATTCCAATTTGCTTTATGGTCAAAATGAATGCGAGTCAAACTGCTTATATATAATATATATATATGGGCGACACAGAACTTGGTTATCTTATGGTATTGCATAACAAAGTTTTTGTTGCCCTAAAGAGAGTGCTATAGTATTACTGGTTAATACCAATGCTCACAAGGGAGTAAAGTGAATTATTTATGAGTTGGATATTAGGTAAACATTGAAAATTATAGGCAAAGAGAGCGATTCTAAGTGATTAATATTGTGTTACCCTAACTTTGATATCCCCATCAAACATAGTAATATTTAAATGTCAAAGGAAATTCAATAGTATATGCAAGTATAGTAGACAATAAGTATTTTGGGGATATTGACCACTCTACATATTAATGTTTGTATATAATAGCTTATGTAATTGGTTGGCATTAATGAACTAATACTACATACGATTCTGTAAGGCACCAAGAGTAATACAAAAAAGATAGGCAATTCTAGAGGACACATCCATAAGAATGGTGACGATTTTGGTCGGAAATGGCTTATAAAATTGATTGATTGATCCGTGAGGCTGCCAGTGGTTTAAGCCGGAACCAAAAAAGCATAAGTCAGAAATAGTCAAATAGATATAACTAAAATTGCGGATACCTATCTGATATTCTGATTTAGTTAAGTTGGCCGCAAGCCAAATAAAAAAAAAACAAAGATACAAATTTCAAATTTGGCGAACCCCATCTGTCAGAGTTTATCATATCTGTCAAAAAATCACTGTAACTTTTAAAAAAAAAATGCTTGCTCAACGAGCAAAAAAATCCTCTATGATAATACTACTATTCAGTAGCACATTGCAAGCCAAAGCAATCAGTAAACCAGAATGCACATCATATATAGAAAAAGTTACTTGGTTATGGAACAGTTACGATTTAACTTTTTAAAGATAACATAAATGTATAGAGGTCTTGTAAATCTAATCAAGAGAAGTCCTAGGCTCGTCGACTATTGGGCTACTCATGATCATCTTTACGATCCTTGCCTGATAACCTCTGCAAGATATCTCGAAAGATATCCTCAAAGATACGGACCATAAGGCGCACCATCTCAGTTCGCATCATCTCGTAAATCTGTGGTGTGGAGCTTAAGTCTGATCCACTAATCACTTCTTGAGCGAGTAGGTGAAGTTGTTCCTGACTAGGATGCTTGGATCCATAAAATGAAGGATCTGAGCGAAGTGCCTCCAATATGTTTTGTACAAGCTCAGCCAAAATATCACTGGGGATCCCAGGTCCTGATCTGGATGGCCCAGCACCACTACTGTTGCTGGTATTATTGTTGCTGTTGGACTGAGTCCTGTGGGTCTCCCGAGGATGCTGCCCACCCAGGACAATTGAGTTAGCCGGGACTCGAGGGAGACCAAGGACCCTGTTTTTTTTAATGGGTCCTTGGGCCTCAAGTAAAGCCGAAATCCCAGAATCCCAACCTGGAGTCGACTCCTGTGGGGTTTGTCGCGATGCTATTATTGCTCGCATACGCTCCTGATGAACAACAAAACAACTTGGTATTTATACAATATTTATTACTCCCTCTGTCCCAAAATACGTGTTCAAGTTTGTCCCAAAATAAGCGTCCACTTGTCTTCTTTTCGATTCTACCCTTAATTACGAGATGGAGAAATTCATTACTCTCTATTATTAAGGGTAAAATTGTCATTTAGTTTATTAAAAATGTAATAATTACACTTGTTTACCGTGTGCTTTTTTCATTGTGGACATTTTTGAGATGGAAGGAGTACATTTTAACTTATATGCGAAAACTTACCCCAATCAACCGAGCCTCCTCAGATGCCCACTCATCTGTGTCTTTCTTCTTATGCGTCTTGTCCCAAAGCTGTACTTGGGTAGGAGTCTCCTGGTTCTTTTCAGTCAGGTCCTAAAAACATAACAACATAGAATGTTAGCACCTTTTTATGAACTACTTACTTAATTTGAATTTGACGTCTTATATTTATAATATTTACTTCTTTGAACTTATTGAAGGACTTTGCCCCAGTCGTATGAACCACTCGAAGCTTTTTCCTGTTTTGTGTGTTGATGGCAGACTTCTTGCGGAAAGACTCCTTAAGCCAATGAGTGCAGAAAGAAGACCACACCCTTCTGTCATAGTATATTGGGCACTGTTCAAGAAGTGATGTCCCATCTCGTTCGGCCCGCAACTCTGCCCGATTCTTCTCCTCGTATAGGGTTTGGGTCATCGTACGGGCGACATGTTGTTTAACAACCGCATCACCCTCAGCATCAGATACATCAGCAGTATAGCAATAGTAGCTCTTTCATAACACATGAAGAATAAAATTCATATTAATATTAGTCAAGTAAGGGGAAGGTTCAAATTACGAAGGCAAAAAGGTTGAGAAGGGATGATTCATATGTGAATCAATGGGAAAAAGGAAACATGGGTTCATATATGCATCTTCATATGTGAATAATTGGTAAAAAAGTAAGCAAGCAAGCTTGGGTTCACATATGCATCTTCAAATGGATTGTATTCACATAAAAATCCTTTTACCAATGATGCACATATGAACCATTCCTTCTCACCTTCTCAACCTTTTTGCCTTTCTCATTTGGACCTCCCTGTAGTCAAGTATTAATGATTAATGCTAAACATAAGCTACACAAGGACAATGTATTTACTCGAAACTCTGAAAGAACAGATGTCCAAAAGCTCTCAGGTGCCTCGTTAAATGAGAATACTCCTTCAGGCCAATGAGCACGGAGTATAGCTAACAAGGTCTTCGTAGCAGTGTTGTCAAGAATGCTGCATATATAAGTTAAGAGAGTTAAAATCATGGAACATTTAAGTGTGTGCATAAGTAAGGTAAAATTAAAAAAAAACATGTTACTCACTGTGTACTGCTAACTTTTATACATCTGGGAGACCTAGGAAGTTTACCATACTCTCCTATAGAATGACTTCGTACCCTTGGAGCTGAATCCATATAAACTTACATAAGCATATATTGACAAAGATTTAAACCATAGTGTATGTAAGTTGCATAAACACACCTGGTTGGTCATGATCATCACCATTACGTCGGCCATGTCCTCCCTTTCGATGTCGTGCCATATCGCTGCTTCAATGCGATTCTAGAAACATGATATTGTAATTATATGCAAAAATATGTGACTAGTAACAATTATGGCAAGTTGACCCTTTGATCATAAACTATGTCACTAAATTCGTCACTCAACTTGACTTTGTTGCTTAAGCTTTCTTTACTTAGTGTTAGGAGGGAGATCATTACATTTCTTGTTCATATTCTCTGATATTTTGAAACTTGTTAAGTTCATGTTAAGTGAGTGTTTGACGAGGTGAGTTAACATGTTAATTGGAGAGGAAACATATGGAAAACAAATTACTATGTCAAGCTCATAGATCTTTGAAGTTTAATCATGGATTGATTTATAAGACAAATGCAACCCCAAAACACGACCCCTCTTTGTATAGTTATGCTTCTATCCCGTCGTCATATGATCTTCCCACTTATGCTAATGGATCAATGATATCTTGTTGTTCTAGTAGAGCATAGTCATCAAGTACATAGTTCACAATAGCCAACAATTTAAATATATTTATGGAGAATTATTGAAGATGAGAACCCAATAGAGTACAAAAATGTGTCCATGTCACTAGCATCAACCTAAATGAGAATAGAGCATGTAAGAAATGTCCTAAAACTGGGACTATTTGAGGTCATTTCCTGCTAAGCGAATCTTGAATGGGTTTCTAAACTTTATTTACAGTGTAAGTATGGTCCACATATGTTATTCTCACAAACAAATATCCAACAGGGCATCAAAGCCTTTAACCCCGATATGATAATATACTTATCTATAGGAAAAGCACAAGTACTCACAAGTATGCCATCATATTAAACTTGTTGAATAAAGCATCATACTTACTGGCGAGGCAGTGATTTATATCTAGAACAAATTGATCTAATCATGATTGGTAGTGACAAGGACGATGGCTATATGCATCCCTATTTATGTCGGAATAAGGTGAAATCATACATTGAAAATGTAAAAAGTGAGTGTTGATGTTGATGTGTGTGAGGAGAAAATTAGCAAGTAGGGTGCATTTGGCCTACCCTGTCAGTAAAACAATATTGTTTTAGGGCGCATTTGCCGTTTGGTTTGCTGGAATGGATTGGATTTCAAGTAAGGATTTGGATTTGGGGGAATTTGAAATCCCGGCCCATTACAAAGGATTTTCAAATCCATCAGGTTAAGGATTTTAAAGTGGTCAAAGGATTTCAAATCCGGTCAACAAATTCTATTCCTGCAAACTAAACACAGGATTTGAATGGATTTGAAATCCATATCCCTCCAAATCCATTCCAATCCTGCAAACCAAACGGACCCTTAGTTTTGGGAATCGCTGCTCTAGAAAAATCAATCACCTTAAAAAGATGTTCATTTTCTCAACAAGATTTAACAAATCAAACTTGATCATTACATTCTAATTCCTAATTTAAACAATAAAATTATCAAATCCTCTTATTGTTTCAGACTAGCTCATATCAAACTAGTAAACTTTGCGTGGATATATATGTACTAGCTTTCAAACTAGTAGACCTCAATGTTGCGATGAGAGGCATTAAACCCTTACTCTAATTGCATTGCATATTTCAAACTAGTAATTGATTAAACGCCATACAAATATCCTCAATTTCATATAAAACCCTAAAAATTTATATCAAATGACACTAACCCTAATTTGGATTGCATCATTTCAAACCAGTAAAATTTTAATTAAACTCTAACACCATGCATCCCCAATTTGATTTCAAACTATAAACCCTAATTTTATTTTGCATTATATTAACCCTAACTTCGATTGCATCGATCCAAACTGGTCAATTTAAAACCCTAAGATTGTACTTTCCCGATTTGATTCATACTACAATCCCTAATTTAATTTAAACATCAACATATACAGCAAGCATTAAGTAAATATACGAAGATCTGGTCCATAGAAGTAAACTTTTGAGTTAATTTATCGGATATCTACCTTTAGATTGTTTTGGGAGAAAATTTCTTCAAGAAAACTACCAGATTCTTTGATATTCAGAAAGTTAGTCAGAAATGGTAACACAAACCTGAGTAGGAGAGAGGGGCATGCCAGAGAAGGAGCTGGAGGGCCAAGATTGACGAAATGGAGCTTCGGCAGGGAACCGCCGGAGCTCACAGGAGGGTTTTTCTTTTACTTTGGACAATGGCGGAGTAAACCAGGGCTACAGCCCGTTTTTATTTATATAGGCATTTCCGATGGAACCAAATTCGATGGAAGAGGTCCCTCGGTTTTTATATGGAAGTGGGCCCTCTTCATTTCCTCTATATTTATCATTTCCGATGGAATATAGGTCAGAAACAAACCGGTCAATTTTAATCCAAAACTAGTGAAATATCTTTTTGAAGGCAATTGATTACGGAGGCTTGTCCATAAAATTTTTCTACCAAATCTGATGGAACTTGGTTCATCAGAAGTGGTGCATCAAAATTGTGAACTTGTCTTTAGTAGAAGTTATATATAGATATGGTAATGTATCATACATGAATGGATTGGCCTTTAGAAAATATTGACCACTCATAACTCCTTTATGTGTTTTTATAGGTGATGTTGGCAAAGCATAAGTAGAATAAATATAATATGTTTAGCAATTATAGAATGTAATACATACATGCATATATATATATATATGTATATGTATGTGTGTGTGTTCGTATAGGGAAGTAAGAGTAGACATAATGGGAAGTGACAGTACAGTATAGCATATGTAATGTAAGACACAGGGATAATCGTTGGGGAAATAACAGCTACTGATAGATTTTATTGTTATTTGCAGTGGGCTACCTCTTTTATCTGATATCATATGTGATCCATTAACTTAACTTATGTCCATTATTAATTATTTGTTTTTAGATAAACTTGTTTGACTTTAAACAGATAATATGGTTTAACAGGTAACAAATAATTATTTAGTTCAAGACTTCAAGTGGAAAAAAATCCAAACATAGTATTACATGGTGTTTGGGGTTTGAACTATGCCTCATAATTTTTATTCTGAAAAGGCTTGCAAAAAGATACTTAACGTTTATATCTGAACCCTTTATTCTTTATGAGCCAATAATTTTGAATGTGTTGCTAGCTATTTAACCACTTAAGAGTCAAGTCATTGGAGCCAGGTAGTTTACCTTTGTTGCATAAAGCCAGTTGGGAATGTATCCTAGCCTGGTTTAACTAACTATGCAGGTAGCAATAGAGTCCTAGTGGTGATTTGGTGGTTCGCCAAGTCAGGTTATACAAGTCTGGTAGGTCAAGTATCCAGAGAGGTTAAACCTGTTTGCAGCCAGTGACGAAGCCAGGGGGGAGCTAGCAGGTGCTGTTGACCCCTTTCAATTTTTGTAGTTAATAGAGATGTTTGAAAGCTTTAGTATAAAATCATAAATTAAAGAATTTCTTCCCTCTCAATAGAAATTATAATCAATCTGTAAATTTTGTTCCCCCGTTATTTCTGCGTAAAATTAATTAATTTTTTTTGTGCTTCGTTCACCATATGTTAGTCTTTATTTCTTATACCTGTTTGCCCACACTAATGCACAAGGTGAGGGGGTCTTCACCAAGACAGCCGCTTTACCCTTTTGGGTGGAGGTAAAATCTGCATGCATCTCAGCCCTCCCAGACCCTACATTCGAGTAGGATTTACTGGGTCAGATTGGTTTGGTTTTTAGATTTTTTGGCTCTGCTGCTATTTACAGCTCCAAATGCTATTGGTTACTAGTTACTACTCAAATAGCTTATTCAGTTTGATTACTTAATCACAGATTGCATTACCTAATGTTAGCGTGTATGGTGGTATCTCTCCTGATTCACATACAAAGCTGCTAAGACCATGGCACCGGTTATCTAATAGTTTGGGCCTGGAGGATGGATTATCGGGAACTCATTAATATGACACGGTGATTGCATTCAGAAACTGCAGGTAATTCTGTGGCTTTTGCTTCTCATGTATTCCTGTAGGCCTTTTAAGCTGCTCGAATATCTTCATGTTTCTCTTTGAAGTTATCTGCATTGGTCCAGCCTTGAAAGATATTGAATTTTGTTGGATCTTGTGTTGTTTTTTCCCCTTACAGTTCAGTGCTTCAGTGTATTCTCACATGCAAGAGTATAACAACATGACACATCCGTTACGGAGAACTTCGAAGAACCCCTTTTGAGGCTGTTAAAAATGGTTTAGCCCTCAAGTTCTTTTTTGTTCTTTACCTTTCTATTCAGTTAATTGGACATTATCATATTGGTATTTGAATGATGCCAGTTTCACTCTCCGTGCCACCAATTTTGTTAATATTTCCACTTTTTGCTAGTTGATGGAAACTTACGTTGGCACAGAGGCATAATTGTTCTTGATACTGATAAAATGCTTATAAAAAAGGTGGTTTCTTCAATAGATAACCTGGAATATGTGGAGTATAGAAAACAATATGAACGCCCTATCTCTAGCACTCCACAAGTCGGACCTTATATGTCGAACATGCCCAAATTGTCACATGTAAGGCTGATCAATGATTCACATAGAGGCTTCAATTAAATTTGTGCAACTTGATCTTTTGAATGTACTCAAACTGAGTAGAGAGGAGATTCACGAGAGGTGCGGACCTCCTTTTTGCCAACAAAGTGGCAATCTACCTCACTATAAAGGAACTTTGAAATGTTTTAGTTACTTGTAGGAACACCTTTGACTATGATTGAAGCTGTTAGGAATTTTTCCTAAATCAAGTAGCAAGATTAGTCTATTACAAGAGGATTCATAGCTAAAATGCAAGACGCTCATACATGCACATAAGTTAAGGAAGTCTATAGATAAAGAACAGAAATGGTGCTGTCATGACTTCTATTGTTGCTCCTAAATTGCACTTGGGATCAACTCTCTAAGTCGGATTATACGTGCGGCATTATACGCGTAAAGTTTATTTGACTTAATTACACCACTAGAAGGTGAGTAGGGATCCTTCTTCTCAGGGAGTTGGTTATAGAGACAAACCATTGTTTCCGTATCTTTGCAGTTTTATTGATAGGGAAGTATTTGCAAGAAAATTTTCTGCTTTTTATCCCAAATATATATGCTTCTTGGCTCTAAAGACAAACACCATTGCTTCATTCTCCCTTTCCGAAGGGAACAATCAAAATCATACAGATTCCTTTCGTTATACCATAGTAGTCCTCATTTGCTAGATAAGCTAGGGGTGATGGGTTCTTGTAAGCACCATGTTTAAAATAGGTTTCGAGGAAAGGACGAAGTGGCTGGTTTTCCCGGTCATCCATTGTATAACCTCGATCTTCAGTTCAGGATGATCCATGTTTTGGTCGTTTTTGTTTGTTCTATTTTATCTAGATTCCCTAAGGGTTCTTTCAAGATCTACCTCATAACATAATGGTCTGTCTTTCTTAAATCTAGTGTGAGACATAAAAAGCAGGCTTATCTAAAGAGTGATTAGAAGAAAAGTGACTCCTTAAAGGTACATTAAATTGCCTAATGCAAATACTATCACCGATGCCAACAGATTATGCCAAGAATAGTGAAAGCAGAAAACATTCCAGCATGCAATTTGAACTGATGCAAATATGACTAGCTTAGGGTAGGAATATGCTAATTATGATTTAAAGAGCAAAAGGAACCGTAAAGTATGCAACATCTAACTATGGACATGTCCGCTAAACTAGAGTTGTTCATGGGCGGTACGACCCGTTAGACTCAGCCCGTCCAGCCCGTTAGAAAAGCGGTCTTGGACAACCATTTTAGAAAATATGGTCGGGCTTGGGCGGGACCGTTCAAGTTAATGGGCGGGCTCGGTCAATGAAAAAAGAAATTTGGACAGGCCCGGATTTTTTTATATAATTAATATTGTATTAAAAAAAGTTCAGAAGTGGTTTATGGGTTGGACTCCCTCTACTAAATACCAACCACCTTCTAAATATATACTATATATGATATGTCATATAGTACATTTAGGATCTCGATCTTGAAATATTAGGTGATTAAATATTTTGTTGTTGAGGAATCCGAACTTTGGAAGGTGATAATCTTTGGAGAGAAAAAGTCCATACTCCATATTTTGTGAAAAAAACCTTTTTTCTTACGTTGTGTACATTAGTATATTTACGTTAATTTAGTTGGAAAAAATTATGTATTTTGGATAATTTTACACAACCTAACATTTTATAAAAAAATTTAAATGTAAATTTTCAGGCTCGTTAGCCCGTTGGCAAGCCCGGCCCGTTTATAGGACGGGTATGGGCAAGTTCTCAAGCCCGTAAAAACGGGCTTGGGTTTGCAATATTATGCCCGTTGGACCAGAAAAATATGTTAGGCCCGGCCCGTGGCCCACCCAAGCCCGTAAATGATCACCTCTACGCTAAACCATGCTAGAACTATGCTAGAAATCAAATAAAGCAATGAATACCCAAATCAAACAGAAGTAGAACTACAACGAAGACTAACCAACTTGAACAAATAAGAATTTGTTTGTCTTACATGCTTCCTAGCGCCACTGCATGCATATGCGTCATCAAGAAACCTATCAAGAAAAAAAATCATACGATGTGTAGCAATTGATTCCAATATAAAAAACTAATGCAAATATGATCCTAAGCGCACAACTCTCTAGCAATGGTGCGAAAAACTTGTTTTGCATGTATACATGTAAAGTTCATTTAACCAAATTACACCAGTACAGGGTAGCTCAGGGCCGTTCTTAGGGAGTCGATAATTAGGATGCACATACTAGATTATAAAAAAAATGTCATGATTTACTACTCAAACATGCAATTAAAAACAAAAACTGGAAGTTAATGTTGCTGTCAAAAACAATGTGTCAAAACAGTTGCACCGGACAGCTTAAATGGATGTGAAAAAATATCTAAAACCTGTAATAGGATGTTAACCAACTACAAAAATAAACCCTAGATAAAATGCCTATAACCCCAAAACAGAGTCCCCAACGGGCTGTCCTGCATTTGACAGCAGGCCATAACTGGCTAACTGCTATTGCGAACATGTTTCGGAACACTAAATGCAAACAAATTGACATACAAACTATTATAAAACCTAGATGAATATGTTAGGTATGTACACAATGGATTTTAGTAAAAAAATTACAGCTGTTTGACACCTGAAATCACCCGCCAAACCGGGAAACTCAATGTGGACAGCAACATGTAGCCGTTGCCGAAACAATGAGATCTAATTCTCGGGTTCAACCGTGCATCAGAATAGAAAAATATGCAAGAAAACGTTATTTGACAAGTGGGTTCAAAAGGGTTTTGGAGATGGAGTTAGAATACTTGTAAATTTAACTATGCTTGAAAACCTACGGCTTTGCATGGGGGATACAGTTTTTCAAGGCGTGAAGCTACGCCTTCATAGGCGTATGGTTGAGCCCTTTGTGTTTCCCTCACAAACCGATACAATGTAGGGGCAGTAGGGCAATCCCTCACATTTCACTCAAGATGACGATTCATCGTTGTTTTGGACAATTAAGCCAACTTGTAAGTGTAGGAGATCTACAAGTAATATAGATTAATAATCCAAAAATCGTCCCCACAGGGATTACTCTGTTCTCTAGATTATAGAAGTTCAGTAAATCAAGGTCTTAAAGTATGGAAACGCGAAGCAAGGCGTAAGCCTCGAGGCAGAAAACAAAAAAAAAATTCAAAATATTCATAGCATGCAAAACATAATCCAATATCAAACTTATAAATTCATTAAAATTACTACAAGGCTGGACAGAATTCACAGAATCTACATACACATAACTTAGATATATACTTGGATACTAAACTAAGAGTACTGGACACTTGGATAGTGTATACATACATATAAAACAGAATATACATACACAAGATAATTAGAACAGAATATACATATACAAGCTACTATAAGACCTAGATGAATATGTTAGGTATGTACCTAATGGATTTTAGTAAAAAAAAATACAGTTGTTTGACACCTGAAAATCATTCACAAAACAGGGAAATGTCAATGTGGACAGCAACATGTAGCCGTTGCTGAACTTACATAAATCTCAATTCAATACACTCAAGAACTTACAAACGAGTGATGGTTAGGAAATAAATCTGATAAAGCAAATGAGATTCAATTGAAAGAGGGATCCCTAATTTCATTTCATCCATTTTGTTTAGTTCACAACCACAAATATACATATTTAGCTAACCTCATCTTCAAATATCAACAGTCTCTCGAACTTGTTGATCCAACCAACTAATGTTCGCCCATATTCATGTGGTGCAATTGCAAATACAAATCAATGGAATAAAACACAATGATGGATTCAAAGATGCAATAAGTAATAGACTCCTATACTAATCTTTGTGTTTGTTTTCACATCAAACCTTGTGTTTCATTATGAGAACACACCCTATATGGATCTTTACGGTCACCATCCTAAGAAGATACATTAGTCAAAAGTTGTCATTCAAAAGACTATCATCTCAACTCAATAATGAACCAAACATGTACATTCATAACAACAAAAGAAATTTCACTCATTAGTTCATCATTCCAACCAAATCTCAAAGTAAACTATTCACTCATGTTGATAAGAAAATAGCCCAATAAACTCAAGTTCATGTTCATTGTTCAAGAGTTACAATACAAAAATCCAACTACATATCATTTCAAAAATACTAAATGAAAGCTCCTTGAATAATGTGTAGGAGGTTTGCAATCAGATTTTGTGTAGGTTTCTCTTGTCTTTGCCTATTCGAGCTCTTCAAAACTGCCTTCAATGGAGAACTTGAGAGTGTTTTACGAAGAAGCAAAAATCAGAGAGCCTCCTCTCCTTTTTGATTTTTCCAGTAGTAAGAAGAAGATGAACAAACTAAAAAAAACTCAGCTTTATTCTCTTCTTATCATATGTATCCTCCAAAAAAATTATCACCATACCCCCAACTTTTTGATTTTGTGTACTTTGATCCAAAAATGGGTTCTTTTCTTCCCAAGGAAAAAATCTTGGTCACTTAGTTCCCTCTTCACCCGAGACGCTTTTAACGACCTAGTGGTGCTCCTTTGGTATTCTGCATGGACCATGCTGATTAGATGAAATGCCTCTGTCCGATTGGCTTGATCGTGCCAATCTCCTTGCAAACCCAGCATGGACCGTGCCATTCTGTTGCTTAATATTCTTTGCTTTGCTTCTGAATCAACGCTTCTTCTACAGGCTCCTCTCGTTATTTCTTCTGCTTGAACCAGCAACTCCTTTCTGAATTCGTCAATTTGGGCTCCCTTGTATTTGCGTGATATCCCGCTGCTGTCTACATTCCAGCTGCATATATCTTCCTTCCCCATGTATAGTGGTAGCCAAAAGTCGGTTACAGGCCGGGCCGGTCCCAATCGGTCCTCAGGCCGAAACAGTAGCGGTCGTAACCGGTTGAGGCCCAACCGGTCCCGGGCCGGTTACGGTTTGGGGCGAAATCCCAGGTAACCGGGTAAGGTTATGGTTAACCGGTTAAGGGTGACTGGTCCCGGTTCGGTTACGGGTCGGGCCCAAAACCAGTTAAAGTTTTTTTTAATAATTTTTTTAAAAAATAATTAATTACATCAATTAATAAACTTTAAAAAATAAAATTGGATCACTCAAATACACTTTAAAATTGGATCACTTAAATATAGAAAATAGATGAGAATTGAGAGTAGAGATATTAGAACTTGCGAGAAACGAATTCGAGTCGAAATCACAAAATATAGCAAGAAATGAGAATTGTTTGTGTTTTTTGCGTTTTGTAACTTGGTGTCTAACCCCATACACCACACAACTTATTTATAGTGTTTTTGGGGGGTTAGAAGGCAAAAAAAACGGTCACACTGCAAAAAAAGGGTCAAAAAACGGCTATAATAACGGCTATAAACGGGTATTTTTTGAAAACTTTTGGATCGAGCCAGGCTGGGCCGGGCCCTTAACCGGTCCATCAACTGGTCCCGGGCCGGATCGGGCTGGGCTGCTGAATCCCTCCAAAACTATAACCGGTCATGAATTTCGGTTCCTTTAACCGGTTAAGGCCGGTCCCGGGCCGGATCGGTCAAGCACCGGATCGAGCCTCGGTTAACCGACTGGATCGGGCCATTTGGCCACCACTACCCATGTATAATCGATCCCTCCTGTGTATATTTGGCTTCTGGTGTGTGTTCTTAGATTCAACCTCAGTCCACGTTTTAGCATGAATTGGGGCTGGAAATGGTTCCTCCCTAGTTGTTTTATCAACAAAAATCAAATAAAACCCCTCCTGTGAAAAGACTATTGCTTCCCATCATAACTCAATCAAACCCGTGAAATAGCAGGACTATGTGTGCATGTGTGACTGCTCGTTCTCTGCTCCTGCTGTTTAATTGAGGATGGTTGCTGCTGTTTACTTCTGCCGCTGTGACAGTAGCCTCGTTACTGATCGAAGAAGAAGATGAGTGTTTCGGCTTTTTGACAGCAGCTCTGATGATGCTGTTTTTCTGTTTTGTCTAGTGCTTCACAACAGTTGTTGCTGCTCTTGATTGACTACAAAACCGCTGCAGTTTTGTTAGCAGTGTATTAGTTGCTGTCATTGCTGTTACGTGTAGGGCCGTTGCCTGAGGGTGTACTAATGTGGGATGTGGAACAGGACCCCAAAAAAGTTTTAGGGCCCAATTATACATGTTTTAGGCGCCGTTTGTTTTTTAAGAGGTCTGAAGTCTAAAGTCTTATTTTACTTCTGATTAACAAGAAGTGGTGCAGAAGTCTGAAATCTGAATCAATAAGACTGTATGTTTCTGTAATGTCTAAAGGCGTCTTGAGAGAAAGAAGAGCATATGAACTGAGGTGGCGATAAGAGGTTTTAAGAAGTTAGGTCACCACGTCTTATTTCAGACGTATTTAAGAGTTAAGAGGTTCTGAAAACTAGAAAGAAAAAAAAAAGCAGTCTAAATGTAAAAAAGGTCTGAACGATTTAGACTTAAGAGCCGTTAAGAGTTTTTTTTTTTTAAAAACAACCCCTTAGTCTTTACCTATATGTTTTAACCTTTAGCCCAATTATAATGTTGTAGGCTTTTACTATTTTAGCAGATTTCCAATATTTGCTGCAACCCCTTCTCCCAAGCTCTCTAGTCTCTAATTTCTATGATTTTATCAATGCCATAACTTTTATATTTTGTTTTATTTATTTACTCGTCCGGTCAATCTGTAGTCTTGGTACAGGTGTAATTGGGCCTCCAAAAAGGTTAGAATGTCCCTGGTTGCATGTACCAATGCTGACTCAAGCTGCTGCTGATTGTAATAGCGCCCCCCCCCCCCCCCCCCCCCCCCCCCCCGCGGGAACAACCGAGTTGCCGATGTGATCTTGACAGAAGCTAGTTGCTGTTGTTTGGACTGCAGCTATTGTTGCTGTACACGGTTCTCTTTAAACTGCTTGCCATCCTCAAAATTCCATCAGCTCTCGTCTGTATTTCTGTTGTCTCGTAAATTATGTTCATGTGTTAGTGCGGTCTTCGCAATTCGCTCAATCGAACTCTCCTTGCTACATGCATCAATGATGGCTCGATCAGCCGTCAGTGTGTCTACACCTACACTAATACAAAAAAGATCCACTTCTGTTCAAATATCTATATGCCTTCGATATATTGAACAAGCTGCTTCAAAATTCAACATCAGTTACTCTGTACAACATATCTTGGCTGGTACTTATCTCCCCAAATCTCTCCCAATTGTTTTTCTCAACTTACCATCCTAAGTAAACCAAACAAGTCCAGTATATCCCACCCCGGAGGTGGGGTCTGCACGGCCCCGCCGCGGGGGGGGGGGGGGGGTGCGGGGTGCGCAACCTGACATCTACCCGAAAGAGTAGAGCGATTGTTTTCCTATAAAAGAATCCTGTTGTCATCCTTTCCATGCATCTAACCTTGGTGTAAAACAGGGATATTAACGTCACACTATCCTACAGACAAGCCGATCTAAACAACAATCTTTAAGCTTTCCAATGTATGCTGAAACCGATGTGCTCCCATTTTTCTATCATTGCCTCTTAACTAGTCATCGACCAATCATTTACTAGTATCCTCAATAATTATCATCACCGTCTTGGCAAATGAGGGTAAATTTGTCAAAAAAAGGTTGAATAAAACATTGGCTTCTCCCTTTTACTCACAAACAATATCACATCTTTAGACTTTGAGGACATGAACTCTGATAGGAATTATTGTAGACACGGGATTAGAGTAGTCGACTAGGGTTGACGATCTGCAGCTAGCATAAAAGGGACGAAAGGAGTTGGAGAGTAGACGATAGGAGGGGAGGAATAATAGGTTACCATGGTCCTATATTAGACCAAGTGGTGGGTAGTCCTTCAAACCTTTGCTTTGTTCATCTGTTTTTATGTCTTTGCTTAATATCTTTTAGCTTTATTTCTTTTTATAATATTCTCTTTAAACTCTTTTCTTCCTTATTTTTCGTCAAACTTTGTGGCAACCTTTTCGTAAATTGTAGGTCAATCTTTTTCTCTCACATACACTTCTATGGAAGTCAGGGGTCTTCACGGAAACAACTGCTCTACTATTTGAAGTAGAATTGTTTGCATACATCTCATTCTTCCCAAACCCCACCTTTGAGTGGAATATACTGTGTTAGTTTGGGTTTGGGTTTGGTTTTTATTTTTAGACTCGAGTATGAGTGTTCATCAGCAAAAAGTGAATTTCAGTGTCTTTTTTTATAGCCAAAAGCTGTCAGACAACGTTCTAAAGTCCGTAAAGGACATTCCAGACGTTCAGTCGTTCAGAATTTGAAAGGAGTTCTTTTTCAAAACCAGGCATGCGCCTCCTCGGAAGTTCGTTTGAACAGTATGAATGCTCCTATTGAAAATTTTTGAATTTGATTGAAAACTGTCGGTTGTAGGAAAAGGACCAAAAAAGGAGAAGATATTGACGACAAAATAATGGGAAGAAAATATCTGGAAGTCCGTGAACCCTACGGACGTCCGGACTTCAAACTTTCAAAAATAGTCCAAAATTTCTGAACACTTTTCGCAAAAAGTTTTCCAAACTGGTTTTCATAAATGAACTCTTAAGAACATTTTTGTTTAAAAGACTTTACAATGCACAACTCGTTTGTGTAAAAGAAATGGGGAATCACTTGGACTTGTGCACATAAAGCCCGAAGTGATCATGAAGATTTCTTCAACCGAAAGCTTCTTTCTGCCACGTCTTTCTGGCATGCTCCCAATGTCGAGTTTCGAGCTTCCAATATGCACAAGTTATGAACTCCCAGAAAATCCAAGATCTAGACTTCTCAACTCTAAATAAGCTCGTTACTACTAGTGGATGCAACAAATGCACACGTAGCAACCGATGCACCAACACGGCCGTTCCTTAGCATGTTAAATATGAGATTTTGAACAAGGCCCCCGAAATTTTGGGGATCAATTTT